>JAQMRL010000001.1:17070420-18270420 GCA_035578175.1 Catonia carolina | reverse complement strand
TTTCGCTTGATTAAAATATGAACAATAGCAACAGCGAAATGCTGAAAATTGACAAAATATATGAATAGACCAGAGGATAAGGTAAAACTAAGAGACAGATTAAATCTATTCCAAAAACCACAACATTCTCATCAGCTAGAGGCCCACCGTTGCGACTTGTTTCTTACTTTACATGAATGTCACCTGATGAAGGTTATCAGAGCCCTCCTCTAAATATAAATTTTACACTGAACATTACCCTCTTAAAAAATGTTTCCATTTTTTAATTCACCACTGTAAAATAAAAATGAGCAATTGCGCCAACACTTCGCACCACCTTATTGCTTGCATTAGAAGGGTAGGTGCATAACAGGGATTACGTAGATCAGAGCCCTAGAAGATGGGCATGATTTTTACAATTCTTGCGGCAATAGAACTGAACCGAGCTGATTTGCAAAAAAATATTGTACCATCAATACATGAAGAGAGAAAGTCTGTTTATCTGTCTCTAAAGGAATCTCAAGAACCAACCGATCAATTTTGAGAAAACTGTCACCGATAGGTCTACCTTCATGTTAATCTCACAAGTCAAGTGTTTTAAGCTATACTGTAAATGCAAATGGGATCTCCGCTCTACCTCACAACTTACTTTTCTATTGCTGCTTTGTGTGTAATGAAATTTTTGATGTACGACAAAATGTCTCCCTCCAAGAGGTACGTACTATTCTACCACGAGTTGTATGCTTCTTGAAGGAATCCGCTTTCACTTGCCCACCGGAACCGGAATAGTACGGGCTTATCATAACTATCTCACTCATTTTCGCTTTCCTTTCATAACCGTTTGCCAGTCGGTTTACTAAATAACACAAGTGTTAATTCTCATTTAACACAAAAGTGCAACACTCATTTTCACTTACTTTTTTATCATCCAGACACCTACATTCTTTACTAATATGGTCTTTGTTTTCTGCCCACAGGTTTTCAGTTTTATTTTCTTACTCTGACAACCATTTTTCATGAACTATTGGAAATAGTGGTGTAAAGTTTTTTTAAGGGGAATGTCAGCACACTCTTCTTACTGACATTGTTCTATATTTTTATCACATATCTTGGTATTCATCGGGCTCACTATAAACAGTCTGTCCATGCTTTCTCTTGAACTATATTTTAAAAGCAAACAATATCTAACCAAAAATACACCACTACCTCAAGTTCACCTACAGAAATGTACTTTTAATTTTACACTCAAATAAATATAAAGTCAAGTCACAACAAACGCACATCCAGCAGATAAATGTTTCATACGATAAAAAGGGTAAGTGAGTGAGTGTCTGTGTCCTGGGTTTTCCTCAATCACACTGATACCGGTCACAGATGTGATATCCTGGATGCTGTTCAACACTCTGCCATTCAAACCACCATAAAAATTTACCAGACTATTGACCGGCATGGTAATCACTAACAGATGAATAAATGATGGTATCGCAGATTACAGACAAATAACGACAACAAGAAAAATAAAAAAACTACGCCAGATTCAGAGCACAAAACTTTAAACTTACCGAGAAAAGGAAATTCCTCCCTCAAAGCCATTCCGTTGTGACCGTGACACTGGGCACAAATTAAAGCATATCTGTAACTCGGCCCATCTCCAACTATGCTCTCAATAAGTCTATCCATGAAACCCGATTCTTTAGGCAGAACTGGCCGAGCTCTTGGTACAGCTGCACACAAAAAAATACCGTCAAATAATTTAAATAATCAGCGCTAAAATGTAGCACACTGCACACAAGTTTTTCATGTTTGATTGCTGGATTTGGTTTCAGTGGCAAGTGACCAACAGAATCGTGTACATCTGTAACATCTCAAGGGTCAATGATATGAATGATCCATTCATTCACCTGATTATTTACAAAAAATTTCAGGTAAGTTTGTAGCACATCAAGGAAAGTTAACTGCATATCTAGAATCGGCATCAATTTACCCTCATTCAAAAATGTTAAAGTAAATAGAGAATTAAAGTCAAATATAAATCTGTTTATTATACGTGTATGAAGTGGGTGCGTCATTAGTAGGTAAGCAACAGCGAGGCAAAGTGTGTGTGTGTGTGTGTGTGTGTGTGTGTGTGTGCAAGAGACAGAGACAGAGAGAGAGAGAGAGAGAGAGAGAGAGAGAGAGAGAGAGAGAGAGAGAGAGATTGTAAAAATCTATTATGTTCTAATTAGTTGTGGAGTTTGTATTAAATAATTGTAGACAGATTGTTCTAAAAAAAGAATAGTATTTAAGTAGTTGCATGTAAATCTTTTCAGTCAGTCAGCAGTGGAATTAGTTGGTAGCCTATACGTTGTTTGTAAAAAATGTTATACTTGTTATTAAAAATGTTTTCGGTAACACACCTATACACCTACTTACATCCACTGTGTTTATTTTATTCATTCATCCTTTTACCATATTCTTAACAAAAAAAAGGCTTGTCATGTTTAGTTTGTACAGATAAACTCAAGACGTCCATCATTCAATACACAGCCCAGTTGGAGATTAGTGGTGCTTGAACAGCTTCTATCCCAGGGATCCCTCATTTTCATCCGTCGCCATCATGGCCTGCAATGGCATCGATCATTAATGAGTAAAACAATGTGACGTAAAATAACCCTCTTTTAACACTATACCAAGTTAATTTAAATTGGTTTCACAATGACACAAACAATGGTCTTATGCGGAAACATATTGTACATCTTACATTTCAAAAGAGCAAAGTTATTTAAAGTATGTTCTACTTGATAAAGCACTACTTCTGAACAAAATAAAACAATCTACATTTTTTTATTATAGTTTTCACCCCAACAGAAGCACACTTACGTCATTCTATTTTCATTAGGTCTTTCAGATACAGTTAGCTTGGTGCTACCTCTTTCGCTCCCATATCTGTTTCATATTTTTTAATTTGGCAGCCCTAAATTTCTCTGTTATGATGCTGTTGAGTTGTTTCTTTTTCTTAAAAGGGAGTTGGTTTAGTCATTTTCTTTCAAAACCTTCTTTCTTCTCATTTTAGAATTATATCTTCAGTTATGTTTAGTCCTTCAAGTCAGATTATATTTCCTGGATACATTTATTTTGAATCTTGTTCTCGAGTTGGTAATTTAGGAGCTGTTTAGTGAGTTTTGTGTTAGGTAGTCTGCGGAGGCAGCCGTAAAAGTAGATTATTTTTTCTCATTGTGTCAATTATTGATTCATTTTCCTTGTAGATTACGTTGTTGAGGATTATCTACCATTTTGTGTGAACTTGGCATTTGAAATTAATGGCTATTCTTACAATTCTTATGTCTATTTTTTGGAGTTTGTCAATAGTTGATTGAGTGTTCAATTTGAAAATGGTTTCACAGGGGTAGATGGTTTCTGGTTAATTAACCAGCTGTAACGCCAGATTTTAGAATAATTAAGAGGAACTTCTATTTATACATGGGCAAGGTGACTCTTTGGGCCTGCTTAAGCTGATAACATGGTTTTCAATAGATGGTTTCTTGCTGAGATTCCATGTGATTACTATTTTGTTGAAGAGTATGGAGTGCATGGTTGAAGGTTGGCATTATTTCCATTTTTTCATATAATATCTGAAATCCAATTTTTGTTGCTATTTCTTGATAGGTTTCGATTTGGTTAGTGGTGTCTTCTAGTTTGTAGGACAACAATGCTAAATAATCTGTGAAGGCAGTACACTCTGATCATTCTTCCAATTTTGATCTAGCAAGGGCATCGCTTACTTCGTTTTTTTCACGATCTTCTCAAGGACACAGATGAAAAGTGGCGATAATCTGTTTCCCTGACACAGCCCAGTCCTGATTAAATTCTTCTGAAAGTTCTTCTCTGAATCTTACTTTAGATTTGGTGTGCTTAGGGCAAAACCGACAAAAGGTTGACTAACTTTTAATGAAAACCAATTTCCCCTAAAATTTGCAGCATGGAGTCATGATGCATGCAGTCATACGCTTTTTTGAAGTCAACGAAAGTAATCACAAGTTCTTTGAGCTAGTCTTCAGGTGTTTCATGATCTATTTTAAGCTGAGATCTGATTGAGGCAGTTTCTCTCAGGTGTGAATACTCATTTGTATTGCCCAAACTCTTGATCCAGTTGTTCTTGGATGTGAGTTAGAACTTGGAGAAAATTTTGTAGGTCACATCCAGCAAGGATATACTTCTATAATTATTGGGATCCATTTTGTCACCCTTGGGGGAGGGGAGAATGACAGCCATGTTCCAAAGATCGGGCAATTTCTCTGTGTTCTAAGTATCAATGAGGTGTTTGTGGATTCATGTTTGTTCTTCCAGAGTTCTGCAGTGAGCTGGTACTCCACTGATGCTTTGTAATTATTAAGAGAGTTTAAAGCACATTCTACCACTTTGTAGATTGATAGGGTGAGTTTCTCGATTGGAGTCTTGTTTAAAGAGTTTTTGTAAAATTGGAGATATTTGGTAGGTTCATCACAATTTAGAAGGTTTTTGAAGTAATCAGCTAATATTTTAGCATTTCATGGTTATTATGAGCAACCTTTCCATTTTTATTGTTTAGCATGAAAGGGGGCATATTTGGAAAGATGTTCTTTCCAAATATAGTTTTTGCTGTTTGAAAGTCTCTTCTAATTGTATTACTGCTGGTTTATGAGGTTTTTATAATTTTTCTTTTCTTTGGAAGCTTTGTGTCCAGCCTTGGATTCTTCTTGGGATTGTTTAGTTCTCTTTAGTTGATTATTAAGCCAAGCTTGGTGTCTCTTCTTGACCGTGTTGTGGTATTTGTCATACCACCATTGGTGCTTCTTTCTTCTTTTCATTGGGGCTCTAGGGCAATGTCTTTCAGTTTTTAGACTAATTCCTCCAGTTTATTATTTAATTGGGTTCTAGTTTGTTCTTGAAAGTTTGAGTAGCTTATTATCAGCATGAGTCATATTTTCTTTTGTAGTTTTTATTTTTGGATTATATAACCTTACGGGCTAGTTTGATTTTTATTTTGGAGATTTAGTGATCCAAATCAACATCCATTCCTCTGAGAACTTTAACATTGTATATCTCCTTGTGATATTCTTTACTCATGGCGACGTGATAAAGTTGAAATTCACCGCCTGCTGGATTGGGATGTTTCCATGTCTTCAATTTGTGGGGGTTCCTCGTGAATTTTGAGGTTTTGAGAGCCAGGTTGTGATCTCTACAGTTTTCAATCAATCTCATTCTGTTCTTGCTTGTCTTTCTGTGGGTACTAGCCAACCACATCACAATATCCGCACTGAAACCTTCTATTAAAATTTATATGTGATGTGTTGGGATTTTATTCATAAACTAATCAAGTTCTTCCTAAACTGTTTCGGTCTGTTCTTTCTCAGTTTGACTTTTTTATACTAGTTGGAGCATGGAAATTTATAAAAGTGTGTTTTATTTTTTGACTTAAGGGTGATGGTTGCTGTTGTTAGAGTAGTTGTTTTGAAGTCTTTAATTCAGCTGACAATCTTTCAACTTACTGGGAATCCCATTCCAAATTGAGCGTAATTCTCATGGCTTATTTGTCACGTGGTCCTTTGAATATTCTAAACCCATTTGACTCGAACGGATCTCGATCGGTGTCCTGATTTCTTGAAGGGCAATGAAAGAATTATTCTGTTGATCTAAAATGTCAGTATTTTAAATTTTCCAATCTTCATTAGAAAGTGACTGATTAGCGTAACAGAAAATGTGAATTTATTCTTCTTGTTAAACTTAAATTTTTTTACGTGCTTGTTTAGGTATTTGTGAGTTGACTAATGTGTTCAAATGGAGGGTTTCCTGACACTCCGATACGTGGTTACCGTTTTTAAGTGAAGACCCCCTTCTTTAGATGTAATTTGGTCAAGCTGGTGGATTTTTTCCTAAAAGACCTTCCATGTTTGATAGTCAGGTTGTCAACCGCGTAATTGGATGAATCCAATTATGGCGGATGTGATCCAAATGGTGATTATGAGGTATGGAGAGTGACTGATCAGGTTGTGGTTGGGCATTGATATGATTTAGTTCACCAGATAGAATCATCAATTTCTACCTGATTAACCAGATGCACCGAGTGAACTCTTAACCCAAATTTTGTGTTTAGGATGATTGGTTTGAAAAAAAAGTTTAAAATCTGGATCTGAATCATTGTGTCCAATTGACTGATTATAGTAAGATACTTTGCCCATAGCGGGCAGATGGAGTGTTAAATTAATTTCACTTGATCTGTTGGTTCCAGGGCTACAGAAAATAGTTCTGTTTCTTATCACACAGTCAGCCAATTATATGACTGAACTTTTAAGAACAAAAGAGGTAAAGGTGTAAAAGACACAAGTCAGAGTTATCTCCTCTAAGAGTAATGAATCACTATACAGCCGGACCCTGTGGTGAATGAAGTGAAGGTGTCATTTACAGGGTAGAAGTGAGTGCTTTTCGAAGGGCCCGGCATCCTGTTAAACATACTCTTTCAACTCAGTGAGGAAGGCAATAGTAAAACACCTCGCTTCTTGTTTTTACTTAGTAAAACCACTCACTAGAGATTCAAACCAGCCTTTCTGCTGTTCACCTAAACAACAGTAAGATACTCTCTAATTTTATTTGTTAGATAATTTGCTTCATTTATTCACCAAAAAAAAAAAAAAAAAACAAAAAAATGGCACAAAAAGATAACCAATTGCACTAAACTCACTGGACAAAACATACAAATTATTTTAAATACAGCATTTTCTCACCAATGTCAATTCAGTTTGCTCACTTTTGGAGTGAGAAACAAAAATTATGTTCTTAGGTGGTCATTATATTTGAAGTTTTTGGACCAGAGGAGCAAACAGGTGAAAGGAAAAAGTGTCAGACTCACCTGGCTGTAATGCTTGCACCGATGCACTCTGTGGTAGTATCTGATGCATTTGTGGAGTTGAAATGGTACGGTGTCGCAGTTCAGTCCCAGGTGCTGATGGCAAATTCACTGTCAAGGTTCGAGGTGCAACACTGCTGTTAACAGCAGGTACTATTGCTGTTGTGGTACTCGATGAGTTTGTTGTAGTTGGTGGGGCTTTAATGGTTGCTTGCTCACGCTAAAATCATAACATCAACAGCTGTTTAGTGAATGAGTGTCACACTGGGCACAAACAACGTAAAATAAAACTCAAAATTCAAACAAATATTAATAAAAAAGTAAACATAAAAAAAATTCTTTCATTCCTTCAAGTTAATTACACACAGACACTCCTTCCAGCCACATCGGCATGTAAATAAATCTACAGTCAACTCTGACAGTGATAAATGGATGCCAAAAACGATATGGTTTACAATTTCCAAATTCTGACTGAAAATTACTTATTCAGGAAGAATGGACCTGGTTTCATAGATTTTGGCAATCTTACACAAAAATTCAAGACATTTTCTTCAGCTGATGATAATTTATTGTTCATCTACAGCTGTCACTAAATTACTAACTGCACCTGACACCTTACACCTTACACATACACATATAATTTATTACCTCACTTCATTTGGTCAGTAGAGTAGGCCTATACTAACAGCAAGTCATTTTAGTTGAGCGATAAATATCCACCATTATGAAATGTCCATCCATAAAATAACTGTTAAAAAACACATTAACTTTTTATTCCTATTTCGACACTGTTTAGCTGGCATATATATATATATATATATATATATATAGAGCCCATGAATGGGTGTATAGCATATAATTAGCCATTAATTATGTTGCTAATAAATTAATGTACTTAAAAAAAAAAAACAAAGAAAATAGTTTATTTTAAATATCCGTTAAAAATAATCATTGGAAAAATAAAAGAAAACTATCAATTAAATGTAACCGTTAGCTCATAAATATATATTAATGGTACCGACCTAATAGTGATACATTTTTATGTATATTTGTGTCGGCAAAATTTTAGTAAATGTTTATGTGGGGAAAAGTTTGTTACTTGTCTCGATAACCCATTAAATGTAAAATTAATAAATGTGTCGGTGTATGTATGTGTAAGCAATCACTACACCATATATTAACTTGTATTGTGTGTGGTAATTGTTTACACGTGTCTTGTAAATTTTTAACGGAAAATGAGACCTTCGAAAGTTAAAAGAAGGTTTCTCATTGGCCCGACGTCATTGCCACAGTCAAACGACCACAATTGCGCTTTATTCAACACCGGTCATTTCCTTTTTCCTTTTCGATGGCAATATGCATAACTACAAACTACTTACTCATTAACAAATGTGTACTCACTCGTAAATTACTTGTAGGTGTGTTATTAGATCCTGCTATCGCTAGTTTATTATTGTTACGCAACTGGTCAGGAGCAAATTTTTCTAAAATAGTTCGTGCTACCTTATAGGTCTCATTTTCCATGACTCGCTCCAATAACAGTCGTTTATCAGATCTCAGCTGCCTAAGTACATCTTGTTGTTCAGTCACTCGTTTTGCATAATACCATGATATCAATTTTTTTACGAGAATGACACTGAAAACACATTAAATACAAGCATATCAGGTACGTTCATACAACAAAATGAAATGAGAAACATATAACTGTCTCAAGTGGACAGCTTGACCAATCCATTCCACCTTCAAGTGACTTAACATGCATCACCTAATGCCAACTATACAAATTTAAATACTTACATGTCACATGATTAAATAAATTTTTATTTATTTCAAAATCATTTCTTAAACTTTGCTAATCAACTGAATATTTTTTAGTATAATTTTAAACTATTTAAAAAACTAGGTTATTCTCAGACACAGAAAATTATTTGATTGTTTGTTTTTCCTTTGTCATTATATAAATAAATACGTATATAATTTGTCTATCTTATAAATCAATTCTGGATTTGTTAATTTTAGATTAAAATAATTCCGTTTTTTCCTTATATTAGATGTCGGTTGGTAGAAGAGCGTAATTACTTGGTCAGATGAAAACAATTTTGAATTCAAGAATTTCCAAGATGGCTCAGGGTATTTCAGATAAGTTTTGTATAATTAAATAATGATTTGTTAATTTCAGTTGTTAGCTCAATTCCAGTTTAGCGTTTTCATACCACACTCTAGCTGTGGAATAAAGGAGTTTAAATTAGATTTTTTATATTATGTTTGATGTGTTAATGTGTAATATAAAGCAACGAAATATTTTTGTTTTTTAATTTAAAAAAAAGGTTATTAAAATAATTTACTCCTCTGTCAAGTAAATGTAAAAGAGATAGTGATACTGAACACCGTAATTTTTACAGGGCAGTCAGTAGCAAGTTTTTCTCTTAAGGAAAGCTGATTTTTTTTTTAACGTCAGACTGTTCTGCAATTACTGCTAATGCAGACGGTGAAAGATGAAATGATTTTTGTAACGTATGAAAATATGCCATGCCTGAATGGGATTCGAACCCAAGACCGCATGATGAGAGGCGAGCACGTTACCAACTACGCCAATGCGGCCGGCGAAAGGAAAGCTGAGGGAGAATTGTAATCCACATTTGTTTATAGTAAAATTTATGTTATTACTATTATTATAAGATGATAATAATATGTTTAAGTTAAACAGGTGCACTAATTGTGAATGTAGTAGTGTTTTAAAACTGGATTTATCTTGTAATCTTTACCTATGCTTGTATGATCAAAAGAGCTTTCCATTTGACGATCATTTTTCTCCTGTGATTTATTCCGATGATGGATACTTTTTTTGGACGATTCAAAGTTTTAATGCTGATTGTGTCATTCATTGTATGGACAAATAACTTTTTAAAGTCTGGAGGAATTATATTCTTTTAGTCTCCAGGAACTGTGATGTTTAATTCTATTGTATTGTTAAGTGAGCTAAATAACCATGAGGACGGATTGTACTCCACCTCGAGTATAATGCAACATAAAAGAAACCCCAAATACACAATAGCTGACTCTCACCTAATTAAAAAAGTCAATAGGTCCTTTCAGCTATCATATCTATCTATCTATCTATCTCCATCTTCAGGTGAAACATAAAAACTTCATTCAATCCATCACTTTGTACACTTTGGCATGGCAATACCACCAAAAATATATTATATAGAGTAGCCTACAAACAGATAACTACTTATGTGATAAAATTTACCAACAAATAAAGTTCACCATTTTTTAATATTATCTGGTGGTTTATTAATTTATATTTATAAATGTAAATTTTTCCAACCGAGCCAGTTTTTTTCATAACTATTATATAGTCGCAAAATTTCTGTATTATTATCTATATTAGTTATGTTTATTTGAAATTAACTGTTCAGATACATCTGAAAAATCCAGGTTTCGCTTTTATATGCTCAAACTATATTCACTGAATCAAATGATACATTTCAAATCCATCTTACATGTTCTGTCGGTCATGCCTATGCCTGTACTTTATCATTAGTTTATTCATTTCTTTATTCCATTTTTTTATTACCTGTATTTCATTACTAATTTCTTGCATTTTATTATTAATTTCTGATAACATTTTAGTTAATGAAGCCTAATCTTCAGAACTCGCCACTTTTAATTCAGAATTTTTCCAATTATTAAAAAACTAATTATTACAAAGTATAACTATTAAAACAAAATTACAATAGTTTATGAACAATTCTACAAGCAATGAAGAAAAGAAAACTTACAAAATTACAAAATATTTAACACGAAAACATATGTGAACAGTTAATAAAACTTTTCCAAAACACCAGATCCCACACTTGTGAGACCAATGTAACACCTAAGCCTAGGTTTGTTTGGTATGTGTGTTTAATAAATGATAATAATTAATAAATTAAACTCATAACAACTCACTACAAATCACTGATTTGCTCAATTAATAATTACAGTTGATGATTGAACTTAACCTACTAACAAATTCAATTAGATAACATAAAATAAATCAATTACAAAAGTTAAGGTTAAACCGGCTTGACTAGCATCAAATTACTGTTCTTCCCACAAACACAACTAGCTAGCTACCACTCACAAGCACACCGGTCCCATAACGACACTGTTCATTCACTCACTACAAAGGCACTAACTGTTTTTATACCTGTGGTCAAATAGTTTCTCAAACACTTTCCATTTTAATGGAACATTCATTTTTTTTTTAAATTTTTGGTTTAACATCAAACTGTTCTGCAATCACTACTAATGCAGACGGTGAAGGATGAAATGATTTTTGTAACGTATGAAAATATGCCGCGCCTGAATGGGAATCGAACCCAAGACCGAATGGAATATTTCAGAAAGAATCAAAATAAAAGCAAAAATTTCTCCTACTTTCGATTTCCCAGAAAAACATCCGATTCATCGCAGTTCACTATCCTTGTTCAACACACTCCACCCCATCACACAATAGATAATTTCTTAGAAATGAAGGCAACCGACACAAAAATTAACAAACTATTCTTAAAAAAAACATTAAACCAAAAAAAAAATTAAATAAACAATGCAGTATCTACATTAACCATTTCTAGACTAATCACCAACAATGTTACAATACACAGTCATTACAAAAGTGTAATTGCAGCCATTGCATTTAAATTTATCCATCACTTTTCATTATTATGTTTATAATTTGATTATTTAGATATTATCAATCGGTTTGTATCAAGTATTATTATATTTTTTTGTTACACACCTCTACCATTTTTTTATACTTTTTAGCAATTATAATTAATACATTAAAATTTTTTTTGGGGTATGTAAGTTGTTATTAAATTAGTAATGTTATTTAAAACTAACCTTTTTTGAGATCTGAAAAACTAGTCTTGAAAAGTAAATGTTTCATATTTCTTGTTATTATTGTAACAATGCATTTCTACAAAAAGGAAGGAGAAATTAAAAGAACTTTAATATAAAAGTTTTCTTAATGCTTCAACATAAAAGCGATTGATGTTTCAGTTGATTAAGTATAGCCTTTGACTTTCCCTGGTGAGCCAAGTAGCTGTATGGTGTTTGAGAAAAACAAATAAACTAATCCTCAACGTTAGTTTGTTCCTCGACATACCAGACAGTAGTTGACAAAGATGCCACACAAAAGTATTCTCTGAATCTTGATGAGTTTCTTCACCGTGGACAGTTGAAAAATGGTGGAGAAATCACCATCATTTAGCATAAAATTAAAAAGATCTGGGGAAAGTGTGAAGATTCAGTAAACAATATTACTACAACCACTGCTTAAGAAAGAAGATAGAATAGATGTAAACAATTACAGTGGAATTTCCCCATTTACCCGTCGCATACAATCTACTTTCTTAAGCACTTTCAGCTAGAATAGAACATGTCGATTTTTGAATCGGGTGGATATCTTCACAAAAGAAAGATCTGCAACCTAAACCTAATAGTGAAAAGTTACATTTCAAGAGACATAGTGGTATTGTTCACTGATTTTAAGAAAAGCTCGATTGATTCGGCCCAACAATGCTACTGAATATTTTAGAATAATTATCAGCAAACATCAAAACAATACCAATCATAAATGCAGTCCCGTTCAAAAGTAAAATTTCTAGAAGTCCCTAAAGCATTTGAAATTAGACTGGAGTTGGGTAGGGCAATGGACTGTGAGCTGGAGAAGATTATCTGGAAGTAGAACTTGCAAAGAAAATTATCGTTTAACAAAGTAAATATTGGTGGATCAAAGAACAGTGTCAAGGTCAACTGCCTTGCTTTTTCAGAAAGCCTGGCAATCGTTTCTAAGAAAAGCGAGATAGGATATTTCATGTAACATTTAAACATTATTATATAGTAACAGTTTTAGGTTAAAAGAATGAGAAAAAGTGGGACTACAGATTTCCTTCATAAAACTAATTACAAAAAATATGTAAACAAACCCGGTTCATTTAAAGCCAAAATACAGAACAACTGGAAAAATGTATAGTTTCAAGTACTTTGAAGGAGATAAAAAAAAAAACAATAGTACACAAGAAAAGATGACCAATTCACTGTGAAATGTTGTGAACTTACAACACTTACAACAAGAAAATACTCTTCGAGAGAAACCAATATCCAATATTATAATACTTTTGATAAAACGTGTGGGTGTTTATGTAAGTGAATGCCTAAAAATTACAGATAAAAATGGAGAACAGGAGATAAATTGTAAGGAGAAGACCCTCAGCATGATAGTGGACGGATAGTACAGATTGTAAGGAAGACGAGAAAAATGAATGGAGAGGAAAACTAAGATTCTACCGACACCTAAATAGCATGGTTGAGAAAATGTTGACAGGTTGAATATTTTGGAAACTGAAAAATAGATTAAGGTATCAAGTAAGAGGCTTAAAGAAGCCAAAAATGATAAGGCGACAATTGGAATAAACCGAGAAAACATAATTTGAACTAAATACAGACAACTGATTCTGACTAGAAGGGCTTTCATGAAAAACACAAACAGAAAGGAGAAAAGTCTAAAATTATTTTATCCTGTCAAATGGCCCTAAACAAAAACATTCATCGGTTCTCAATACGAGGGTGGATGAGCTCCCACATTATTAGCCCTGCTTAGCGGACTGCTTTCTCTAGTTTCATGGGCCATTCGTATAACCATACTAAATAAATATTACTTGCAGCCTCACGAATCCAGCTTCAAGCATGTTTTGTTGTTCAAATTAAACTTTCTTCTATTTTGAGATACTAAAGCACTTACTGAAGTCTGGCACCCTACTTATAAGACAATCTAGAAAGAAAATACATCAACCGAAACAGTTTACATGTGATGGTGGGATGTACACCAACTTTCCTGCTCATCTTCAAGTAAAGCTTCATTAACAAAAATATTTTCTGCTCATTTTTATATTGCATCTGCAATATAAAATCTTAATTGCATTGTGGATTAAGTAAAAAACTTATATTTTTCACATGAAAAAGCACCACTCAATAATATACAGTATTAAATCAAAAGTCATAGAAATTTTAATTTCTCTAACTGTTGTTTTATGCATTTTTGCTGCTGCTGCTGCTGCTACTACCACTACCACTACCACTACTACTACTACTACTACACATCAGCAGAGATAAAGATAAAGACAAAGACTAGATTAAATGTTTAAGCCTGTCATTTTAAATCATCCATATTGATGTGGTTTTCAAGATGAAAAGAATAAAAAGCTCTACTCAGTACAAATCCTGCAGCTTTTTCACTTTTCTAAATTGAGTTTTACCCTAGAAACCATCTGAAAGCAGTAATTTTAAAATCTGAAAACTTTATCTTAATGAGACCAGAGGCAAAAGATTAATGTTTCCACAGACATTTATTTTGGTATGACAATACATTGCTCATGGACAGCAGCAGGTGGTTGTTATAACGGACCGACAGTCCGTAGTCGCCAAAGTCCTTTATATCGAAATACAGCCAGCCAGGCAAAGCAGCAATTTTTGTTGTAGCTGTTAATTATTACTATAGTCAACATCGTATCCGGTTTAAATGTTATGTAACCAATACAAAGTAATCATTTAAGTAAATAGATTAACATAATTTTTATTTACAACATTTACAGTCACCGGCAGTAGTGCGAAAACTCATCTTAGCAACGACATACAACTATATTTAAATGTTACAAAACAGGTGAAATAATCAAACATGCATAGATTAAGAAATGGCAATATAGTTGTTCTACGAGCATAATCCTATTTTTTACACTAATAATGGAGTTCTTATTTTACACTTACACATTAAGCCACATTCACATTTTTACACACTTAATGTTATTCTTTCATCAGTTTTCTTAACGGTTGAAATTAAAACAGAAAATTGAGTGACTTAAAGTATAAAAGGAAAAACTATTTTAATCACCGATATGAAAAAGATTGAAGTGATGGGAGAAATTGTTTATTTTTAACTGAGTGCCGGAATGATGTTGCTTTCTAATAATAAGTTCTTTAAATTGCCTAAAATGTTCATAAATGTTTTGGACATTTAATCTTCTGATAAAGCTATGTACGAAAACACTATCAATGATGTCATGTACACTAGTAAGTTTGCGTTTCTGTGCTAATGGCTCATCCTCATTGTTATGGGGTTTTATTTTAATTTGAAGTCCATTGTATCGGAGTTCGTTATAGCAAGGACCTACTGTAAACAAGTCTCAATAAATGCCCCAACAAAAGTATTTCATTTAACACTTAACTGTTATTATACAGTACGTGCCCGCTATAACAAACTAAACAGTTGACTAAGTTTGCAATGACCTTCTCTAGCTGTAGCTCCGATAACCATGGAAAAATGCAAACACCTGTTAGAAACATGTGTACCAACAAAACAATAAGTTTTTTGTAAATAAATGGTCATGAACCAGGAAATTTAAAAGATTTGGTTACTGTTTGGACAGACCTCGTAAATGTAAATCATTTTCAGGTAAAATTTTAGAAAAACATTGACAGTGAAAACCATACTCAATATCATCACCGGTGCTAAATTTTTAGATCGGTTTATAAGAGATGATGATGTCATGCAAACATGATCGGTCAGCATCAACACTACACGCGAAGAATTAAAAATGTTACTTTCAAATTAGCTGTACTCACATGATCGGGAAAACAAGTAAGGGTATGATGTAGAAGAGACGATCTCGAAGCGATGCAGGAAAGAAAAGAAAGTAGAATACTGCAGCAGCAAGAACATAAACACCGACTGAGTATATCAAAAATTTTCCTACTACTCTTTTCTGACGCTGTTCCGTTTCATTCCTGTACTTTTCTAAATCTTGAATTTTCTGGAACCATAAACGATCCATTTTTTATTTAACAGTTACCAAGAGATTTGGAAGATCCACACAGCATTCTGTTTCTGGTGATAAAAGATTATTGCACATCAAGCAATTTAGTGAGAAATCCCTTGAGTCCCTCCCTCTGCTCACTATGCTTTCCAAAGTAAATAATTGCCTTTCCTAAATAATAATAACCTTTCCTACACAATTTAAATGCACAATCACACCACATTCATGCTGCACTATTTTTGGCAATACATCTGCATTTGCCAGATTGTGCTTTTATCATCACATAATTCATATGATCATACGAATGTGTGTATCAGCTAGTAGCCTCACAACGGTTCCAAACATTGCTGCACCTACAAGACTACAGCAATTCACAAAAAAAAATCAATAAAATATAATTTTGCTTTTAAAATGTTCTTTTATTGATTCAGAATTTCTAACAATAAGTATTTAAATTTTCATCAGGCACGTCACCAAACTAACTCTATCAATATACAGTCATCAATTTATGCCAAAATGATCATGAAGATCAAGTGGATTGTTCAACACAACTGCTGCAACAAAAACAGTCTGTGCTATAAGCTTAATGTAATTTATTTCCAGATGATAAGATGAAAAACTACTTCAGTTTGTCAAATTCTCATTTTATTGACCGCAAAACATAAAACCTGCACGCTCACAAACGACCAAGAAGGCTCGACTAAAACCTATTAAAAATAATTGGCCTCAAGCCTCAAGGCAGCGTGTTTTATATCAATTTATTCGATATGGATAAAAATAAAAAATTACTGTATTTATAAATCAGGGTTTAAAAATCACCTGCAATTTGTAAGTTACGTGCCTCAGGCAGATTTTTAAGTGCACTCTTGACAACTGAAATTTACTGAACTAAGATAATTTTTTTGTGAATTCCACAAACAAAACAATACATTGAAAAACCAATTTCAACATGGAACTCCAAATAAACAACCAATGTAAAATGACATCTCACATGGCCTTGTTCCTATATTAAAAAAAGTATCCACACAACAGATCCACAAAGTCCATCTAAGCTGGAAACCAGCAAAACTGAAACAGTTAGTACTGTCAGGCTATAAATATATACCGAGTAACAACTTTTCATGTTAAGCTGTCTTAACCAACCGTCAGACTGTCCCTTCAACTAAACTAGAATATCATCTTCATCATCAGAAGACCATTATTCACTAAGAAACTAACACAACATGCACTTACTTCTTCTATTTTTTCTAGTTCTTCAAGTGATGTAAGCTTTCGCTGAAAAAGAAAAACCAAAACATACAATTAAAACGGGAAACAAACAAAATGAAGCATGTCGATTATGGTATGGAATCAGAGGATGTATTGTAGGCGTACTCGTACTCGGTTGACATTGACAGCGAAAGCTATCAACAGAGAAAAAGAAATGGTAGGCCTACACACACTGAACATTACAACTGGATCACATTACAATCGGACAAATAATAACATGCCAACCTGCAACAACTTCTACCACTTGTACACCGCATTCACTTTTTCACGGAATACTTTACTAGGCCTATATCTGACATCAGCGGATTGTACCACACGATTTCTGGTGGCCACTAACAACATAACTACAGTTCAGCCGTTCTTAGTTTGCTCCTACTGTCAACAAACAAAAGCCACCTACTACAAGGTGCACGCTAGAGTCTCCGACTTTATGGATGTCGTATTCCTATTAAGTTAACTATTTTTTAAATTATAAGAATTTAAAGTAGTAAAAACATCAGTCATGATATGATGTAGGCCTAACAATTTCATTTAGAAAAATAGTTTTAAAAGTATTTTGTTGTTACTTTTTAATCAGCGTGTATACATTTTGATATAATGCGCATGCTCAGTGACGTCATTATTTGTTTACATTAGGAGCAAACTAAGAGAGGCTGGACTATACAAATATAGTCAGACTGGAGTTGAACACAACATAGCCGATACAAGATAGGCAATTATGCACACTTGTCATATCGTTTTCTCCAACAATGTTGACAAAATAAGTTCAAGTGAAAAGTAGGAAAATCAATACTAACAATAAAAATTAAATGAAAAGTAATTCAACATTTTTCCCTATTTACAACAACTGTGTGTTTCAACATGTAATTAATTGCAGACCACAGTTGGGAATCAAACCTAGGACTTTCTGCTTCCCAGTGTGCAGTGTTTTCTAGTGGTGTAACAACTGGGCCATGGAGGGGCTGACTTTACATTTTCTTTTCATTATCTGTCTGTATTAGGCCTACATTATGGTTTCCCTTATTTTGAAAATTATTAAAATAAAAGTTTTGAAACCAGCTAACAAATAAATTAAAACAAAAGCACATTTAGATCATAAAATGAAACATTTTTTATTTTTATTTTAACAATTCCAAATTTCAATTTAGCATTCAAAATAAAAGAAGCAGTAAAAAGGTAAATATTAAAAAAGTTTTTTTATATAAACATAAAAAACAATACATTAATTTAACAAGCATTTGTAATCGTAACACTATAACCGAACAATGTCCTTTTTCAAAGAGGCCCACTCACTCACTCACTCTCAACATAATACTCGTACATAGTACTACCATGTTTCAATATGGCGTATGTAAATGTTGTGTGTGTCTGTGTGTGTGTGTGTGTGACATACAAAGGAGGTTAACATCTCCATCAAAATAAAAGTGTAAATTTTAAATATGATGAGCTGGTGCTTCCCAATTGGTAAGTGTTGTTACTCAGTGTTTGACCATTATGGTAGGTTTTTAATATCTTATTTAGAAAAGGCTTACATAAAATAAAATATTAGGCATTAGTAAGTGATTACGATCGCAATATTATTTATTATTCACTTTTGTAACTATATGTTATAAAATTAGTGACGGTTTGCAAACAATTCTGTTCTCGAATTTTGACTTTGGAGCCAAAAAATACACTTTTTGGAGAAGGATGTCTGCCTGTGTGAATTGAGTTAACAAAAATAATCCCAAACAAGTTTTTGAAATAAGCCAAGCAACCTGAAAAATAAGGGTGCTTTACTGCGACACACGAATAACAAATTCCAATTTTCTCAAAAACTACACAGGCAATGGTCGAGAAAATTTCTCTCAAATCTTAGATCTTTGAGGGCAGAAATTTAGTGTTTTTGCTTGAAAATGAACAAGTTCAGATAACTTTTCGAAAACGTTTTTTCTTCAGGCACCACAAAAAATAAAATTTGTTAAATGAGGATTTAACATGTTTTTCACAAAAAGTGCTTTCTCATTACACAGAAATTAGAGAAGCAAGAAAGGAAACGGGTAAAAATTTGTAGGACTATAATATATGATTGACTTAGCACAAGTACTTTCTACGGCAAAAGTCAAAAATAGAACAGTTTGGTAGAATTGAATCCAAGAAACGGTGCCAACAGACATCTCTTAACAAGCCAAATTAGATTGTGTTACAATTAAATAAGCTACCACTTTATGATTTAAAATGAAAATGTTCAACAGTCAGCGTGCATGTTGCAATCCTATCACTCAGCCAGATGAGTTGAAATCTATAATATATGATATGTAAATGAGCTTCTAGTAATTGAACCCTAACCATCTAAGTACAACCCCCCCCCCCAACCACTGTCCACTGCATTGTAACATCTTCTACAGATTAAAAAAAAAATTTAGTTTTAATATTATGTACTCTGATGACATTAGATCCACTATCATAAGTATAAATATCAAATAGCAAAAATCAAGGCAGCTTAAAAAGGCTAACATTTACTGTGAAATTTACTGTATAAATTTATTATACGAAATAGAATTAAAAGTAACTACCTTTATTAGGATTTGAACCACGGAACCTATGTCACCGAAAATCAGCTGGTGACCACTTTACCACTACTACACAGTAGGTTCTAATGAGATAGTTTTTTTCGGTTTAACGTCCTGTGACTGTTCTGCAATTACTGCTAATGCAGACGGTGAAGGATAAAATGATTATTTGTAACGTATGAAAATATGCCGTGCCTGAATGGGATTCAAACCCAAGACCAAGAGATAATGAGAAGGTTTCAACTAATGAGCAGTTACAACCATCATAGACAGTACCTCTCATAGATTAAAGCCACTTTGTAAACTTAAATATGGTCAGTTATAATAACAAATCAATCGTACAGTATTTTGGAAATAAAGTTAAATGGGAAATCGGTAAATGAAAAAGAAGCAATGAATCTCCTTAATATTCGCTTTGTAGATTTAGGAGACAACTTTTTGGATGCCTCACCAATATAATATGGAAGCATGAAAAATACTCACGGCCCTGTATGCCTACAATTCTTGATGATTTCCATTTTTACCCCACGACTATGAATGAAATTATTTAACAAATTGCCTTTAGCAGCAAGTACGGCAGCAGCAATACGGTGCAAATAAAAAAAATACATGACAAAACCCGCTCTTGGTTGAAGCAGAACCCATTTTCTAACTCACAAGAATGTTTTGCAGGTTTGTGGCCATAAGTAGACGTAGACTAAAGAGGTCTAGATGATTTCTCAATTTGTATTATTGCATTATTTGTAAGTGTATTACTCGATTTTGCTTGTTTTATTTGTATGTATATACTTCAATCAAAATTCTATAGCTTGTTAAAATTGACAAATTCTAGACAATAAGAAGAACAAAGTAATCTATAATCTATAATCTATATATAAGAAATATTGATGCATCCTATTCTGTGTTTCTGTGTTATTGCTGACAGTCTTAAGATAAGATAAAGACTTATTATTATTAAAAATGTAGCATCAAGTCGCATCAACGCTAAACATCATTCGACATTTACAATTTAAATTGTAGAATAGTCGTGCCAATTTTGTCTTACATTTTAAAACCGGTGAAATATGTAATAAATAACGCTTTTCCCACGGGAATTTTACTGGACTCTTTAAAAATAGCCAAGGTTAAACGTATCAAGAACATGTAAAAAGAGATCCTAATCGCCCATACAATTAAAGACCGAGTTCACTCCCCCTTATAATATAAAAAGATACACACCCCACCCCTATCACTTGTTTCTTTTTCATAAAAGATATTTTACCAACCAACTACTTGTGACAAACCTGGACACCAACATTAAAACACCAAGAGTATTTATGGATTTAACGAAAGCTTTTCAGCTAGTAGACCACGACATGCTCTCATAAAATAACAATTTCAAGGAGTCAGAGGAACAAGCCCTTCAATTGATAACTTCATAATTAAGCAACAAGCGACAATGCGTAAAATAAATGATGCAAATGGAAAACATACCCTCTTCAATTTAAAAACGATTAATAGAGGTGTTCTGCAGGGTTCCATACTGGAACCATTGTAATTACTGTTCATTTATGAACGACAGACCAACCAATGTTTGGCCTTCCATAACAATACTTTATGCTGACGATGAGTAAAAACAACTAGGAAAATCTACACAAAAGACCGAATAGCCCTTATTTACTACACACTACAGAATAGGTTCATGGGCCCATCTCACGAAAAAGTTGGTATCAAAATTTTTAGGGCGTTAAGAGTCAAAAATTGCAGTTTCTTATGGCTTTTGACCTGGACTAAGCGAATAAAACAGGTCCCAGAACCATATCTTCAGTAGTGTTTAGAAATCTGGGGTAAAAACCCTGTTTTTTTATGTTTGTCGTACAATAACTTCGTTAAATGGGCATTAAACACAAAATGGTTTTTCATGAAACTTGTAGAAAATTTAATTCTGAGAAAATTAATATAAATAAAGTCAACTACAAAACAACAAAAGTTGCGAAACATGAATTTTATTGACATCAAAATATCCTAAACTTGGCTGGAAAAAGCGTTAATTCTTATATAGAATGATAACTGTAATAATGTTATGGAAGAATAATACTTTTTATGTACAAGAATATCTTCAAATAAAACAACTTAAATAAATAAATAAAATAAATAATTTAAGATCTTACTTTGTTAACTGTTCAAAATGTCACTGTTAACACAATATTTCTGCTCATTATAAAATTCTTTATGCAGCTCTTATCATTTCGAGATTATTTTTTAGAATGTCAAATGCATTAAAAATTCTTGCCTTCAATTTTTCTTTTGTATTTACTTTTTTAGCTTAGTCAAACGACTTTACGTGGCCTCACACATAATAGTCTATTGACGTCACAGATCAGGTGATCTAGGAGGCCATTCAATAGGTCCTTCTTGCTCGATCCAGTTGTTTCTAAATGTTGCATTCAATTAATTTTTAACTGTACGACAAAAATGTGCAGGAGCCCCATCTAGCTGAAAAATCATTTTCCTGCACGGTGACTCAAAAGTAAATGATATGCTTATTAATAATACCACACCAAACGTTTACAGAAAACCGATGTTGAAAACTGCATTCTACAGTCGTATGTGGGTTTTCAGAACTCCAGTGATGACTATTTCACAAATTATTAACTCCATCTCTTGTAAATGTTGCCTCATTACTAAATAATATAGAACTTACTTAATGATACGGTTCTCTTGAAGTTTGCACTGACAAAAATCTATGCATAGTGCAAAGCCACCGAACAACAAATTTTGAACCTTTTGAGAGTGGTATCAGTAGAGTTGTTCTTTGTTAAGTACTCGCCATACTGTACTCTGCGGCAAACCATTGCGATTTGAAATTTATCTAGTACTTATCCCTGGGCTACGTTTAGCTTGCTGTCTTACATACTTCTAGTCAGTGATATGACATTCTTCTTGTCTTTCAACTGAATCAGACTATGAAAGAAAAGAACCTGTTGAATGTAAACATTGAAAAACTGCAGCAAAGGTGTTTGGATTTAGAATTCTTATAATAGGAAACCTTTCTTGATGTTCCTTGTTTGCAGCCAGTGAGTGTCCACTGCAGTATTCATAAATAAAAATTATGACAGCATATTCCTAATTTGAAAATTGAAATGGCATTTCAAAAACGTGGAACATAAATAATTAACGTCTGCGTCAAAAATAATAGGAATCTGAGTTTGAAGCTCAAAATTGTTAAAAGAATATTACATCGATTTTAACATACTATTTATATCAAATTAATTCGTGTTTAATCCAGCATTGAAAGGTGAAATTTTTTTTTTTTTTGTTTAACGTCCGACTGTTATGCAATTACTGCTAATGCAGACGGTGAAGGATGAAATGATTTTTTGTAACGTATGAAAATATGCCGTGCCTGAATGGGATTCGAACCCAAGACCGCATGATGAGAGGCGAGCACGAAAGGTGAAGACTTAAACATTTCTGTAGATTACGAAAAACAAAAAATTCTGTATCTTTTATGCGATAGATACCAGTTTCATGGTTTATTTAGCAGTAATAAAAAAATTTCTATAAAATCAAGGTTGAGTTGTACACCGGTCACTTGATAACGTAATAACTGTTGTAATCAAGTATTTTACACAAACCTTTTTATTCATTTTTTAGCATTTTAAATGTTATAATCGGTCAAAAATTGAATTAAACAAATCAGCAGAAAATAGTGAAAAAATCTAACGCAGATACGCAGACAATTGATGATTGTTATTATAAATTATTATAGGCCTAGTGACCTGTTATCTGAAATCAACATGACCATGGTAGAACCAGAACCACATTCTTCAAACCAAAACATACAGATAATTATGAAAGAAACTACCGTAAACGACACTAACACGCAGGCTACCTATATACACTCCGGTATATACAAATTAACTTCAATAAATCGAATGATAGGTACCTGGCTCAGACAGGGCGAAAAATTCAATGACAGGTACTAACAACTCCTCCAAGCTTTCTACACTACAACACAATCAACATCTGCTGACTACATTCACAACTCAACATAGTCACAAACAAATTACACAAAAACACAGAAATACTATGTCAGGCTACGCCAACAAAAGCCCTCGGCTCAACACACTAAAACTGGTTCACATAAAATAATAATAAAACTTTACTTCTATACTTATTCACAATAATACCCGTACGAATTGTTTCCAAAAATGATAATGCATTTAAAACATACAACAATAATGTAACAAAAATATAGAACATTTTTAATGGAAGGGACTCTTTTGAAAATGGCCAGACCAACAACAGTTACTAGCACATCACTGTCAACAACAATTCAGTCGCAGTACATCCAACTGCACAATACACTTTTATACAAACCGGTCCATTCAACAAAATTAACAACTTCAATTTAACATCTCTTTGCGCCGGCACAATCACAATCCTAGTTTGTACACGATGAATAACTTATCGTATTCTTTGGTCACCCACAAGTAGGCCTGCACCTTTAATTCTACCAGGATTAGGATTGATCGAGAGGGAAAACAATCACCTTTGGCCACTTAACAAATAATTTATACAATAGAATCAATTGAACTTGTACGATTGATCACATGGGCAGTCACATGATGCACGTATGCATCATGAGTAATGAAGATCAACTGATATGTGATATGGGGGGGGAATAGAATTTTGCAAGAAAAATCAAGTGGCGGATGACACACCAAATTTTGTGGTAACAACTAGGATGATAACAACTGAGTTGACTAATTGAATGGAATAACATATTACGTGAAAACGGTTCAATACAGACTATTTTAAATTTATTTCACTTTCATTAAATGAATAAGAGTTGAGGTCATTCATTCCAGAAAAACATGTATACTTAATACACTGAAATAAGTTCACATGTTCTTCACACAATTTAATTCCATCCACGATTAAGCTACATACAAATATAGAACAGGCTAATATTGGCACACAGGCCACGTTCTCACAAACAATGATCAATAAAATATGACATAGACTGACACTTTCATTAGGCACCCTATAAGAATTCCTAAAAATTTATCAAACCAAATCTATCTACATATTGTACTTTCTGTAGACACTAGATTATATACAAAAATGTACCAGACATTGAGGCAGTCATTTATAAACATATCAACAGAGCAAGATACCAATGCAGCATCATCCAGGCTCATGGCTGATAAGAAGTGTGACGCCTGATTTTGAAAAAAATTGTTCAACAGTATTGGATTGCTGCTGTGCTATTGATCCACCGAATCATGAGGGAGAAATCTGGTTTCTAGTGTCTATAATAATAAAAAAAAAGATACCCAACTGACTTGTGAACAGAAATGTTTTGGTAAACTTTCATTTTAGTAACACGAAGTGCCTAGCCATTTTTTTAAAGAATTCACTTGAATAAAAACCTTGAAATTTTCATACGAAATACATTTACAAAATTTAATTATGTCGCTAAAATTAATTGGTTACATATAAGCTCAACCAATCATCTTCTAGAAATCTTCTTAAAAGTGAAGTTACAGAATTCAATTATATATAAATTATATTTATATCTAAAAGGTGTTTTTGTTAAATCGTACCATAAAATGTACCGAATCGTCTAATATATTCATCTACACAACTGTTAATTCAAAATAGTTGATGACAACACTACAATTATGTCACAAGTAACCTAACTTTTTAAGGTTAACTGTCCAGCAAAGTTTTAAATGGAAAATCTGCAGAATAAATTCACGCAGGGCTGTAGATAAATGTAATTACACTGAATTTATCTAAAATATACTAAGCAAAATTCAACTCACCCGAAACCGAGAAAGTATAATTCCCATGGCGGCAGAAGAATCAAATTAGGTTATATACGTTCCCCGGTCACGTATTACTCATCACAGGCAACGTAAAACCTATCAAAAGATGGATAAAGCTAAATATAATACACCAAGTATTGTTTCACGCTACCTTGCAGGTACGATAAATGGCTATTACATAGCTATCACTGAAAAAAATACGAATATAACTTACTACAATTCAAAGTCAGAGAACGACAATGTCATCCACCACACAAGTGTTGCCAAATGAAATTTGCCAACAATATCAAGAGAATATCCTACTTGTCTTTTTCTGTGTAACGAATAACGGGTCGTCCACTTTACCATTGTGTCTATTTTGTATGTCTGCTACAATAGATATGAAGCTAAACTTGTACCTTACTAATCACTCGACTAGAATTTCGGAAATTAAGGCTTGATTAGAATGTTAATAGGCACGATTATTATAATTCTTTGTTAATTAAATAATATGACATTCACGATAACAATAATTGGTACGGTTGGTAAACGATGAACGATGTGGCATAATTCAAATGCTCGTAGACTTAAAAAATATCATTTGAATAACACTTAATACTACTAGATATTTTAATAGAAGTTATACATTATAATATAATAAAATATTTACTCAATAATTCACAATTTTTGTAAACGTATTCATTGGGATGATTATATGCGTATTTCTTTGAATTGTAAATTTGTTGACAGTTGAGTTTACATTATAACTGATCATATTGGGTATTCGACTACTAGGCCTAGTTCCTAGAAATATCGCATTCACTTGTTGCCATAGAACTGGTTTATATTGATGCAGCGACAATAATAGGACATTTCAAATATTTCCTGGCTTAGTGACTTCAACTTGAAATCTCCTTTGTGAATTCTATGCCGTAGCAAAACCTTCCAATCGCCTCCGTAAATTACGACTTGTCATAATATATTATTTTACATGACAATAAAGTTTATTAATTAATTTTTATTTACATAGAAACAATCTCAGCTTACGTTTCGATAATAAAAGCTGAAGAGCTTGAAATTCTCACATTTTTCTAAAAAGTTATTGTTTAGATATTCATAGTAATTTTAAGACACTTTAGCTTGGCAGTGTTGGCAATTCCAAGAAACCGGTTATGGGATCGGCATCTAACATCTATCCAATTCTATGTATACATAACAGTTTTCAAGTTGTCTTCGTCGTGTTATTAGTTCAATGTGATAGTGTTAAATTCATTCTATTGTTCTTTCAGTGATGTCGTTATTTGGGTAAACCGATAATAGTATTGGCGGCTACGTTCTCAACTGGTGTTAAATAATGGTAAGTCGTTAGTACAAATTGACCGTAGTTTTAAAAACAAATTAAATAATTATCATTGTTGGTATTTTCCCTGGTTCTCAACCGAATTTTGTCTAAGTGGATTCATTTAAAAATTTTCTTTTTTATATTATGTCATCAAAATGTAATTCAGAATGGACTTGATAAATTGAAGTCAGTTCAGTTTAAATGTATTTAAATAAAGAACGGAAATAAAAATTTTGTCATGAATGTTAGAAATTGTGGCATTAAGAAAGTTAAGACAAGTATCTGTATTCGGTCTATCGTAATAAATACTGTAATGGTAATAATTAATTGGTCGTGAACGTTAACATTTCTAAAATGAATTCAATTGCATTAGATCTGACAGAACTATTATTAAAAATTGATTTACAACTAATTGAATAATTTTTAAATGTTTGCCCAACTAAAGTGACTAGAAAATAGTTTGTGCATTTGCTAATAAAATATGTAGTGCTACCGCAACCCGAGTTAGTCTTGGTGTTCAGTTTGGCTTAATACATTATGTATGTACTCGTATTTATTTTTATTCAATACCTGCTCAAATGTGGAGCTTTGGCAAGAAAAGAAAAGATACAGAGACAACAATCAGGTAAAAAGTAAACTTTCGTATAAGAATCATGTGCATCTAGGATTTATGGGTGCATAAAACAGGTGTATGTCTTAAATTTCTTTATAATTGGTT
This sequence comes from Catonia carolina, assembly GCA_035578175.1. Classification (NCBI taxonomy): domain Eukaryota; kingdom Metazoa; phylum Arthropoda; class Insecta; order Hemiptera; family Achilidae; genus Catonia; species Catonia carolina. The sequence goes on along the minus strand of JAQMRL010000001.1, from coordinate 18,243,042 downwards.
TTCTGGAACAATTTGAATTTTTTTATCATCATGATGGTGAGCGGTGAGTATAAAGTTGTTCAAAGAATAATTTTTTTTTTAGGGGTAGGCTGGTGACACATGTAATTATGGAAGCTGGTATTCAGAGTAATGACTGTTGTGGTGTACCTGAAGCAAAGCTGGAGCTGGAGCTGGAGAGTGATCCGCCAGCACTGCCACCACGGCCACCTCCACGCCCTCGACTGAACCCCTCAAGACTGACACCTCCACGACGCACGCGTAAGTCTACATTTATTTGAATTATTAAATTCAAAACTATTAAAATATATTACTGACCGGTGTGAATAATTCACAGAATGAATTCTGAATGACACCATTATCCTTTGAACAGATTGTTTTCTTTCGATAAACATACAATGATGACCTCATATCATTTAATTTATCCCGAACCGGTCCGTCTATAAACGTTAAATATACCACGGTCAATTGCCAATGCAATTTGCATTGGCAGTCGTCCATCGGGAACAAGGGTGGTTGCTTAACAAGATTATAAAATATGTGTGCTTCGTGTGAAAAAATTGGTCCACCACCCTCCCTTGTTCAAACAAGTGATACATCGATGTGTTCATCCTGCCTTCCTGAACAAAATTTTCAACGTTTCTAGAAAATAAACTCAAGCGAAAATGGTGATAAAAAGTTGTGGCAAAGTGTTTTCGTACAAGTTTGGTTATTTGCATATTATTAGGAACTCTATCAAGCTGCTGCATTTAAAATATGTAAAGTTAAAAAAGAATAACTGGAGAAAAATTTTATCTGTAAAATTTACACTTGTGGTATAAATTTTCAAATCTGTTTCAAAAGATATTTTTAACATGAAAGTAAGGAAAAGCTGCTACATTAGAGTGAATCGATGCAATCTACAGACTATCTTTTCCACCAAAGGCTACAGTGATATTCAGTTTTTACGTGTGTGACTGTTTCACTGAGATAATCGAGTTGTTATGGTTGCACTTTGTTGACATTTGAAATATTATTTATCCGGATACTTTCTTACTTCAGGTACAATGTATTTAGTATAACATGAATCAAATAATTCATTAGTTAACATCCTACATAAAAAATTGAGAAGTATATCTTTATTCATTACTCAAGTGATGCCACCATCAGTGTCTGACTAGCTGTAAATACAGATGTTATCTGTACAAGATATAGGCCCTACTATATTTTTTAACAAAGTGGATAAAAACTGTAGCGCAGTATTTTTTGAGATGCTGTTTTTAGCCTTCAAACCATCAGTGGCTCTGTGCCTGTAATTGATGTCAGGGAATGCATCAAGTAAACAGGGACATCCTGCTGCTGATGAGCAACTTCCTAAAAACAATTCACTGCCTTCAAAAATGCCTTTTGTGGTATATTTTAATGGCTATTGCAGGTTCTTTTGGGATCTGGTTAATAATGAATAATAGACAAACTTCTATCAACAATCGACAAATTAATGAATTATTACTGTTAGCCTGCTAGTAGATTACGATTAAATTACTTAGCCTAGATTATTTACAAAATGTTCAGACTTAAAACTTGAACTGAACTTAACTGAAAGTAAATGGGCTTACAATCAAAATTATGTTTCTCCTGAATACAACCAATCACTATTGCGTGTATGTACACACACGACCAAGTGACACTTTTTCAAATGGCTGACACTCACTTATAATACCTCGTACAAAACTGCACAATGCAGGGGCGAATGCCTTTTTATATCGTACCTACAGAATTCCAGAAAGACAGAGAAGGGGCCAAATAAACAATGACTTGGTAGAAATATTAACCGTAAATAATCGGATTCAGTCGTTTTCTAGATAGGAATGAAATCAGTCAGCCGACCTGCAGGTGAACAAACTGCACCTGTTCTATACTCCATACGAAAGCTATTGTTGTTTAAACATAATACAGGTCATCATAAAAGAATGTTGGGTTTTGAACATGGATTAAATGTGATTTTAGTGTATTTATTATAAGTATCTGTGCAAAAAAGTTCTTATATTTAGATAACAATGATTGACACTTTTTCATTCGTTCAGATGTTCAGTGTGACTGCATTACGCTCATGTGGTTAATCAAACTAAATGTTTAACAAAGCCAAGCCAGGGATGCCTTGGATAGTCGAGGAATGTTGTTACTAACAAAATTATCTTTAAATTATGCTAACCTTTTTTAAAATATAGCCAACATTAATATAAAATCAAGAAAAAAACCCTTAATAAATATACAAATGAATTGCCTCAAATTAAATGTCTCCCCTTTGTTCTCCTGGTCACCTTTGTTCTCCATCACTCCTTGTTTTCCTACTCAATTTGCAACTCCTAATGCAACTTCTGCTCCTTTTTAACGACTCTGTTTCACACTTAAGTCCCTAGGAAACTGAATGTAAATTTCCTGGGTCCGAACCAGGAAACCTCTGGTTGACAAACCTCCCTCTCCCACCAACCGTTCAACCAACCTGGAGGGCCAACAGGACGGAGAACTACCCCAATGATTGGGTGAAAGTTGGTAGGTGGAAGAAAGGGCCAAAAGCACACGCCTAATGAATATCATGTGGTTGACCGTTGGCTAATATTTTACAACTTATTGTCTAACAACTATTCTTATCTAATGTAACTTATTCTAACGATGGCCGTTTTCCCAGGCATATTTAACGACTTAACTGAGTTACCATAACTTCCATTGTACTTGTACAATGGTACAAGTCTTATAAAAGCTTACTCTTCAAAACTACTGAAATTCCAATCAAGCAACTGTTTGTTCTTGATGAAATGATTTCAAATTGTGAAGACGACTGTTCCCCGCAGATGAACAAAATTATCGAGTTAGAAAACCTACCTACATTTAGGATTATGTGAGATTAGTGTTTTTGAAAACGAGTTGCTGGGACTTGTGTATGTAGGTGGATATATCTGTAATGTTATTGTCAAATAGACTTTATGCCAAGAATGTCACAAGTACCTAATTTCATCTGAAAATGTGTCTTCAGATATTTATTTGCAACGCCAAGAAAATTTCTACTTCAATGTAATTGACAGAGGATCCCTCAAATATCCCTCTGACTTTATTATAAAAATTTCAGTCATTGAATTTAAGGTTTTTAGTTTAATAATTTAGTGACATACGAGGGCATATTTTTAAAATGCAAATCACAAAAACATTTTATTTAAATGGTTGATGCTTCAGAAAATATTGGTAATCAAGAATGCTGTAAAATGTGGCAAAAACATAAATTTTTTGTCAATAAGTGCATTTTAACTTTTTGCATCATTCTTCTGAACAATTATACTAAAATCGTAAAAAATAAATTACAGAAAAGACATAAGATTTGGATGATCCAAAAGAAAAATCATCTAAAAAACTAAAAATAAAAAAAATTTAGCCATTAGCTTTTACAGCCAGGTATAAATAACTAGCCGCTTTAATTTCTGTTACATTTAATTTCATTATCTATATAAATAAAATGCCCCAAATTTTTTTTTTACGCCACATCTACCACGTAAACACCGAAACTAATTTCAGCAGAATTTGTATCTGTTTGTATGCTACGGCATCACGAAAGAACCGCTGAACCAAATTCAATGAATTTCAGAATTTAGGTTTTGGCATAATCAAAATGAAAATAGGCCATAATATTTTTTTAATATCACAAAGGGATGAGAGTGTTCAGAGGGAGGGGTAAACAAAAAACTATGAATATCTCCGTTAAAAGTCAGTGTATCAAAATCAAGTCAGTATAATCAAAATTACAAAACGCTTAAAGATAAATAAGTTTGATTATGTAAAGTTTTTCATTTTAGTGCATAATAACAGAGATATTACCAATTTAAAAAAATGAACAGAACAATAAACAGAGGCGTTTGCGCTGGTCAGTCAGTTACCTGCCTACCTACTCATTCCACCAGTACCCTACACACCCATTCTCGGTCACATTGTCAAAAATTAATCTGTCATTTTAAAAGTTTGTTTGTTAACCATCGTGGTGTTCCTATTGTGATTTACCTTTCATTTAATGGTGGCATAACAGCAATTTCTATTGCTCTGTCCCGAATAATTAAATTTCCTACAGTTACATTACACATACAGATTTGTGTGAGTAAATCTTCAAAACATCAATTTTCATTGTTCTGTAGATAATAAAGCTATTATGGTAATAAGTTTATTTATTTATGTGAAACAACAGAAATTAATTTTTGTTGAATCTGTTTGGGTTTACCCCCGACCACCAGTAACAAAACTGGCTGTCTGGAGGTCCCAGCTCCAATAACAATTGTATTACTGTTGTACACATTGTGTTTCGATTCTTTCAATTTTGAAGTTTTTAGAAGTACTGGTATTCTTATTTAGTTCGTTTTCTTTACTCCTAGATATCTCTTAATTCCATAATATGCTTTTTTTCTTATTTCAAAGATAATTATGCATTCGGGAAGAGGTTACGCTTGACCAAAGTTATAAGACGTGCCAAAATCATAAAATTAAACACTACTAACAAGAGCCAGGAAGCTACTACACTAATGCTAAAAACAAATCGAGGGAGGCGGTTTGTACCCATCAAATTGAACCCATAGAACAATGTGAATAACGAATGGTGTTTCAACGAGTCCACCAGGCTTCTGTCCGTAGAAGTGAGTGTTTTGAAGCCCATTCCATGCACTTGGAGGCCAACAGGGAGAGACACTCACGACTACGCAAGGCCGAGTCTATTGAAGAACATGAGAGCTATGACTAGCGTCTTAACAGGTTCGTCAGGCTTCTATTCACAGAAGTGAGTGCTCTGAAGCCCTTCTAATTGCCTTGAGGCTGACAGGGAAAGACACTCACAATTTTTCGAGGCCGAGTCTATTGGTGAACATAAGCTACGGTTAGCGTCTTAACTGGTCATTGAGTTATATGAATACATTGAGATATAATATCATATCTCAATTATGGCTAATCCACATTCACTAAAAATCATTATTGTCGGAAATTAAAAATTAACTACGCTTCTGAAAATTATTAAGCGCTGCGTATCTTAATTTAAGCACACCAAGATCTCGCTTTTATTTTACGTCCAACTATTTTTTTTTCATAAATAATAATGTTGACATTGAAAGGAGGTAGGTAACAATGAATGATTAAAGAATATCAGACCTGACAGGGATCAAACTCAGTACACCAACAAACCATCTGAAGCACAAAGTAAACCGTTTGAAGAACAGGTACTTTAGCTAGCTGTTTATTAAGTACCTAGTAGCTAATACCTAGTACCTAGTACCACCGCGAAGGTTATACACCTGGAGATCACCACAGGACAATACAAACAATATTGTCAGAAACCAGATCGATTACATTTTAGTAAACAACCGCTTCCGAAACTGCATGACCGCAGTTCGTACGTATCCAGGAGCAGACATCGTGTCGGACCACAATCCGTTATCAGGAAAGCTCCAAATTAGACTTAAATCGACCAGGAAACGCACCATAAAAGCCAGGATTGACGTCCGCAAATTGCAGAACGCCGATCTTTGCGAGAACATCCGGGAAGAACTGAAAAGGGGTTTAGAAAACATAAATAACCACGTTGATGTCAACACCCAATGGACGGATGTAAAGAATCTATTAATTGCAACGGGAAAGAAACACTTGAAGGCCAACAAGCAGCAACAACACAGACCCTGGATGACGGAGGAGATTCTCGATCTTATGGAGCAACGGCGTGGTTGCAAGACGCAAAACCGCCCCCAATATAAAACAGTTCACAAAATGATTCGCAACAAGATCCGAACAGCGAAAGACCAATGGATGAGCCAACAATGTGCTGAGATAGAAGAGTTACAGAACAAGCAGGACTCTTTTCATCTCTACAAGAAAATCAAAGAGATAACAGGCAAACGGCTCAGACAAAACGTTGGAGTGCTCGTGGATGGGGATGACAACATAGTGGCCACCACTTCCGAACAATTAAAGGTGTGGGAGCGTTATGTTAGCCAACTATTTGAAGATGACCGGGCAGCACACCCAGCCGTGACCACCACGGTAACCGGACCGGATATTCTCAAAGAGGAAGTAAAACGAGCCATCAGTAAGATGAGGTCGGGAAAAGCACCAGGACCAGACGAGGTGCACGCAGAACTACTCAAAACATTGAATGAGGAAGACCTGGATTCCCTGACGTCTTTGTGCAATAAAGTATATCAGACTGGTGTGATTCCAGACGAATGGCGTAAGTCGACGTTCATTCCTATACCGAAGAAGCTCAATGCAAGACGCTGTGAGGAACACCGGACGATTAGTTTAATGAGCCACGTTCTGAAGATTTTCCTGAAAATAATACGTGAACGGGTCTACCAAAAGTGCGAAGAACAAATGACGGACACACAGTTTGGATTCCGAGGAGGCTTCGGCACGAGAGACGCCTTGTTTGCCATGAATGTCCTCGTTCAGAGATGCTGAGATATGAACAAGAACGTATTCCTGTGCTTCATTGACTACGAGAAGGCATTCGACAAAGTACTACACGACAGGATGCTAGAAATTTTGCAACGAGTGGGCCTCGACGATCGCGACATAAGAATTATCGCCAACCTATATTGGAACCAATGTGCCAAGGTGCGAGTGGGAGAGGAGCTGTCGGAGGAAGTGCAAATCCGCCGTGGGGTTAGACAGGGATGCGTGCTCTCACCGATGCTCTTCAACTTATATTCGGAGGCCATTTTGTCGGAAGCTTTGGATGGATGCAGAGAAGGCATTTTAGTGAATGGAGAGGGCATCAACAACCTGAGATATGCTGACGATACAGCGCTGATTGCAGATAGCGAGGAAGATCTCCAAGTGTTGTTGGAACGCGTCAACACAATTAGCAATGCATATGGACTACGGATGAATATACGTAAAACCAAGTTCATGGTGATAGGTGAAGAGGAGGTCAACGCAGGAATCACACTCGCTGGCTCCGCCATTGAACGGGTGCACACGTACAAATACCTTGGGTGCTGCCTAAATGACAAATGGGACTACGGTCCGGAAGTTAAAGCGCGTATCGAGCAAGCCAGAGCAGTGTTCACGAAACTAAAACACCTATTGTGCCAACGTGATCTTCGTCTTACACGAGGCTCCGAATTCTGAGGTGCTACGTACTTCCTGTACTTCTTTACGGGCAGGAAGGGTGGACACTAACGAAACTTCTAGAAAGGAGGCTGGAGGCGTTTGAGATGTGGCTATACCGCCGCATGCTCCGTATATCGTGGACCGACAGAGTACGAAACAGGGACGTACTGACTCGGATGGGCAAGGAGATGGAACTGCTATACGACATCAAGCGACGAAAACTGCAGTACTTCGGCCATGTTCTTCGAAACGGGAAATACAGACTTCTTCAGCTAATAATGGAAGGAAAGATAGCAGGAAAGCGTCGGCCGGGCAGAAGGAAAGCGTCCTGGCTGAAGAATTTGAGAGATTGGTTTGGTCTCAACTCCACGTCACTGTTCCAAGCAGCTGTTTCGAAAGTTAGAATAGCAATGATGATCGCCAACCTCCGACGCGGAGACGGCACTTGAAGAAGAAGAAGAAGAAGAAGTAGCTAATAGTTTTATAATTATTATAATTTACACAATATTAAAAGATCACAAACTGTAAAATAAATCAATAAATCTTGTTTCTTTATATTCAAAATACTGATTTAATTTTTTATTAGGCTACCTGGTAGACACTAATAACAATTAATAAAACTTAAATTTATGTATTATCTCATGAGGAGACAGGGTATACAGATAATACTAATTAATGAGAAATTAAGAATTTCATTCTCAGCTACCAGCTTGGTTGACGCGTTGTGTGATGTCACGGACAGTTGGTGTTGCCTTGGGAGATGGGTACATGGAGAAATGAACACAATGCTATGCTTTAGATTTTCAGTTGTGTGTCTGTCTGGATGTCCTGGTGATCGACTCAGAGAACCGGTGAACTAGCATTTTTGTTTTTACATGTACACATACGCATTGATCATGATCATAGACATTTTTGAAAATAATGGAATCCTTTGAAAATAATTTCAGCTGATTTTGTGGGATCAGGATCTCTATATTGTCGATTGAATAAATTAATAAGAAATTCTGAATAAATTGTTGTATTTCAATAATTTATTTTCAGGTTTGAGGAAATATATATTGCTGTGTACACTGTGTGGAGGTTTGGCTTGTATGTTAGCTGCTTTATTAGTGACCGTTTATTTACTTCTGAGAACATACACTTCATCTTTAGAACATTTTGAAACAATACCCACGTATGTGCCTGCAGCTATGGTAAGAATTTCTGTTGTATAGTGACTGTGATATAAATTAAGACAGTGCGATAGTTTTATTATAATTTCAGTCGATGGAGTCCTGTCTATTTTAGGTTGGTACACCAGCCAGCTTCTTCTGTACTCAATTTGCTTGTCATCTTTCAACACTTGATATTCGTAAACCCTGTCGGTGCCTGTTGCACAGTTGAACTCATTGTTTTAATATAATTTTTCGATCCGGAGACTGCACCAATGTCGCGATAAAATTTCAATTAAATGCATGGTTACACGAAACCATAATCTCAAACTATACAAAACCGAACAAAGAGCAGATGAACATGTTCTGATCACACACATGTGTCTTCAATGGTAAAAATATTAAACTGGATAGTGCTGTTGGTAAAGGGTGTCTACTGCACGTGTATGACCCTTTACAGAGCTTTGGGGGTCAGAAAACTTTTGCTACATGTGTGCAGTTACATTAAAGTTCACTGCTTCTGAATTTTTCTGCCCTGACAAGAAGTTTAACTGTGATGTGATCGGACACAGTGTGTAAAGTGCTTTAGAGCACACCAGCTGTGCTCTTCTTATTTCACTTCTCTGTATTAATAAACAGTTGACATAAGTTTTCTTTCATACCGATTATATTGATATGTACTTACACATTTAAGGCATTTATGAAAGCAGCTAGTGTCCGATCTGATGTATATGTTTTCAAGAAAAAAGGGTTGCCCATGTCACAATGGATTGGACAAATTCAAATAATAGTCTTTATGTTGCAAGTGTGTGTGTGTGTGCACGTGTGTGTGTTAGGTGTCTCATTTTATAATTTTTTTGTTTGCTTTTACAACTAATAATCTTAACATTTTTGTTGTTATTTTAACATGTATAATATTTTTTATATTATTTCATCCAATTTTTTGCATTTAGGTGTGTGCAATTGCATTTTTTCAGTTTAAATTAATAATTTGTAGATTTGAAAATTTAACGATATAAATAAGGCGAGGAATACTTTTTTTACCCTCACTTAATAAAATATGTTTGAGGATGTTGTGTTGCTTGTAGAACGCAACAAAAATTGGTATTAGTGTTGTAATTTAAATAAAAGTATAGAGAAATGGGTAGTTTATGAGAAACAAATGCGTTTTAATCGTAATTCAATGAAGAAGAGTTAAAGAAGAATTGAATGATTATAAGGAGTGTGATTTGTTGGTGGTGATGTGGGGCATCAAGCCTCATCGTGCACCTTGTTCACAAAATGTAATACCTTTATTCAATTTCTATGACACTAATGAGGTTCAGTTGATGATATTTCAGTTTCTGTAAGACATGTTATAAGGAAATATTTCAGTACGCTTACCTTGGTTTTTTGTTAAAACAAAGGCATAAGATGATCAATTAATAATTAAAAAGTGTATGAAATTGTAGTACCGATTACCGATAGCCAATATTTTAGAACGATTTTCATGATAAAAGAGAGTGAACGTGGAGAGGCACTGCGTGGTAAAAAGGAACACTGCTCAGTTGCTGGATTAGAAATACAAAAATGCCATTCAATTTTAGGTGCATCATCCATCACGCAGCCATCGATTTTCATATGATACCTGAGAGCCATCATCAGTCTCCTTCATGTTATATAGGCCGACCCATTGGTCTGGTGTTAGTGTAACTAACTGACTTCTTTGCTGGGGGTCCTGGGTTTGATTCCCAATCAGGTCTTGTATTTTTCATTGTTATATCACATTACATATGCACAAGCCAAGGCTTAAGAAGGCATCATAAACAAAACAAAATACATAGTCAATATTATTTTTACTATATGTAAAGTTATAAAAGAAACATGATTCATATTTTCAAAGTCAGTGACATTGTTTTACTTATACCTTTTGCTTTTTCTTTGAAGAAGAATGTTATTTTGTAAATTTAATTTGTACATAAGATAATTAGCAATTATTTCAGCCTTTGTATTATTAAGACGCCACACACCTGCATCATTGTTCTACGGAGTATCTTCATGTACAATAACCTACTTGTCACAACATGATAACATAGGCCTACTATTTATTTGGATACGAAATTGAAAAATGAGTAGAATTTATAAAGCATCAGAAAAATTACCACTAAACTTGCAATAAAACTTCTTATTTTCATACCTGTACAAGAGACAAAAGTTATATTTTGAAAAAACCGAATAAAAAAAATTAATATTTTTTTAATTTTTCTTAACTATTTTTGTTAATACCCACGCTTGTACAAACCGTTTCATGATCCATCAGCCAAAATTGGTACTCTATGTGTCCTCCTTATGTGTAAGAAAATGTTGTTTTAACAAAAATGACTGTAGAGACAAACAGTTGATACGTTCTGCTTTTCTACCGACTACTGACTATATTAATTATTAATTAATTTTTGACTAGTTTTGTAAGCAGCAAGTATCCTACCTACCTGCTGTACATCTTTTTAAGAAGAAAGCGTTCTTGGAATAATTTTCTTACATTATTTGACACTTATATAAAATATATCTTTTCCATTATGTGTATTTTATGTTTCAAAAGTAAATGCGACTCAAACGTTTTTGTTTTCAATGAGTTGGCTGTATGCCTTCAACAATATTGCATTGCATTGTACAAATATATTTTATATTTCTAACAACTTTATCCTTACCTGTATTTACATGTGTGTGTGTGCGTGCACACGTGTTAGTAGGATTGAAAAAATGAATAATTTGATATGAGCTGAGGAGAAATTTTTTATGCTCAACGTGTTTCATGTAGAATGCAATGAAAGTCAATATTAATGTAATAAATTATATAAAGGTTTACAAACAAACATATTTCCATTTGATAATCTAATTAAAAAAGTTATTCATGTGAAGATAAATGAAATAGGGCTAACTATATTTGGTGTGTTGCACCATAAAGAGTTTGGAATAATCAAAACTGAGGAAACCACCGCCAAACTCGCATCCACCAAATGCAGGAGAACTTCACAGGATAGCTTATGAAGTACTACAAAGCTACCAAAAAAATTCAATCACTGCAAACATTTTGAAAAATGGTGGAGCATGCACCATCCTAACACTTAGAATTGGAAAAGATCTGGGAAACAGAAGATCCTGTGTGAGTGGAAAAAGGAAGTAAAACAGAAGTAAAAAATTACCACAGAATTCCCTTTTATCCATGATATAAGGTAATCTTGAAGGCACTTTTGACTTAACTAAAGGAACAAAGGGTGAGAAGTAGATAACAAACTGAGCGAATGCGAATCTCACACGGAGTTCAGGAAAGGAATTCTGATCCTGCGCAGAACAGATATGGAATCTAAAATGATTTTGAGAAAGTTACATTTTAAGAGATCTAGTGGTAGTGCTTGTTGATTTTAGGAAAGCTTATGATTCAGTCAACTGAGTAACACTAATAAATATTTTAGAAGAATTTTGAGTACATGTCAAAGCGATGACAATCATTTTAAAGAAACCTTAACACAGGCATGATCAAAGTAAAAATTGTAGAAGTCTCCAAAGAGTTTGGAATTATAACTTTGTTAGGCAGGATGATGGACTTTTAACTTTTGTTCTCTGATGTTCTCTTTGTGTACCGGAGAAGGTTATTCAGGAATGGAAAATGGAATTTACCAAAAAAGGATTGTAAACAAAGTACAGATTGGAGGATCAGAGAATGGCATAAAGATAAACTGTCTTGCTTTTGCAGGCAATCTAGCAATCATTTGAACTAGGAACATGGGAACATTCATAGAACAAATAAATGTGTTAAAAGAACTAGTAGAAAAAGCAGGATTTCCTTCAAAAATACTGATTATATAATGAACATGAAAGTCCAATACTCTATTGGATGCGTGGACGTGTTTAGCAGATAAAGCGAAGGGAAATTATGTGCTGTTGATTGAACAGGCATGTCTATGTCTGTTCAATGAGGAAACCTTACATAAATCTTGTACATGGCGACGTAACTCAAAGTCAAACAAACAACACCGCTCAATTTAGTTTTCTGTTAGTAAACTATAAAATTATGTCTATCAAACATTTACCCATGTGTAGCCTACCGGTCACCTACCTGTAAATGGTTTGTAAATTGTCACTTTACTAACAATTTCTAAGGAAATGCGAGTCACATACAGTAAAATGCTGAACACGACTTGAAAGTGATCATGACATATTTCAGTGACAGGAAATATGTAGCTCTATTTGTATTACTGGCTGCTTACTTGGAATACAAAAATATTCGTGCATATCCTCGTATACCATGTCATGTAACTGTCTTGTACTTTGAAAACTAGAATAGTGGTGTGTCGCTTGAAGATGATATGGAAAAAGTACCACGGGAAAGATAATGCAACCGCAGATGAGGAAAGACAGCCAGTGCACTCTGTACAAATCAACACGGACAAGTGAACATCAGACATTATAGTACTGTAATGAAATCTGTTGATTGTCTGCAAGTGAGTATTAAGAATGACCAGGAAGGCTGATCTTAGAGAAGCGGAGAATTTTGGGAGAAAGATCCTCTGCAAGAAAATGGGTCTGAAACTAATAGACGGTAGATGGTACACGTTACGAGGATGAGAAGAATTATTCAGGAAAAATTAACCATAAATGGAAATGATTAGATAATAGAAGACTAGAATTATTAGGACACCTGCACAGAGTGGATGACAAAAAAATATCTATGAGACTAAACAATAGACCTAAGCTGCCGAATAATTGTTGTTTTAAATAAGTAGAAGGGTTGTTTAGAAAACTGAATATTTAATTGTATAATTTAACTCTTCTGAAATGGCTTGCGTGTTTAGTCTACATCTACATATAGACATACACAGCTCGTGGTTAGAATCGTTTTTATTCACCCATTTTCCTCAGAAAAATTTGAAAAAATTCTCGGTAAATCTAAATGCCTTACAAAATGATACAAAAAAACCGTGATATTGTTTTTATTTTAATGTTGATAGTGAGAATTGAAACATGAAGTTATTGTCTTTTTTACAAAAATCTAATTTCAAAATATAATTGTATTCGTTTTGTTATTAATTTATTTTTTTGAAAATGGGTATTAGCTTTTTTGTAGAGCATATTTAGATGCTCTAAAACATTTTGCTTTATCAACCATCCCCATCCCCATTTTTGTGGTAGTAATATTAATCGAAAAAGTGCTTTTTTTTTTTTTTTTTTTTTTTTTGGTTAACGTCCGACTGTTTGAAAAGTGCTACTTTTCACATTTTCCAAGCATCAATTTCAGACAAATACTGTTTTTTTATGTTTACTTGAATGTGAACTAAAAACTTTTAAATAATTACTGTCTCAGAAAATTTCTATAAAGATGGTGTGTACCAATAATCAAAATCATTGAATAATGTCTCGCACCAAAAAGTCAAGAAAAGTACTCGGATGTTTCTAATTGTAATTTTAGATTAGGGATTTCTAGTACATCATTTTAATAATAGAGCAATGAACAAAGATTTGTCACCAAAGTTTACAGTAAAGGCACATGTTCCATTAATAATGACACAGACACAATTAATATTGTGTCTGTGTGTGCCCAGTAAAACAACCGATGACATAAATTTTGTCCTCCTGTCATATAAATCATGAAATTGGTTTGGAGGGAGGAAAATATGTTCATAGTACTAGGGCTAAAAATGTGATCGTCGGGAAAGTAAAAAGTCCATGAACGCAAAATAATGATCGGTTTACAGAATTAAAATAACGAGGGAAATTTTTTCCTTTGAAGGAAGTTTTTTCTTTATTTTTCTTTACTGGTCTGTCTGAATGTACGACCTTGAAGTTACAAAAACGTTACTAAACTACAAACTGTACTAATGTAAGAATGTAAGTCATTCTGTATGGAGAGAACCAGAAAATTTCTATTCATTCTTCTGCCTGCCATATGTTTATTTTTAGGCCTACAAAATTGAAAATAAAACAATCGATAGATGTGTTTTTTTAAGTAAGAAAAGTACTGTTGTAGCGAATGGCACTCAAATGGCCTGCCATAGTCAGAGGGTTAACACGTTCAGTGTGGCCGCCACAAAAATGTGGTCCGTCTATACAGTTTTATAATCTATTTATTTATTCTGCGTTCAGCTACAGTAAATTGTATTTCTTTTATTGTTCAGCCGTAGAAAATGGTTCATTCTATGCCAGTATTTCTTCAGCTTTTGATGAAATGTCACCAGTTTTTTTTTGGTGGAATTTTAAAAACTGATATATTTTCTTCTAAGTTTCGAGTTTTACGGGCTGCTTTATTTGTTATTAGTGACATATTAGTTTTAAATAAAGTATTTTTATTTATTATTGTTCTGTATTTTTTATTATATTATTTTTATTATACAGTTTTAGTGATTATTTCATCTAGACTGTTATAATCAGGCAAGAAAACTTAATTTTTGCACAAATTTTTTTTTCTAGTCGCAGTTATAATGCTATAAAATATTATTTCATTACATTACTTTTGTTACAATTACGCAACATTTACTATACCTAGTAATTATTATTAAGTGTGGCAAAAATGTAACTAAATAAATAAATACGTCTTTACGAATGTAATACCTAAATGCTTTAAATATTTAAAAATATGAAACGTTTTCATATTTTTTAAACATTTTTATAAGCATTGTTATAAATAGTTGTCCAATTTATTTAAATTTACGAAAAGAACAAGACATCGTATATTATACTAACATTTTTGTATAATTTATAATTATTATGAGGCATTTTATTTAATTTTTAATCCTTGAAAATTATATTGTGAGAATTATATTTGGAGTGTAAGTAAAAATGTGTGTAAGTTATGTATACGTTAACTATTCAAGTCTTTATGTGAACGAGTGATAGTATTGCCTATAAACAAGTGTATGCAGATATTTGAATAGAAACTCATTGTGTAAACAGACAACTAGTTATATCGTATACTTTCGTTCAAATTAAGTAGGGAGTTAAGTTCAAATTAAGTAGGGGTTCAATGAGTTTCTATTTGAATAGAAACTCATTGTGTAAACAGACAACTAGTTATATCATATACTTTCGTTCAAATTAAGTAGGCCTATAGACCTAAAGTTAACTTTTCTCAAAGAAACTATTAGGTAAATTTTTTTTTAATGTTTGCCTCTTTAAAAATTGGTTATAGAAATATTTTATTAGTACTTATAATTTTAGGAGCGTACGAGGCGTGCACAGTCACACAAAGCGGCAGGGTCATTTACCTATAATAGTATAATAGTAAGCTTATTCAACTCTTTTCTTAGGTGACCCCATTTTTGGAATTGAATTTTTACCTGTCCATGGAATGACTTACTGCTGTGGGAACTGAAAGGGTAATAAAATATTGTTGAAAACAAGTGAAAATTGTTAAGCCATCAAAGGTACCGATATCTGTCTGTACCGTAATACCACCTCCTTTCAACTTGGAATAACTGCAATAGCTGAATAGCTGAATAACAAAAGTTATTCAGCTAAGAGTGCCATAATGAACTATTATTATCCTATTATTGGTATAAGTTTTTAATTTTTTCTTATAAATTTACATGATAAAAGCAAAGTACATTCAGACTTTTATATTTGTTTTGTATTTATACTTTTATGTGTATTTTTAAAATTACAAAAAAATACATTTATCTATATTAAAATACATTAGCATACAAGTATAAATAAAAAATAAAAACTAATAGTATGAATGAAAATACACACAAAAAATTGTAATTGTAGATAGAAAAAGAGGACATGATGTGCCGCGAGACTTGTGTGCGGGGACCACAAAAATGTGGCAGGCGAGTTTAGCATTGAATATGGTTCAGCCACAGTGAATAACCTCGCTTCACCCAGGCCACATTGAACGTGTTAAGGGTTAAGTGCCAGAAGAAAGAAAAAAGCCTCCCATATGGGCTCCTAAAAGATCTTTTATAAATTGCCAATGTCACTGGACCTGATCTAAAATTTCCTCCACACAAAAAACT
Source organism: Catonia carolina (assembly GCA_035578175.1). Lineage (NCBI taxonomy): Eukaryota > Metazoa > Arthropoda > Insecta > Hemiptera > Achilidae > Catonia > Catonia carolina. The sequence goes on along the minus strand of JAQMRL010000001.1, from coordinate 18,226,796 downwards.
AAATGAATTGATTAATAGTTTAGTGTTATTAGTGTTAGGTCAGATAAACTGATGTATGACGCAAGGGGATGATACAAGGGGGGGGGGCGTGACGCCTTGGAATAGGTGCTCAATGCCCACACCATCTAAGTGCAAGTAAAGTTATACTGTAAATTCTCTTCTGTTTTGTCTCCCATTGTTTTCAATTGAGGAGCCAAGGTGGAGAAACGGTCCTGAATCATAAGAAAATGACATCTTGGAACTATTCAGTTGTGTATACGCATAGTATGTAGAAACGAGGGTACTGGAGATTCTTTATTCATAAAAGTCCTTACTTTTCGTGAATATCAAGCAAGAAATAATAACCGCGTCAGATTCAGCTCACTATTTCACTTACTCTTTCAAAAGAAGAGAATTTTTATGAAAAGTCTGAGGTTAGACCCTGGTTAATCTTTATTTAGGATAACAAAATAGCTTTTGTAAATGTCCTGTAAGAAATAATCATATAGAATTTCAGCATTCTGGTGTGTTGAATAACAGCAGGAGAATTTTATGAAATTATGAAAGATGCATGTCTACTTTTCTAAATATGATCTGGTGAATAATTAATTGAGGAGGAAACCGTTATGCTGTTTGTAAAGTATCAGGAATTAGAGATGATTGTCGTTGTGATAAATGGCATTATTTCGTTCTGTTTTATGTCGCTGGTGAAATCCAATTTTGGGATTCAGAATTTATTATTGGTCGTTGGATAGAACCATTTTGTCTAAATCAAGTTAAAACTTGTTTCAGGTGAAATGTATTTTTCTCTTGTAATATATTACAATCACGTGTTTTCAGTGATGAGTAGAGTGGGTGTCCCATTGTCGAAGAATGAGGAAACATTTTCCGATTCATGTCGGTTTGTCCTGATGCACCTCTAATGATGCTTTCACTCATTGAATGAAAATAAAGCATATGCTTTTGCACTTAACAGGTACACGTTCACTTGATTCACTGCTGTCAAATGTCAGAAATTGAATTCAACTGAAATTGATATCCATCGTACCACTGGCTCTTCTCTTCTTAAATGCTTTAACTATTTATTTGAGGAGCGTAACAAAAGAAAAATAATTATTCGTGTATAGTTAACGTCATTAACATTCACTGCATATTCACTCTATGTCATGTCGATTTCATTTTCAATCTGGTAATTTTTGTTTGCAGCTTTTTATCACTGGATTTACTGTGATGTGCCTCGCAAGAAAACAGAATCGATTCATCTTCTTGGTAAGAAGTAACTCTGTCTTTCCGATTAGATTACACGTTGGAAAGTTGTGGGCCATCACACTTTCCGGTACCTGGATTGTACAGTTTTATTGGTGACATTAAAATCATCTTGCTCTACTGATGGAGTAAGCCACTGGAGACTGATACTTTGGACTGGCCGGGTACAATCAAATACTCTACAGCGGATAGTTGCCACAATAATTTAACAATGCATTCAATGACAGAAGCAGAATGGTTTTTTCTCTTTAAAGTGCATCTAGGAAACTGGACATGTCAAGACAGGCGAAAGTTTAAATATTGACACTGCGTTACTATATTGTAATTAAAAGAAATTACTAAATTAATCTGCAGTAGTGGTGGTCGCACTGGAGTGCGTTTTGTGCTCTTTTAATTATTGCCAGCTAAGTCTTTATCAGCTGTAACTTACTCGTCATCGTAGTTGGTGCTGGAACTGCTGTCCTCCTCACTTGATCCAAGTCTAAACTTGTAGTTTTTGTAAATTGTCTTGAAAAAATCTGGTGTGAAACACTCACACTACTACCTTGCCGATGAAAATAATGAATGATATAACCTAACATTAGAAATAAACAAAATAACTAACCTCAAAAAACATAACCTAATTTTAACCATGAGTGAATGATGCAAAATGAAAACCAATCTTAGTTTGGCGTAATAATATGGAAAATCACTCTTTTACGCTAAACTAGGCTCTGTAGAGAAAATGCTTAAAATAAAAGTTGTAGATCTTTTAATTTCTTATAAATTTGATTGTATACACTTTTATTGTAAAATGCATACTAAGGCTGAAATTTTAAAAAATCTATTTGTTTTACAGATTTTCATGGAAAAAACAGAAAATCACTAATGACCGCTAAATTAAGCGTTATACAAAGAAATGTTTGAAATAAAAGATGTAGGTTTTAATTTTCTACAAATTTGATTGATACTTTCTTGCCCTAAAATGCATATTAACCCTTAGGAAATGGACTGTTTCTCATTAAACAGAAAAATTGCAAAAATGAAAACACGCTCTCAAAACAACTCTTTTATCAACGTCATTACTAATGAAAAATTCTGAAAAAATTACAGTTGATTCATATAATACATACGCACCTTTTGAATATAATTACAAGAAAATCGCTTCATAATTCTTTGCGTTTAGGCGAGCGAAATTTTCAATCGCGAAAATATTTGTGTTGTGTAGATTTTTTACTATAACGGGCTTAAATTTCAGTTCAGCAAAAAATTTATAAAACATGCTTTGTAGACAAGAGTTGACTGAATAAATGTATATTTTTCATTTAGGTTTTCGTAAATATTTGACGGAGTTATAAAATATTCAAAATTAGTTTAAATTTCCTATCTCATATAAACTATCGGTGAAATATTTTTTATAAATAAGTGACGTAAAATATTTTTTATACACGCTATTTTCCGGCAAAAAATTATAAATAATAAATAAAAGTTAGTTCAGTGAAGAAGCATTCCTAACTGCTACGCGATTCAAAGAAAACTGAATGGAACAAAGTGAAAAATGTAGATAGCATACAGGCGACAGAAATCGAGAGTAATATTTACATTCTTTTACAGTGACGTCACAGAGCCATGACCATACTCAGGGTAAAGCTAAAAGCAACCGTATGTAGGAAATTTTTTTGTTTCCAACCACTTGTTTCAAACAGTTCTGTAGGTTGGGTGAGAGGGAAGCTGTTAAATTTTCCGTGCAACGCTACAAAGAGCTGTATTTTTGGCCTGAGTGAGGTAAACCCCCTCCCGAACAGTAAAATTAACTCATCCACCCACATCAAGGGCAAATTTTGTTATAGAAAATACACAGCTTCAACACAAACTAAAGATATGGAATGTTCATTGATTTATACACAAGCTGCACGGACTTCCATCACAACATACTGATTCCCTAACCATCAATGCCACCAACACACTAAAGAGAGAACTAAAAATTTCCCTTTTATGATATTCTATTTCTGAAAACATTATTAGATGCATTAAAGGATTCCCTGCAAGAAAAGTGCAATATTTACCGGTCTCCGATTTATACTGACCTTGCAGAAGCACGTTTTATCTCCCCACCCACAATCCATTCAGCATCACCTAATATTAGATCAACAGTGTGAACCGGGTTAAGGCTGAAAAAAACCATTTTTTTCTACGAGAGCACTTTTGGTTCCCAAAAGTTTCAACAGACAAGGCGTCTGCCTACCTTTTCTTGTAGAGCATAGAAAGCCAAACTAAAGATGTAAATGAAGTGAGCACAGGAGGGGCCACTCACTTCAGTGCTTTCCTCATGCTAATCTATTATAACATTTAATTATGTAAAACTGCAGTGGGAAACAGCTGTTGACATAAAAAAATGGAATAATTTTTATTCAGTTTCAACAAATGACAAATTTGTATTAAACTAAAGCATTTGACAGGGAAAAGTAAAATAAAAAAATTATAGCAATTTTTTATTCTCTCTATTCTTTGTTATGTGCATGCTTCTTAAAAAACAGACTTCTAGGTCAGTTGAAGAAATATCAGATGTTTTTGTGGGGTTTTTTGCAGGTGATGACAAATCACAGCTAAATTGAGTGCCTGATAAAAAACTTTGAATTGAAAAGTAGTGTTTCTAATTTCTTTTCATTGTACCATGTTCACTTTTCCTTGAGATTCACCTCAAGGATGATATTTTCAATGAGAAGTGTATTTTAAAGAGAGCAGTCTCCTCTTGTGACCTCCTTCACCTCCTTCATGACTCCAACAAATTCAGTTGATGAGAGAAGTTCAATCTAAATTATTTCAGCTTTTTTTAACGTAACTGAATTTTGTGTTTTGCTTCAGCGTAAGTAGGTACCATTAATTTCAGGGCTGCATGTCTAATTTCATTAAGATGTTGTTAGTGTTGAATTTTCAAGTGATGAATCATTGCAATTGGTGTTTCTTCTGATCAGTGCAGTTTCCTTACGTTAGTTACAAAGTTGATGACAATTATCTGGTCAGAGGATTGTGCTTGTGCAACCATCATATTGAACAAAAATGTGAGAGTATAATGGATGTTTTTGTTTTTTCAGATGAAGGTGTGTAGGATATGTTGTGTGATATCATCAGCAGCATGCATGTACATGACGATAACAACGACTGTTGTCCACATGAGTAGACTGCAACGATTACGACAATGCGTATATACAGTTAAGACACAAACGTGTACGTGCTATATATCTGAAATGGAACATAGTGATCCAGGTACTCCATTGTATTCCATTGTTATTTCTTATTTTTACATCTCCGACTTTAATTATTTTTATCTCCTTTGCAAACATATAAAATGATAAGTACTAGGTACATCGCAAACAGTTTGAAATTTAAACTTGTAATTCAGCATGTTTGGCCGAGTAGTGGCTTTAATTTCATGCACTCGACAATTTAGTGATGATCTTCTCAGTTAAATGTTAGTTTAAGACGTAGCGCTCGACAGTTTCAGTGATGATCTTGTCAGTTAAGTGTTAGTTTTAGAGGTGGCACTATGGTTGTCCCATGAAATGCAATATCTATTATCTCTGGATATTGCATTTCATGTCAATGTGAAATGTGTTGTGTTGACAAAACTGTAGGTCAATATTTGTCTCGGTCACATTGAAATTAGCATTTCAATATGGAGATCAGCTAAAAGAGATAAGTGCTCGTTATTTACAGAGTGGGTGAAACGTTTGGAAATGTATTAAGTTGTTTCGACTTGTTCTATTTTCCACTAGCATTTTATTGATAGCTCATATCCCATTTCAAATTGTCTGTGACCTTCATTCATTTTACCTTCTGATTTAGTCTTAATTGAACATCTTGTTCTCCTTGGGTTATGTGCTTTTGCCGATTAGCTTTTGCCTGATACATTTGAAATTACTTGTACTGCTTGTAGTAAATTAAATAGTTCTTCTCTGAAATGTCATACGATTGTGGTCCCATTAGATTCAAATGAACCACTTTGGTACGTGACACTGCAAAATCTTGCAGCTTGTGTATGCAGTAATCCCTTACCGATCACACTCTTGGTGTTCATAGCAACTGCTTTATTCAAACAATACTCATTCGTATATATCAAGTAAACGCAATGCTGTATTAAATTTCTTTTTTTCTTTTTATAACCAGTCTCTTGACTGGTTTGATGCAGTTTTCCAAGCTTTCTATCTTGCGCAAGTCGTTTCATATCTACATACCTGTAACATCCTACTTCTTTTGTAGTTTGCTTTAAATATTCTAACTTTTGCCTCCCCCTACAATTCACTCCCTCAATAGTACCCTCCATTGTTGATGGAGTGATAGGTACTTGGATGTCTTAAGATATGCCCCGCTAGCCTATCCATTCTTCTGGTACCATGTTTCCATATACTTCTTTCTTCATTCATCCACTTGTCTAACAACCTCTAAATTACTTATTTTGTCCACCCACCTAATCTTTAACATTTTCCTGTTATACCGTATTTCAGAAGCTTCTATTCTCTTCCTTTCTATAGTCCCTAACATCCATGTTTCACTCCCGTATTATGCTATACTCCAAACATAGTGTTTTAAGAAATTTTCTTTATCTGTAAATCAATATTTGTAGTCGGTAAGCTGTTTTTCATTTCAAAGCCTAGCTTAAGCTATCCTAATTTTTCACTTAAGCTTCTACCATCTTTTGTTATTTTACTCCCTAGATAGCAGAGTCCCACAACTTCCTTTATGTTTTCGTTGCCTACTTTTAAATTTCCCTTCTCTTCTAAACCACTCTTGCACAACACTTTTGTTGTGTTCTTATTAATTTTCATGAAGTAATCCTTTCTCATGATCTCATCCATTCCATTTAAGATATCCTTTAGTTCTTTCTTCTTCTCGGCTAATACTATGATGACATTAGCGAATCTCAGCATTTTTATTGTTTCTCTGTGAATTTTTATTCCTGCGTCAAATTTTTCTTTCACTTCATTTATAGCCTCTTCTATGAACAAGCTAAAAAGTAGTATTGACAATAAACATCCTTGTTGTACACCTTTTCTTAAAGCAGTTTCTTTTCATACCCCTCAATTCTCAAAACAGCCGTTTAATTCTTATACAGATCATAGGTAACTTTTCTTTCTTTGTATTTAATTCCTAACCTTTTCAAAGTTTTAAACATGTTACTCCAGTTCAGATTGTCAAATCCTTTCTCTAAATTTTCAAATGCCACGTAAGTAACTTTATTTTTCGTTATCCTTTTCTCAATAATCAATATCAGGGCCAATATCGCATCTCGAGTTCCCATTCTCCTTCTAAATCCAAATTGGTCTTCTTCCAACACTTTTTCTCTTCAGTGTTCTATTCTTGTGTGTATAATTCTGGTTAGTATCTTGGATGCATGGCACTTTATGCTGATACTTCTTTAATGTTCGCACTTCTCCACTCCTGATTTTTTTGGTATGGGATCATAATATCTTTAAAAGTCCGATGGTACTTCTCCACTCTCATACATTCGGCGCACAAGTTTGTACAGTTTGTTTTGTGCAACTTCTCCACAATGTAATAATAATTCTGATGGTATGGTGTGTTATCTGTTCCTGCCATCTTATTCATATGCATATCCTTTAGTACCTGATCTATTTTCTCCCTTAGTATAGGGTCACCACTTTGATCTTCTTCAATATCAGTTTCTTGTTGTATCGCATCATGATCTAATTCTTTTCCCCTGTAGAGTTGGTTTACGTATTCCTTCCATCTTTCAGCTCTCTATTGGCCATTCAACAATGGTTTGCCATCTGCACTTTGTAAATTGACAGCTTTCTTCTTTTGTTCTCCAAAATTTTATCTTATTTTCTGTAAGCTGCGTCTATTTTACCAACTACCATTTTACTTTCAATCTCCGTACATTTCGCTCTGATCCAATCTTCCTTCGCTTTCTTACACCATTTTTGTTTATGGTATTCTCAAACAGCAATATTGCATTTTACCTCTTTCTTCCTTTGTGTTTTTAAATTTCTTTGCTCATCCATCAATTCCAGAATATCATTAGTAACCCAAGGTTTCCTACCCCTTCTTTAGTAAGTCCTATCTATTCTTCTGCTGCTTTCACTACCACCTCCTTATCCACTCCTCGTGTACTCTTCTTGTGTCATAACCTCTTTCTTCTATCTCTTTTGAAATACTCTTTTGGAAGCCTGTTTGGTTGTCTTTTTCTCTCAGTTTTTCTACATCCTACCTAGCATTTTGCTGTTTCTTCAGTTTTTTAAGTTTAAACCTATTATCCATTAGGTACTACTAAGTTATGATCACTCCCTATGTCTGCACCTGTATAGGCTTTGCAGTTCATAATCAGATTTTGAATCTGTGTAACTATTATGTAATCTATTTGGTATCTTCCCTTGTCACCTGACATCATCCAAGTGTATAACATCCTCTTGTGATTCTTACATATTTATTGCCTATCACTAAATTATATTGGGAGCAGAATGTAGCAGCCAGCTCCCTCTGTCATTTCTCTTTCCTAAACCGTATTCTCTGATTGTATTTCCTTCTTTTCCTTCTCCAAATACTGCATTCCAGTCTCCCATAACTATCAGATTTTCATCACCCTTGACATATTTTTATCAATTCATCTAATTCCGTGTATACGAGGGGTGTGGCGATGTAATGAAATAATAATTGATGTATTGATTAATATTGATTTAATAATTGATTTTTGTTTATGATGATGATTATAATAATGATGGTAGCAATGATGATTAATAATGATGATGATGATAATAATGATGAACTTTAATAATGTTCTTGAAAAAAGTTTCAGTTCATTTTTTTTGATCTTGTATGTATTGTACTTAATCTTGATGTACGCGTATTATAAAGAATGTTTTTTGTTGTTGCCTAGTTACACATAATTGATTTTAAATTTTGATCAGCTGGACTGTAAATGTTTATAAAATAAAATTGTAAAGAAAAAGAAAACATTTAAAGTATGGCTGGACGTAACATCCTCCCCTCCATGAAATAACTAGGGTTGGTTATTTCATGATGCATGGATTTGTAGCAAATAGTAGAGGAGAAGAATGTGAGGAACCAAAGGAAGAAATGAAATAAACTGAAATTGAAGTGAAAAAACAAACTTGAGAAGAATGCAATGGTAACATAGGCCTATAATAAAGGATGAAGTGGACTGTATGGATAATTGTGAAATCAAATGTAAGAAAAAATTGTTAATCAAGAGAACTGAAATAAATAGGGTTCTAAGAAATAGAATGAGTTGACAATAAGAAGATACATTACAATAAAATAGCAAAGAAGGAATATAATAGATGACTTATATAAATAAAATAGAAATAAAACAAAGGTGAACTTATAGCAAGCTAAGAGTTATTCAATTCGGAAACAGCAGGCAGTTTGTATAGTTTTATTACTGGTCTAATGTAAGAGCCAGTAGGTGTAGAGATTTCTGCCACTCTGACAACTCCGTCAGTCCCTGGGAATAATTTAGTTATTCTGGCTAAAGGCCAGGATAGAGCAGGTAACCCAGGTTGATGCACAACTACAAGATCACCTGTTTGTAAGTTAGGTGATTCTTTAACCCATTTTTTGCGTAAGTTTAGAGACAGCAGATACTCTTGTTGCCATTTGGTCCAAAATTCATGAGTTAATTTTTTTAATAAATAATAATATTTTACTGGACACGATTCAGTTTGACCAGTAGTGTCAGGCAAAGAACAAAGTGGTTTTTGCAATAAAAAATGGGCTGGGGTCAAGGCCTTTAAGTCATTAGGATCAGATGAAAGGGGAGTAATTGGCCGTGAGTTTAAAACTGCTTCCACCCTAGTAATAAGAGTTGTGGAAGCTTCATACGAAAGCCGGCTTGTACCTAAAGTACGTGTCAAAAGTTGTTTGGCTGAACGGATGGCTCTCTCCCACAGACCACCGAAATGTGGAGCATGAGGGGGGTTAACCTTAAATTCGAAACGCGTTGGAAGTAACGATGATATGAAGTGATCATCTTTAGGTAACTGTGTAAGAAAAGACTTTAAATTGGCGGAGATTCGAGTGCGAGCTCCGATAAAATTTGTGCCGCAGTCAGAACGTAATAGTTCAGGACATCCACGTCGATTAGTAAAACGTTGAAATGCGTCTAAGAAAGCTTCCGTAGTTAGATCACGTGCCACTTCCAGATGAACCGCTTTCGTCACCATGCAAATGAATAAACATAAATACACGTTAACATCTGGAGCTCTTTTTGAACGATATGCTTTAACTACAAATGGTCCAGCATAATCTACACCCGTGTTAGTAAATGGTGTTGCAATGTTGACTCTGTCAGACGGTAATTGGCCCATCAAGGGCGTATTTCTTACTGGATGTGCACGAAAGCACTTAATGCATTTCGTAAGAATAGATTTAACAGTTTTACGCGCTGATATTACCCAAAATTGTTGACTTAGTGCATTCAAAACTGTTAACGTTCCTGCATGTAGAAGAATTTTGTGATAATGTGAAATAAGCATTGAAACGAAATTGTGTTTAGATGGCAGCAAAATTGGATGTTTGGTACAGTAAGGAAGAGAAGCTTCCGAGAGTCTACCACCAACACAGATAATATCATCTTTATCCAAAAATGGCGTTACATTCGCGTAGATCTTTGGACAAGGACGTCCAGACTTAAGTTGAAGATAAAGTTCAGTAAAACATTCTTGCTGAATAATTTTACAGATGCATAAAACCACAAAACTATGTAAATCGGATTTTTGTCTTCGACGCTTCGGAGACCACTTTAAAATTATTTTAATAACATTGTTTAATTTTTGCCAGGATGAAATAAAATTGAAAGCAGTAGAAAACAAGTAGTTTTCGTTTATTGCTGATAAAACAGATTTTTCTTTGGACCTTTCTTGATTTATTTGTAACTCGTCAGTCGGATCAGTTTTCGAATTTTGGCTCGGCCAAGTTGAAGCATCTTGTATTAGAAATTTAGGGCCAAACCACCACAGGGATGACTGCCTTAGCATCTCAGGGTCGGCACCTCGAGATGCTAGGTCTGCGGGATTGGAAACCGAAGGAACGTGTCTCCACAATGAAGATGAGGACATTTCTAAAATTTGACTGACCCTATTAGCGACAAAGGTCTTTAATTTACATGGATGGATAGTAAGCCACGATAAGACTATCATAGAATCGGTCCATAAGAATACCTTTAAATCAGGATACCGTGAAGATAGAACAGATATAAAATGCTGTGATAACTGACTAAGTAAATGAGCCCCTAACAATTTTAGTCGGGGTATAGATACTGTTTTGATGGGTGCAACACGCGATTTCGCTACTAGAAGAGATGAATGGCGATGATCATTGGTACTCGTAATTAAATACAGAACCGCTGCATAGCCAAGTTGACTGGCGTCACAAAAACCGTGTAGTTCCGCAAAATTAGTGTACGGTGCATGCATCGGCCGAGGTAATTCTATTAATGACATACACCTAAAGGCATGAAATAATTGTTCAAATTGATTCACTAATACATCCGGTAATTGATCATCCCAGTCTAAATTATTAAGCCATAGTGTCTGTAAAAAACATTTAGCTTTGAATATACAAGGCGTAAGCCAGCCGCATGAATCATAAAGTTTTGCAATTTGTGATAAAACAAAACGTTTTGTTATTATAGGCGATTTGGCTAAACGTTGCTCTGAGGGCAATCGAAGAATAAATGTGTCTTGAGCTGGCGCCCGCGAGGGGGGTAAAGTTTCTGACTCTATTAGAGAAAATAGGGAAGAAAGTACGGACGATTGTTCGTGTTCGTCTTCTGCACTGGTTGACAATAAAACACAATTGTCAGTTGCGATGGGAGCATGACCCATGAGTACATGACCCAGTGCAGTAGGTACTATGTATGGTAGGTTACAACCTAGTGAAATAGGTTCGCCTCTCATTAAAGCTAAAGTTGCTTGGACACCCAACAACAGATCAACTGGGGCACACTGATCGAATAAATTGTCTGCTAAATTGAAACCATTAGCAGCAACTCTAACCTCAGCTGAAATTGAAGAACGAGGCAAAGGTGAAGCTATTTTATCTAAGACATGAACATTACAATTATTAATTAACGGTTTTCCCATTAAATCACAAATTGTTAGGGAACAAATGCCTTTAGTTTGAACAATGGCTTGTGATAAGCCTGAAATATTTATTTGAGAATTACGTATTTCTGCGTTAAGTTTTGATAAACATCGCGTAGTAACGATATTTATGTGACTGCCGGTATCTAAAACACCACGTAAAATTACAGTTTTGTTAGAAGCACCTTTGACTTGAGCCAGGAAGGTACCTAGTAAAACAGTCATGTCAACATTCGTTAATTCAGAATTGTCATTTGCATTAGTAAACAATGACTTATTATCAATATTTTGTTTAGAAGGCACTGTTGTAGGTTCTGGAACCATGTGGTTACTGCATGACGGATTTGTGTTAGTATTGTTATTATTATTGTTAGGGTTAGAATTAGTACGATAGTTATAATGGTGCAGCATGGTATGATGAAATTTAGTACATACCTTACACCGCGATTTTAAAGGACAGCCAGATTGAATATTAAATTCATGCTTTGAGAGACAATTTTGACAGATGCGATTGGAACGCACGAAATTCCATCTTTCCATAGTTGACTGACTACGGAACTTAGGACAAATATACAAAGAGTGATTCTCTTTACATAATAAACAAACTACTGTATCATACGAATTTGATACTAAAGATACAGAATTGTACAATTTTGTGTTTCTATTTGGTTTGTTTATATTTGTGTTACTTTCAGTAAATAAAGCTGCGTTTTCTAATTGGATAGCGCGAGATTCGAGCCAGCTGATTAAGTCAGATGGTTTCGGATAAACAATGTTATTGTTATTTGACTCAAACTGAACTCTCAGTTTGGGTGATAATTTCTTTAAAAGAAACATTGTAAAAAAATTTTCATAAAAATTAGCTTGAGGCAACAACTGCATGGCTTGCGTGTGTTGCATATAGGCGTCAAGAAATTGCCTTAGTTCCCTTGTTGATAACTCTGATATTGAAGGTAAATCGAAAATGTTTTGGCAATGGAACGATATATGATGACGAGGGTTATCATATCTATTTGATAATATTCTCAGCGCTGGCGCGTAAGAATCGTCAGATAATGGAAGATGGGAAATTAGTTTTAGAGCATCAGAAGATAAAGCCGAACGTAAATATTGAAGTTTGATGCTGTCGCTAATGTTAGGATCAGCATCAATTAGAGCCTTAAATGAATTGAAAAAGTTTGTCCAGTCTGCCATGTTCCCTGAATATTTTAGAAGGTTTAATTTAGGAAGGCAAGCACTGTTAGAAAAAGGAACAAAAGGAGGCTGTTGTGGAACAGATGGCTGCTGAACCGGTGGAGGTTCGACTGCTAAGAGGTTTTCAAGCCTAAAGTAAATTGAATTCAGTTCTCGGAATCCCCCAGAGAACTCCTCCTCCGATAATGGCTCGGGGAGAACGTCCAGCTCGGCAAGTTCATTGTAGAGCTGCTCGTGCATCGACCATCTCGCTTTCACCCTTGCCAGTAAAGTACTGGCACGGTGAAAGGATAATTGACCAGCTTCCTGGAAGCGGATGGCCTCTGCTTCAGTTTCTATCAGCACGTACTTTAAGTCTTCAAGACTCCTCCTGTAGTACCGTGCTGCTCTAGGCATACTTGCAAACTAACCAAAAAGTAAAAGGTAATAGTTAAATTTAGAAATTAAAAGTCAATTATGTGGCTTTTACGGTCCAGCTTTACAAAGATGTTAATTCACCAAATGATATTAAATAATAAAATAAATAGTGTGTGTTACTGCTTTTTCTTGAAGTTTAATTGTGTTGATCGTAGAAGTGTAGTAGGTAGCTCTTGTAGTCTTCTATTATGTAGTCTGTAGTTCTTGTAGTGTTGTTTTGATCCGGCCCAATGGATGACCATAAAATGTGGCGATGTAATGAAATAATAATTGATGTATTGATTAATATTGATTTAATAATTGATTTTTGTTTATGATGATGATTATAATAATGATGGTAGCAATGATGATTAATAATGATGATGATGATAATAATGATGAACTTTAATAATGTTCTTGAAAAAAGTTTCAGTTCATTTTTTTTGATCTTGTATGTATTGTACTTAATCTTGATGTACGCGTATTATAAAGAATGTTTTTTGTTGTTGCCTAGTTACACATAATTGATTTTAAATTTTGATCAGCTGGACTGTAAATGTTTATAAAATAAAATTGTAAAGAAAAAGAAAACATTTAAAGTATGGCTGGACGTAACAAGGGGGTACCCAAAAGTATCCGGAATAGCTCTGCTGTGGGCGGAGCTTGTGCAGTACAAATTCCCGCCACTAGGCTGCTTGTAGCGCTACTCATTGCCAGTTCAATGCCATTTTGTTCGTTGATCTAGCTTGTTCTGTTCTCGTGCAGTGATTGTTCTCGCTAGTGCTGTTTTGTGCTCGTGTCGTTTTTCATGATGGCAAGTTTTAATGAACAACGTGCGGCTGTGAAATTTTGCTTCTTGCTCGGTAAAAACGCCGCGGAAACAGTTGTAATGTTGAACACAGCTTACAAAGACGACGCTATTGGAAAAACCCAAGTGTACGAGTGGTTTTTGCGCTTTAAAAATGGCGACATGTCGATTGAGAACAAACCTCGTTCTGGACGACCGTCGACTTCCCGAACAGACGAAAATGTTGTGAAAGTGAAAGAAATTGTACGAACAGACCGACGACAGACCATTGACCAAATATCACAGGTTAGTGGGTTATCTTGGAGCTCAGTCCAACGCATTTTAACAGAAAACTTGACAATAAAAAGAGTCGCTGCCAAGTTTGTGCCTCGGGTTCTGACAGACATTCAAAAGGAACGTCGAATTGAAACGTGTAGTGATTTGAAACAACAGCTTGAAACTGATCCAGATTTCATGTCAAAGATCATTACGGGTGACGAGTCTTGGTGCTATGGGTACGACCCAGAAACCAAACAACAATCCAGTCAATGGAAGACTTCATTATCACCCCGACCAAAAAAAAGTCGTCAAGTCAGATCGAACATCAAAACAATGCTGATTTGTTTTTTTGATGTGAGGGGAATTGTCCATTCAGAGTTCGTTCCACCAGGCCAGACGGTAAATCAAGCTTTTTATCTTGAAGTGTTAAGAAGACTACGAAACAGCATTCGTTGTAAAAGACCTAATTTGTGGCAGACAGGGGACTGGTTTTTCCACCACGACAACGCGCCTGCACACACGGCAATCTCGGTTACCCAGTTTTTGGCGAAAAACGGCATGGTTTTGCTACCACACGCACCGTACTCACCCGATCTGGCTCCGTGTGATTTTTTCTTGTTCCCACGCATGAAAAGGGGCATGAAAGGTCTCCGATTTAACTACGTTGATGATGTCAAGAAAAAAACGACGGATGAGCTGGCAGCCATCACTGAAGAGGAGTACAAAAAATGTTTTGAACAGTGGAAGCACCGGTGGGACAAATGTATTAGTTGTAATGGAGAGTATTTTGAAGGGGATAAGGTTCTTTTGTAAAAAAATTAAAAATAAATAGTTTTAAAAAATAATTCCGGTTTCTTTTGGGTACCCCCTCGTATCTGTTCTATTTCTTCCTCGTCATGTGAAGATGTAGGCATGTAAACTTGCAATGTAGTGGTGGACTTTGGTTTTGTATCTAGTGTAACCATGATAATCCTATCACTACAATCCTTATAGTAGGTCACTCTTTGTCCACTTTTTTATTTATTACTGTTCCCACTCTCCCTGTCCTACGATAGCTTTAGTGTTAATAACCCTATAATTCCCTGACCGTAAGTCTTGATCATTGTCCCAATGCACCTCACTAATACCTACAATATCTAACGTCAACCTATCCATTTCCATTTTTAAATTCTCTAAACTACCAGTTTGTTTTGAACTCCTAACATTCCACGTTCCAACTTGAAAGATTTTAGAATCTTTTATCTTTTTGATGAATTCTACTCTGTTAGTCCTCACCTGGAGATCCGAGTGGAGGACTAGTTTACCTCGGGAATGTTTTACCAGAGAGAATGCCATCATAATTTTCTTTTCATATTTTGAAGTTCCAGAAGTTCTCAAATCTCTTGAAGGCCTGCATATACTAAGTAAACCTGACCAGAATCATCCATGAGGGAGTTTTCCCTCAATAATTCTAGTCAGACAGAAAAAGCTGTAGTTTACTGTTGCTTTCAGCTTTTTGGTTAGCATGCTGAATGTCCCAAGCCAAGTCTGCTAGGGTTGGACGGGCAGCCCTTCCAGTTTTGTTCACCATGAGACGGTCATCGTGCTGATGAGAGGTCACACGGTTACTAACAGGCCACACAACATAAATATATGGATAGGACACTAGCCTTCTATCCCGGCTGTTGCTTCTAACACCTTGCTACTCCAACTATCAGCCAACTTAAAAGTGATTTTTGCCACCCTAAATGCAAAACTGAAGGAAAATATGAAAGGTATGAGGATTTTCCTCTGAAACACAAAGAAAAGGACCAAAGAAAACTTACCACTGCTCAATGGATCTGCCTCAACAGTGGCAGCTGTCCCTGTCCCCTACAAACACATCTACAGTCTTCTCCGTAGATTCCAAACTCAAACTATTTTTTAGACCACAACAATCTGACAAACCGCGAAAGAAAAGCAAATAGGACAAATGCAGACAAAAGTGTCTATCTAGAAAACTGAACAAAAATCAACTCGCCGTTTTGGATCAAAATGTGGATAAAGTTGCTTACAAAATTGATAAGTTATATACATTTCTATTTTCACTTTAACCAGCCCTGGTAAAACTCACAAAACACAGAGAGAGCAGAGAAACACTTTTGAACCCAAGACTGATTGGATAGATACTGTGGCAGAATAGTCACATAAAAGGAGAAGTACCGATTTACATAGCGATGTAGGTATAGGAAATTCAAGAACTGTACACGTTTGTTTTGGCTAACACCCAACAAAAAAGCTTCTGTTTACTTTATCGCTCTGGTGCTTCCTTAAGTTTCCCAACAATTTTGGGTCGGTTCCTCCTGCCCCATTCCATTTTCGGTCATTCCATTTTCAAATTACATCCACAACCTTTCTCTGTTGGGAATCTTTTTTTATTTATTTTTTGTTATTTTATTTAGTTAAATATACATTTCAATTTAATACTGAACTAAAGTAAGCTGTACAAGTATACAATGTATTAAACTAAATATTCTTATAGGTCTACGCAAAAACTCTTCTTCACTAAGAGTTCTGTCCGCGCATACGAGTATACAGAACAATAAAAGTTTAATCACTTAAATACGTATAACTACTATAAAAATTGCTAAGTTAAATACAAAGTTAAATTCCTATAGTTAAATAGGTTACAAGGATTACGTTAAACAGAATTAAAAAAAAAACAGAAAATAAATTATAAATTCAATTAAATTTACATAAAATATCAATAGTAATATTTTTTAATTTTAATAACGATAAAAATTTTTAAAAACCTTTAAGATTATGTTTGTACATTTGTAATAGAGAAAAATATTTAAAAAAATTTATTTTATAGCTATAACCACTTCACAATATCTGTGTGTCAGAGGTATACTACACTATGTCCATTTTTATCGAAATTGAGTTTTTAACACTATGTTATATAACTTTTTCTGCTCTTTCCAGTGGTATACTGAACTATGTTAAAATCCTAATAACAACAGAAATAAGGCTTCTTAAAACTACACTATGTGGTTCTTTTGTTTGTGGTATATAGTACTATATGCTCATGGTGTTCTAGACTTCTGAAAAAGTATGGAACTATACAACACCATATCCACTTATATCTTCATTCTTACAAAAAATAACCGTTTTAGTGCATTACATTCGTGTAGTTCTTTAGACTCCGTCATATTATCAACGCAATGAATAAACTGATGAGATCATCGGACTGTTCAGCTACTACAGCATGGCTCACGCACGCCTCAGTTCTTCGTTTTGTTTTTAAAATCCTATTTAACAGAATTTGTTATTACAAACATGAGTATCAATCAGTTTTATTGCCAATCGCCCAACTCATTTACAGACTAATCAAAGAAGGTACTGCAACCAGCAATGGTAGTGCTGGTAATGGTGATGGTAGTGAAGGTAAGAAGGTACTGCAGTAGCCATTAACAACGACATACCTAATTCAACTGGAGAAGTCAATTGCTCTATTTATGTAGAAAATAGTTTTCAAACTGTCGGACAATATGAAATAATTTTATTGCTTCAAGACTTATTTTTACGTAGTAGTGGTAGCGAGACAGATGACACGTCAGCGGATGAAGGTTATGTATAACCCGCAAATGTTTCTTCTTCAGAACCACAAAATAAACACTAATTTATGAGTAATGACAGAAGGGAACTGAAATTATTCAAGATGTAAATGTAGAGACAAAGGAGATAAACACAGAAAATATCTTATACGGTAGTGAACAAAGCTAACATCAAGCAAGAAGGTAGAAAACGGCAAAGAGATCCAGAAAAATTGAAATGCAACCACGAAAAAAGAGACTTCTATCAGGGCAGAGTTCCATAAGCAAAAAGGGAAGGTTGTGGAAGAGTCATGAAACTACCTTACCATTCCCGAATGAAATGTTTTGAAAAGCTTTTATAAAATTACAGAAAAATTATTTTTGATTTGTATTGGGATGGTTAGAAAGATTACGATGTAAAACAACAGTTCATTCGATCACGCATACAGGTGAAACAAAACGAAAGAAACATAGCAAAGGTGAGATCAAAGAGAGAACATATACTTTAATATACAATTAAGAATTCATGGAACTGAAGTTAGAGTTTGTAAAACCACGTTCTTAAACACCCTTAAAATATCTAACTCTGAAAAGACAGCCAAATTTAAGAAAGAAGAACTTTAAGAAAGAAGTGAATAATTCAGTCAGACCAATGTGGAAGGAATAGACCTACGCCTAGAACCAAAACCCTGTAGGAAGTTATAAATAATAATATTCAGCACATCTCTTTAACACCAACGTACAAGAGTCACTACTCGCTAGAAAAAACTAAAAGAGCCATTTTCAGTCCCAGATTTGTCTCTTACAGGCTTGTATAAATTGCACTTGTAGTTTTGCAAAAAACTAAGTACTCCAAGGAATGATGGCAAAACAATGGCTCTACAATCCTATTTCCAATTTTATTTTTCAAAAATCTGATGTTACTAAGCAGCCAGTTTTATTATTCCATAGTGTTTGTCTACAAGTTAGCCAAGAAAAAATTGGATACTTTTACAAAGTGAACCCTTTTGAGGAAAATTACTTTGTTGAAGTTATTGTGGAAGGAGCGCAAGAAAGGATATCATTGAAATGCCTGAGGAAATAAAAATAGGTAATAACAGATAATCCTGGACCTATATCAGTAAAGAAATATATTGACATCATAAATATCTCTTCGTGGTTTCTTACCAACAGAATGTTACGCGTTTTACAAATAACTCCAATTAGAAAATAATGCAGAAGATTGTCTACTGGAGAAAAATGAAGAATTTTCATAATTGTGTTGGATAATATTACTAACTAAACTTGTGAGTGAAATAAAAATTAATTTTTTAAATAATTAAAAATACTTTGGATATTGTGTTAATATCACTTTTCTGTAAAAGTTTCTTTTATGTTTTGTACTGTTTTGTTTTGTATTTTGTATCGTTTATTTATTTTTTTTTTATTGTATTTAAACAATGTAACCTTAGTGGAATGATGCATTTCTTTTACGGTGGTCGCCAATAATTTCGCTGGTGACGCTATAATAAATGAATGCTCGTAAAACAATTCTTGTAGAAATATAGGCTGCTTGTGGGGTCTAGTTGTCCCGTATAGAGTTTAGAAAATTACTACGCATTCAAACCCACCATTCCTTAACCCAAAATAGTTGCTAATAACCAAGATGTTGGTGTAACTTTAAGTAAACTAAAAAAATTAGTCATTTATTTGATTAAAACAGAGAATCTTGCATTGATAAGTGATCATTCTTCATATTTTTTTGTATTAGCCAGCCTACATTTTTTTAAAATTTATTATTTTATGGTGAAATTATTTATTTATTTTCAGAGGTTTAATAATCTCTTTTAATTTTTATTTATATATTTATTTTATTACATGATATTTCAAGCTATTTCTACATTACTCCTAAATTTAACACTTAATTCCTCTGACATTAAATTATTTCACTTGGACATAGTGTAGGGAAAACTAAGCAGATTCAGAAGTAAAAAACACTATGTCCATTTTCCAGGTGGAAAACAACAATTTTCATTTTATTCAATACACATTAATTAGCGTGTACTGAAATGAGTAAGTATCGGTAAAAATATTTTGAGTTAATAAAAAGCTGAAAGAAATATGAACAATATACTAAATTTTAAAACTTTAAATGGCTTTTAATGGCCTGTAAAATCCTGATTACACCATGTGGGTGTACTATACCTCCGATACACAGATTTGTAGATCGATAGGATATGATATTTAAGTTTATGTTTTAATAGATGTGGTGAGATAATACAGCCTGACCTTTTTAATTATAAGGTCAATGACTACAATAAATGAAGAGAACTGGTTTTTACCCATTTTTGAGGAGGAATGCAACCCAAGGTTTACAAGTTATCAAAGATTTAAGTACTTTGGGATACCAAACCGTATGCTTCTAAAAATTTATTTAGGTGGAACGGTTAAATTTTTCAAGATTTGTGGGGTTGCATAGCACTCTCCAGGAGGTGATGGCTGAGATTGCAGATTTTTGGTGGGGGTTTGAGCACCAGACAAAGAAAAAAGGTCATCATCATTGCATGGTTAGAATTTGTGTGAGTTACCCCAAGAGCTAAGAGCTATCGGAGATTGGTCCTGTTGTTTATTAAGAACACTGTTGTTTATTTTTTAAGAACACTGTTCTGGTTGTTGTAAGTGAATGGTCTCTGTTTAGCAGATGGTGGGTAGTTGACTTGTGTTTGCATTATCAACTCTGTTTGTTACAGGAACTGTCTTCAATGGTACGCCTGATTGCCAAGTAGTACATGGTATACTTTATTCATGTCTTAGAGCGCTCTTCGGTATCTCTGTAGTTGGAATACTGATTTGTATTTTTTGTTGTCTGTTGGTGTTCCAGCTGCTCAGGTAAAAACAAAATTACACAGTCGTAACATATTACTTAATTTTCAACCGGGATTTGGTGGCTTTATATTGTCACATGTTTAGTGATGCTCTGAATTTCTGACCGTCTCACAGTCTGCTGCTGATGGGTTATTGTCTTTGCTTAAAAACTGAATGTGAACTAAAGACAACTCAAAGTATTTTAGTAGAGCTGTTATTTTGTTTGTTGTGAGCGGTGTGTAACTCAAATGAAAAAGTGATGAATTGGTTTTGGTGCGGTCTTTAGGAAAAACTGCTCGGCAAGAAATCACCTGACTATAATTTTGTACTCAAAAGTTGTAGTCTCTTGTTTCTTGATACGTGTAGCATGCTCTTTTACTCTAAAATGGCAGTTATGGCTGTAATTTTGGGAAAATGTGGTTTTCACAGAAAATTTTGAATCGGCTAAATATATGTTTTCATTTAACTAATTTTCTACAAATTTTATATCTGAAAATTATTCTCATAATTACAATAACATAACACGTACAAGTGGACAACAGCTAAAGGTCAGTGTTGTGGTTCTTGGATCATTCAGTAACACCGCTCATGTGCGGTAGTTTAAAATAAAAGCTATGGAAAACAAGTAGCTGTTATGATGTGTTAATCTGCTTGATGGTTTCGGTAGGTGTTGTAGGTTATGATGCATAACGATTTCTATTCATCTATTCACCTTATGTTATTTATTTCAGCCATGAGAGAAAAAGAAACTATTGGTGTCAGTTGGAAATGCGTTGCAGATATCTGTATAGCAGTAGAAATAGAGGTGGTGGTGGTGTTGCTCACTGTGCTTGTTGTCAACATAATATGAATCCGATCCAGTCACCTGCTATGGTTCAGCCCGGTTGGGATCCACAACAAGATATTTCTAGGTGAGTATCACTTGATTCACTTATCTGCTTCTTGACTTCGGTCGTACTTTGTCACATGTTTTACTACATGTCGAACAGGATGTTCCAGGAAACATGTTTCTCGGTTCAGTGGAAACCCGATACTTACGAGGGTCATCTCTAAAATAAGGACCGTTTTGTTGTAAAAAATTTATTCAGAAAAATATGTAAAAAAGTGATACAGAATGAAATACGTAACTTACATTAATGCTCTATATAGTCGCCATGTGAATTAAGACATTTGTCATAGCGATTCACCAGCTTCAATATACCCTCGTCATATTCTTCTGCCACCAGTTCATTTAGCCACTGATTCACAGCGTCTTAAGTTCATCGTCGCCTGTGAATTGCTTACCGCCCAAAAATCTTTCAATTTGCGTATCAAATGGTAATCTGAAGGCACTAATTCTGGACTGTACAGTGGGTGACTGAAAATTTTCCATCCAAAATTTTTCAGTAAATCGAGCATCTCACCTGCCACATGTGGACGTGTAACAATGCAACAACTGACAAACAACAGTGCAGTGTGTATATTATGAGACGCCTTCCACACATGTTAGCCAACCTCAAGGTGAGTAATTTCCCAACGGTCTTTACTTTAGAGCTAACCCTCGTAGAATCAGCAACTATTCACTTGGATCGCTGTCGATTGGTCAAGTGGGCCAATAATTATAATGATGAAACTAGCGATTAAATGACCCTCTGATGGTAGAAACTAGTTGTTGGGTGCCAGCTCTGTTGATGGAGCATCAGATTGATTATGATACGTAAATCAAATAAAACTAATATAAAGTATGATCTGACAAAAAGTTGTATTACAAATATCTATCTGATTATCTTTACACTTAATAAACTTAAATCTATTACATTTCTATTTCATGAAATATCGCCGAACTTTAAATCATTGTTGCTTCAACAGAATATCAAACTTCAAAAATGATCAAAACAAAATTGTCAGGTAGCTCCAACTCCTGACAGCACAGATTCACACTGGGTGAAGCTCTTGTTGGTTGAGTTAGATGGCAAGAGTGGTAGGGCATCCCGCGGTGTAGTTGAGTTTGTAAAGAAGATCTTCGCTGCTACCTCGGAGAGGAGCGGCCGCTGGCTAGGCAAGAGCGTCTACACAACTACCTACGGATAGGAGCGGTCGCCGACGTGGCGAACACTTTTGCTGCTGCCTCAGAGAGGAGGGGCTGCTGGCTAGGCGAGTGCGTCTACACTGCTACCTACGAATAGGAGCGGTCACCGACGTGGTGAACACCTTTGCTGCTGCCTCGGAGAGGAGCAGCCAACTGGGTAGGCGAGTCGAAGGGGAGGTGTCAGTGTGGAGAGCAAAAGAGTGAACTCAATGATGAGTTTTTCAATCTATCTCAGTCTCAACCTTCTGGGGTAGAAGATTGATACTGACTGACTGACTGACTGACTGCCTTCAACTATCCAAGTCCCACTGAATGTGTTGGCCAATAGTAGTGGTACAACCACTGTGAGTAGCTTCTGTCTGTGCTATCTCGTGGCAGCAGCAGAAGCAACCACCTCACAGCTTTCGCAGCATCTACAGCGACCAAAACACTAACGACAGACCGGTGTAGAAATAGTATGGTATCAATAGTTATTTTTCTTCTCACTCTCACTGGCTTCCTTACAACTTATCTTCTGGATGAGATTCCTTATAACTACGTTACATTCTTATAAGTGTGATCCCAGAACGAACTGAGTCTAACCAGTCATGAAAATAAGCCATCTTCCCTCTCACCCGATGAGTAAGTTGATTATAACATCTCATAGGATTAGCATTGTTTCCAGAATGGAAAACCAGCTCTAGCTGCTATAGTCTCACTTGTTGAGCGGGTAGTCGATATACTATTTGCAGGAGAGAAAGCATCAGCTGCGCTTTTAGTTCCAAGCGGTGGTGGCTATTCAGGTGAAGTAGGTAAAAAGTCTCTTCTCCTATTTTCTGAATAGTATCGAGATTTATTTCTCTCACAAAATAAGTATAACTTCTGTCATAATTAGTTTTTGTTTTACAATAAATGAATAAGTGTCGTGTGAAAAAGTACATAAAATTATGCTACCTGCTTAGAGCGCTCTCTAATGTTTTAAATCGCCCTTGAAATGGCGTTAATAAAAGTAATAAATGCCCATTTAGATGTGTGGCCGCCACATCACTGCCGGTTGCCACAAAAGTAGAGTCAGCAGTAAATCTGTATGCCTAGTTCTCCCCACCTATCCCTGACTAGTGAAGAGATTGTAGCGGGTTGACCAGCCTATTATACCTGCAGGTTCAATGTACATTAGTTGTTTTGTATTTGCATTGAATAAATGAATCTTAACTTCATTTCATTGCAAGTTGATCACACTACAGATATAAATCAAACTTGGCAGATTTGTTAATGCAGAAGGTAGATCAGTGAAACATTTTTTGTGAATTTACGATGTGAATGGAGATAGAACGTCAGAAATATTGTACAGCATATTACATGTAATTCTTGTCCGATTCCATTATGAACACAAATTAATAGGACATATTATGATGGGGCAAGCAAGTGCAATGTCTGGACATTTAAATGGACTTCAAAGAAAATTTGAAGATAAGGCCTCCTAAGCTATATTTATCCACTGCCCACGGATCATTTTAATCTGGCGCTACAACAAAGTTTCAGCAAAATGTCATTCATCGCATATTTTTTTGTGTCAGTGGAATTCCTTCTTTTTTCCATCACTGCAAAAAAAGTCGTATGCACTAAGTTCGTATCATCAAGATGTATAGCAATTAATTGAAACTGATGGTCTTCTAATTCTAAGTTACTGAATGTAATTGTTGAAGACTGGAATAAACTAAAAGAAGTTTTTTGAATTTTTAGTAACTTGCGAACCTTCTGGGAACCCGGCCGGTTCCCTTAACCCTTATTTGGCATTATTTGGCGATATATTATTGTTGGATGACGAGTGTGAAAGTACTCAACTGTTTGTGTAATAGTAAATAAAGGACAATGTACGCCCACACCAGTAACCATTATAGTTAAATAGCAGCTGAATGTATGCGGAAGAAAGTAAGCTATTTAAAAACACAATCAGGTCAGTGGGAAATTTTCTATTGATTTGTGAATGTTGGGGTACCACTCAATTCCGAATTTTATAAAGAAAACCGTGTAAAGGTCGTATCTTAATGGTAGGGGTAGGTATATTGTTCAATCTTACTTTTATAGCAAAACCGGCTGAATTGAATATGACCTGTTAAAGGGAAAAACCCTTCGAAATTCGTAGAATAGTCTATTTTCAGACATTCTTCACAATGGAACTAAAGTGGGTCAATGACATCAGCTTAAAGAGAGCAGTTTTTTCCGCCTGCATTTTTCCACAGAATTCATATTCACTTAACTTACATATGCTTGAATAGCTGTATAGTGTGATAAGTGAGGGCATTTTATAAATTAAGTTTTTCGCTAGACATTTTCTATAATACTAGACTAAAAAAAATATAAATAAAAATTATTTATTGCCAAATTTTGACAAAAATGCGTGACTGCATAAATTACAACAAATTTTTCGTGAATTTGCTGTAATTTGCGTAAAAAAAACCGAGTTTCATGTGTGTTTTTTTTAAAACATCTCTCAAAGTTTTCTTAATGTCTCATAAAAATTTCAAATTTTTTGGATTAAAGGTGGATAAGAAGAGGCAAGATATCGGAATTAATGTTCGAAGAGTTAATATTCTCAAACCTGTCAGTTGCACAAGGGCTAAGCTTTTTAAAATGAATTAAGGGGTCTCTTTCCAGTTAATGACAGAAGCCCTTCATGGCCGTTAAATAAGTTAATGAAATATTTATAATGATTTTATGCAACTATTTGTCTTGGGATTTGTAAACTGATCAAATCTGTAGTTAACTATTATCCGGGGTATTTCCATTAAAAAAAATGGCCAGATTAAATGATAAAATATTACTGATGGCAGCTTATTATGGTATAATTCTGTCTCATATACGTTGTGCTATTTTAGTAGTTGTTGTATGGGCAATGTGGATAGGATTTTGAGGCGAATGGTGGGAGCTGAGCACCTCATATCACACAGAACACTCTTTAAACAGGTTAAATCGCTTACAGTTCCCTCACGTAACATTTTTCACGTGATATGTAGGTCAGGCAGAATACCTTATGCATAATTTCAATATCTGCAATCACATCTAGAAAAAGAAATGATTACTATGTCGGTAATCACAATGCATTGCTTGAATGGTAACCTACTTATGGAGCAAAAAAGGACATCAATAAATTACCTCCATCTTTAAAAAGTTTTACTAATGTACAATTTGTAAAAAAAAACTTAAAAATTGCTAGATCAATGAGACATTTTACAGTGTACATGAATTGTTTTTTAAAAAAGAAGTATAAATAAATAACCAAAACATGCACCGAATGCAGAAGAAAATTGTGTGCTATCTGGGTAAGTATTAGAAGATGACAACTGTTGCATGGGTCGAGTGTCTTAGTAGAATAGGTTAGTAATTTACTACTCAGCTTGTTTGGGCATGTCGTTTGTAGTCAAGTGCACAGTTTAGTATCTTACCCCAACCATTACGCACAACATACGAGGGCGAATCAAATATAAACGGTAATTTTTAAAATTATATTTATTGAATAATATTATACAAAAACTATGCCTACAACATTTTTCAATATAGTCTCCTGCATTATCTACACACTTCTGCCACCGATTTGGAAGCTTGAATTTTGCCTGTTCATAAAAAGATTGAGGGAGAGTTGTCAACCAATCGCACACGTGCTTCTCGACATCTTCATTGCTTTCAAATCGTTTTCCTCCAAGTGATTCTTTCAGAGGCGCAAACAAAAAGTAGTCACAAGGGGACAAGTCTGGACTGTAAGGAGGGTGTTTGAGAGTTTCCCAGCCCATTTCTTCCAATTTATCCCTTGTCAAGAATGCAGTGTGAGGCCTTGCGTTGTCATGGAGAAGGATGACATCTCTAATGGGCACACCTCGTCTTTTGTTTCGGTAACTGGTTTTTGCCGACTGTAGCACCTGGCAGTAGTAAGCCGCATTCACTGTTCGTTGATCGTGAAGAACATCAATGAGTAGAACTCCCCTTGAGTCAAAAAAAATTGTTGCAAGAACTTTTCCGGCTGAGAGACGAGTTTTGGCTTTCATTGGGCAGCCTTCATCCTTCCTTCGCCACTCCTTACTTGCCATTTTCGATTCGGGAGTGTAATGGTGGACCCACGTCTCATCACATGTGACGATGTGCCTCAAAAACTCTTCACCTTCTTCTTGAAATCGATGCAGAAGTCTCCCGGCGATCTCCGACCTGACCTGTTTTTGATTTCCGGACAGCAACCTCGGAACCCATCGACCACTAATCTTTCTGAAGCCAAGGTGGTCTGTGATTGCAGACTGAACACTCCCGTAGCTGATACCAATTTCTGACGAGATTTCTTGAACAGTTAACTGGCGATCACCTTCAATAAGCTCTCGAACGGCACTAATGTTGTCATCTGTGAGACTTGACCTTGGTCATCGACGGTGACTTTCGTTTTCAACACGTTCTCGCCCATCTCTAAATTCTCTGGCCCACATATACACTCGATTCTTAGACAGAGTAGTGTCCCCAAACTGTGCCCGCAAACGAGTAAAAATGTCCGAAGGCTTAGCACGTTCATTTGTTAAAAATTTTATGACGATTCGTTGCGCAACAGATGGATGTACCTCTCGCTCGGTCATGGCTGTACTGACGGCAGAACGCAACAATGCTGCGAAGTAAGCTGTTCCCCCCACTCCTATTAAACAAAACAACAACTGCTCACCGCCACATCTGGTCCGAACGTGTTTGGTACAGTCAACAGCAAAATTACCGTTTATATTTGATTCACCCTCGTACTTAGGTTCTAGTTGACCAGTCCGGACTTGTTGATTTAGTCCAGTATAGCATTAGTAGTCTAATAAATGTGTGCAGTGGATGTATCATCCCCAGAAGCTTTAAAAACAAAATTTTAAAGTATATTTTATTCCTGTATTAATTTGGATATTCTGTTTGTTGTGTATTGTAGCATCACAGACTTGTGGAATCTTGTCAGACAAACTGGTCTTTGATATTCTGTAGAAATGTTCAAAATGTCTTTGACTAGTCCCTGTTACTAAAAATAAAATAATTGCTTCCAATTTCATTTCAGCTGGAATGGCTTCCCTCATCACTGTGTCACGTCGTTGTACATCGTGTTTGATTTTGTTTAACTAATGATGAAAACTATTTTCAGGCATTCTCAGTGTTAAAGATATTCTTTAGGGTCTTCTACAGCCAGTTCTCATAATAGATTATTAGAAGTGCCAAGTTTGTTTCTTTTTAAAATCCAGTTCCTCGTCCAAACGTATGATCTTCTATTTATTTCAATTTGGATAAGATGTTTTTCAAATTCATTTAAGCAAATGTTTAAACTTATAAATACAGCTTTACGAACAAGATCCTGCCTCTGTGAAGCCATGACAATGCACTCAATTGGCCATCAACGTTACGTGTGCAGACATTTACTAAATGACTAAAATACTCGATCCGAGCAAACAAGGCTTTACGGTAGAAAGTAAGTAAGCATGTATAGGTACTGAAGTCATGAGATTGCTTTTTGTGTACGGATGGGCTATAGGATAGGAAGCGAAATGAAAATTTGACAGTTGGGATAGCCAACCTGAACAGTGAGACACTACTCGTACATCACACTATCGTACGATTTCTACATACATAAGCTGTGGTTTATTATGAGAAAATGTTTTCTTCATAAACCTTTTTAAGAAATAAATGTGACCTGTAATATTATTGCCTATAGCTTAATTACAAGACTAGAAATGTTTCATTTACTGTTATTACCAGCTACC
The DNA here is from genome assembly GCA_035578175.1 of Catonia carolina. Taxonomy (NCBI): domain Eukaryota; kingdom Metazoa; phylum Arthropoda; class Insecta; order Hemiptera; family Achilidae; genus Catonia; species Catonia carolina. Next base: position 18,198,591 of record JAQMRL010000001.1, on the reverse strand, counting down.
TTATTCCATTGGAACAAAATTTCTACTAATGAATCGCCTCCTTTACTATCGCTGTCACCGGTGTCTTCACTATCAGTCTCACTAGTATCTACCTAACCATCTCCTTTTTTACTGAAAAAACTGAAGAATAGCTTCTTCGCATTTTTAATTTCCTTCTTTATTTTTCTAATTATGGAAAGAGAAACATCACAGTAGTTAGCCACTCAGTCATGGCGTTTGTTGAGAGGCAGGGATAGCCATTTTTGTTTAGCTTCAACTTGACAGTATTTTATTACTCTGCATATTAGATTTTGTTGAGCACTGTGAATAGTCTGCCAACATTTTTGAGAAACTAATATTTCTGTTTACGGTAACAAACAATTTTATTCGTTCAGTTAACGTACGAAAGGTTCCGCGATATACTATACAGTATATGCTCCAGGTATAGTATAAGTTGTTTTGTTTGTTGTACTGATGCTATCCCTCGTGGCTCAAGTAACTACAGTAGTCGCGGTTAACACTCTAAACGCTATGACAGTGCTATTGACAAATTTCACCTGGTCACCATTATCTCGGTTATTAATTTTTGTATCTATGGATGTTAATAATGAAATGATATAGATGCTGATTTGTGGTATGTGTGGAATTGTATCTGTAAGAGCGCTCTAGCTGATGACTGGTGGACAACGTTCGCCATCCTTCTCTATTCACTGAATGCATATTCGGTTGATGTATCCTCTTTCAAAACGTTTGTGTTATTTTATCAGTATAACGTACAGTTTAGTATTGGCACTAGTGGCACATGTATTTATTGTGTTACTAATTTTTTGATTTCATTTAATTTTTATTTTTAATATTGTTAATTTTGTGTGTAAAGTGACTGTAGCATGTGAGTGAACTATATGTTGAAATATTTATTTGGAGGGTAAGGAATAATAAATAGTTTTTTTAAATTTTAAGTTTCGCGTAAACATAACCTTTTGATATGGAAGTTGTGAAAAATAGCAAAAAAGACATGTTTGACATCAAAATTGAGTCGGCCTTGTCAGCTGATTAAATTCCAAAGAAATCAGATGTTATTAGATCTTCTAGATTTTGCGCTTCTTCTGTCAATATACAAATTGATGCTGACAGCTGTGATGTAATAAATTTTCAAATCCATTCTCAGACTGAAATTGCTACTTGGCAACAAGTTAGTAAAAATAAATTTAATAAAAGAAGAGAGTTCTGACAAAAGTAATGAAAAACATAAAGTAACTAAATTGGTTGTAAAAAGTGGTAGGCCTATTTTAAGTCAAAATAAATTCAGTGTATTAACTGAATTGAATACGGACAAGGTGAACTATGGGTGAACTGTGGGCCTAGCTCATTTTTTATTATAAAGGCAAGAAACCAGGGTGGATAAATGATAAAACTCAAAAGAAAAGACGTGAACGTAACCCGCATCCACTTTTTGTGCCAGGTGTAGAAAATATTAACGATTTAGTTAATATTAATATTAATTTAGAACTTGAAAATATTATTGCGAAAGATGATTTCTTTTTGAAAACAGCTAATCATGATACTATAAAAATGAATACCAAGAATTTAGTGGTTCATGAGAATGTTGTTTACATGTTTAAGCAGCAGCATACGCCCTATACAGTTTCATATTTATCAACGACGTGTCAAAAAAGGATGTAGGCCTATCATCAGGTGGTCGTTTTACGCAACATGATGAGATTGCCGATGCGATTCTCTGTACTCGGTACAACAATGTTTTTAACTGGAACTAAATGATAAATACAGGAGTTATTTTGGTTTTTGCACAGGTCAAATGGATTGACTTGCTCCTCAGACCTCTTCATTTTGTATACACAAATGACTTGGGTGCTATAATTTCTAGGACATGACAGAATAAGTTATCATTTTAATTACAAATTACTCCTGAACAATCTGTTTTCTTTGTTTTTTGCAGATTTTGTACTCCAGGAAATCTTTATACACCAAACCCAGTAGTAGTTGATGAAGGTGCCGGCTCAGTTTCCACTTGCGCTACGATGGAAGATTCATCTGAAGGAATGAGAACAAGCAGTTGGTCATGGCGTTTGCCATGGTCTCGTGCACCCAGCACGCATACTACCCACACATCTTCACAGTAAATATCATCTGATCATCTGATCATCTGTACCTAGTACAGTCGTACTTACTATTAATAACCATTTGAGCATGTATCATTCCAATAGCGGTGGAAACGTCAAGTGTCATCAGTATAGCCAATAAAATCAGAAGCAGTTTTAAGTTGCCTTAGGTTATAGGTGAGGCGGCAAGGGTTTTCATCACTGTCACCTGAACAGATGTTTTGTCACAGAACCTGATTAACTGTGTGACTGCACTGGCTATTTCCACTCGGGGCTGTTCAGTCACCTTAGAAACTTATCTCTCGATCTTTTCATTCGGTGTGATTTGTAAAATATACGCCTCTGGAGGTAACATTATTCGTGTGTAATTACAAACCTTGCAAGGAGCTGTAAAGAACAGTGCATCCAGGCAATGGTTGAATCAGTAAATAGTGGTAACCGAGTTGAAAAATGCTGTGTTAGAGGTGTGCCACTCTGTCCCATTCAACTCTTGCCTTGCCTTGGATTATATTCATTATTTATGGACAGCGTAAATTGTTGTATTTTTCGGTCAGATGAGGTGTGTCAAGGTAATTCCGTGTAGAACAAGTGGGCATTATCGGTGAGAAGATGAGAAGAAGCTGCAGCTTCGCTCATCCTTTAGAATCTTGTTTATCTGTTGGATCTTATTGATTTATGTTGTAAAATGGTAAAATGTAATTCGTTTCAGAGACTGTTATGAAACAGCGGGAAGCATACGTGCAGAGAACCAGTACGGGTTTCAGGATGAGAGAGTCGACAGAGTCGAGACCAGCGAAGGTGGTCGTTTGTCAACAGTCAGCTACCCACAACTGGGGCCTCCACCTCCTTATCCGATGAATTCAAATCCAATGCGAAGGCGTGCACCGCCGGCGTCTGTGTCTTCCGGTTGCTGTCCTGTCCTTCTGGTGCATCCCCCTTCATCACCTTCAGCCCTTCAAGATATGATTGAAACGATTGAGTGAATCGGTTGGTGCAACCATCTGCTCAACATTTATCAAATCTTTATTCTCTTAAGACCGGAGCAATTTTTTTAATCATTGATAATGAAACTTTGCAACTTGTATCTAATCTAACGTACCTTCCTAAAATTGAGGAGCACTGAGCACTGAAAATTTTAAATGCCAATTGGTTATCAACTGACAACGTATTTAAAAATACTTATTTTTGACCATTAAAGTGAAGGAAAGAAAATTTGATGCAGCAACTCTGACTGGAGTTTTCCTTATGAAGAGCTTTCCTTGAAGGTGTCACTCGACAGGATTTACCTTATAAAAATGTTCAGTTGACATCTAGAATGGGCCAATATTGCAATAACATCGACAGTGTCATTTGAATACGCACCTGTACAATTTCTCTTTTTGGCTATGAGTTTGAAAGCGAATGGACACTAAAAGTTCTTTTGTTGGCGCTGTATCTGCTTCCTTTCTGAGCGAAATACATGGACCTTCCAATTTCTGATCTCATTGTGTATAAAAGTTTGGAAATATCTCCACCCAGAATTTTAACTATCTTTTTGAGCTTGATGAGCTAAATGACATGGCAACTTTAACGCTATGCAGTGCGCAGTTTTTGGGACACCTTTTCAGCTAAAATCCTAATACAAAAATTGTTAATACAATACTCTTTGTTTGAAAATGGTGTTGTGTGACAACATAAAATTTTGTTGTCACTTAAAAATGTAGCATATGCTGCCAAAAACAATCGTTTATAGTTTCAAGCACTTTCTGCCATGTTGCAGCAGACAAGTGAACTACTAGTGTTTGGTCATTTACAGACCTATGACTAGACAACATAGATATGCAATCGTTCATTTATCATTTATCACTCATATGCTTACCGTTTACCGTACGACCCAAGAACCTTAAAAAGTTTTTTAAGAGAAAATGTGGGATCATTAAGCCTGTATTTTACTTTAATATCTCTATTTAAACATTTGTGTGTGTCGTGTTTTCAGATGGGTTTTACAGAACAAGTGAAAATATTCTTTGTGTGCTGAATTTCACTGTTCCAAGACCATATGACCTTGCATGGAAACTCATGCAACTTGTAACCTCAAAAATATTCAACTAGATTCCAGCTGATATTGAAAGTAATAATAACATAAATCTTTTTACAAAAATTTAAATATTGACTCACTTTTTCATGCATACAATAAAAATAAATAACTATGTATGGGTTTCAGTTTTATAGTTCTCTGCACACAAGCTGGTTTTGCGTGTGATTCCATACCGACTGATAATTTAAGCCACGGTTTGAAATCAATTCAATATTTATTAACTACTGTTGAAATAGTTGATATATATCGGTTAACCAAAACAGATTTAGATCATACAATGCATCCCAAATTTAGTATTTTCTATTATTGTTATTTTGGCACAAAAGTTTAATAATCTGAAATATGCACAATGTTATTAAACATAGCTAGAATAGGAGTAAATTATGAGTTTTTAACTGTGTTTACTTTGTACAATGCAATAGAAGAAAATAAAATTAAGTTTTTTAAATGTTGTTTTATTACGTATCAAAGTGTCATAACTGCCATAAACAAGAATAATGAAGGGGAAATCTATTGGTGAGAGTGGTACTCTAGTGGCTCTAGTGGCTCTAGTGGCAGTCCATTGCGAGTATTGCAAATGCATGCAAGTGCATGCTACACCATAGACATTCATTTTCTTTCATCCATTCATGTATAAAAGCGATCAACGATTTCTGGTGTTTTTCAGTTGTGTATTCTCTGACTGAATGATTAAATATCAATCCTGTAACATTTTAGCGTGGACTCTTTCTGTTAATGAAGCTGCAAAAATATCATTTCAGGTGATGCTTGGATCAGTTGAAGTAAAATAAGAATTGGTTGTCAGATAGAAACATCGGGGTTAGATTTTCTCACAGTGTTTTTAAACACTTAAAACAATACACTCTTTGACAGTTTTATTTGGATTAAAATTTGATTATACAGTCTCGATTGACTTGCGATAATCCGACTGTTACTGGTCCGCCCGTGGGGGTGTCCGATTACCAAAGAATTTTTAAAAAACAAAATTTTGACTTCTAAGGCAAGAAAATTTTGAGTTACGTACATAGGGGCCTACAGTACGTATATTGTTTCAATACATATTGAGTTCGTATTTTACAGCCTTAATTAGGCATAGTTTTACACAAATGAATACGTACGTGTATAATACAAATCTATTAAATAAAAAATGAAAATAGATATAAATAGATATTTATGGATTAAAATATCTGCAATGTTTTTTTTGGTACTTTGCTTATGTTACAGTCTTTCATGGCTGTAACATCGTTGTTATCATGAGATTTGTTGTTTCTGTTGTCTTTTTTTGGAAGAAGTGGGTTTTCTGGCCATACATTTTCCCAAGATTTTATCAAAGTTAAAGACTGACTTGATGCCTTGCCAATGTTGCACTGGCAATGGCATCCTTGATGTTAAATTTTTTCAAGATTGATGTATTGTCTGCAACAGGTTGGCTGACGATATCAATCAGTAGGCGCTTCTTGTAATGTGCTTCCAATGTCTTGATAACATTTTCATCGATTGGCTGAATCAGTGCAGTCGTATTTTTTGGCAAATAACCATCAGCCCCTGTCCGGCCGGTCAAAGCAGTGGTGATATCATATGACGTGGCATCAATTTCGTATTATCACAAGTCAATTGTAATTATAATTGATATTTTTTATGTGCCTTTTTTCACTAAAAAAAATTACATGGCCGATTCATCTACTAATACCATTCACATTTTACCTGCGGAAAACATTATTTTTATAAATTTTTTATTACTAAGAATACATGTGGCCACCTCTGTGGCATAGTGGTAAGTAAGCTAGTCTATAAACCAGAAGGTCTTGGGTTTGATTCCTGGCCAGGGTCTGAAGATTATTACTAGTTTTTTTATTATGGTCGGTGTTATTGGACATAGGGTGACTGCTGTCTCCAAGGGGGATACACTTATTCACTGGTATTCTACTGTTACCTTACATTCAACATAAACAATTGTGTGTTTTTCTTATTTTCATACCCTTCACTGAGAGAAATGCCTTTCAACACTTGCTCAAGATGGCTGCTATGTATCCAACCCTGTAAAACAAGAACATACGTCAGTGTTTAATGTTTCATTATTTTTGTATTGCAAGGCATTCAGTGATAACTTTAGATGTAAAGTCAGAAGATACATTTTGTAGCTTGTTAAAATACACAGATAGTTGGGCCGGGAAGAATTATTGCCTGATTGTGGACATTGACGCCTTTCATAATTTAGGTAAGTCCTTTTTTTATATGTCTGCCTTCAAGCTTTCCAGTGCTGTGCTAGAGAATGTGAACCTGAAATTTGTTTTTTATTACTTCTTAAATATTCCAGTTGAAAATAAGCCATACGTGGAATGTTCAGTAGAATATTTTAATGGAACTACTGAACTTGAGAAAAACCTTGACTCAATAATTGAATTTTGTTTGTTGTTGAACAACATGTATTTGGAGAATAGGAAGTTGTGTAAAAGAATTCCTTCTGACTCTGCCCTTTCTAATCTAAGTTATTGTTGTTGAAATAACCAGCACAATATGAACATCTATGACAATGTAAAAGATTTCTGTTTCGGCCTGAAGTCAAATATATGATGGAATTTTGTTTAGAAAACAAGGAAATTTATGTAAAATTAAATGGAGTTACGTAAAAGTTTAATACGGTTGAAAGACATATCCTTGGCACATGAGATACAGTAGTTGAGCTGAATCGTGAACTAGTGTGTGGATTACTTAAACTTATAAAATTGCCGCATTCCAGTCCTGAAGTGGTATGATGGGGTCCTGGGTTGTGGGAAAAGGGAAAACCTCATCTTAACTATGCCCCGGGAGAGGATTTAATTCCAAGTCAAACAAGAAGAGCAGGCATCAGAACCATAAGAGAATGTCATACAGTCACATGCAGACATTATCATCTAACACTCAGGCTTAGTTTCTTGGCTTAGTATTAATAATTACAGAAATGTGTCCCCCTTTATTATTAACTGTAATCCAGTTTTCGTTGATAAAGCTTTCCTAATGCATTCCGGTTATGTTGAATTCATTGCGGCTTCGTCTGGGGCTTCTGAAATTATTTTGGTTGGAGACTCACGACAGATTCTATACATTGAAAGATGCAACTTGACATCTAAATGGTACAAAACAAGCGATTTTTGTGAACAATTTCACTCTCTCGACGTTGTCCTATGGATGTGTGTTATGCGTCGACTCCTTTTTATGCCAGTATAGATATTTTATTTGTGCTACCCATAGAGCCTAGTAGCCGATCAGTTTCTATTTTTCTGGTTACTTGGTGTGGAGCTCACTATCAGATTGAACCGGGGACTCTGGTACTCTCATTCACCCAAAAGGAGAAACAAACGGTAGGTGGTATTCTAAAACGGTCAAGAAATTTAAAGATACATACAGTTCGTGAAGCGTAAGGATTAACGTCTTGTATAATGTAGTATAAAGTAGTTGATTGTATTTCATAGTGTAAAGATGTATCTTATCTTTGCTCTGTCTAAAGAATTTGTTTTAAATTCCTTACAACCGCTCGTCCTATTCTGAAAGTGTGCTCTACTCTTTCGTTTTAAAATAATTTTTTAAAAAAGTTATAAGCTTCAATTTTTGTTTTACATTATAGTTTTCATTCTTTAAATTTTGCTAACGATCTCATTATGCGGAGTGTGTTCAACGTGTGTGAATCGCACCGGCCAGGAGAAGATTATATGTGGTATCTGTAGTAGGCTACAATTTACCACACATAGTGTGTAAATCTGACGGTTACGGATTTGGAATTTTACAGCAAAAAAACTGTGTGGCGCATCGTTTGAGTCGTAATCACGAAGGTGATATCCCTGTCGTGGGTGAGCTTACCATAGGGACAGTTAAGCAGCTTTTATCAGAGCTTAAAACGCAGATTTTGAGTGGTCACCGACATTTAGAGAACAAACTCAGTCAATGAATTAATTTGTGCCACGATAAGATTACTGAACTATTCCGGTCGTTGGACACGCAACTGAAAATCATAAAGGAGCAGCAGCAAACCATTGACAATTTTTAAAAACCGAAAACATTCACCTTCGAAAAACTGTAGTTTCATTGGGGATACGGGTGGATGACCGGGATCAATATGTAAGACATAGTACCTTGGAAGTTCAGGCTATACCTGCCTGTGAGGGTGAAAATCTTGTAAACACAGTCATCAATCTTGGCAGGGTTTTGACAGTTGACATCGATGGACAGCGATCCATTGATGTATGCGGGAATGCCTGATGGTCGTCCTCCTGGCATTATCGTGAAGTTCAGTAGGAGGAGCATCGTGGATAGGATCCTAGATGCAAGAAAGTCAAGGAAGACCTCTCTACAAGACACTTGGGTGTTGCGCCTGATTCTCAGCTATTTATAAACTTGTCGCTAACTAAATCGAGGCGTGTGCTGCTCTTCTAAGCAAGAGCTGCTAAAAAATCTAATCCAAAAATTAACTTTGTGTGGGGCGATCGGGTTGGCAAGGTTAAGATTTATCTATCAAGAATAATGACGTGTTTTTAGTAGGCACTGATGAAGATTTAATGACGTGTTTGTAATAGACACTGATGAATATTTATTAAAGGTGCTGTGAAGTGGCAAATATTTTGGTGTTCTTTACATTGTGGCTAGCTAACATTGTTTCTCTCTCTTCTGCATATTTTTTTTGTTTTTTCTCTTCTTATTTATTGATGTGTAAGAAATATTTATGTTTTTCTACAGAACTCTATCAGCCCAATATATTATGTGCTTTTTAATTTGGGTTAACACGATTGGGCATGGAGTGTTACTAATTTGTTCCTTATCGCTGAACAACAGTGTTTTGTAGAATTCAATTCTCTGTATTGGTTGGTTGCTTGCTGATTAATGTAATCTTTTTTCGAAGATTGGATTTGTTTTTTTATTTATATAAAATTTAAGGACATTTATATTGATGGATACTTTCACGTTTCACTACAAAAAAAAGATGCTATCGTATATAAAGAGTGCCACAGCCACGTCCCATATGGAACCGCAACGGGGAGGAGAGCCGGATGACGGATACCCATAAATCAAATGGATGTATACACGCTGCCTTGTGAGAGTTTTCTCCATGTGGAGGGCTCGCTGGTCCACATGGCCGTCAACAGAAAAGCCACACATGCCCGCCTGGTCAGCAACGCGGCAGCCTTTCTTATCGATGAGTTAGGTTACGAGCTGAACGGTCGTGAAGTGGCTAGGGTCAATAATATAGGTGCGTGACGAACACTAAAAAAATATTCTATTTCTGAGGGACTGCCAGCAAAAGTCGGTATCCAGCGCCGGGTGGATGTTCGGAGACGATACGATAAATTTAGACGACAACGGAAAATTCTAACTGGAGGTTCCGTTAAAAATGTTAATGAGTTTGATGGAAGATTATACGCGCGTAATAGGCCATGTAAAACAAGAACTCGTCTTGCGTAGAACCGGCAACGACAATAACGTGATAAAAGCGACTCAGGCCGACCACGGTGCAAAATTGAGCATTTCCAAACTGACATGAGACGTACCGTACATACGCCCCGGACAGAGGGATGACTTGAGGCTGAAAAAATTGCTCGATTCAAACCCTAGAATGTCAATAGGTTTCCACAGCTGGGACTTTTTCCGCTGGTCGGGCGTGCCTCAGAGCAACAGGAAAACCTGGAGTATAGGCTACAGACTACTTCACAGATAAAAAGAAACCCAGATATGTGATACTTGCGTTTCAAACTTCTAGCAGTGATGACAGCACCAAAGACATGGCTCTATTCGACCACTGCATAATGAAAAATGTCCGAGTATATTTAAACGCCAAATATTACCCGTACGACGATTTCAATGGAGACGCCAGCAAAATGTTTATGGACTTTCAACGGTTTTATTCGGTACAAACAATTCATCTACGGCTTATTCATCTAATGATTTTAGTACCCAAGTCCCCCTGTACGTAATCGATTGTTCAAGCCAAGACGGTCTCTCAAGTCGGGCGTTGTAGATTTAAAGATACATTTTGATACTTCCGTCGATATACCAGCTATATACCCTGCTAACGGGCGATGTGATGAAAATAGAATATCTTGTTTTGTAGAATTTAATATTTTTTTCTGAATTATATTTAATAGCAATTTAATGGTAATTTATTAGCAATTTTTTTAGCAAAAAAATGTTCTCTCTCAAAGTATGATTTAAAATCGCAGTTGAATTTAAGTATCTTCTTCTTCTTCTAAGCCTCAACACGTTTTACAGTGTACCCCAGCTATGTAGCAATTAATTTACACTTTTTTCTTTTCTTTTAAACAGACAGTCTCGTTACTATCGACTTAGTTTAAACGCTGTTTTCTAGACGCGCACTCGTTACTGTGGAAAATCAGCATGTCTATTTGAGCGAAAAGTTGTTTCAATACTGTAGTCTACTCCTAAGTTCCAGTCGCAAACTGACCGGTTCGTCTCGTAGTTTCAAGAGTGTATCGTGCTCATCGGTGAGCCGTATTTCGAGCTCGCCTGTCTTAGGTGTTCTGACCTGCAGGTAGGCCTACATGGGGATCGGCGGCGATTTAGCAATCATCGCCCGGATCAGCCGACAATGGAAACTCGTGCAGTATCATCTCTTGTATAGAGGTGGAATAGCTGCCTCGTACAATGTCAACACTTGACCCGTATTGTAGTAGCGCTCAAACTCCCATATGAAATACATTGCTTATGGGCTTTCCATACTATAGTAACATTCATACACTCCTGACTAGTAGTTTTCTACTTGCTGATGATCTAAATGTTTGTGCTTGGAAGTCTGTTGCGGACATTGTCCATGACGGGTGTAGGCCTACTGCTAACATCCTTTCTATAAATACAGATAAGACACACGACTTAGTATCGAGTAACAATAGTAGGAGCCACAATTCACAAGATTAAATTAACTCTGTTAACTTTTTGGGGTTTTTAAAAGACAGAAATTTAAACTGGAAGGACCATATAATAGGAATTGATCCATCCTTTGTAAGGGAGTTTATTTAATGCTAAGATTAAGACTACGAGTTAGTATGAAAGATCTAAGAACTGTTTATTTTGTGTAAATCCAGTCACTTGAGATATGGAACATTATTGTGGGATCACCAGTCTTCAGTTTATAGGTTGCTGAAAATCCAAAAAAGAAATGGGCAAGACTTATGTGTTGACTTCCTATTCGAGGTCACTGTAAGTTGTTTGGGCATTATGACTGTTCCTGCCATTATTTTTCAGATCCTTCTTTATATAAAACTCTCATTTGTATGGTGAGCTACGTTCTACTCACAGCTATTGAACCAATGGAAATTGTCTGGGTCTAATTAGGTGTAAATACGGGACAAGAAAAAAAACAGTTGGACTTAAAATAAAAGATCTTGGTATTTTTAAATTAAGATACGCAGCGCTTTATTATTTTCAGAAGCGTAGTTAATTTTTAATTTCCAAAAATAACACTGGTTTGCAAAAAAAAAAAATAAAAAAAATTCCCCTTGGACTTTGATGGGTGATTCTTATGTATCTTGACCCCCTGAATCCAGATTTGACCTTCGTTTCTCTCTATCACCCACCGTTTTTGAGGGGGGCGCCCCCCCGAAATTCTAAAAAAAAACACCTAAAAGCGGTTATTCCTAATAAAGCGAGGGATGGGGGGATGTTGTAAGTACCCCATCCTCCCCTCCATAGAAAATGTTATCTCAGTGTACACACATTTATGCATGAAGACCGTAGGGGGAGGGGTGACATCATCGTTAGTTCAGAGGTGTAGCAGGGTGGGAAGCCGGGCCAAGTGATAAGCTTAGCGACGATTAAACGTTTTCAGTACATTTTTTACGCTTAGAGCCTTATCTTGTCACACAAGAGGAGCTTAATGATCTCATCCGGGATTTAAACCTCCCAAAAACTAAAGCCTAACTGCTCGGGTCTCAGCTTCAGCAATGGAACCTCTTGGAAAAAGAAGTGAACATTTCTGTTTCTAGATCCCGGCTAGATTCGTTTAAATGATTGTTTTCGGGGATGTTGACTTAGTGTACTGCAATAATGTAAATGGATTAGTGATTTAACCTAACATGCCGATGATCCAGAAAATTGGCTCCTATTCATCGACTCATCTAAAGCCAGTTTAAAAGCTATTTTGTTGGCAAATGATAATGATTTGCCCTCAGTTCTGGTTGCATACACGGTCAACATGAATGAGACATACAAAAATATCAGCCGTATCCTTGAAAAAATTGGTTATAAAGATCATCCCCTGAAGCACTATGCTGATTTTAAGGTTGTGGCTTTACTTACAGGACTTTAATCGGGATACACCAAACATTGTTGGTTTCTGTGTGAGTGGGATAGCAAGCTCGCGATAAAAATTATACTGTTCAAAATTGGCCCTCGTGTGAAAGTTTAGTTTCTGATCAAAACACTGTTGCCAATGAGCCTTTAGTTTCGAGTGAAAAGATATTTTTGCATCCTTTGCGTATCAAACTCAGTTTGATTAAACAGTTCGTGAAAGCTATCGATAAAACAGGAGATGGATTCCAGTATTTGAAGAGCAAATTTCTACGTTTGAGTGAAGCAAAAATTAAAGAGGGAATTTTTGTTGGTCCACAAATTAGAGAGCTTTTTAAAGATTCAGTGACCATCAATCACTTAAATTGAAAAGAAAAAAAGAGCTTGTGCTGCATTTAAGGACGTGCGTGAAAATTTTTCAGGATTTAACAAAAATGAAAATTATGTTGAACTTGTCGAAGAATTGCATATGAGAATCTGCATATGAGTTGAGGGGTTGCAACATGTTATTAAAATTGCACCTTTTACACGCGCATTTGGACTTTTTCCCAGAAAACTTGGAAGTAGTTTACGATGCACACGGAGAAAGGTTTCATCAAGACATTGCACTCTTCAAAAAACTGTTCTCTGGGAAGTGGAACTTAAGTATGTTAGCAGACTACTGCTGGTTGCTCTTGCTTGAAACTCCCAGAGATCAGTACAAGAGAAAAGCTACCTCCAAGTAAAACCACTCTCTTTAAGTATATGTATTCGATGACAAGTATCTTGGACCAGAAAAATTGTATAAGTAAAAATGCACTAAATGTATCAATACATCAATACTCTTTTATTGTACTCTTTCAGTGTTAGGTAGGTCTTGAAGTACCATAAAAACGAGATACAACTGCACAATTTCATTTCATAGTTACACCAGACTGATAAAAAGTTGAAATTTCCCAAATAAAGGTGAGTGGCCCACCCCCTAAAAATGGTGGGTGATGGAGCAAAACGGAGGTCAGATTCGGATTCAGGGGGTCAAAATACATATAGATCACCTATTAAAGTTCAAGGGGAATTTTTGATGCAGACCAGTGTAATTATTAGTTTAGTGAATGCGAATAAGCCTTTATTGAGATATGATATTATGTCTCAATGTACCCATATTAATTGAATGACCTGTTGAGACGCCAACCATAGCTCACGTTCATCAACGGACTCGGCCTCGAGGTGATTAGAACGGGCATCAGAGCATTCACTTCTGCGAATAGAAGGTGACAGACATGTGGAGACGTTAATCGTAGCTCATGTTCTTCAGCAGACTCGGCCTTCCGAAGTTGTAAGGGTCTCTCTCTGTCAGCCTTCAGGCGACTGGAACGGGTTTCAGACACTCACATCTGCGAATAGAAGCCTGCCGGACTCACTGAAACACCAGTCGTTGTTCACATTGTTCAACGGGTTCAAATTGGCGGGTGTGACAAAGTCTCTTTCGATTTGTTTTTGGCCTTGATGTAGCAGCTTCCTGGCTCTCGTTAGCCTTGTTTAATTTTATTTATTTTGGCACGTCTTGTATTTTTGGTCAAGCATGATCTCTTCTGCGAAGGCGTAATTATCTTTGAAATAAGAAAAAAATAGCGTACGGAGTTAAGAGATATCTAGGAGTAAAGAAAACGAACTAAATAAGAATACCAGAACTTGTAAAAACTTCAAAATCTATTTACAATGAAGGGATTAAACTCAGATGAAATAGAAAGAGTCGAAACACAATGTGTACAACAGTGATGCAAATTTTATCGAGGCTGCTACCTCTAGATAGCCAGTGCTGTTTAGGCCTACTGATGATCTGAGGCATGATTGTGTCTGGGCGAAACCCAAACAGATTCAACAGAAATTAAATTTTTATTGTTTTACATAAATACATAAATTTACTATAGAACAATGAAAATTGATACTTTGAAGATTACTCACACAAATCTGTGTTTGTAATGTAACTAGGAAATTTAATTATTCGCTACAGAGCAATGAAAATTGCTGTTTTGATACCGTTAAATGAAAAGTATATCACAATAGAAGAACACTCCACGATGGTTTAATAACAAATACTAAAAGACAACTGTGATTCATTTTTGACAATGTGTCGGAGAATGGATGTGTCGTAAGGTATCTACTTATGTGGAATGGGTTGGGTAGGTAAATGAACAGAGCTACTGAATGGAAACGGTAGCTACCTTTATTTAGTTCATCAATTCCCCGTTAGAAAATGAGATACTTTTACTTTTTTGTTTATAACAAACTAATAAACAAAAAAATTTCTAATTATCCCGAAAACTATCTTTTTATCTTAAAAATGCTACACGCAATACTGGTGGCTGTAGGTGTAGGCATATGAATTTATATAAACTACAAACATTTTTAGAGACTGCTATATATTATAACCGACTATTCGGCTGAATGGCCGAATAGCCGCGCGTGGTAGGCCTATGGTTGCATGCAACAAACCGTATGTGTTTCATATGTAGTAGGCTATAGGCCTATGTTCCTGATCCCCCGGTCTCATATCATGTAATAGGCTACTCTGAGGTGAGTATCACAAACAGCCTGCCTGTGAGCCTGTGAGCCTGAGAATTGAAGTTAAGTTAGAGGGTTGATGGTGGTAGGTAGGGTGGTTTGGTGTTTGGGTAGGCATTTTAAGCATTTTAAGGGTGTCCACCAACCCAACTAACCTTATTCTATAATTTCTCTTGATAATGAATGAAATGACGCCAATTATTCAATTAACAGATAGAAGGTAAACGGTTCATTAAAGTTTAAAATTGTAGCCTATTACGTTTTAATTTAATTTATATTAATTACTACCTATAGAATAATCATATTAAAGTTTGAAATTTTCTATTTCTTAACATTTAATTGCTTATTTTGATGATTGTGTTGCTGCCGAGTCAATTTTAAACGTTCTTTAAATTCATGACGTTTTTAGTTTTTGATGTGGGCTATAAATGTCCACCGATAATAATTTTATTTTATTTATATGGTATCAAATGTTTCGTAGGTTAGTAGGTTGGCTTAGCCTACTAGTTGTTTTTTTTATTATTATTTTATTCTGGATCAGCATATGCGATGTAATTATTCATTAAAACTTTATTCGATTAGCAAATTTTTTCTGACTGTTTTAGATACCCTGACACATAGGTTACTATAGTGGGGTATCGTTTTATTGTTTTTGATATTTTCTTATGCTATTTATAATGTATTAAATGTTAAAATTATATCATGAGTTTGTATTTTCTTTGTTATGAATAAACTCATCTGGTTAACGTTTTTGTTTGGCCAGAGAAATTATTATTATTGTCTTCTCTTAAAACCCAATGTACAATAATGCATTCTATGAACACAACCTTTTAAGCATTATAATTTTACCCTTTAACGTTTTTCAGTCTTCGGTTCAGTGAATCATGCGGTCTTGGGTTCATGCGGTCACGGCATATTTCATACGTTACAAAAATCATTTCATCTTTCACCGTCTGCATTAACAGTAATTGCAGAACAGTCGGACGTTAAACCAAAAAAAAAACCGTTCAGTGAATGATTTAATAAAACCACAAACAAGCGTTAGGTGTATAGTAAACCAATGCAGGTGAAGTGCACAGATCGTGCACAGATTCGGTATAAAGAAAACTGAACTGTGAAGATTGTTGAGGTTTGGCAGATAGTATAGGCCTGTGGTTTGACGTAACGCTTAATTTTATCACGAAACGATTGCATGCGGAAGACAGAAGGTAGTGTCTAATATTAAGAACCAAGAGGACGGGTAATAAAATATATTTCTCGTTCCGTTTCGTTGGCCGTTCGAGAAACGCTTGGAGAAATTATCTTAAATAAACAGGGATAGGTTGGCCTGTAACTGAGTGTCAGTGTGTCTGTGTTGAGTGTTGAGTGACATTTACTTACAGAGCTAATTATTTGTATACTGTAATCCTTTATTATTTATCGTACGACCCGATCACTGAGCACTGAGTATGTGCTATAAGTTGGTTACGATAGTCGTCTACTTTTCTTTGGTAAATTTTAGAGAAGGCTGCTGTGTTTTCTTCTCCGGAATCTGCCCTTATCAAGTAAGTACGGAAAAATATCGCAGTTAGATGTGATACAATATGCCTATGTCGGTCGTTGGATCGGTGGATTCCTAAACACTTGTACGGGCTGTAGGCCTTATAAAGTTCCTGGGGCACAAGCACCAGAGAAAAGCGGTTCTCAGAACCGCTTTTTCATTGAACTAGGGAGCGGGTACAACACGCCTCAACAACTGTGAATTTTGGCTCAAATTCTGTCAACAAACATTTTCTAAAAGAAACCATTTAAGATACAGCTGACAGACTCGCTTTGTTGCTCGATCACATGTAGCCCCGGCATAAAGCTATGAATCTCCCACTCTAATAGTAAGTTCAGTACAGCGTGAACATTGTCAACACTGGCAAAATATTTGAGTAAACGAATCGTTTCGGGTCTGAAATACGCATGTGTCTGAGTGAACTGTAAGTTTGCAAAGTTTTAAGTAGGCTGCGGGAGTTGAGGCGTGCAATTTAACAACATTCGATTAGCCTGCAGACTACAGACTACAGAATAACCATCAAACACGACCAGATGAAGGCGTAAATGCATGAAACATGGAAGCGTACTTTATTGACAGGCAAAACCTGGTCTAGTTTCAATGGACTATTTATATAGGCTACATCTCGGCAAATTTAATTAAAAAACTGAAACGTTTATAATCTTGATGGCTACAACTCTTCTACGAATGTAGAACTTTCACTGTTTTTCACCGAGTTTTATCAAAACTTCTTACCATTTCTATAGTTGTTAAAAAGCAACTGGACACTCATACCGGTATAATACTGAAAAAATTACCTATGAAAAAATTTTGCGCGAAACAAAACTACTAGAACACAGTTTTGATTCGGTCAAATTTTGTTCAGTCATACCATAGGTCTCATTATAAATGAGTCGACCGTGGAGTGAACATGTAGTGTTATCGGAGTTTGAAAATATGTAGGCCTAGTATTAGTGTCAGCGAACAGGTAGACTATATTAGAGTAGTCGAACATAGTGTTAGTGAACTTATTATTTTCATTAAAAACTGGTGTCAGCATTTAAATTCATTAGTAGGTAGGGCTATAAACATTATGTGCGAGTACATAAATTGTTTGTATTTAAATTATTATTTAAACGATAGTATTAGGCTATCTGTTGAAGTTTCTTTTACTTTTTCTTTCGCCTTTTCGGGCACGTGCATGTCCCTCATCAGGCCATCAACACTCCTTGTCCCGGAATTTAAGGACGAGGATGATGAAGTAGAATCGTTAAAAATGGAAACTTCACCAGAAAAATTAATAAGCCCTAACAGCCTCAAAACTCCAACTGAACAAGTTATGTTCAATTCTGAGAAGGAGACTGAAGCAAAATAAAAAGAAGCAGTCAGCAGTAATGCTATCCTCAGGCAACAACTTGAGGAGATGCAAGTTAGGTTAGTTCCATTAGAAACTAGTATGCAGAATGGTGCTGCAGTGACTCGCAAAACTAGGGAAATTGTCTACAGTGCAACATCTTCTGCGTATCAAACAGATGAAGAAGAGCTAGCAAAGGAAACAGATTGGGTTAGAGTAAAGAATAAGAAGAGAAAAATTAGAGAGTCATTGACACAATCACCCCCACCATTAGTGCAGCTGAAAAAGGACCAGAAATCTGCTAATAACGAAACCCAACGTAAGTGTAAAAAATTACCCCCACTTCCTCCTATAATAGTAGATGAGGTTAAATCGTATAATTTAATATACGAAAAACTAGTGAAGCTGATTTCTAATGACAGCTTCTCTATCAAACACTTATCAGGAAATAGTTTTAAAATTAATTTAAAAGATGCAGAACAATTCAGGATTGGCACCAGAGTGCTAAATGAGGATGGTCTCACTCGGCATTCTTATGAAAACATGCAGACAACTAGAGTAATGGCAAAAAACTGCACCATTCTTGCCACCCGGAAAAGATCGTTGAATATTTGAAGAAAAATGGCTTCAAAATCATTGATGCTGCTATCAAACTTAAGTGGAAAACAAAGCAACCACTGGATATGTTCTTATTGTCTTTTGAGGCAGACGATGAAATACAAAAAATTTATGAAATTAAAAAAATCTTAGGATGTAAAGTTGAAATAGAAGCAGTTAGAAAAAATAAATTTATACCACTGAGTAAACGATGCCAAGGCTATGGCACACACGTAGAAACACTGTTACAAAGAGTACACGCGTGTTAAATGTGCAGGTAAGCATCCAACAAAGAATTGTAAAAAGCCAAATGAAGAAGAACCAAAGTGTGTTCATTGTGGAGATGCTCATCGAGCCAATTACCGAGACTGCACTGTCGCAAATGAGCTACAGAAAGTAAGAGCTAAAGTTACAAAACAACCACAGAAAAACCAACTGAAAATTTCAGTGGCGTTAGTAGAAGAACCTAAAAGAAATATTCTAGATTGAAAAGTTTTAGAAAACGAGAAAAGTAAATTCGGAAAAAATCATACCTCGAGGTAGTAGCAAAAATATTGAAAAAGAAGTAAATATCGAAGAGACAAAAGATGATGTACATAAACTATTACAGTTAAGTTTAACCAAGTTAGAGAGCCAGGAAAATTAATAACAAAGTTTGATGAGAGGCTACTTCAACTAGAAAATAGGGATAAAAAATCTGTTACTTAGAAGAATGGCAAAAGACCTTAGAATAGTAAGCTGGAATGCTGACGGGCTTTTGCAGCGTCAGGCGAACTCAAATATTTTTTAGAATCTGAAAAATTTATATTTGTGTGATCTCACTTTACTAAGCAGTTTATAATAAAAATGAGGGGGGTATAAAGTATACAATACCAATCCCCTGACAATAGTGGGTGGGTGGGTGGTACAGGTATATTAGTGGAAAACAGCATTTCACATTATGAATATTATGAAACAGCTGGAATAGAAGCATCTATTTTAACAATTAAAACAAGTAATTTATGTATTATTTTGTTGTAATTTATTTATTACATACAAGTAATTTATGTGTATCAGCAGTTTATTGCCCTCCACGATATAATAATATGAAAAATGATTATCTGGCATTGTTACATAAACTCGGTAATAAATATATCATAGGCGGCGATTTTAATGCAAAACACATTAACTGGGAATCTCGTTTAACTAATACAAAAGGCAGAAAGTTATACGAAGCAGCCACACAAAAAATGTTTGTTTCATTCAACAGGAAAATTGACTTACTGGCCCACTCACCCAAATAACATTCCACATCTAATTGATTTTCTTGTACCGAAAAATGTTTCACCATCTTTTTTACGTATAGAGGAATCCAATGATGTAGTTTCTGATCACACTTCAATTTTATTAACAATAAGTAATAATGTAATTAAAAAAACAGTCTAATCCAGTTCTTTGTAACAAACGCACGAATTGGGAAGGATTTCAGCGGGATCTAGAGTCAGTCACTGAATTGCAGGTGCCGTTAACAACTAAGCACCATCTATATGATGAGGTAGAAAAGTTTATAAGAGATATTCAACAAGCGGCTTGGAAGAACTCGCCTGATATTAAAAGAAAAACCAAAGGTAATAACTTCCCTTTAGCAATTCGTGAGCTTGTGTACGAGAAGAGGAAGGCAAGAAACAAGTGGCAACAAACAAGGTCACCCCTTACGACAAAACCAAACCTAATCGTCTTTGTCAATAACTTAAAAATGAAACAAAATCTATTAGGAACGAAGTATTTAGCCATTTCTGACTAACGGCCGCGTTGGCGATGTTGGTAACGTGCTCGCCTCTCATCACGCGGTCTTGGGTTCGAATCCCACTCGGGCATGGCATTTTTTCATACGTTACAGAAAATTCATTTCATCCTTCACCGTCTGCATTAGCAGCAATTTGCAAAACAGTCGGACGTTAAACCAAAAAAAAAAAAAAAAAAAATTTTGACTAACAACTGGATAGACTTACTGTAACACCCCTATCGCTGCCGGAAACACATACGGCAACAAAAGCGATAGGTCGGCAAGGGTGTTAACAAAACATAAAAAAACAAGGAAGCCAAAAAAAACAAACACTCAGGTAAATCGTTGCACAAATGAAATAAATCTAGAAAAGTAAGTAGTAAAATAATTTAATTTATAACAATAAATATAAGGTGTAAACATCAAAAATTAAAACAAGGTTACCCAGTCTTAAATAGCTGAAAAATCTAATATAATATCAAATCCAAAAATAGTATTTCCTGAAGTAAATTATTATAAATATCAAGTAAAACAATAAAATATTTAAAGATATACTCATTAAATGATAACTGAAAATCGAAGTGGCCAAAATATTTTGAATTTAAACTTTTATTTTCAAGTTTAGCATGCTAGCAGCTTCCTATTCGAAATATATTATCATTATTACCTTAAATTCCACAAGTTATAAAATATTTTTGTATATATATACATATATATATATATATATAAATGTGCAAATATGTAGAAACATTCTAGATTGTACTATAAATATTGTTTCACAAATATAAAAATTGATTAACCAGAAGTTAAATTTTACCTTTTAGAATTTTAGATTTAGAAAAAATACTTAAATTCAAATTCAACCTTTTTAATAAAGTGTAAATAAAGAATAATAATTGTAAAAAATTTATGGAATGTATAGTTAAATTTTATTTTGATCAATGTTCCTGATTGCATTAGTTTTGCAAAAGGTTTAGTAGGAAAATCGTCCAAGCAGGTCACTTTAAATTCACTAAATTTCCTGTCCAAAACAAGAAGTTAACAAGATTGATCTTAGTTGTGGCATGATCTTCTCCCCAAAAAAAATGTATCGGTTACCTCTTTAAAACACCTTAAGTTAGATGGATGAGCTCCTCTCATGATAAATAAAATAAGAAAACATACCCTTTTGTAGTTAACACTTATTTTCGGAGTATTACTGACGTATGCAATAACTAATAGAAGATTTACTGATGAGATTCTCATCCAGATTGGACTTCATGTAACTCCATGAAAGAAAATTTCAGGAAACATTGAACGTTAATTAAAGGATGTTGACGAAGTGAACATTCGTCCTTCTCGGGAGTCGAACCCCATGTACTGAATATTGAAATGATATGATTCACTGAACGGCAATTTCCGTCCCCGGATTGGAACCCTGAAGAAAAGATCGAGCCAGTGTTAATATTAAGTAAAATAAACGTCGATCGCAAGCAAAAGAACAAACGCATAAATAATGCAATTTAAATGAACAAAAATATTACAAAGTTATGAATTTAAAAGTAGAAACTTAATACGAGTTGCAATTAATAAACCATAATAAAGTTTTTAAAAAAAAAACAAAACAATTAAAATAAGCTATTACATTTCGAAGTAGAATACAATTTACCAAATTACAAAACGTTATATCGTTTGTAATAAATTTATCATAAGTCACAATTTAGTTTTACATAAACCAAAATCGAATTTAGTAGTTATAAAATTGCAAGAATAACTGCAACATAGATTCGTTAGTATAAAATATAAATTTATGCAACTCGTGAAAAATTTCCAGCTTTCGGAATGCTAAAATAAAAACAAGTTAACTTACCATGTTTAATGGTCAAGTAGAATTAACTTTTTCATCATCATCATCATCATCACCCAAACACGGATAGGCCTAAAGCCTGTTCCGGCACCCATCTTCGTAGCGGTCTGCCTCTATCACGTCTAACCCGTGGGGCATAACTTAATATTTGGACTGGTAGTCTTTCCTCTCGCATTCTA
Source organism: Catonia carolina (assembly GCA_035578175.1). Classification (NCBI taxonomy): domain Eukaryota; kingdom Metazoa; phylum Arthropoda; class Insecta; order Hemiptera; family Achilidae; genus Catonia; species Catonia carolina. The sequence goes on along the minus strand of JAQMRL010000001.1, from coordinate 18,176,340 downwards.
TTCACATGTCCACACCACCTGGAATTGTAGCGCGCAATGCCGTCTAATAGTGGTTGGACCTGTAATTCTGCTCTAATACTTTCATTACGTTTCATGTCCAGTCTGTTATAGCCTGCCGTCGCCCTTAAAAACTTCATTTCTGCACTTTGTATTAGAGTTCTCTCTCGTTGCGTCATGGTCCAACTTTCACTGCCATACAGCAAAACCGGGACTGCCATAGTTTTGTACAGTTTAATTCTTGTACCCTTTCTTGTCTTATTTTTCAAAGTTCGATGTATTGTCCCGCAAATTGTTCTAAACTTATTCAGTTTATTCATAACATCGTCATCTTTTAAAAAGCTTACGTCACATCCTAAATATTTAAAATGCGAGACTTGTTCTAAAACTTTATCATTTATAACGATTTTCGTTCTGACTGGATACTTGCCCTTAAAGGCCATAGTCTTTGACTTAGCGGCAGATAGCTTCACTCCATAACCCTCACAGATCTTTTGTAGTTCAAACACAGCTTTCTGCAAATCATTTTCAGTTTCCATGATAATTACCTGATCATCCGCATATAGCAAACAGTTTAAATCATAATCGGCGATTTGTACACCAGCATTTATGCTCTCCTTCCACTTGTTCAGAATCCAATCTATATATATATTAAAAAGCGTCGGAGACAAACTGCAACCCTGTCTCACCCCCTTATTTGTATCAATCGCTGATGTCAGTCTATTTCCAACCTGTATATGGACAGCTGTATCTTCATACAAACTCTGTACCACTGATATCAAATGTGGGGGATATCCTTGCACATACATTATCTCCCAGAGCTGCTCTCTATTAACACTATCAAAGGCCTTTTCAAAGTCAATGAACGCTAGATGGGTTTCTAGATTAAACTCCCTTCTTCTTTGTATCATCAATTTAAGAACAAATACAGCGTCCGTACACGACCTCTCCTTTCTGAAGCCCATCTGCTCCTCATTTATCAAACAGTCTGCCAATACTTTTAAACGTTCATTGATCACGGATGCATACAGCTTATAGCCTGTGTTTAACAGTGTTATACCTCTATAATTGGCACATAGATTTCTATCATTTTTTTTAAACAAGTTAATTATTTTTGCTGAATACCAGTCTTTCGGTACTTTATGGCTTCTCCAGCACATATTGTATAGATGTAGCAGACGAAGGCCGAAGAACTTTTTCAAAAGTTTAACTTTAAAAGATTAACTTTTTCAAAAGTTAGAAATTGAAAATGTTTAATAAATTTTAATAAAATTTACAACTACATAGCGAACGAACTTTACGTAACGAAAATTCAACAGAGAGTGTAATGACTTGCAAATGGAGTAGCTCATGATGAGATGGCAGAACGCAGTTAGAAGGAAAAGCGGTAGATCGCACCACCGGACGGTGAGTTTAGTTAACGTTGACAAAGTAATTACGAATTATCGGCAATCAAAAAGACAACAAGCGAACGCTAAAAACCGAACAAAATAAAATTGTAACATCTGGAAACAGATGTTACATTACAGGAATGACTAACAACAAAGACCTTGATTATTCCCTGTGGAGAGCCACGAAGGGACTTACAAGACTTCAGAAGCAGGTTCCAACAATTCAAAAAACGGACGGAACGTGGGCCACAATTAATACAGAAAAAGGACAAGTTTTTGCGGAGCACCTAGAAATTACCACATATCATGGATACGTTACCTCTTTAATTTCAAGACGTGGCTTTAACAGAAGATGTGCATATAAAATACACAGCGTCCCAAGAAGTAAAGGCCGAAATTAAGAAGGTGAAAGTGAAGAAATCCCCCGGCTTTGATTATATAAACGTCAAGTATTGAAGAATTTACCGTCACAAAGAGGAATAAAACTGACCAACCTAACAAACACAGCTTTTAAACTACCCTACGTATCTTTTGGGGAAAGTGGCTGAAGTCATCATGCTGACAAAACCAGATAAAGCACCGATGAAATACGGTCGTACGGGCTTTATCATTACTACCTGTGTGATTGCAAAACATTTTGAAAAATTTTTACTAAAGCAACTTCAACAAGAATTAGATCAATAAACCGTATTCCGTCACACCAGTTTGGATTTAGAAATAAACATTCGACGATTGATCAAGTACATCGCATCACAAGTTTTCAGAAAATTCACTGAAAGAGAAGCAAATCTGTCCTGCAATTTTTCTGGATGTAGTCCAAGCATTTGATAAAGTCTGACATGAAGCTTTGTCATACAAAATTATAAAGAATGCTGCCCACTTGTTTAACTTGAATACTGAATTCGTATACTTTGGAAGAGTTTTTTGGGTGAAGTTGGAAGACAGTTATCTGAAGTCAAGCCGATCAATGCTGGCATTCAACAACGGAGCGTATTGGGTCCTGTTTTGTATACGCTATACACCAGTGATCTTTCACTAAGTTAAGAAGCAATTATTGGTACGTTCGCTGAAGAAACAGCCATACTGATGTCAGGAGATTTGGTAGAGGATTCGACCGAAAAATTACAGTGAGCTGTAACTGCAGTTAGTATGTGGACCAAGAAATGGAAGATCAGACTTAATGAAGATAAGTCAGTGCATAAAAATTTTACCAACAAAAGAATAATGCACATTCCCATAACTATTAATGGCAATCTGGTACCTTTTGCCAACACAGCAAAGTATCTTGGGACGACCCTGGACGCGAAGGAAGGAAGGGGTGGAAGGAACATGTTAAGAAGGAAAAGGAAGAACTACAAATCAAATATAGAAAGATGTATTGGCTGCTACGTAGGACCTCTGAACTGTCAATCTTCAATAAATTGCTTCTTTACAAGAAATAGTGGTAAAACCGGTATGGGCATATGGCCTGCAGATCTATGGCTGCACAAAAAAGAAGAAACATATGAACCGTCTGCGCCCTAAATCACCTTTTTAAATTGGTTCAGAACTTTCATTCTAGGAGGTAGGAATTCCCAGAGATGAGATTACAACAGAGAAAATCTATAAGAGCCACTTTGGGAAATAAATGAAAATCATTAAAACTTTTATGCTGTTGACAAACGAATTTACTAAATAAAATCAATTTTAAAGAATATACATAGAAAGGAAGCTAATTTGTGGATCCAGCAACATTTTTAAAATACTTAACAAAATTTATAAGTTAATTTCAATTTTAAATCAAATAACAAATACAATTTGTACTTCCCCGATAACAGGTTCTTCTCGACGGAATATTGGGTGAATATATTTAGATCAATCCAGGATATTGTAAAGTCCAGCCATACTTCTTTACATCTCCAACAAAATCTCCTTGGCATAATTCACATGACCAGGACAACTATATGGCGACCAATAGATACACAGCAACCATGATAAATCCATACACAGGAACAATATAAGTTACAGGATCAATACAGCATCAACATAGCATCAATATATACACATCGTCAGGATCGATCAATACAGCAATATATATTTCCAATAATTTCCGAAGCGTCGGGCACAAGAAAGAAACAAAGGAAAGACACGCCTAACTTTACATAACGGTGAATAACTTTAAAATAATTCGCCAACAGCACTTGAAAAACGGAACTAAATGAACATACTAACAAATACTTTTACTGAATAACAAAATTAATAAAACATGGTGATACCGCTTGACTTTGCCTTAGAAGGCACTAAACCAACATCTTACGCATCCGCATCGTTTAAGCGTCAAGATACAACAGGTCGAACAAGCAACCAGACATCCCCCAACCGGGGCTGTATGGAAGTCACGCGATATTAATTGACCAATCACAGCGCTTCTAGCGATCATCCGATTTTTGACTACTGCTAAAACATCACGTACACACCAAGATGTAGATGACCTCAAACAAAAGCAGGGTGGGAGGGGTGGAACATATTTCATATCCGCACACAAAAGAAATATAAAATTCACTACTACAATATCCACTGAACAAAGACAAAAATATCATTTGACCACAGGATCGAATGCATTTTGAAAGAACTACAGAAATTACCAACAAAGAATCTACTATATTATAGAATTAAGTATTCGAGGAATAAAATAATGAAATATAAAATTAAGGAAATAAAATTAAATATAGAAAAACTACTTATAAACGTTACACATAAATGCTATCCAAAGGTTCCAAAACAGAATGCTCAGAAACATTGTAAACGCTCCGTGGTATGCCTACAACAGTGTCATCCATCGTGGCTGTATACATATACATCCATATAAACACATATACAAACAAATAAACATATAAACAGATTAACCGTGGTGAAGTAGGAAGACAGAATCAAGAAGGGGTAAGACAAATAAACCGCGATGAAGGAGGATGACAGAAATAAGAAGAGGGAAGACAAATAAACCGCGTTGAAGAAATCAGACAGAGAAGTGAAGGGGAACGGAGAAGGAAAAATACAAATAAACCGCGGTGAAGTAGGAAGACATAAAGAAGAAGAGGGAAGACAAATAAACTGCGATGAAGAAATCAGACAGACAGGAGAAGGGGAAGACATATCGTGGTGACGGAGGAAGACAGAAAAGAAGAGGGAGGAAAACAAATAAACCGCGTAGAAGGAGGAAGACAGAAAGCAGAAGGGGAAGAAAAAAAACTGCGGTGAAAGAGGAAGACAGAGAGAAGAAGGAGAAAGACAAGTAAACCGCGGTGAAAGAGGAAGACAGAAACAAGAAGGGGAAGACAAATAACCCGTGGGGAAGGAGGAAGACAGAAAGGAGTGGGAGGATGAGACCTAAACCACGGTGTAGGAGGAAGACAGAGAGGAGAAGAGGGAAGACAAATAAACCGCGGTGAAAGAGGAAGACAGAAAGAAGAAGGGGGAAGACAATCAAACCTTGGTGAAGAAATAAGACAGAAAGGAGAAGGAGGAAGAAAAAAACCACGTTGAAGGATGATGACAGAAAGTTATATCAAATATTTTCCGGGTAAAAATTTATCTATTTGTTTATTTATTTATTTATTATTGCTAAAAACAAGTACAATGAATCTGATCCTATTATATTTGCTAATACCTGCATAGGTCTAGCCTATATAGGTGCGCGGGTATGAAATTATTCAAATGATAAGTAAATTGGACTGTGAATACGAGTTTTTGAAAGAATTGTATTTCACTTATTAATAAAAATTTGTTCTTATTACTGATTTAAGCTCTATTTATTAACACAATACAATATTTATTTATAACATGTTTTATCCACACTCTTAACGGGTGGGCGCGAAATTGATAGCAGATGAGAAATTGACATCTCTGAGACAATATACAAAATATACATATATTATTACATAGGAGCGATGCTAGAGCACTCTGGTGAGAAACCCTCCAAGGTATGGTGTACAAAGTTGTTCAAAACACCGCAATTTCGCGTCTGGTACCAAAATTTATATATTTTTTTTGTGTCTCTGGTTAACAATAAAATTAAAAAAATATATATGGTTGCCCGTAACAATGTACTTTAGTTTAAAAAATTACGCCCAAAAACCATGTCACAATAAATTTTTATTAAGGATACGGACGCCAAATTACACTCGAGCTCCAGACTGATAGAAAAATGTCAATGTACGGACACGAAAATGATAGTAGAACATACATACATATGTATGTATGTATGTATGTATGTATGTATGTATGTATCATATGTATGTATGTGTAAGTTAAGTAAATCAAGTGACGTTTACCCTTGATGGGTGAAATATTTTTCCTCCATCTAATGGTATGGTACCCGTATATTTTTAATTGTTCCTAATAATAAATAATTTTAATAAAACAAGGCGGCATTAAACAATCGAAATAAGTTTTAATAATATAGATTATTGGTTTTAAAATTGCAATAATTGAAGTATGCGTGTTTTAGGCGGTGGAAATGGGATTCAATCGAGGTTTAGACGGCGGCCCAAGATTTAAAATGATGAATCCTAGACACCACGGAGTAATGAAAGCAGCGAGACTCGCTGTAACGGCGATTCCAGAACGTGAGAGCGATTTATACAAAGAAGTTAGCGGCATAGGAGCAGCAGCTTGGATGGTAATGTATTATGTATCTTGTCCACTATAGGCACTGTAGGCACTGTAGACCGGATCAGATAGGAGGAAATGTTTAACTTTTTCTGTGGCTGGGTCTTATTTAGGCCTACATCAGTGGCATGGAAAGCCACTCTGATCTGCATAAAAGTAAGATTATTACCGTGACTCGGGTTTGGTTTTGCTTCTATCCAGAAACTTTATAGTTTTCCATATCGAAATCACGGAATGTCGTTTATTCGACATCTACAAGAACCGAGTCATTAGAGCCCCTGAAAGAATTTTCCAACGGGGAGTCAAATTTCTTACTTAGGAGTTTCTTTTGACACGGCTACTGAACTGCAAGTAGGGCTATCTGAATCGAGCTGCTGTTTTGGAATTGATTAAGTGAAAGCACTGTGATCAAAGAAAGAAATTTTCACGGGCAATAAGTATTTACTCCGAGAAGTCTTTCAAACACCTTTCAAAAATATGATTCTAGTTGAAAGTAAGATTTATTGGACATGTAGGTCTAATTAGGATTTAGCGCTACCAGACACCACAGAGTGTTGCCGAAATCTCTACTTTAGCTGCATTTTCTTATATTATGTACGTATGCATTTGTTCGCAGATAACCAGAGGTCGAACAATTTACTCGGTAAGATTTTTGTCGGGCAGTTATTACTGCCAAGTACCCGAGATAAATGTGCCGAGGAATTGCAGCTCGAGGGTACGTACTTTATTTCAAGTAACATTAAAACAGCTATCGCTCAACTTTTGGGCGAGTTGCAAAAATACATAGACCGTATACTCGCGTGCGTAGGCCTATACCTATATGCAAACAGACCGAAAGATTGAACGAAAGTATCTGACGGTAAAAGTTTCTTTGTTTGAAACCGAATGGTAACAGCCTAATGTAGGCTATTGAAAACGCCCCATTCTCTTTACGTTTAAATATACAGTTTTACTGAAGCGATTCGAGTAGTTGAAGCAGGTGGATTGTTGCAAACGATCCTTGCACCGTGCTCATTTACCAGAACCTTTCTAAGTACGTACGTGTGAACGACTTATCCAACTTACAAGATCATAAAAATGTATTTACCCGAGCAAAAAGATGTTACTCAGGATTAATTGCGTGGATTTATTGGCAAGGGCCAGCAGTAATGGAATGATGATCACCCTACTACGAAACAACAGCTTTTCTATTCGGAGATGAATGAGTTGCTAAACGTTAACTGAATGTGACAGGGAAGTTGTCACAGAAGGTCTACATAGGCCTACTTTTATGAACTGGATCACCGATTCCATTTCTACCTCTTCCTCTAATTTCTGATCTACTTGACTATTTTGAAGCTACTAGTTGCTGCATTTTGCTGCATTTTACCGCTCGGTTGTTTCTTCACCTCTACACTTGTAGGTTTACCTTTTAAAAAACAAGGCAACTAGTTAATAAAATAATCTTATTAATAAACTGTGACGGCGGTTTATACGTCACAAGAGTATGTTCTTTCGCCCGACTAGCCCCTTACAGTAATTTTTTTATAAACAGCTCCTACAATTTAAAAAAACATAGCCTCATTAACGAACTAAAATTTTTATGCTCTACGAGATAGGGTATGCGCCATGTCTGTTGAAATTCTTGGGGGCCTGTGCCTTCGTTGAAAAAGTGTTTCTTTTTTTAAGATTGCGGCCTAAACAGGTCTACGCATTTTAGGGCAAAAGTGTATAGCCTATACTCAAAGTTGTAGAACATTAAAAAACCTACAATGTTTATGGCAAACATTTTGTTGTACAACGCTTAGTTTAGCGGTAATAAATGGTTTTCTGTTTTATTTTCATGAAAATCTGTAAAAAATATGTCTACTAGTATGTTTAAAAAGTATGAAAAAAATATAATTTTGAATTTAAGAAACCCCCGATAAGAAAACCTTTAAAAAGTAACGAAAATAATGTGTATTGGTGACGGGAAGGTTGGGGGGGGGGGGTACCGCTAAGTATTGCAACTAAGTTCTATTCTGTTACTTAGCGGTATCTCGAAGCGACCACCTCAATCACAAATGGCCAATACACATTATTTTTGTTACTTTTTAAAGGTTTTTGTTGTTGGGGGTTTTATCAATTTTTAATTTAATTTTTTTTATTGAATCGTAGCTAAGAACACTATCAAATCACCTTTCAAACGAAAAATGAAAACGAGGAAGGATGCCACAGACAGATAGATACTTATAACAGCCCTCTTTTTCCGACGGCCGTGAAAAAAAGTAAAAACCGCATCTTTTAACACATAGACGTTTTCAAAGGCAAAGACTTTTAAATGAGAAGTTTACGCAAACGCAAAATATGGAGGTCTACAGTATGGTATGTAGGAATCGTGGTTTCCTCCTATAATCACAAGCACAAGCACAAGCACACAACTACAGTAAGAGTAGGCCTACCCTCCTCCCTTGTAAACGAACGTTTTACGCTACTCTAGTTGGCGCGTATCTACCTCTCCGCAGGACAATATTATCTTGCACTACGTTCCATCATAAACATATCTACGTCCAGCTAAAATGAACATTATCCTTCAAGCGTTTTCAATTATACCGTTCTGATTACTTGTAATTATTGTAGTTTCATAAAAATTCCTTAATTAATTATTTTAACCGTTACATTTAACAAAACAATTTTTTTCTATTTTTTAATGCTTACCGCTTTTATGCTTCAAAAACTCAACACATTCTCTATCACGCATGTTAACAAAACATAGCTTACAAAACTTTTCAACTTCAGCCTACGAAGAAAATCGAAACGAACCGATACAATTCCAAAAGATAACTGATGAAACTAAAAATGAGTTAAACTCGGGCAAGTGCAAACAGTTGTATTAAACTAATCACAGACTTTAATTATTTTAATGATGTGCAATAAACAATCTGAAACGATAAACAACGAATCACTGGAATTGTTTACTCTCCTGTTATAATTCAAGCGCATTAGTCTTTTTATTGTGACAAAAATAAAATAAAACTGAGTCTATAATAAAAACCTACTAATCGTAAATAATAATGTAACGAAAAATAACAATGTAAGAGTAACAATAGTAAACGTTTTAGTTATTAATGGTGGTAAACTAATGTTCGATTTATGAAACATTATAACGTGTTTTTATTATATTAAGGTTAGAGCGAATAATCAGTGTTGTTCATATTGTGCGTATTTTTAATTAATACGCATGCTCAGTTGTATTGGTGGTTGCATACGTCGGAGTACTCTTAGCGTAGCGTAGACAGACTTTTTCAACAGTAGGCTAGGTACGGCTACGCCTATCGGTGGCAACAAACAATAACGTCCAAACCGATCTAAGACTGATTTCTCTTTTCTCTTTCAGAGACCAATCAGAGAATGTCCGGTTGGCCCTACTTTAGGACATTCATTCACATTCCATTCACTGACGTGGTTACCAGTGATTCATTCGCAGCCTACTGCATCAAAGATTCCTTTATTTATTTTATTTATTCATAAATATTAAAGAGCATATAACTTGCTTGGAGGAGAAGTAGGCCTACAACAGAGCATTCATTGCACAACAAAACAACACAAAAAACTATTCATAAGATCACAATGAAAACAACACATAAGCTGCTCACTTAGAACGACCAAAACGATTAGCCTACACAGTTAAATAGGCTTCAATCATGTCAACTAGTAGGCTAATAGGCCTACGTTATGATATGATATGAATATAGGTGGAAATAAAAATAATAATAATAATAGGCTATAATATTCATTTTAAAAGACTTGTGGTAGTGATGGGCAAGATGCTGTCTATTCCGAAAGATTTCATCTGCAAAACTACATATAAATATAATAATAACAATGTAAACACGTTTGAAACGATTTAAGTGAAGAGTAGCAAGCAATAACGATGCATTTATACGTACAGACGCAGAACAACTAGTAGAGAGTAATAGGTGGGAGTAGGCCTACCGAGCGATGTCATCCAATATAAATAAATGTTTTACTCAAACAACAAAGAAATCACTCCTTTAGAGAAGAAACGAATTCTTGCTGCTCTAGAGTATGGGTGGTAGTAGAGCCCTAAAGTCAACTTGTCGCCTCCTAACAAAAAAACTTGAAAGACGTGGCTTAACGTCTTAGCACTTAGTCTAAGCACTTAAAACTCTTTAACTCTTTAACTCTAACTCTTTCCCAGCCTTCAGTTGGCGCAAGCGCATAGGACATTTTTTATTATGTTGACCTGTTATAGTTGCCTTTAGCTACTGCAGATAGTGCTAGATGCGATAGATGCGATAGATTGAATGCGCCTGCACAATCATTCCACTATGTAGATGCGCCGTAGACTGTTCGGCATTCGAAAGGGCGCTTACAGAATTATGACGGAGTAGGCCTACAGCAAGTACCTAGACTACACATTGTGATAATTATTAGGACTAGGATTTTAATAGGCCCCGCCTGCCTACGCCGTCTAGGGCTACTATTGTTGTAAACAGATAAATGGTCTTTATTTGTTGGGCAAGTTTTTAGTAGGCCTCGTTAAGTGTGCGTTAGTGACTGCCGCGTGCAAATCTACATAATGTAACTATTATAAGACTAGACTATTCATTTTCATACGGTACACTTCAAAGCTACCAAATATGATGTAAAAGTATGACAACAGATGAAAATTTTTAGTATATGATATCGTTATAGGGCCTACACGTAATCGCTATGAAATGATAGCTAGACAATGTAAAGTAATAAAATGAACTTGTATGTGCTGTTCACGATTTGTCTCGTTCAGAAATCATAAAAATCTGTAAAGAAATCCTATATCGTAAACAATATTGGACGGTAAAACTCGGTGGTCTGGAATAAGCAATGACCTATCACATGACATGGCAGACCTTCCTTAATCGTCATGGCGACATTAAGTGGCAAGTTGAAACCTTAACTGTTGGGTGGCCCTGAGAAGGACCGTTTATGTGTGTGTCTGGCGGGGCGGGCACAGCTGGTTGGTGGCCCTGAAAAGGGCCGGTGTAAACCTTAACGAGTTGGTCCTGAGAAGGACCGGTGTGCCGGTCTCGAAGGAGACCGGCGCAGGCAGCGCGTGGCTGCGGCTGCTGCAAGTGCCAGAGCATCTTCCTTCTTTATCTCGTGGATGTAGTCGGTGGATCTTCGTCGGAGATGTAGAGCGTAATGACGAGCAGCTCAGTGCAGTGCGCTTTTATAGCTACTGAGAGCGCTGTGTTAGGAGGGCGGCGGTTACTGCTCTTGGCCTTGGCGACAAAGGCTCTGTCGGTATGCAGCCGAAGGGTTTATCGGTACGCCGCCAAAGGGTCTGCCGCGCCGACAAGGGCCGGGAGAAATATTGAAGGCCGGCAACACAAATGATAATGATGATTAATTAGAAGGGGTGGCGGTGACAATACTATAACAGCAAGTTCACACAAAAAATGAAATTTTATTCTACCATACGCTACAATTACGTTTTTCATAGAAAATAATATATTCATTAGTTAAATAGTTTTCCCAGTTCTGAAGACATTTTAAATTTTATTAGTCGAAGACGTTTCTTCATCTTTTGCTTAAAGACAAGATAGTCCTGCAAGTTTCAAAACTATAATCTGTCTTATACAATAAATTCGAAAAGAATTTGCGAGTTATAAACTAATGAAAATAGAATCTGATTAAAATAACAATAATTTTGAAGATACAAAAACTGTTTATCTCACCGTGGACGCTACCTAAAAAATTCGTACGTAAAATGTGCTTTATTCTTAGAATCGCTAAATTTTGTGTGAAACAATTTGAATTGATCGTCAGCCAACTACAATCTAATTACGAGTTGATGCCTAGACTATAAACACTTTCACACCGAAATTGGAGTAAACAAATTTGCCTCAACTGCTGCTGGGTTGTTAGCAACTGTAATCAATTACAGAACGGTATCGGTCGATTATTAGCGCGCTAACAAATTTTAGAGCTAGACCCTAGCCGGTAATAGAACAAGAGGTCTTTGAATTGTCGACCGGTCCTCAAAGCTCTGCGCCGAAATTATTTTTCCGAAATTATTTTTGCACTTTGTTAGTGTCACACTGTAAAGACTTAAGCGTTTAGGGTAAGGGCACAGTGAGCACTGGTCGCTGGTCGCAGATGCTGATTCTCGGTGGTGAGCGCGCATGCGCACAGTGGGAGCATGGAACTACCCGGTTAACCTTCATTCAGTTGTCCCTATTCAACATGAGTTCCAGTAGCAGCAGTCAAGATGAATTATTTCCTATGGAAAACGTTTACACAAAATTATTATCATTTAAAGACGATACCGTTAGTGGCATTAATAAGAACAGACAATTTTACGGCGAGTATCATCTTTTTCCGCAATCAATAAAAGATAGAGACAGGTTTTTTAATTACACGAGAATGACTCTGGAAACGTTTAATTTATATTGTCAAAAGTAGAACTTGGTTTACAAAAACAATGGTGCAACTAGCACGAGCAATATCGGAAGAAAGACTTAAGATTACTTTGAGGTACATATTTTGAACAGTTTGACTACCGATATTATAAACATATTATAAACATTGTTTGTCTTTTTAATTTATTTTTATAAACCTAAGTTAAAAATTAATAAAAAAGTTGTTATTATTTATGAATACGACGCTAAGTAGGCCTACACCAAGCAGCCGGCAGGCACAGGCACGTTTATACAAACAAACCCGTGAGCAGATATGCGCAGATGACCAGCGCGCAGGTTTCCCCACTAGCGTTTACTGTTAGTGGCCTATTCCTACTAGCTCCTACTGGCTCCCGCTAGTGAGCTAGTGAGCGACCATACGTTAGTCTCATGCACTGATAGTCGGCTGATTTCAGTATTTTCTAAAAATTGGCCATTACTGTTGAAGATTACAAAAAATAAAACAGAGATACTAATGTAATTTTATCTTTGGTAAGTAAGACAGCATTTGTCGTATTTTTTTATATTACAAGATGAATTGGCAAAAATCTAATGAACTAAAATATGCAAAACGTTTGTGTTACTATTCCGAATGATTGGCACACGGGTCTGGCTGTGAAAAGTAATTTATTTTATAGAAAAGAAGACTGTAGATTGTAAACGTATCAGCGTGACCTTTCTGTGATGACTCGTTCATTTGTTTCACTTAGTAGCCAAGAAACGAGAAGAAAACAAACATCAAAAAACATTGAATAGCCCTCCCTGCAACCGGAGTGAGAGTGAAAGAGACACCTGCATATCAGTAGTTTCATCCACTGCCCGAGCGTGCATTACATAGGCCTACATACCCTATAGGCAAGGAAAGTAGGTAGCTACTGTTTTCATGTTGATATTTCAAAATCGAGTTTTCAACGGATATACATGTTTTCAGACCCCCTGAACCCAAAAACCATGTTTATAGCAATTTGTCTGTGTGTGTGTAATTGTGTATGTATGTGTGTGTGTGTGTGTGTGTGTGTGTGTGTGTGTGTGCGCGCGCGCGCGCGTGTGAACAAAATGTCTCAAGAACCGAAACATTGTACAAAGTTGGAACTTCAGTTAAGTACCGCTACAGGACCCGACACGAACGTTTTCATCAAAATTGGTCAACCGGTAGTACGTAGTAGTTTATTCGTGCAATTTTTAATTCTTGCAATTTCCTCAACAAAGGCTCTTTTGTTTTTTTTAAATTGCAGTCTTCCTTTTTTTAAAATTTCGGCCTTACTGTGAAATTTACGACAAAAATATTTATAATTAAAAAGTGGTAAACGAGATCATATGAACTCGAGCAAGTTCATTGAAACTCCGTTTAATTCATTAAAATTAATTAATTCATTCATTAGTAAAGTTCATTTAATTCATTAATTCATTTAATTAATGGAAAATCGCCACCGAAAAAAGTATCACAGTGATAGTGATTCTTCTTATCACAAATATAGTGCTTCCGCTTCTGAAAGTTTTCTCAACGTTACAAGTGGCAACACTAATGACGTAATGTCACGACTTGATCGAGAGAAGAAAGAAAATTGCGAAGCTATAGTGCCAATTACAAAAACCATTTTTATTTTATTCGCTGCAGAAAATGAATTGCCTAATCTGTGGTTTAAATGGTAGTGGCCCTATGTAGATTTTCAAACTTCTAGATAAAGAAAGCAAGTTTAGAAGACTTCTTCGATTTGGTACCGACGCAGAAGATTGAAAAATGGAAAAGAAATTATGAAAATCTAGCAAGAAAGCCACTCATCTGAGTCCTCTCATAACTGATGGTAAGATTGAAATCAGTGCACAAACTGTATACGAACAATTAGTAAAGAAACATCAATACTTCAGAGTGTTTTTCTATCCTTGCTGGCAAAACCATGGACACGTCATCAACAGAACAATTATCATGAATTCAGTATGTTCAATTTAACAACCACGAAAAACCGACAATACATGAAAACTTTTTGACTTTCGTGCCAGTGGTTGATCTAAGTGCAAACAATTTGGCTCGTGTTATTTTAAAAACTTGTGGAAAAGTGGAACTCAATATGAATTTATTATTTGGTTGGATAAGACTATGATGGAGCTAGAGCTCTTTTTCTGGATGCCTGTTTGCAAGAACGGTGTTGCAACCCAAGCACTGTCTGTCTATAACTTGATGGCCTCCCGCAGGGAGGAGCAGATCGGTCCGTTACTAGCATTCTCAATAACACTTCACTATGTACCAATTGCAGTGTGCTAGTTAGTTGTAGTACATATGAAATGTTATTGAGAAGGCTAGTAGCGGCTGATTCCGCTCCTCTCTGCGGCACGCCATCAACTTATAGACAGACAGTAAAAGTGAATTATTCAGAAGTAATTTATCCTTTATCCATTGTTCAAGTCGTAACGTAATCTCGCTATTGGTCGAGCCACGGCTATTCCGATGTTAAAAAATGCTCTCTCAAACGTGAATGAACCACTACATTCTTTCGCAATAGTGTTAACGGTTGCAGTAGGCCTATCGTAGAACAACCGATCACCAGATAGCAGAAAAGTAAGACTAACTTATTAACTTCTGCCGAACGAGTTTCGTTCTCTTAACGACACTTAGAGCAATTTCGTTGAATTTTTTGAATGCATTTACGTAAGCTTAGAAGAAATTTCTCAGGCATCAAAAATTAGAGCATCGCCCGAAGCATCAGAATTATTGTGTCGTTGTTAGTGAGCATTGAGCTGCATAACCTTACTGTGTGTGTGTGTGTGTGTGTGTGTGTGTGTGTGTGTGTGTGTGTGTGTGTGTGTGTGTGTGTGTGTGTTTCTTCATCGGATCGCTTTTGATTTAAATTTAGCCATGCTCTGGCGGATAAAACAATTCCAACACTGAAAAACATAAAAAAAAATGCTGAAAGTGAATTCAAAAAATGTTTCAAAATACTGAAGAGAGCCATGTGTAAAAATTTATTTGATAGTAAAATGAAAAACCCAGAATAAACAGGAAACAAACGTTCAGTGACAATTGAACTGATTGTACAAAGCAGTAGGCCATTACTTACCTATCAAATATCCTCTTGTAGATCTATCCCTTATTTAATCAAGAAATTCTTTAAAAATTCAGCTAATATCGCCGTCGTTACAGATTCTTATACCCAGTGGCGCAGACATTGGAAAAATGGAACTTTTGAAAAACTAAGCCATTTATTACAATGATAAGTGCTCCGATTCTGTTTTGCAAAGAGAATGCAGATTATGGTACACTCCTTTCAACAATTAAATTTTAGCAATGGTTTGGTGATGCTGGATGTTTTAGAAAATTGAAGAAGATATATTTCTTGAATATTCGCCATTTGTTGAAAATTCTTGCAACGATTCCTGTGACTACATGTAGCGTAGAGAGGTCATACCATGAAAAGAATTTAAACAATTCAAAAAACAAGATGGAAGATAAAAACCTTAGTAATTCGGTTGTGACATCAGTGCACTCAGATATGAGGGTGATAGTGAGAGTAGGGCCTATAGTGCTTGATGCTGTGACGAGAAACAAAATCGTAGGTTAGTGCTTTAACTAATTTGATTAAAGTAAAACTTTATCATCACGTAAAATAATGTACATTATATATTTTTTTTACTTGAAAAAATGTACAATCGGTTATGCTTAACTTTTAGTTAATAGTTATGAACAAAGGAACACTGAGGTGAGTAGGGAAGTGTCCAGCGACCCTTCTCTACAAATTAAACTTAAATTAATATTTACACAGAAATATAAACACACATTAAATGATATAAGAAAAAAACAAAAATAAAATAATCAATTAATAATTAAATAACAACTTAATAACTTAAAACAAAGATTATTTTCATTTAACGGTAATTAGAAAACAATTATTCTCGTAGATAATTGAAAAAATTACGGTTTATGATGGTATAGTTACATTATTATATTTTTTTTAATTTATGCATTTTTTTAACGTCGCGTCAACTGTAACGGTCATTAGACGACGTTGGGGTGTAAATGTTTACAGTGGAGGATGAAATGATTTTTTGTGACGTGTGAAAATATGCCATGCCTCAGTGGGATTCGAACCCACGACCGCATGTGAGAGGCGAGCTCGTTACCATCTACGCCAATGCGCCTAGCATTATAATATTTGTTACGTACAACTTTTATTACATACAACTTACCTCTAAAGGTGTAAAAAAAAATTAATCGCTTTCAACTAAGTCTACATGAACTTCAACTAAAACATGGATTCTCTGCAAACTCCTTATCGTATTAAAAATTTTTAACGCCAATGTTAACGCTTATTGCCAATGGATTTTGATAACTTTGACAAAATCGTCTGATTTCTTCTTTAATTGTCGGCACATTTAGATAATCGTGAATATCCTTATTAGTAACAAACCAATTGGGGTCGCTGATCTTTCACAAAACTTTATTTTGAAACCGCTGCAGTATTTCCAAGTTATTATTACTACCGGTTCCCCATAATTGTATCCTTTAGCTCCAAATAGGTTTCAAAATAGCTTTATAAACTAAAAGTTTATTTTCTGTTAATAACGGAGACCTTTGGCCCACCAGCCACTCACTAAATCCGATATTTAACTCTTGGCTTTTAATTTTGATACGAGTTTTCCACGTTAGCCTTCTGTCGAGGTAAAACGCTAAGTACTTGGCACCTGTACTCTCCGGTATTCTTCTGACACGTTTTCTTCTGTAAGGAAAAAGTGACGTGGTTGGATTTACCCGTGTTGATCTTCACTTTCCACTTTTTTAACCATCTTCCAAGACCAATTAGGTAATTTTGAACGGCACCCGAGCAATGGCAGGGTCTTCACTGGTCGATTAGATTGGTGTATCATCAGCAAATGTTACAATGATCGTATTAGCAGTTGCAGGTAGGCCTGTATCAGATGTATACAATATGTACAGCACAGGTCCCAAACAGACCCCTGAGGTACGCTTGCCATAACTACATTATACATGACAAGTGAAAATACAGTAATATAATAAAATAAGTAATCGTAAAAATAATAATTTCAAATAATAAAGCTTATGCATTAGGGCCATCTAGCCATTAGGCATTAGGGCCATCAGTTGCACATATGACAATCAAAAATGTTTGCGGTAGACGTTAATCGTGTACAGTGTCCGTACTCACAATCAAACACTAATAATTTTCCATTAAACGGTTAGTATTTTAATTAACAAAAAACAACTGATAAAAATTATTTTATGACAAAAATTTGAACATAACTTGATATGCATTTTTAAACATATACAGGGTGATTCACGAAGATATGCAGAAACTTTGATTTTATTCTGAAAAAACCAGTGTAAATTAAGTACACAGAAAGCGAATAGTTTTTGAGAAAACCAGTGTCAAATGCAAAAAATGGAGTGAAAAAAAACACATTTTTTTATCTTAGTTTTTCCGTTTAATTTTACTTTGATTTTATTCTGAAAAAACCAGTGTAAATTAAGTACACAGAAAGCGAATAGTTTTTGAGAAAACCAGTGTCAAATGCAAAAAATGGAGTGAAAAAAAACACATTTTTTTATCTTAGTTTTTCCGTTTAATTTTACTTTGTACTCTTATGAATAAAAATTCATTTAATCAAACATCTATTCGCTTTCTGTGTACTTAATTGGGTGATTGGTTTATAGGGGATTAATTTAGGCAGATATTATAAACTGAGTTTAATTCTGAAACTGTGTAAAGAAAGATCATTCAAATGAATTATGAATATTATTAAATATGATACATTCTTTAGACCAATTAATACATTCCAGGATGGAAAATATAGAAATAAGAGGCATTCCAAAAACGGAGGACAAGAACCTTTACAGTGTGTTGGACAGTGTAGCAAAAGTCATTCACGTAGATTTCAAACATGAAGACATACAGGTCATCCATAAAGTACCAAACGATAAGAAATCCACCTCAATTATAGCAAAATTCATATCTAGGAATAAAAGAATGGACTGGATTGCAGCAGCGTAAAAGAAACGTGGTTTAGTGTCAACTGAAATAAATTCAAGTTTAAAAAAGGAAAATGTAGCCTACACATCAATGAACACTTAACGCCACATTTCAAGGTTTTATTGGGGCTAGCCAGAGGATGCCAGTTAAATAATAAACTAGCGTTTGTTTGGGTAGGCCTACGAGATGGGAAGGTTTTGGCCAGGGAAACGCGGTGTCTTCGCCTCTACAAAGAATCTTTAACAGAAGTGACCTGGATAAATACGTCTGACAGTTGAAAGATCTTGATGTGTGATCATAATATTAACTTTCGGTGTTAAAATTAAATGCATTAATGATATAATCGTATTTGGTGTTTATTTAACGATTACTACTGGATATATGGGATGTGCTAATATGTTGTTATTACGTGGTAGGCTATATGCACGATGACGTTTCCAGGTTTCATGCATGTAGATATTGATTTTTTTTTTGGTGGTTTTTTGTTTCACGTCTGTTTTGCATGAATGTATTGGTGCATTAATGTGGAATTGCTATTTTTATACAATGGAGCGTTACCATGCTATGATCATGTTTTATTGTGTTTCAGAGGTTATTGTTCATAATTCATTATCTTCAATATTAATGTTTTGATTCAATTTATCGAATATTATTTATTGTTGGCATGTCAACGGCAGCATGTTCATCGGCAGCAGATGCCTGTTGCAACTACTCGCCTAGCTAGCTAAGAGAAATAATTCTTATTTATGCAACTTCCAGAGTTATTATTCAATCCAATCACAAACTCCTGTTTTTATTTCTAAAGCTGAATAATAACTCTGCAAAATCCACCTAAAAAATAGTTGTTTTGATTTTATTATAGAGTTGTGACCACTAGGCCTATACAGCACATTTTTTGTTAATTTTGAGCGTCTTTTGTTTTTTCTTTTTCTTTTTGCCGTTCGGGAGTGGCATATCTTGTCTTTGTTTTTTTATCTCTTAATACATGCCATCAATACATGACATTTGCCTATTTATTTATTTTTTTGTTATGATTATTCTTGATAATTTCGAAAATAAAGCATCTTTGGAATGTTACGATACTATTGAAGTGGAGGATGTAACTTATTTAAATTTGAGCCAAATTTGCCTATTAAGGGGGGGGGGGGGTAAAACTGTTTCACTTAACGTAGGCCTACTGCAGATGAATAGACTACACCAAGTATAAATAAAAATGTTGATCAATTTGCAAATGTTATTACAAATTTCAGGACTAAATTCGACATCTTGATCTTAACAGAGACTTGGATTGCTGATGACTGTTGTTTTGATTTTACATTAAATGGTTATTCCGTTACACCCGAGCCAGGAAAATTTAACAAATGTAATGGCCTTTGTATTTTTTTATAAAAATAATCTAATGGTAGATAGAATAAATTATGAATTTTCAGAAGCTAATTCAATAATGATCTGTATTAAGCTTCCAAAAAATAACTTAGATGTTAACTTGATTGCTCTGTATCGATCTCCACCTGCTTCGGTTGACATTTTCTTAAATAGCTTGCATGAATGTTTACAACTTTTCAAAAATAAAAATAATACAGTTCTGTTAGGTGACATGAACATCCATTTAGATGAAAATAGCAATGTAGTGAACGAGTATTTCAGCGTTATGTCTTCAAATGGTTGTAAATCTTATATAAACAAACCAACCAGAGTTCACAACGTCGTAAATTCTTGTATAGATCATAAATATTTTTTAAAAACATCTTTCCGCGTTGAAAATATTCTCGGTCTTTTTCTTAAAACAAATATTACTGACCATTTTTCACTTGCCTTCAACTGGTTAGGCCTGCATGTAACCAAACACAAGTAAACAAACGGCAAAACCCATATGTAAGCAAAAGGATTAATTTTATCGATTAGCCACCAATTTCGAGAGTAATAAAAAAACCTTAGCTGTTTTCCTTGATTTGACGAAGGCTTTTGACAATTTCCCACATGCCAACTAAAATTAGAATGTTTAGGAATTTGAGGTACACCTGTAAAATTATTTTCTAGCAACTTGCAAAATCGCTCCAAGTCTTACTATAAAAAATGAAACAAAATTAATGAAGTATTATCGAACTATAGGTATCTGATCCGGAAGACAGTATTATCTGCCGTTATATTCTTAATATGTATTTACTTAATATGATTTACTTGAACTAAACATCAAAAGTAGTAGGCCTACTGTAATTATCTCACATGTAGATGATACAACGTTACTTTTTACCGATTCTTCGTGGGATATTGTCGGGGATATAGTGGGGGAGCGTGGACAAGAGAGGTGGTGAGATCTTGGTTTGATCGTAGGTAATGAAAAGCATGTGCACGACCAAATGCTCCAAATGCTAGATTTAGGTCACCCAACTAACCTAAATAGCATACATGTTCATTCATTAAATTGCACGCATCAACTAATTAACTAAATTAGATAGGGTAAATAAAGTTAAATATGCAGGCGTTGTGATTGATCCACATTTACGATGGGATACGCATATAAACTACCTACTCGTATGTCACCGAATAAAATATTTAATACATAAATTTTATAATATAAATAAACTAAAAAACTGGCATTAATAAAGATTAGTATATTTTGCTTACGCACAATCCATACTTAAATATGGAATCCTGGTTTGGGGAGGTTCAGTAAACTCACATTTTAATAAAGTTTTTATAGTGCAGAAACATATAGTCTAATGAAGGCTGGTTTGGGAAAACTAAGACTGTATCCCACTGCACAGTTGTTCCACGATTTTAAGGTGTTAGTGGTGAGGCGATTAATCGATACATAAAAGAAGTAATATTATAGGTAAATGGAAACAGGACCTATTCGACACGAGTAACATAAATTACAATTTAACACCATCAAGTATCACTTTCAGATTGGATCATGTAAAACTAAATAGTTTTTGTCGAACACAGTTTTCCTATGTATCATCAAGATTAATAAATTTCATTTCATACTATTTCGTTTCAAATCATCTAAAATCAAAAAATCAATTATTGACATGGACGAATGGATTAAATCAAATAACAATATTATCGATATTGTTATACCACTGTGTGAATCAAGTTTCTTTTTATGTTATATATTATCATTGTAATTTTGATATATTTTTTCCTTATATTTATTAACTTCTTTTGCGTTGTAATTTTGATATATTTTTTCCTTATATTTATTAACTTCTTTTGCGTTGTATCATCCAGCGATGCTTCATATAAAAATTTTTATTTCTGCAACTGATGCCTGTGCACAGGTGATAATATAACCTTTGCAGGCATGATTTCCGTAATTTTTGTAATGTAAGGGAAGAAGAGGGGGAGAAGGGGCTAAGAGTTTTATTACATATATATTACTTTTTGTTTCTTCTCTCTCTTTTGTTTCTTTTCTTTTTTATATATTTTTATATCTGTATTATTATTTATAAAATAATTTTTGTAACTTTTTATTGGAAAAAGTTCAATTTCAATTTCAATTGGTAGGTTGTTATAAATTTTAACAGAGGCATAGTACAGTGCTTTTTTCGTATCCGGTAGTTCTATGTTGGATAATTCTGAAACAATTTTTGTGCCTAGTCGGGCACAAATGGATATCTTTATTTTTCAAGAATAAATGATCTAGTTGAAAGAAGTGGATGATAAAAAACAAAAATCTTAAAATAAACAAAAAAATAAACGAAAATTGAAAATATTTGTAAACACATTGTTTACGTCTCGCTCGTATTTTAGCGGTCCCAAGTCTGCATAAAATGTGAAGGGAAATGTTTTAAATGTTCATGAATACACACATTTACAAGTGCGTGCACGCACACACATCCTCACAATATCTTCCCTTCTCTCACTGGCTCTCATGCACGCATGAAGTGAGAACACAGGTAAGGAGACAAAAGCGGTTAGGAATGGAGGGGATATGGCGTCGGTCAGGGTGGTGAAGGCAGGAAAAGGCTGCATTTTTTATCTAACGTATTATTTTTAATAAAGACAAATTTGTATCGGATATTGAAAAAGGCTGTGTGTTCTACAATCAGACCCGGAAGCGCGCTTTTTCATGTCTATAATAAGCCACAATACCAAATAGTCTTTTTTTTCTTAATACATCTTTGTTGATTTCGAGTAAGTGTTCCTCGAAAACCGGCTCGTTAAAACTTATTCAAGCGAACTTTAACGTTTCCAAGAGAAATGACAGAGAATTTCATGTGGTAGAAAAGATTTCGAATATAAAAATCTGGACGTTATAAGCCCGGTAGAATCTTATCAATGTCTTTGTAGTCTGGAAGGATATGCTTTTCAGATAAGTGTGCACACGGAAAAAGGAATTTATGAATTTTTTTAATCGCACTCTAAAGAAGGTTTGACCAACATAATCCTAAGGCCTATTCGGCCTTAAAGAGCTCTAGAAATGAGTTTATACGCAAAGAAGTTAGCAGAGTGTACAAAAATTATTCACAATCATAAATTGTGTAGTTGGTCTTCTTAATGTTAATGTCAATTTATTAGAGTCGAGCCAGTCCTTTACTAGTTCCAGACTCTGTTCAGCCTGACAATGAGTACCAGCCCAAGTACCACCGGTGGTGACACACACAGTAGTGTATCGTCACCAAACGACCTCAATATAATCCTCAATCTACTCGGTTTCAATCCAAGTACATCATTCATATAGACAATAAACAAAATCGAACCAACAACCGTGCCTTGAGGTACTCCCAGCCCAACCAATCCACTTTCACTAAACAAATTAACGCTGATAAGATCTGAATATCTCCTGATAACAATACTTGACAATTTTTTTGTTAAGCTACTATACAAAACAGTGTTAAATGCTTTGGCGAGATCCAAAATAGCAACGCCTTCTTGCTATTATCTAATGCATTGTGTACATTTCAGTCAAACCAGCTATAGCATAATCTGTACCCATATTTGTTCAAGAACCGTACTGAGAAGGGGAGAGCAATTTTCGCCTCTGCTGCTAGTTGATTAAATATTTCTTAGCATGTTTTTTAATATTTTCGCCATAATTAACACAAAGGATATTGGCCGTAGTTAATAAGTTTAAATTTATCACCTCCTTCATTATATGGGAATTAGATGTGGACTCTTAACCGCACCCGGGAAAACAACTTCCCTGAAACTCATATTCATAATCGGAAAATCGGAGTAAAGCTAACCCTGTCTTCACCTGGGCAAGCGCCGGTTTTTAACTGTAAAATCAATTCCTGCACTTCCGGGCTTGTAACCTGAGGAAACTTGATTGCCCAGCAATATGCACCGGGTCACTAAATGTAACCGACTCCTGATTATAATTTAAACAACTGCCACACTAACTCCGAATTCGTGTTGGTATCTAGGCCGCCACTTTTTCTCCCATCGTTGAGTAGCGATCATTAATAGCATTTGCCACATCAATGGCGTTCTATTTGTTTCTAACAGTTCCCTTTTCTTTTAGACTTCTTTAACCATTTTGTTGTTTAACATTATCAATGATCTTATTTACAGCTTCCCATTTATATTTTGGATACCCGTTTGATTCTTCCGATTTTTCTTTGTAATAACTCTGTTGTATTGTCCTAAATAAAACTGTACGTCCATCTCGGTAAGGCCACTGTCTGAAGTAGGTCTAATGCCTCAACTACCAATTGTCCCGCTACCTCCTGGTCGTATTGAAGTAACAAGACCGCGATAGTTGAAAATTGTTAGATTGTCTAAATATGAATTTGTGATGAGAGAAAGGAGCATTTGTAAAGGGTGTTTATTTTCTGATGAAGAATATTTCAAGTGTTTGTAACATCGTTATTTATTGAGTGAGCAAAACAATTGTATTGTAGAGACAGACGTGAAAAGTATAATTTTTAGTTTACGGAGTCAGTTTCTTTCGTTATGTGCTCTGCGCTTCGTTGGTTGCACGGCAGACAAAAAAATGATATTCAATTTAAGTCCATGTTCGTTCAATTATTTTCTAGTTTCGGCAGCGTCCAGTAACGGCGGGTCGTCCTCATCTCTTTTCTATTTTGATTTCCTTGAACTGATCGTACCGCAACATAATTTTCACGTAAGATGGAAGGAACCTTTGTGCAGTATTCATGCCCGAAGTAATTAACTCGGGCTCCGCGTAGGCCTACCACAATACGCACTCAGCCTTCTGCACATTCAATGCCATTTTACGTCTGAGTTCTAACTGAACGTTTAATGCAGTAAATGAAAGTTAGTGCCGCCGCCCTAAACTTGATCATTTCAATAAATTCAAAAGAAAAATGCAATAGCTTTAAATGTGTAGGCGTAGGCGTACTGCTATTGTGTGGCAAACATTTGATTGGCTCTTCTCGACCACATTTCCCTGTTGTACCAAATCCAGAGTAGGCCTACTATTTAGTAGTGTTTTGTGTTTTATTGTTAAACGTTAGGCATAAAACAAAATAGGCCTACTACATATTAATACTACATAATATATCGTAATATTATTATATTAGTAATATGTTAGTATATATATATTTCATGTAGGCCTATTTACTATATACATAAACAAACTGTGAATACACTACAATCTACAATCTACAATCTGTAACATTTTCAAACGCCAATATTTGGAGGTCCTCAACTTTTGAAGGGGTCATCGAAATTGCGTGATTCTTCCACTAAAAACACGTTCACTCTTTAAACTACATTTCGTACGCTGCATGTGTACAGAAATAATTATAAGCCGAAAACTTTCTCGCGAAAAAACTTTTTCAAGTGCGGGCGTACTTCAATCAAACGTTTTTACAAAATGAGTATTGAAATCAATGACTAATATACATTTTCATTTGATCTGTAAGAGTTCTTGGTACATAGGCTGATCCCGTATATGAAATTTGTTCAATGTCAGACTTCCACTTAATACGTAATCATCGTGGAAACGAAAATTCGTACACGGCTGTTATTTTTTTTCGTAAAATCACTAATAACTTTTTAACCGTTTCATTTATCGTAACATCCAGTATTTTGCAGCAGTGGAGTAAACATCGTAGAGTAGTGTTAGTGTGCTAGAATAGCTTAGTGTGTAATTTTAGTGTAATAATAATAGGCGCCGACTCAGGTTTTGCTGTGCTTTGCATTATGCAAGTTGGCGGAATGTAACTGTCAGCGTACTGTTGTTAAGTGATTCGACATAAAACTAATCCAGGTATTTAATTTTAAATCATACCAATAGATATAAATTAAATAAATAATTATAAAAACACATTAGTCTAGCAAGGCCTTTAAATGTCCTTGGTAAGGCCGTCGGGCTTTCTTTTACCGGAATTCGAAGAAAGTTCTCATTCCGATTCAGAAATGGCTGTTCAATGCAGTCCGTCAGAAATTGAACCTAGTCAACTAAAGACCACCACCGAACAAGTTCTGTTCAATGCCTGGAAGGAGTCAGAGGCAAAATTAAATGAACCAGAAAAAAATAATTCCCGTCTGCAGAATACTGGCCATCTACTTCAGAAAAGGTTAGAAGTTCTGGAACAGTTGTCCGCCAGGAAAACAACCAGCAATCTAGTTACAGAGTCCAGTTCTGGTTCCGGCAGTGAAAAGCCTAAGCGAGGTCAGGAGTATTCTACAGACGAAGAGCAGTTAAGAAAAGAAACAGAATGGATCATTAAAAAAAATCGCCAAACAAAAAAAAGGAAGGCTAGTGCTTCACCCGCAGTATCGCCACTAAGTAAATCAGGAGAGAGGACTGAAAAAACATCAGAGAAGAAGGTGAACAGCTCTAATCCTGAACTCACCTCAACTAAGGAAACAAAAGCCAAAATTAGGCCTCCACCAGTAATTTTAAGCAATGTTATGGACTATAACGAAGTAAACAAGATCCTACGAGAAAATAATATAAGCTTTAAATCAAGCTTAATGAATAATAACCAATTAAAAATTAATGTTGATACTGAAGAAGAATATAGAAATTTGACCAGTCTTATGACCACCAGTAAACTGGATTGGCATACTTACGAAAATAAACAAACACGACCAAGAAGAGTAATGGCAAGGGATCTTCACCCTTCGACCCTTCGTGAGATCCTGAGGATATTCGGAACGATCTTTTAAATAAAGGGTTTCGTATTCTTAGTGTAGTTAACAAAATTAAAAACCATAAATCAAATGACAGGAAGGTCATACTCGACTTCCTATGTTTATGCTTACCTTCGAAAACACAGAAGATATAAAGAAAATAATATGAGTTACAATGCATATGTCACATGAAAGTAAAAATTGAGGCTCTCAGAAACAACAGGTTTATTCCACAATGTAAAAGGTGTCAGGGTTATGGCCAAACCGAACAGTATTGTCAACACGAACCGATAGACTATGTGTCAAATGTGCCGGCAAGCACCTAACTAAGGAATGCACAATATCAAAAAGTGATCCACCGAAGTGCTTCAACTGTGCTGAGGCTCATCCTGCAGACTATCGAGGATGCCTAGTGGAAAGCAGCTACAAAAATCAAGAGATAACTTAAACAAAACCAAGACATCACAGAATTCATAACAGTAAAGCATTGTATAAAAGCCGATACAAAGTAATATTTCGTTTGCTGAAATGACTAAAGCAAAAAATCTCAATTTACAACAGCAAAACCAAGAAAACCAACAACCACAATCGACATCGCAATCAAATATGTTGGAGTTGTTGCAAGATATATTAAATAAAATGAATGGTTTTTTTTGTTTGTTTAACGTCTGGCTGTTCAATACAATACAATACAATACAATAGAACAGGTACTAGTCAAAAAAACATCTATACGCTAGACATAATATATAGAAATGAATCAGAGGGAGGTTAGAATAGCTACTTGGAATGCAAATGGCATTCAAAATAAAAAATACGAATTTGAAATGTTTCTAAAAACTCAAAAAATCGAAGTATGTCTTGTCCCGAGACAGATTTGACTAAACATTCATATTTACGTAAAAAGGTTACAATGTCTACCACCAAGTGATCCACCCAGATAATCATGCCAGAGGAGGAAGCGCAGTTATCATAAAAGAAAAGCTCAATCATTACGAAGGAAGCCTCATTCAGTCTGACCAAGTGCAGATTACAGTGATTGCAATTCATGCAACTATCAAAAATTCAATGTTGCAGCCTTGTATTGTCCGCCAAGATATAACCTCAAAAGATTCAATATAAAAATATACTAGAACATCTTGGCGAAAGGAATGTGTTAAGTGGAGATTACAGTGCAAAGCATGTAGACTGGGGAGCATGATTAACAACGACAAAAAGCAGAGCGTTAGGAGAAGCTATCCGAGAGCTAGGCTGCACATGCCATTCAACAGCGAAACTGACTTATTGGCAAACAGATCCAAATAAAATACCTGATCTCTTGGATTTTTTTCATATTAAAGAAAAAACATCATCGAATTCAATAAATCGAGGAAAATTACAATTTGAGCTCGGATCATTCTGCAGTTATTTTGACCCTGTGTGATAGAGTAATTAGAAAACAAAATAGACCGACATTAGTAAATAAAACAACAGAATGGGAACGATTTAAAGTTGATTTAGAAAATAAAATAAATTTAAATATAGCTACCATTAAGAACTACATTGCAGTTGGAAGAAGAAGCTGATAAGCTAAACAAGGTAATACATGAAGCAGCTTGGAAGAACACGAAGGCATATTACGCATACTTCAGTGGGCTGTAATTACCCACAAAAATAAAAGAACTTGTCATTGAAAAAAGAAAGGCTAGGAGAAGATGGCAACAAACATGTAATCCGACAGACAAAAACATTCTTAATAATAAAACTCAACGGTTAAAAAGGGAAATTCAAAACTGGAAAAACGAAACGTCTAACAACTATCTCCAAAATCTGACAGCCAGTGAAGATACAGATTTTTCATTATGGAAAGCAACAAAAAGATTAAATAGGCCAATTACCCAGATTCCTCCAATAAAAAAGGAAGATGGAATATGGGCTACGGACAATAAACAAAAGGCAGAAAGTTTTTCTAATTATTTATATGATAATTTTCAGCCAAATAAGACTCAATTCGCCGTAGATTTGCTGCCAGCTCTGAACTATGAAAATGTAGAAATCGATCCAGTTACACCAAATGAAGTGACTAGGGAGACTAATCTAAGTATCAAGAAGACGCCAGGTTTTGATCTCATAACAGACGAAGTATTGAAACAGCTTCCACGGAAGAGAATAGTTATGCTAACATAAAAGGAATAGTTATGCTAACATATCTATTTAATGCAACATTCAGATCAAGACATGTTCCTTCTGTATGGAAAGTAGCAGAGGTTAAATGCTGAAAAACCGGGTAAACCACCAAATGATACCAAATCTTACGGGCCGATTTTTTTGTCGCCAATAATTTCTAAGCTTTTTAAGAAAATGTTCCTGAAAAGATTAATGCCCATAACAGAACAACATAATCTAATTCCTAACCATCAATTTGGTTTCAGAAGAAAAGATTCAACAATAAACCAGGTTCATCGAATAACAGGTATTATTGAAAAATCCCTAGAAAAGAGAATGATTTGTTCTGCCATTTTTCTGGATGTAGCACAGGCGTTGGACAAAGTCTGGCACGAGGTTTATTATATAAATTAAACTCACTCCTACCAAACCAATACGTGGAGCTTCTGTCTTCCTACTTGGCGGATAGATTGTTGTTGTTAAGAAGATGAATATTCGGAGTTGAAAGAAATTCGAGCCGGTGTTCCTCAAGGAAATGTCTTAGGACCAATATTGTACCTTATATACATAAGAGACATCCTACAAGCAGATGGAGTTACAGTTGCAACATTTGTAGACGACACGGCTCTGTTGACAGTGGATGCAAATCAAGCTGAATCATCAACCAGGCTCCAGCGTGCCTGCGATCAAATATTTGACTGGACTAAAAAATGGAGAATAAAACTGAACGAGCGAAAATCTGTACATATAAATTTCACCCTTAAAAATATTACAGATCCTTTATCAGTCACCATAAATGGAAACATTTTACCATATGCGAACACTGCAAAGTATTCAGGAATGACTTTAGATACGAAACTGAAATGGAAGGAGCACATTAAGATGAAGAGCTGAGCTGGGCCTCAGATATAGGAAACTATATTGGTTACTGGGACATCAAACGCAGCTGTCTCTTCATAATAAAGTAACAATCTATAATCAAATTTTAAAACCCATCTGGATTAATGATATACAACTTTGGGGTTGCGCCAGAGAAAGTCAGATAAGGATTATACAGTTGTTTCAGAACAAAGTAATGAGAGCTATGGTTAATGCCCCTTGGTACGTTAGGAATAGTGATCTTGACATCCCTTTTGTGTCCGGTGAGATAAGAAGATTTGCTGTCAAACATGAAGCTCGCCTACATGGCCACATCAATCCTGAAGCAATTCAACTTCTTGATAATGAAAATGTTTCTAGAAGGCTCAGTAGGAAGAAGCCCTTCCTAGTGAACTAGTGTAACAGTGCCGTGTGTTGTATTAAAGCAGAGCAGTGTGAAGTCTAAAAGTAGCGAATAGTTTTACGTATATTTTAGTGTTCAGATATAAAACATTGTTGAATGGATTATGTAATTTTAGTATTTAGTTTTTAAGATAATATGAACGAAAAATTAATGGTTTTAATCTATTTTAAGTAAAAAAAAAAAAATCGTAAAAGTAAATAGGACAAAAAAGATGCGTATCATGATTTTACATAAGACTAGAGCATTTTACGGTGTAATAAAAATATTTTTTAAAAAATGAAATGTTATTGAGAAGGCTAGTAGCGAGCCAATTCTGCTCCTCTCCGCAAGGGGCTATCAAATCTTTGCCACACAGTACATAGAGCAATAGAAAGACACGAGTGCTTGTATTCAGGCTCGCCACATCGACTTGTAACAATTTCTTTTATTTATGGAAGCGGGTGTCTTTTCATGTTTCATGGGTAAACTGTTATGAGGAAGCCAAAATTATTGGAAAATCAGAGAGACTTTTGGAGCAATTAAACTTTGCACGGAACTCCAAGGGTAGATAAAATCAACGACCTAGGTCGATTCTATGTTAAAAATTGATGTCGGCCGTCCTGAATAATGAGAACGAAATCGTGTTCAAATCGACCGAACAGCGGGAAAATGTATCCTGTACTCGACATATTTTCAACGGAGACTTGCGTCTTGCCCATTTCACTTTTAAATTGAAGCCGATTTATACGTACCATTTTTTAACGTACCAACACACTTTGTGTATTCTATTGCCGACAGTTCGTATGAACCACTAACCCCTCAAACCTTTAACTTCTCAGCCTGAGATCGTATTAAAATCTCATTATTTTCCATTACTTTTTCGTGATTACGCAGACGACCGTACATTATTTACATGTCCAATTTTACAGGTTTTGCGATAATTTTCATTTATCCATTATTATTACACCGTACACGTGAAAAAATGTGGTTTCAGTTTTTTAAGGCGGAAAGCACACTTTTTAGGATTCAAAAAGCTCGTAGACACGAGTGTGTCTACATAAAATACGTCACACAATTCTATGATATTTGCAGGCGAGAGATGTCTTGCTGACCCAGAAAATTATAAAAATATTACTGCGTTCAGCAATATTTTGGTTCCAGAAAAACAAAATATCGATGGAAATTTTCAAACGTATCCATTACTTCTTGAACGTGTTAAAATCTTCTCCACGCGAGGTGATTACGGTTAGGGAAAGCCAGAGAGACTTTGATTAAAATTGACCTTTGTACAGAAACATCTAGGGCAAAGAGAAACATGCAATCTAATGTTGGCTACATTATCATCTGGATCTATTGTCGAAATATATGAAATAAAAATATACAGTAAAAGGTAAACAGATGAGCAGGTTGACGGCCACGAATACAAAGCAAGATGACTGGCTAAAGAAGAAAATATCTAATTTATGTGTTAAAAACGATCGGTGTTGATTGTGTAGGCAAGCCGTTCACAGCTCTCACTTCTAAGCATAGGAAACGAGGGATTCAGGACCGATTCAGTAAATCAGTGTAAAGGTGGCATTTTTTGGAGTTACAATCCGATTCAATCCTGTTGATATGCATTCAAGTCACCAACTGGCTCACCAGAATATGGTCGCACAGCATCTACTGCTAATGCAGCTTTCTTGACAGGGTAACGGTACCGGTACCGTTGGTTTACTGGATAGGCCTATGTGGCACTGCTTGCTGGCATCACGACAAGTCGAGAACACCATACTACTCCGATAACCTAGTTCATTAAAAATGTATAAATAAATACGGCAAAAAACTTATCAAACTCAGTTCAATATTCAATGTACATATTGTACAGAATGTGGTCGCTAATATGGAAATCAGTTCAGCTGTCACACGCTTTTCTAATAAGAACGATTGCCTGGATTAAAAGTGAGTGGAAAGTGGTTCCGTTGATGGCAAGGGAACGATACGCATACAGGTAAGGACACATTCACTAGTAGGCTCTACTCTACGCAAAACTCTTCCAAGAAACTATGTTTTGTGTAATTTTAAATATGACATCTCTACATAGCTCTCTGGTTGATGAAAATAGGCCTAATCGACTGTAGCTAATTTTTTTATGAAAGCTTTGCAGCAGTCTTAATTTCAATAAAAATATTGTATTTTTTTTGCAGAAAATTAGATACGACTGCTGCGTACTAGTTGCAGACCACTCACCTGGAACCAGGCCACGCTCTGTGTTAGCGTTCGAATGTCAAGGAAACAAGTGCATTAAACCCACTCGACCTGGTCATCATTCTACGGCTAAACGTTCTACTCAAATATCTAAATCCTCAACAAGACTAACTACAGTAGAAACCACGCAAAAAACAACGCCAGAAAAAACACCGACAAAGAAGACCACACAAAGTACAACTGCGAAACCGATTAGTACAAAAAAAACAACCACAGGGCCAACTAAACCAAATTCAAAAGCAACTACACCAAGTACGACTACGAGACCAACGACCATTAAAACAACTAAATCAATTTCAAAAGGAACTACAAAAGGTGCGACTACGAGACCAACGACCATTAAAACAACTAAATCAATTTCAAAAGGAACTACAAAAGGTGCGACTACGAGACCAACGACCATTAAAACAACTAAATCAATTTCAAAAGGAACTACAAAAGGTGCGACTACGAGACCAACGACCATTAAAACAACTAAATCAATTTCAAAAGGAACTACAAAAAGTGCGACTACGAGACCAACGACCGTTAGAACAACTAAATCATCAAAAGAAACTACAAAAGGTGCGACTACGAGACCAACGACCATTAGAACAACTAAATCAATTTCAAAAGGAACTACAAAAGGTGCGACTACGAGACCAACGACCATTAGAACAACTAAATCAATTTCAAAAGAAACTACAAAAGGTGCGACTACGAGACCAACGACCATTAGAACAACTAAATCAATTTCAAAAGGAACTACAAAAGGTGCGACTACGAGACCAACGACCATTAGAACAACTAAATCAATTTCAAAAGAAACTACAAAAGGTGCGACTACGAGACCAACGACCATTAGAACAACTAAATCATCAAAAGAAACTACAAAAGGTGCGACTACGAGACCAACGACCATTAGAACAACTAAATCAATATCAAAAGAAACTACAAAAAGTGCGACTACGAGACCAACGACCATTAGAACAACTAAATCAATATCAAAAGAAACTACAAAAAGTGCGACTACGAGACCAACGACCATTAGAACAACTAAATCAATTTCAGAAGGAACCACACATAGTGCGGCTACAGAACCAACGACCACTGGACCAACTAAATCAATTTCAGAAGGCACCACACAAAGTGCGGCTACAGAACCAACGACCACTGGACCAACTAAATCAATTTCAGAGGGCACCACACAAAGTGCGGCTACAGAACCAACGACTACTGGACCAACTAAATCAATTTCAGAGGACACCACACAAAGTTCGGCTACAGAACCAACGACTACTGGACCAACTAAATCAATTTCAGAGGACACCACACAAAGTTCGGCTTCAGAACCAACGACCACTGGACCAACTAAATCAATTTCAGAAGGCACCACACAAAGTGTGGCTACAGAACCAACGACCACTGGACCAACTAAATCAATTTCAGAAGGCACCACACAAAGTGCGGCTACAGAACCAACGACCACTGGACCAACTAAATCAATTTCAGAGGACACCACACAAAGTTCGGCTACAGAACCAACGACCACTGGACCAACTAAATCAATTTCAGAGGACACCACACAAAGTTCGGCTACAGAACCAACGACCACTGGACCAATTAAATCAATTTCAGAGGACACCACACAAAGTTCGGCTACAGAATCAACGACCACTGGACCAACTAAATCAATTTCAGAAGGCACCACACAAAGTGTGGCTACAGAACCAACGACCACTGAACCAACTGATGCAACATCTGAAGGAACATCTGATCAAACAACAGAAGGAACAACAGAACGAACCCGTAGAACTCGAAGATCTGTTTCACCGTATTTTGGTCCTAGTGAAATCACTCCACATTTCCGTAATAAAAATAAAAACGTAAATCTCATAATCACTAGAAGGTACAAAAAGCCATTGCGATACCAACCGTTGAAATATCAAGAGGAACCACAGATAGAACGACAGAACGGTTGGCTACTAAAGGGCCGACACAATTTCT
Organism: Catonia carolina; assembly: GCA_035578175.1. Taxonomy (NCBI): domain Eukaryota; kingdom Metazoa; phylum Arthropoda; class Insecta; order Hemiptera; family Achilidae; genus Catonia; species Catonia carolina. The sequence goes on along the minus strand of JAQMRL010000001.1, from coordinate 18,142,213 downwards.
ACAGGAACATGTAAAACACAACTAAAGGAACTACTAAAAGAAGAAAATGAAGGATTAAGATAACTCAAGGACATTTCAAATGTTTTTCACCCCACTGGCTTAATACCCATATTTTCTTCTGTACAATTTCATTTTTCGGATTTCAAAATACGAGTACTTCAGACAAAACCTGTAACTACCTACTCAAAAGAATTAAAATGCCGGTTCCTAAATATATTGAAATTTATTTACGGGTTGTGTAGTATAATGCTAATTTTAGTTTTTTTAGGAAATGGGTGAAAGAATAGCGCCGAAATGTTGTGCCCTAAGTACACGTGATTCGCTGAATAAGCATGTGTGATCCAAAATCAATTCATTTTTTTTAAAGCGGTCGGTACTTGTAGTTTAGTTTCAACTTGAATATTGTATTTTTTTCAGAAAGCTAACTACGACTGCTGCGTAATGGTTGCAGACTATTCACCGGGTGCTCGACCACGGTCTGTTTTAGCGTACGAGTGCAAAACAAAGGTCAAAAGAGATCAAAGACAATGTACGGACAACGGTGACAGAACTACAAGATATTTTCCGAACGTTACGCAGTCTCTCAGCAATAGGCCGGTACCAACTACATCGTCTTTCATGAATTGACAATAATCGACATTTGTAATTCAATAGATTCATTTCGGATATGCATACGGAAAGCAATGGGTAGTGCAGATATGTGAGACGCCAAAGCGTCTGCCAAGGGTGCTTAAAAATATTTTCTACTAATTACGTAATTTTACCGATTTTTCACCTATTGAAACTTACCGCTGGTTATGTGACTCTGTAAGAATCCAGTGTACGTGAAGAAACAACAACAAACACGTTCAATTCACGTCGATAAATTGTCAGACACTATTACATCAAGTATAGTAAGATAGATTAAACTATAAGGCCGAGTAAGCCGATAGATGATGCAATGAATGCATAAATTAAACTGTTAACAGATCACAAGATGTTTACTACATATTGTGGCTAATTCTCTTACATTCAGGACCTCCCCCCACCCTACATCCAACAGATCCCCTCACCAATCACTTCACTGCTTGATACCGCTTCACCGACTTCTGTACCTTTTCTTAGGGTTGTAACCACATTCGTTCTGACTTGGATGAAACAAAACGGTTTCCGATAGTACTCATTGCGATTCAAATTGCCGCTGAATCCAGAGACCGGTCCGAACGAATGTTATCACATGTGAAGAGACGAAGGCGGCGGATAACAATCAGGCTAACAGACCGGGGCAGGAAATAATGATCGCTTAATAAGTTTCTCCTTGTGACAGGCAGACCCTCAGCAGAAAGATGTCCGGCTGACGGTAAGTATCTACGCCGGGCGATCCACGGTGAATTTAGACCGTTCTGTTATCCTTATTCTTTGTCGCCGACCGAGGCCAAAGACACGTGGAGAAACCTTGCTTGTTAGTTTGGTGGCCCTGAAAAGGGCTGTTTAATTGTGTTGGTGGCCCTGAAAAGGGCCGTTGTTGGTGGTTGGCGGCGGGGAGCCGGCGTGGTGAAAGCGGAGCCCGAAGAGTGACGGCTCGGCTACCGGGTTCAGGCCTAGCCTTCTCTCAGTGGCAGTTGGGTCCCCACTGCAGTGTGACAGTGGTGGCCCCCAGAGCCCCGCAGTGTCGGGTCGGCGAAGACCGCCTACCGATAGCGCGGCCGAGGCGGTTCACTTTGGGTCGGCGAAGGCTGACCGGTGCGGGAATGTAGCGTCCGCCACCGGTAGCGTAGAACCGGGATGGTGCGTCTGGTCTCGGCTGGGCTCTTCTTCGGTCTGGGGCTCTTCTTTCTTGTTCTTCTCTGGTTGAGAGTTAATTAAAGAGTATCTCTCGCGGGCCAGGGCTGCCGCTTAATCTCCTTCAGACGAGTCCACTTCAAAGTGGAGGGGAGGCACTGCTGGCTCCGCGCGGCAGGCAGATATTGGGACCGTCTGCAGGCGCAGTTGGTAGGACAGTCGGCGACACCTTATAGGCTACAACTTTATCTTTCCCATTAGCTGTGGTTATTTAGTTGACCTAAATAATGTTTCTACGAGAATCAGTGTACGTGCTCTCGAACAAAAAGTTAATTTTTCGCTTTTAAATGCATTTTCGTTGCTTCAATGCGTATCAGGGGAAAGGGCGCAACAACTTACACTAGAGAAAGTTAACGACACCACGTTTACAATTTTCTGTTTCACTTTTTTGTCCGACACTTGTAATAGATTTAGGTCTACAAATTTTCTACAGCCTTTTGTTTGCCAGATTCCACGGAAATCACGTGTTGAAAAATTGGAGCGTTAAGGTGTATTTCACAGCAAAAATGCGCACAAGAGTAGTAAATAAAAAGTTCTGCAATTTCTTTTAAAAAGACTTCCAACCAAAATGATGATGTATGATTATTTCTTAGGCCGGCCCGTTGGCGTAGTGGTTAGCGCAACTGGCTTCTACGCCGGGGTCCCGGGTTCGATTCCCGGTCTGGTCTGGAATTTTTTCATCTTTCATTTTCATCTACCATTAGCAGTAACTGCAAAACAGAAAATCTTTTAATCCGCAGTCCCAGTAGGTGATTTTCACATGGGAGTTATAAACCGATCAAAATTTTAGTTTAGCCTAATACGAGTATGTGTTTTTCATTGAGTACAAGAAACGCACCAGTCTTATAATTGATTATACAGAATATATAGTACTGTCAATTGAATGTTTTTTGTTTAACGTTCGAATAATAAAAATAATCAATTGAATAGGTGTGAAATCAGCCAGGGGTATTTTAAGCACTTTAACTCATATCGTTTGCATAATTGGCACACAACACACACTCCTGATGGAATGGCTATCTAGAGAACGTATAGAAAATTTCCAAAATCAAGTAGCGCGTACACTTCACCTGTGCACTGAACCCCTCTCCGACAGCTCCATTTGTGTTCTAACTAGTCATCATGCTACAGGGATGGTTGCTCCAGCTACCCTGGAGACCTTTTTTATCGGGCGTCGGCTGAAACCCCCGGGAAAAATGCGAAATTTAAAGCTCAGAAAAGGCGCGCGAATATTTCGAACTTTTTAACGAAGTCTCGTTGCGCAAAGGCCACTGCGACCATTTTTGTTCCCCTCCCGAAGTACGTTAAGACCATATATATAAAGTTTCCCTTAACCCGCCGGTTCGCTGGAAAAACTCAAAAAACAAAAATTCGGCTTTTTCGGGGTTGCAGTTTTTAGGTTTTTCTTTGTAACACCACGAAGACGGGTTTCATTGACAAATTTTTATTAGGACCACATTACACTAACTCCCGGAATCACGGGTGACTTTTCAAATTTTAGATCGGTGTGCTACGGGGTTTGGTACCCTTATTTAAAAATTATGAAATTTTTAAATTTTTAGAATAGAAAAAAATTGATAACGGCATGTCGTTTGGCGTTAAAAACTACATAAAAATGTGATAAACCGAAAATTTTAAAGTTGCACCCTCTTTTTTGCAGTAGGGTTTGTATTTTTTTATCTCATAAACGGTGCATCGTAAAAATAAATTGTACAGAATATTTTTTGTACCCCTTTTAATGTACTTCAAAATCATATAGCTGTCGTTGTCCTCAACTTGCCGGTTCGGTAAAAAAACAAAATTTCGGCTTTTTTGGGGTTGCATTTTTCAAGTTTTCTTTTGTAACACCATCAAAATGGGTTTCTTTGGCAAACTTTTGCTAGGACCACATTACACGTACCCTCCGCATTATGGAAAATTTTTCAAATTTTAAATCAAGGTCCTACGGGGGTTGCTACCATCATCTAAAAATAATTAAAATTAAAAATTTTTAGAATACAAAAAATCTGTTAACGGCATGTTGTTTGGCGTTAAAAATTACACAAAAATTTGATAACCCGAAAATTCTCAATTGGCACCCTCTAGCCTGCGGTAGGGGTTGTATTTTTTATCTCCTAAACGGTGCATCGTGGAGAAAAATTGTATAGAATATTTTTTGTACCCCTTGCAAAGTACTTCAAAACCATATAGCTATCGTACCCTTCACTTGCCGGTTTGGTGAGAAAACTCAAAAAACAAAATTTCGGCTTTTTGGGGTTTGCCGTTTTCATATTGTTCTTTCTTTACACCTTCAAAATGGGTTATTTCGTAAAATGTATATTTATAAACAGTTACACGCATCTGTAGGATCACGGGTAATGTTTCAAATTTTAAATCGGTGTCCTACGGAGGTCGCTACCCTTATCCAAAAGATATGAAGTATTTCAAATTTTTGGAATACAAAAAGTCTTTTAACGGCATCTTTTTGGCGTTAAAGTTACATAAAAATTTGGTAACCCGAAAATGTTCAGGTCGCACCCTCTTCCCTGGGGTTGGGGTTGTATTTCTTTATCTCTTAAACGGTGAATAAAGGGACAAAATGCATCAACCTGTTTTGTGCCCTACAAAAAGTAATTCAAGATTATATCACCAAAGTTGCCCTTAACACACTGGTTCGCTGAGTAAACCAGAAAAACCAAATTTCGGTTTTTTGGGGCTTGCCGTTTTCAGGTTTTCCTATCTTTACACCTTCAAAACGATGTTTTATGGCAAATTTTTATTAGCAAAACGTTACAGGTACTTATAGCATCACGGGTAATTTTTTAAATTTCAGATCGGGGTCCAAGGGGGGTTACTACCCCTATACAAAAATTATGAAATTTCTAAAATTTTAGAATACAAGATATATGTTAACGGCATGTTTTTTACGTTCAAATTAAATAAAAATTTTGTAACGCGAAAACTCTGAGGTTCAACCCCCTTACGTCTGGTAGGGGGTAGTAATGTTTACCTCCTGAAAGGTGCTTCGTAGAGAAAAAGTGTATAGAATCTTTTTTGTGCCTCTCCCAAAGTACTTCAAGGCCATGTAGCTAAAGTTTCTCTTAACCTACTTCTTCGCTGAGAAAACTCAAAACACGAGCATTTCGGCTCTTAGGGCTTGCCGTTTTCACGTTTTTCTTTTTTTACACCTTCACAACGGTTTTTTCACAAACGTTTATTAACAAAACGTTACACATAACCCTAGAGTCGCGAAGAATTTAGGTCGGGGTCCTATGGTGATTACTACCCCGACAAAAATTTTAAAATTTTCGGAATACAAATTTTTGGAATACAAATAATCTTTTAACGACATGTTATTTAGCGAAGAAAATTACATAAAAATTTGGTAACCCAAAAATTTTCAGGTCACATGAGAAAACGAAAAACTCAAAGTATCATACATTCAAACTACAACATTTAAAGTTGCAGTTTTGAAATTTAAGTTTTAAAACCTTCAAATTTTAAATTTTGAAACTTTAACCTTCATCTTTAAACTTTCATATCTTGAAATTTCTAAATATTGTGATCCACCCAGCCCCACTGACGGCCGAACTTCATGTTGTGGCAAATGATTCTGATCCACTTATGAATTCTGATCCACATTCTGATCTTGTGGCAAATGATTCTGATCCATTTATGAATTCTGATCCACATTCTGATCTTGTGGCAAATGATTCTGATCCACTTATGAATTCTGATCCACCTACCCCTCTGAGGTCGAGACACGGAAGCGGCGCGAAGCGCCGCTGGAGTGGCGAGTATATTATTATACTCCGGCCACTTGTTTTTAGACTTTGGTGAAAGATGAACAGTGGACCGGTACCTCTGTTCGAGGCTAAAAGTGCGAGGCTAGATTATATTAACCATGAAGTGTGGGAGAAACTAATGCGTAATGTAAAGTAGTGGTGGTAATTTAAAATTCTTTTCGGGCATCTCACTGTTCAAGAACACCAATCAGACGTCTAGGCTTACATAACCTAAAAAATGCGATAACTCTCGCACGCTCGGTCATCTGTAGGCCTAACTGTTATCCTATTCCCCAATGATGTACAGCTCGCTAATGTGGAGACGTTATTCCTTATTGCATGTCAAGACAATTAAACTGAATTTGCAATTTGGGGAGTTATGAACCCACGGCAAAGAGGGCGCACACTCAGTCAATCCTTTCCCGACAAATGGTTTTTAAGATCAGTGGTTTTCCTGATTTATGGAATATTTTCCGCTAGCTACAGTAATAATTACTTAAACCTACTTGTAAATTAATAAACAATTGTTGAAGCGAAACGAATAACTTGTAGCGTTAAATAAACTTGCTTATTTGGATTTAGATTCTTAACTGATCGTAGAAAAATGCAAAATGGTAATTTATAAATCTACAAATATATCATCGTCACTAATTAGCAACAACTTCTTTTCTGCAACTTATAACTTTAGCAAAAGACAAGGCAATTTTCAATTACAGTTTTCAACGAAATATCCTCAGCATCATAGTCAAAAGAATTCTTAGTCGTCATGATTTTTAAACGTTTATCCTGTACAACTTGGTTGTTTGTTAGCCATATTATCTCGATTTACTCATTTTCATAGCTGTAGTCGAGTGCGTGGAACATGATCGAATCGAAATTCGTTTGGACTGCTGTACGGTACCTTCATATGCGACGCCTAATTTGGTCGAGAAATATTAAAAATCAAATTTTCATAGAGCGATTCACGTTACTAAGAATATCACGTTTTACGTAGGTGCTCTGCAATGCTCTGAACAAGCATATTAATGTCATATAGTTCGGAGTTCTTTAATTGAACTTCCGAGTGTGAAAATCATGCCCAAGTTCTTTTAAATTTACCTACAACATCTGCAACTGGCAGAAAAGATTCAAGCCTTTCAATAGAATCGAGCCTGGTGAGGAGTTGACGTACAATCTCTGCTGCCCATCCACTCTCTGGGTGCTATTAAATCGCTAAAACTGTTCTAGTGCAGTTTTAGATTAGAATATGAAAATTAGATATATGAGAAAACTGGCTGTGGCGTGTGCGTTGTTCAAGCAGTCTCGACTGTAGTCTAGGAGTTGGAAAAGTGTGAAATCGCTAAAACTGATACTGAAATAAAGAATGGCATTAACATCAGTGGTTTCAATTTAAAATTGTACGCCTACGTATCGTTTGATTTGTTTTATTTTTATTGAGATAGTAACTGTCGGCCTAAAATGTGCTTTGAATTTCTAAAAGCATTACTAGAAGAGCAACGGCCACAATCAGTTACATCCTCACTGAGTTAAGGAGCTGCTATGACTGTTTCTTCGTGTCAGCCTATGCTTGACATTCTTCTGGTCTAAACGCCCAAAACAAGTTAAACAAACCCCTTGTCTAACTGAACACAAGAAACGAACTATTTTCAATGTATTAGGTACAGTCGGTTCTAAGTAAAAGATTAATACTGGATGCCACACGCTATGTGCCTTGTCACCTTACAGTCAAGCCTATCTTAAAATTGACAATTTTATCATTTATGCGAATAAAGTAAACAGTATAAAAATATCCACGTATATTTTAGAAGATAATTTTTTATATAATAACCAACAGATTTACATGCGGATGAATACATTTTTTATCGCTAAGCCCAGAATTAACGATCTGTGGATAATCAGGGAATGGGATGAAAGTAACGAATTACTGAACGAGAAAAGGCTACGTCAACCTAATATGTAATATGCAATGTGTAATGTAATATTTATGACCGTCGATTATAAATTATGGTCAAATGGCTTTGGCAGTTTGAACGTAAACAGCAATTCCTGTAGCATGAATCGGGCGGAGAGCACTGAATGCACACGTCAAGTGTACGCGCTACTTTGATTACCACTTTCGAGGACGGCCTAACCAGAATAGTAAAGTGTAGTGTAAAAGAAAGTGTTTACAACGTTTTTTTCTGTATTTAATTATGTAGGGCCTACAAATGTTTTGTTTGAGACCAAAAGTTTAGCCACTGCAAACAATAACATGACAATACGGCCATTTTCCAATGCGGCGGATGAAGCTCAAGTGAAATTAATTATGTGCACATTCCGTATTCTGGTAGTCATTACTACTATAAATACTAATAATAATAATAATAATAATAATAGTAGTAGTAGTAGTAGTGGTGGTGGTGGTGGTGTGGTGGTGGTAGGTTAGAAAAATAGTTGAGGTGAAAAGTGCACGCACGGCTGTATGCTATACAAGAGGAAAACTGGACTAACCCTCTTCTTGGTAGTTTCACGTATTTAAAATACTTTAAGTCGCCAACCTGGTGTAACATCTGGTTGAGTCTTACTTTATGTTTAAACGGCTTGTCTGTTCATTTAAATACGCAAAATTTTAATGTTGTTATTTTGTAATATGAAAGAATACTTGTTTTGCCTTAGTAAGGCCTTAAATCTCAACAGCCCATTTTACCACTACAAGCCGGAGTGGTTACTGTCGATTTCTTTATTATAGATACCCGAGTTTGGAGCGTTGTTTCTTCAAAACCTCTTGTTCAATTTTAATGTAGGCCTACTATACACCAAAATTTAGATAATTTCAATCTGCGTTGTAACAATGTCATGTCAGTTTCATATTTTTAGTTATTTTTTTGATATTCCGATATCAGGATGAGAAGAAAAAAGAGCCGGTTTTTTTGTTGCTGCAACACATTGGATGCATTTAGAGGCTTATAACTCAAAAACCGCTCGACCGATTCATTTGAGATTTCCTTTTTTTTTGTTTAACTTTTTTTTCGCCGGAATATAAACTTGTATGTTGCTATTGTACGTACAAAATTTCAGATTTGTAGCATATTTATATTTTAAATTATTAGTAAAATTCTGAACCCCTGTTAACTCCGTAACCGCTCATTAATTCGGCAATTTCAAAAAATTATTGTATTCAGTATAAAAAAATTTATAGAGATTCACTAATGTTATGGAACAGCGATTGACCAGTTATTCGGTAGAATTTTTTAGATATTTAAATAATGGTAGATGCTGGGGTGGGGGTGGGGGGGTGGAAGAAGCTTAACTATGTTGCAGCGTTGTAACTCGGTAGGCGTACTACCTAATTTTATTAGCATACCTGGGACCTGTCCTTCCAGCGTACGAATAATAAACATGACAATGCAATGTTAATACCCATTCATCATTTACTTACAATAGTCAACTACTACTAGTTGTATGTTACGTCGGAAGGCGACTTTGGCAGGAAGAGAAAAGAACGAACCGATTAAAAGACGTGGTAACATAATTAAGCTTCTTCCATCCCCCGCAGCATCTAACAGTATTTAAATATCTAAAAAATTCTACCGAATAACTGGTCAATCGCTGTTCCATAACATTAATGAATCTCTATAAATTTTTTTATACTGAATAGAATGATTTTTTGAAATCTCCGAAATAACGAGCGGTACGGAGTTACCAGGGGTTCAGAATAACTCAAAATATAAATAGACTGTGCTAAAACTCTGAAATTTCGTACGTACACTAGCAACATACAAGCTTATATTCCGGCGAAAAAAAAGTTAAACCAAAAAAAAAGAAGAAATCTCAAATAAATCGGTCGAGCGGTTTTTGAGTTATAAGCCTCTAAATGCATCCAATGTGTTGCAGCAACAAAAGAATCGACTTTTTATTTTCTTCTCATCCTGATATCGGAAATAAAAAAAAACTAAAAATATGAAACTTACATGTCACAATGCAAATTGAAATTATCTCATTTTTGGTGTATAGTACGTTAAAATTGAACAAGCAATTTTGAAGAAACAATCCTCCAAACTCGGGTATCTATAATAAAGAAATCGACAGTAGTTCATTTTACCACTAAACAAAAAGTTATCTTAAAGTTATCCAATAGAAAAAGACGTTTATTGATGGTCAATTTCTGATAGGCCACTGTTAGTTTATTCATCACCATACTTCTTTAAGTCGTGATAAAACCTCTAGTAAATTGGTGGAATGAAGTCTTTCAAAGAGCAAAGATCTTGCCACTTCTCTTTAGCGATTGGGCAATCGCCAGCCCTTCAGGATACAAAGTAGCAAGTTTGACAGTAGGCGTTGATGGTCTTCCTTTTTTTCTCTTCTAAATATCGAGTGTTTTTCACTTTTCATCTTCTTTATGGGAATACTTAAAAATGATGCAAAATGATTGAGATTCCTCAACTTTAAGCTGCTTAATTTTCAACCATTGAACACTTTCTCCATTGGTATCTGTCTTTCGGTGTGTGATGTTTGTGAAAATGTTTAAAATCATCTGCTTTCATGGTACAAGTATTAAAAGGTAGAGCAATTTTGGCATCAGCTACTACTTCTACCCAATGTTCACGAGTATAGATGCCCCATGCCCCTTGTTCCCTTACTTTTCTCTATAATACCAAAATTTTTATCGTAGTCATTATAGGAATGCCCACTAATAAAAAATTTGTAAATAATTTTTAGTGGCTTGAAGTGAGAACTATGGACTACATACAACCAAAACACAGCAACATAAATATTACGGTTTTTGACGCCGCGAACATCACTCCACGCTACTGTCTCTTTACCCGGGGGAAACAAAAGAGGTATTTTGGTAAACAAGAACTCACTTCATTGGCTACTCGCCCAACTTGTCCCTCATGCCATATGTACATAAATACATTTTGTTCACTGGAGTCATGTATTCCTAATACATAATATGTACATAGCTGTCTTTTGTAATAGACCAGTTCTGTTGTAAGTAATGGAGTCGGAAGAGTTCTCATTAGATCGAATGTGATGACTTTTAGTTCATATGAAGCACATTTTTGTCATTTTTGTACATCTGTAAGCAGAAATCTACATCATTATCGTGTTCATCCAGTTTCAGTTGTAGGCTTACACCAGCTTTTTCATTCCGATGAGTAGCATCAAGTCGGCACTTTAAGGAATCGCATGTTTTACATGAATCAGTAATTGGCTGATGAAATGATAGATTAAAATCACGTTTAAAAATATTTCTGAATATTGGTTCACTAGCTGGTGTGTCATTTCTAGACGCACACTCTTTTTTTATACAATCTGTACATTTTTGCAACGGTCAAGTCCGGTGCAAGGTACTTTTTGTTGGGATTATCTTTCTTTGCATAATGAGATTCATAGTTTGGAAATTGTTCAATTTCAATTTCAATTTCAATTGAATGAAATAATGTAGACGTTAGTGGGCACAACCTCAACCTCAACCTCAGTTGTCTTATTTGTTGGTTCATCTAAACCCCGCTGATCAGTCTTTACTATAGGGCCTACCTTCAATTCGGCTTGATTTCAGCAACCGATCAATTCTTCCACTGGATACTCCAAGAGTTCGGCAAAAAAATATTTTACATACTTCAATATCTACACCTTCATCATGTTTTAGATAGTGTTCACGTGTATGGGATCTTGTGAAGTTTTTTTGTTTTGTGTATTGTTTCTTTTTATCGGTCTGCTTTATGGCACCCACTAGAAACGCTGACTGTGAATCATATGATGTCAACTTAAGTTATAAAAAGATTGAAAATTTTTGTCTTGTTGAGTAGTACTAATTTGCTGTTCACATTTAGCTGGGCAGTCGCAGCCATACTTGGACATTTTTTTGGTACAATTTTATTGCTTTTTGACAAGTACTCTTCACTGTGAAGTTTTGCATTTTTCCTGACATTGTATTTCCATGCTGACTCATTCCGTACACCTCTCTTTTTTCAACACTGATCGTGAATGGACCGTTGTTTATTTCTTGAAAATTTGAAGGGTCGCAAATTTCAGCACGCTGAAGAGAATGAAATTGGCTTACCTCATTTTCAGAGTTATTACCATCAGTATATGATCAGGAACATAATCTTCGTCTTTATCTGTATCATCACTGCCCAGTTATGAAGGTTCCTGTTATCCTTTGTCCACCCACTTTAGTGTATCACGTTCCATTTCCTGAAAATGTACGAAAACAAATTCAAAGGAGAACTCTTTCATTTTAGATACTGCTTATTTTAGATCTAATAACCGGTTATTTAAATAGTAGACCCTGCTGTACTTATTTCAAAACAAAACTTTAGTTCTTGATTTTTACAAACTTGAATGCTTTACTTTTTCATTGTACTAAAACTTAGTGTAATATACCAAAATTACAAAGTTAGCAACTTAAAATAATAAAAACCAGCAGTAGAAAAATTTTATTTGAACTAATAACTGTTTGATGGAGGAAAATATTAAAAATGATTCAAAAATTTGCAGTCATAGAATCTTCATAACCATATTACGTGTAATGTTTGAATTAGCAAGAAAGTTTTATAAGTTTATAGTACTTTTCTGTTTTACTTAAGAGTGTAGCCCTAATATGAATTTTCGGGCAAGTTATGAAATCGACATTAGAGAAAAATAACATTTTTAGAACTTTTATTTAACCGATTTTATTTGCAGTGCTTCGTTTAGTGACAATTCAATTCAATGCAATCAAAATCATTATCACCTAACATAGCGACCACCAGGAAAGTTGTCGTTCATGATTCGCGTCAAAGGCTGGAGTTACCAACCCAGTTGATGAAACAATCCAATCAATGTTTCAGAAGTTAGTTATAATGTTCTAGTAGACATTAAAAATGTTGTCATTCCATTGATATCCTTACTCACGCAATTGACGCAACCATACGAACAACTCGCAATGTTAACCAGATAAACTTAGTGATTGCTCATGGCGTACCCCATAATAAATGAATCAGGCACGATAATAAATACCTGGGGTGTTGACGTTTTACGTTGTGTGACCCCAACCCGTCTAACCGATAGGACAGATTTTTTTTATCTAACTACACTATTTACAGAAATGATGAACAGGGGCACGGCCCACGGAGGCACTGCAGTCGCTGTACACACCAATCTCAAACATATCTTCTCCTGAGCCGGTCTAAAATCACATCCAAGCGACATTAATTTCTTTTGATCTCTTTCCTATCCTTTTAACGATAGATTCTGTGTACACTTCACCTAGATTGTGTTTTAATTGCGTCCAAGAGACTCCTTAGGGCGTATAGGACATATCACAAGTTATAACATCTGAAATGTGTAATTCAATCAAACTTTCATCTACTAGCTACTGTTTGGAAAGAAATTCTTGTACAAAATCTATAAAAAGTTTCACCAATCGAGTAATTTTTCAGATATTGTTTTAAAGAAATGCAAATTATCACAACATTTTAAAAATTGGGGTAATTTATTAATGTGCTCTCCCTGCATAAGTAGGTTTTTGTTCGAACAATTTAGTGTTGTGGTAAGCCACATAATAATAATTTCTGATTCTTGTGTTACGATTGACATGTGAGTGGACATTGGAATTTTGCATAAAAGTATTTTGCTTAACATGAATTATCACGTGAAAAATGTAGAGTGAGGGAAGTGCGGGTAATTTACGCTGCTTAAATAGTGGTGTGGATGAGGTGAGGTGGTTAGCTCCCTCCCACCATACACCTGATAGCTCTCTTTTCAACCCTATCCATCTAACCTATTTACTAAAATACCAAACGCGATACCAGACACAATTAGACCTTGATAAGCTACTGTCATTAGTAATTTTTTATCATTTAATCTGGCAAATTGTTTCAATGCAAATACCCCACATGATATTTCACTGCAAACTTGATTGGTGTGGAAATAGCAAGACAAATATCTATCCAGTGATACTCCTAAGGGCTTCACTGTTTCTACATGGCCTAGAGTCTACACTATTATTATGAATGCGTACATCCACTTCTCTACTTTCTTTAACTTTATGTTTGTTTTTCAACCGCAAGTATTCACTCTTTCACCCCATTCACTGTTAGTACCATTCAATTGAGGAACTCTACTCCAGATTCTATGTTAACATGTTGTCTATTTACTTCAACCTTTATTGATTAATGAAGTATCATCAGCAAACAATAACGCTCTGCCATTAGGTATGACAAAAAATGCTAATTAATTTCCATTCCATTTTAATTTTAATTTTCAATTTTTCATTTCCATTCCATCCTAACTTCTACCCCCACTACTTCAATAACCATTCCTAAGAAAACCACTCTGAATAAGGTCAGTTACGAGTGCCAAGTTTCTTACTTGAATTAGCTAGTATGCAAAAGCCTCAACTTTTGTGCATTTTCCTGCAATACGAAGCAGTAATAGAAAAGCCTAAAACGCTGATTAGGGACATATCGTGTATTGAGATCTGCTATAACATCTGATTTTCTTTCTAGAGCTTTCGCATCTCTCGGTCCCGTTTGGGACCGAGAAATGTTTTTATTATTTATATTTTTTATTGCAGGCGGAGATTTTAACTCCAAGCATCCTCAAGGGGCTCGCGATTATAAGCAATCTCACATCCAAGCGACATAACTTATCGCACAAGCGACATAACTTAAGGTCGTAACTTATTTAATTTCCAATAGTTTAAAAAGTAATAATTTCACTCTCCAATTCATGTATTCCTCCTTCTTTAACTCGTAGAATCCCTGATTGGCACAAATTTAGACACCTTGTTGAAGAAATTTCCTAACGAATTCCTTTAACAATCGGCGATGAAAATTACCATGCAGTTGAATAATTTTGTACTTCTACCAAGCAGGCTGCTTGGAATTCTTGTACGTGGAATCCTTGATTTGTCAATCGTAAAAAGTACATCTAGCCATCATTTTTAGAAATCCTCATAGGCTAGAAAAGGAACCTTAGGAAAATTTGGCAGCTCTCTCGACATCCTATTGACAGAGATGTCTTCATCAGACTTAATCATGAATAAGAAGGTTTGATCAAAGTATTTTAGGTTTATTTTTATGAAAATTACACTTCAACCATGAGTACTGATGACCACTCTTCCTGGAACAAAACTAAATACATTATACAATATCACACCCCATCTCTTCCTCTTAGAAAAGAAGATAGTAGTTGGGCTTGGGCAGCATCTGACTCTAAAAAAGCTACTGCATTCGCCCGACGTCTTTCTAAAGTGTTTGTTCCGCATGTTGAAGTAATTGACCCGCAGCACGTTCTTCATGCCCGAAATACATTACCTTATCCTTATGACTCAGTTGCACTGCCACACCACTTGAAGCGCAGCAAGGTTTGTTTCCTCATTAATAAGCTTCCAAAAACGAAAATCTGATGAGTATGATCTGGTAACGGCCGACGTTTTACAGCAGCTTTCAAAGAAGAGTTTCATAAACTCTTTACTCATTTGAACTCATTTGGTTTTTATCGTCACATAATACGGGTAGTATGGACCGGTATTTATAGCCTACGTCTTTTTTTTGACAGTACAATTTACTGCCGAGCGCTGCCGGTTTTGTTTGTTCCTCTAGTAAAATATGAAGAGTTCTACTGTATTCCACCGGACCATTATGTTGTTTTTGTAGATTTTCTAGATTCCATTACGTCAGTTATTTACTTCTGGATTAATGTCGGCCTACTTAATTCCTTCTGTTTATAATAACCATTATGGGTATTCTGTATCGTTCTAGAATATTGGAAGGTGGTAAATTGCTAACATGTTAATAGCTTCATAAAAAAATTTACCATTTATATTGCAAGCTTAACTTTTTAGTTTCTTGACGTTTTTGTTCATTTACAACATATGTCGATAATGTTGAATAGAAACATATGTAAAGATTCTCATTGCTTAGAAACACTATTGATGCTTACATTATTATCTTGAAAATAAAAATAATGACGTTGTGAGTTCTATTTTAAAAACAACTTATTTTGTTCTAGTGTCTTTTTAAAAGTGTTACAACTTTAAAAAATGTAAACCTCAAAACGTAATTTAACTTAGAACATTTAAAACTTGTTTGAAAAATCAAGATTATAAATTTTTGAACTTTTTATCTTCGATTACAAAATCAGTTCAACCTCCTGATATGTAATGACGAGATGAAGTTGGGACTCAGTATGGGCAATGCGCTGCTGCTAGCCTAGTAGGCCTACGTAGGCCTACATTTCTAAAAACCATGCAACTGCGTAGTAATACATAGTTTATTTTTTGCTTCTTCTTTACATCACTTAATAACATTTAAAATAACATTCCGTTCAGCACTTGGAATTGTTTTCCGCTGCTTTCGAACGGTCGACACGATGAACTTATAATAGGCCTACACGGATAGATAACTTAGGCCTAACTAATTTATAACAACACTACAGAATAATGTGAGGAAAATTTATGTGAGAAATTAAAATGAAAAGAAACGGAATGAGTTTTAACGAATTAAAATACTTTTATTTGTATGAATGTAGCCTAAAACATAAAAACAGAATAGGCAAATCAAAACAATATTTCCTGTACTACTCGTCGCCTAATAAAATAAGGACTGTGTTCGATTCCAATTAACTATGAGTGTCCGTATGTTTTTGGGATTGTAATAGAGAAACTGGGCATGCGCAGTAGATTGATCCCCTCTTACACTTCGTCTCAAACAAAGTTCATTTCGTGAGCAACCATCCGACCAATTTCCATTGAAGAGAGATTTACCACAGAGGATTCTATGAAACTAATTAACTCTTATTATTTACTTTATTATTCGTAGATTTTGTGTTTCTTGAACTTTTATTTCAGTTTTATAGTTAATTCTTTCATATGTTTTTCTTTTATAATTTTTTATTGTTAATAAAGTCTTGCTGTTTTGATGTTTTGTTTATATACCTAATTCCTTTATCTATTACATGTTAATCGGTTTATTAATTCAATCTTAAATGTTTTAAGTAAAATTTTTTAACTTTAGAACATTTTAAAGAAAGTTATCATGCTTTAAAGGATTCAATCTATATGTTACTTGATTTGAAAAGAAATGAATTTTAAACAAACATGCCGTCATAGTTTTAGGGAAAATTATGACTTTTGGGTTTTGCCTTCGGGGAGCTCAGGAGGCGCTCCCGTCAATTTTGAGCTTTTTAATGGGGGGTCCTAGCGTAAAAGTGTATAAAACCTTTTTTGTTGCTCTCTCTCCTAAAGAGATTGAAAACTGTTTTACTAAAGTTGCTCTTAAATGACCGGTTCGCTCAAAAAACCCAAAAAACGAAATTTAGGTTTTCTGGGGGTTGCGAATTTCAGGTTTTCCCTTTTTTACGCCCCGGAATCACTTTTGATGCAGGTTTTGATGTTTTTTCAATTTTCCTATCGCTCGAAAGTACAAAACATTTTTGAAATCTTAGGTACCGAACCTGTGAGGGGAGCTACGCCCCCCAAAACTTTATAAAAATTCATATTTTAAAATTTTCAAAATCTTTTAATAGCACCTTCTTTGGCATTAAAAATACACAAAAATTTGTATTTTCAAAATTTTTCAAAACACCGCCTTAGGCGGGGGAGGGGTGTTTTTTTATCTCCTTAAGGGTACGTCGGACCTAGTAGCTTACAAAGGCTTTTTTGTTTCCCTTTGAAAGTACTTTTAGAATATATAAGCGAAAGTTCAATTTCGATACCCATTCGTTGCGAAAATCTAAAAAAAACAAATTTTGACTTTTTTGTGTATCCGGGATTTAAGTTACTTATTTCTTACGCCTCAAAAATAGCTTTCAGTTCAAACATTCGTTATAGTACGTGTTCGGCTTAGTATCCGAAACACGACCCATTTCTTGAAATGCTTCGTCTGGATCCTGTTGGGGAGTTACCCCCTTCAAAATTTTGGAAACTTACAAATTTTCAATATACGAAAATTCTTTTAACGGCATGTCGTTTGGCGTTAAAGTATATTTGAACGGCTTGCTTTAAAAATTTCATAGCCTCCCCCTTTTTGTAGGGGGGGGGGGCGTAATTTTCATCTTTCAAATGGTGGGTCGTAGCTAAAAAGTGTAATGTACCTTTTTTGTTCCACTGCCGGAGTACTTAAAGAATATGTAAACAAAGGTCCCGTCAGCCCACCCGTTCAGCTATATATCTACGTCATCACCTTAATATTTACGTCATCACTGAATAATGACGTCATCACTAAATATCTACGTCATCAGTTGAAAAATCACATCACAAATTAAAAAATGACGTCACCAGCTACATATCTACGTCATCACTAAATAATGACGTAATCAGAGGAATCATCACGTCATCAGCTGAAAAACGACGTTATCCGCTGAATAATGACGTTACCAGCTTGATAATGACGCCATCAGCTAAATATCTACGTCATCAAGAGATTAATGACGTCATCAGCTAGATAATGACGTCAATAGCTACATATCTACGTCATCCCTAAATAATGACGTCCCTAGCTGAATAATGATGTCAATTGCTAAATAATGACGTCATAAGCTATACATCAACGTTATCAGCTCAATATATACGTCATCACTATGACGTCATCACTAAATAAAGACGTTACCAGCTAAATAATGACGTCATCACTGAATAATGACAGCACCAGCTGAATAATGACGTCAGTAGCTGAATTATGACGTCATCAGTTATATATCAATATATATTATATATATATATATATATATATGGGTATACGAGGGGGTACCCAAAAGTATCCGGAATAGCTCTGCTGTGGGCGGAGCTTGTGCAGTACAAATTCCCGCCACTAGGCTGCTTGTAGCGCTACTCATTGCCAGTTCAATGCCATTTTGTTCGTTGATCTAGCTTGTTCTGTTCTCGTGCAGTGATTGTTCTCGCTAGTGCTGTTTTGTGCTCGTGTCGTTTTTCATGATGGCAAGTTTTAATGAACAACGTGCGGCTGTGAAATTTTGCTTCTTGCTCGGTAAAAACGCCGCGGAAACAGTTGTAATGTTGAACACAGCTTACAAAGACGACGCTATTGGAAAAACCCAAGTGTACGAGTGGTTTTTGCGCTTTAAAAATGGCGACATATCGATTGAGAACAAACCTCGTTCTGGACGACCGTCGACTTCCCGAACAGACGAAAATGTTGTGAAAGTGAAAGAAATTGTACGAACAGACCGACGACAGACCATTGACCAAATATCACAGGTTAGTGGGTTATCTTGGAGCTCAGTCCAACGCATTTTAACAGAAGACTTGACAATGAAAAGAGTCGCTGCCAAGTTTGTGCCTCGGGTTCTGACAGACACTCAAAAGGAACGTCGAATTGAAACGTGTAGTGATTTGAAACAACAGCTTGCAAACTGATCCAGATTTCATGTCAAAGATCATTACGGGTGACGAGTCTTGGTGCTATGGGTACGACCCAGAAACCAAACAACAATCCAGTCAATGGAAGACTTCATTATCACCCCGACCAAAAAAAAGTCGTCAAGTCAGATCGAACATCAAAACAATGCTGATTTGTTTTTTTGATGTGAGGGGAATTGTCCATTCAGAGTTCGTTCCACCAGGCCAGACGGTAAATCAAGCTTTTTATCTTGAAGTGTTAAGAAGACTACGAAACAGCATTCGTCGTAAAAGACCTAATTTGTGGCAGACAGGGGACTGGTTTTTCCACCACGACAACGCGCCTGCACACACGGCAATCTCGGTTACCCAGTTTTTGGCGAAAAACGGCATGGTTTTGCTACCACGCGCACCGTACTCACCCGATCTGGCTCCGTGTGATTTTTTCTTGTTCCCACGCATGAAAAGGGGCATGAAAGGTCTCCGATTTAACAACGTTGATGATGTCAAGAAAAAAACGACGGATGAGCTGGCAGCCATCACTGAAGAGGAGTACAAAAATGTTTTGAACAGTGGAAGCACCGGTGGGACAAATGTATTAGTTGTAATGGAGAGTATTTTGAAGGGGATAAGGTTCTTTTGTAAAAAAATTAAAAATAAATAGTTTTAAAAAATAATTCCGGTTTCTTTTGGGTACCCCCTCGTATATTAGCTAACTTATATATCTTTATTCGTAAATATATAGCTACAAACATTCTTCGTAAAGGAAACAAAAGAATCATCAGCTAAATAGTTACGTCATAAGCTTAATATCTACGTCATCACTAAACAATGACGTCATCTTCTGAAAAATGATGTCATCAGCTACATATCTACATCATAAGCTAAATAATGACGTAATAAGAAGAATCATGAAATCACCAGCTAAAAAATGGCGTCATCAGTTGAATAATGATGTCACCAGCTTAATAATGACGTAATCAGCGAATGTCTACGTCATCAGCTGAATATCTACGTCATAAGTTTAATATGGACGTCATCACTTAATAATGACGTCATCAATGAATATCTATGTTATCACTGAATAATGACGTCATCACTGAATTATGACTTCATCAGCTACATATCTTCGTCATCCCTAAATAATGACGTCATCAGCTACATATCTACGTTATCAGCTAAGCAATGACGTAATAAGAGGAATCATGAAGTCACCAGCTAAAAAATGGCGTCATCAGTTGAATAATGATGCCACCAGCTTAATAATGACGTAATCAGCGAATGTCTACGTCATCACTACATATGTACGTCATAAGTTAAATATGGACGTCATCACTAAATATCTACGTTATAACTAAATAATGACGCCATCAATGAATTATGACATAGCTAAATAATGACGGCATCAGCTAAATATCTACGTTATCAGCTGAATAATGACGTCACCAGCTGAAAAATTACGTCATCAGCTGAATAATGACGTTATCAGCTGAATATCTACGTCATCAGTGAACAATGATTTCAACAGCTCAGTATCTACGGTATCACTTAACCCCGAACCTTTATTTTTCAAAGCTTCACACTGTGAACTATTAATCTTAATACTTCAGTTCTTCAAATATTAAAACATGTAAACGTCAAGCATATAACGGCTAAACTGTAAACCTTCAAATTTCAAACACTATACGTTTAAACCTTAAATACAATGCTTGAAACTTCCAACTCTCAATTTTCAAACAGCAACTTCAAAGCAACCTGAAATTTTCTAACCTCTTATTTTAAAATTGCAAACCTTCACAATATAAAACTTCAAATGTAAAAATTCTGAACTTTTGAAACATAAAACTTATAAACATCAAACCTTAACCTGAAAAGTTATCTTCAAATATGTTTAAATCTCAGACTTGAAAATTTTAAACTTAAAAATCCGAAACTATCAAAACTCAAATTTTTAAACGTAAAAATTTGAAACCTCAAAACGTCAACCATTTAAAAAAACATCAAATTTCAAAATTCAAGGTGTACACTGTAAACTTTGAAACGCCGAACCCCTCACCGCCAAACTCAAGATGAAACGTAGTTAGGTTAAAACCTATAAAATTTCAAATTAAAAATTGCGAAACTTTAACCTCAGCTTGCAAACTTTAAACTTGAAAACTAACTATTCTTATCCACCTAACTCCTTTCACCGAACTTGCCACCCAATGGCACAGTGCGTGTGGGCAGCGCACACACTCCCACACACTTTAAATTCACACACACTTATAAATTCTGATCTACCTTACCATTCATCATCAAAAAGCTTTGGCGGCCGAACTTCACCCTATGACAAAGTGCGGGCGCGCAGCGCCTATACTTTTATGTTTCTGATTCGCTTATGTATTCTGATCCACCTACCCTTGTGATGCGAGACACGGAAGCGGCGCGAGGCGCCGCTGGAGAGGCAAGTTAATTACTAAGTATGAAATAAAAAAATACAGAACTCATTGAATTTAATATTACTGAATCTTATTTAATTACACGATAATAACTTCGCTAACAATATAGTCGAAGGAAATTTAAATCGTAATACGTTCACTTCAATAAAGTCATAAATATTCCTTCTGTTGTGACAGTTTCAGTTTGTCAACATAAATTTTAACATTTTTTTTGGCGAATATCAGCACATCACTACAACATATCAAAGGCCGCTCTTTAGCCGAATTTGCAAACCAAAATAGTAAATCGGTTGTTTGGACAGTGAGTGTGACAACCCTTAATTTGTTCCAATACCAGTTTTGTGTAGGCCTATAGTCTAAACGTTGTGACTCCGGCAATTATTCGTAACGAAGAGTCAGTCTACAATTGTTTGATTTGTAAGTAAGAACTCAGTCATTAATTATTTGATTGTGAATGCCCATATTTCTTTTTAATTAGTTTAGTGCCTTGGCGCGTTGGTTAAGTTGTAGATAATTTTCAATTGAATTTACCTCTTGTGTGATCAGTTTGTAATAGATATTTATACTTATCACACCTACACGTTTACAAAAAAACGTTTTAGTATTTACAAATAACCGAATCCGGAAGTAACCTAGTTTAAACGGCACACTGTTTAATGCATTCTCAGAAAAATCAAGTTCACAATTAAGTAAAAATGTTCTTTGATAAAAAAGGGAAAACCCTCCTTCCTAGAACCTCTCGTCTCATCGCCCAAGCAGTTTTCTTCTTTAGTGCTATAAATCGTTCGAAAATCTACTCGTAAACAGAAGATTTCGTTTATAGAAGAATCCGATATTACTCTATCTCAACAATTTGAATTCAGAGCTAACCATTCCGTTACTTGTTGGCGTAGCTTCTTCGGGTTACTAATTATTTAGTTACTGCTGTGATGTTTGGCAAAAATTAGACAGCGTTTGGCGAGACGGACCATGCAAACCGCAGTCCCTTAGGCCGGCCACCGACAGCCACAAGCTGCGCAAGTGGCCGCCACCGGTGGTCGGGTTCCAGCGCACACTACGCCACAACCAGTTGGCAGTTGGACTCGCTCGTTAGATGTTGGTTTGTTTATCTCGGAAATAGAAGTCCGCCCAGCAATTTGGCACTGTAAAATAATGGAAATACTGTACAAGTAATTACTATTATAGTACATAATATGAAAGATGAAGAAGCCTGTGTTTAGAATCGCGTATTTCACAAATAAAACACATAAAAAGTTCAGATATGGCTCGTTTTAAAGCTAGGTTATTTTTTGTTATTTTATTTGTATAAATTACGAAACACGGGAGTGTATTAGCCAATTTTTAACGATTTGTACACAAAATGTGTACTTATCCGTTTTTCAGCGATCTTTTTAGTCCATCGAAAACGAAAATAACCATTTTTTTAAAAACGTTTTAATTCATTTATCCTTTGCAATAAAAGGCTGAAATTTAGGTGAAATTAATAAGAAAACATGAAGGAACACTGCTCTTAAACGCCATAATTTTTCCTCTTAAAATTGATCGTGCTACATGTTCTGAAACATGGGCTAAGTGAAAAATGCGCTACGAAACGGGCACATATTTTGTTTTTAAGTCGCTAGAAAATACCTAATACACTTCCGTGTTTAGTAATTTATACGTAAAAAATGACAAATAACCACGCTTTAAAAGGAGCCGTCTTGAAAATTTTTAGTTTTTTACTGGTGAGATACACAGGCGGTTCCAAACACAGGCTTCATCTTTCATTAACACGTAGTAGGCCTATAGAGTCTCTGACTACGAGAAGTGATTATATTTAGGGTATATTATTGTATTTTTACTAACCTTAAGGTAACTGCCAGTCTTTCAACAGAAGGTATGTTTTATCCTCATTCTGTTATCTTTGAGTTTGTGTTTCAATTGATCTCTTACCAAATTCAGTAGTCTCAAACGATGTGATGCTCACCCTTAAGTATTTGAAAATTTCTCTTCGTCTTTTTTGAGCTCTTGGAAAAGTAAATAAACATTTACTTTACATTTAGTTTACATTTGACTTACGACGACAACATTGCTCTCCGATTGTCTTAAACGGCCATCCTCTTCCTCGATCACAAAAAGTGCGCTATCTAGGTTTACACATGGATAGGCAACTCACTTGGAACACTTGGCTCATGTAAACATTAAACGGAAAACTGTGCGCGACACACGACAAAGAATTTAGTTTTTACTCTCTAAACGGTCTAATATTATCTCTGAAAATATTCTTATTTATTAAGCTTATATACTGTGATATATCGGAATGGGTCGCATATGGCGGATGATCACAGTACTTGACAAATACGGAGTTGGTAGGTCGTCAGAAATACAGAACGAATGGAGAGTAGATGAAGGAAGAGACGTGACGGAAGTGCGTACTCTTTTTAGCCTTTGATAGGGCAGGTATAGTAGATGGTATGCGGAACGTGTATGGTTGGTGGTGCAGATCGCATTCGGTAGGTGTCGTGTATGTCCACTGCTAGGTAGAAGCTACCGGTCCAGCGTGGTGAGGCGGCGCTCTCTAGTTGGGCCTAAATGATTTAATTTTATTAGCGGCTATTATCCATTATCCATTATCGCTTATCGCTTATCACTGTTCACTGTTCGCTGTTATAACTTCATCGTGGTCGTATTATAACTCAATTTAATCGTGGCATTCATCACAACGTTCGCATTGCTTTGCATTGCACTGCGTTCAATGCTCTTCGCACTTCTTCATTCGCGCTATGCGTTCGTACATCATTAATTCGTTTTCTCGATGTCCAGTCTAATTTAATTTCTTCCTTCTTATTTAACCGCCGCAATAATATTCTCGTTATTGATGTTTCACTTTTATTAGGCGTAGATAGGCCATTCCGAAGTTTACATAAGTTAGTCCCGCGTTCACTAATTTTCT
This sequence comes from Catonia carolina, assembly GCA_035578175.1. Lineage (NCBI taxonomy): Eukaryota > Metazoa > Arthropoda > Insecta > Hemiptera > Achilidae > Catonia > Catonia carolina. The sequence continues at coordinate 18,117,931 of JAQMRL010000001.1, read as the reverse complement.
TCTTTCAAATTGTCCGTCACTGCCTAGAGCGGTCGTGAAAAACCTTCGCTGCCGTGTTTTCTTTTCAAAACCTATTACGACGACGAACGCGTGATGCGCCTCAATCGCTTCAAAAATCCACAAAATTGCCACCGGCTCATTTCCCTCCTCTTCAAGTCATTCAACAAAAAATAGTTCATCTGTACCAAGGTTTATACCGGACTAAAAATAAAGGATTTAATTTTCATAGACCTATTAGAAAAAAATTCGCACGCTACTTTTACAATTTGAGAGAAACAATTGACCAACAGAGACAGACCTTCTGTCTCTTGCACAACTACTTAACGCGGTTACTAATTATAAATGTGACTGCGCCCTTACGCAGTCACATTTAGCCTATAACTAGTTCAATTGTAATTATCTGGAAAGCTTAAAGAAACAATATTTTAATAATTGAGGACACAAACTGATAAATTTTTTCGATAAAAATAATAATTTGAAAAAAACGAATGGCTGTGTACACTACCCATCGGCTCATAAGTGGATACAAATCATATAAATAAACATAACACTGAAACCTACCACCAATAAAAATAATCGTAATCATCGATCACGTAGGCTAATTCTTTTAGGAAAAGCCAAAATTCTAAGTTCTTCACTGTACTCCGTAACAAATTAACCAATTGAATACACATGAACCTTAGCCTATACACAAATAAACAATCAAACAAACAACCCCCCCCCCACACATACACCATCAAAATTATACTAAATTATGATAAATTAAACGCCTTGGGGAGAAAAGTACGACAATGAAACCGGTATTGACAAAATAGCAAATAAATTTTTAACGAGTTAATCAAAACAAGTAGATGAAGAAATGAACATCAATAAATGGCTGTCGAAACGCCCAAGGAATTAAGATGATTTCAAAAAAGAGATAAAATATAAAATGGTCGTCTATTAACACCCGATCAAAAGAATAATAAAAATATTGAAATCTTTAAAATAGAATTGCAAAAAGGATGAGGATTGAATGCTATAATAATAACTTAGAACATGGAAATGTATAGGCCTAGGCCTAGCAGAAATGTTAGAACCAGAAATAGAAGTGAAATATGTCCGAAACCATCGCCTTGCCCATCTGCAAGACAATTATGCTGACAACTTAGTGGGAAATTGTGAAGATTATGATACTTAAACCAACACAAGTACGTTCACATAGTCTCCTGATAACAGTAGGCTGTACTTTTAAAACCGACCGATAAAGATAAAGTAACAAAAACTATTTTCAGTTTAAAAAATGATACTTCACAAGGAATCGATAGATTAATACTACGTCAGTTTGCCTCAAAAAACGTTTCGCATAACACTGTTAAACCAATTGTTATACTTAGGCTTATAATAAAGAGATGTCTAAACGAAGAACGCTTCCAAAACAATTCAAAACAGCAGTAGGCCTAATAAAAACCATACCGAAATCCGGAGATCTAAAGAATCCAGACAATTATCGTCTTGTAAGTATTCTTAGTGACCTCACTAGACTAATATTAAAAATAATGAAAACTAAAGTAATCAAATCAATGTATTAATGAGCACAAAACAGAAATAGTTTTTAAGCAGTTAAATCGAAGGTAAATATAATTATTCGGTCTACAGATGTAATGAACACCGATTTTAATAACAATTAAAAAGGCTTCAGCAGCTTTCTTAGGTCTAGCGAGAGTTTAGACACTTCCCCATTTTCTAATATTAGATAAACTTAAAAAATGTGACACGAGAGGAACAGATAACAAAGTTTTTGTCAGCTACCTAAAAGAAAGAAAGTAGATACTGTCCTTACATGGAAAAAATAATATTCAAAATACTACTGGCTTTAGACTCCAACAAGGCACTGTACTATCTCCTGTACTCTCCTAATAATTTACGTGAACGATTTACTTAACCTTGACATCCGAAACTGTTCCATAATATCGTATGCTGTTGAAACTTTGCAACTATTCTACGGCGATTCTTGGAATTTTTTTTTGGTTTAACGTCCATTCTTTAACGTCGATTCTTGGAAAGATGTGTATTCACTTGCAAATTATGAATTAGAAAGATGACGGTAGTCAGCCAAGACACAAAAAAAGCAAGTGAAAAACAAGTCAGTCAGATGCAAAAAAAAAGAATTAAAGTTAAAAATACAAAACTTTGAGGAAAATCATAACTATTCAGATGGCACATGCTTACTAATATTGAAAAAGTAAATTTTTTAAATACGCCGGAATTATGTTGGATAACCACATTAACTGGAATTCACATGGACAATATTCTACGTAAGGTATGTTCTAAATTGAAATAGGCTACCTCATTTTTACATTTTATAGAACAAATTTATTAAACAATTTAGAATCATCAGAAAAATCTACCATGCATATACCTATGCTCGCTCTTCGTTTCACTGTGATTTGGAAGTTCAGTGGGGGAGGGGGTGATTGCACTGGATGCACATGATTATAACTAAATTGTTTAATAAATTTTTTCTATAAAATGTAAAAATGAGGTATTTAATTTCAATTAGTTGGTATTTCGATTTAGAACGTACCTTAGGCAGGACTATTGTCCATGTGAATTCCAGTTAATGTGGTTATCCAACGCAACTCCGACCTATTTCAAAATATTTACTTTTTCAATTAGTAAGCATGTGCCGTCTGAATGGTTATGATTAAGTAACAAACTATATATCCGGTAAAATCAGCTTAATATGATTTTTAAGGGACTGTCCCTTGTTCCGTTCATGCACACGAAACTATCTTAGCGATATCATGTCGTTGGGACAGGCGACATGAAATAAATGTACAGCCATAACTTTATCGCATCCACTCGAAACGTATAGAGGGGTATCAGTTCTGCCATATGGAATCACTGTATGTATAAAATAATGGATCCGTGCGTGTTGGTCTCTGCGTCTAAAAGTACTCTTTTAAGGACTCACAAACATGGCCGGCCTTTTCCTCATCTCATCAATTAACCGTTCAGAGTCTACCTCTGTTATTGTACCACCGACATTGTAACAATTACTAAGACAAACTGAAAGCAGAGCACAGTTAGAATACCTGCGAGCAACACGCTCTCGTCGTCGCGTGAATAAACAGTCCCGTCTAACTGAATGCATATTGGATCCGTCCGCTACGCATCCGTCTCCGCGATTCGTAGGTGCAGGCGACAGTATTCAGAACCCGCCGAGATGGAAGTCGCCGTCGCCGTCGCTTGCACTAAGCAATCGCCGAGACAACTAGTAGAATACGCCTATCTAAAGAGAGGTGACATCTACAGCACTACCGTTCGCTTTACTTACAAGTAGGCCTACGCAGTTTCTGAGAATAAGCTAACCATATTTTTACCCGATTCCTTTCTACAATAGCATATTTATTAGATTAAAAGAAGTTCATAACATGTGTTTTACAAACAGAGCAAAATTACATTAAACAGCCTCTTCATATTGAACGGCATTTGTTAATAAACACTAGGCCTACACTACTAAAATATAAAAATTACAGGCAAAGTTAATTTTATTCTGCTTAATACTATGAAAGCTCAATTGAAAAACAGAGTTTCTAAATGACTAATTTTAGAGATCGTGTCTTGTGAAATTTCGGACAGAGTAGGGCATCAGCCTCGATTGGTGCGGCTGGCGTCGTTGGCGTCATTGGTGGTAAAGGCTCTTCATCCTCCTTCATCCTCATCTCTTTCCTCACGGCGAGAAGCATCTGTTTCTCCCCATTCTTTTAGCGAGTATTTCGATGAATTGGTGAACACTACTGTTCAGGATCCTGGTATTGTTGCCGATCGGGCAGTAGAAACACGTAAAAGCAACATCACAACATGTAAGAGTACATTCACGTGGAAGTGTGTTTGTGAGAGAGATGTGGCTGATGCTATAAAAGGTCTTTCCGGATCCAAGAGTTGTGATATCTACAGTATTTCAAATAGCTTTATTAAACGGTCAGACGGTTCGCTATGTAGTTCCAAGTCCTCTAACATTAGTAATAAAATGTTTGAAGATGGCGTTTACCCTGATGACTTAAACATTTCTAAAGTTATACTCTTATATAAGTGTGGGGATAAAAATAAATTGGTCTTGCCCCAGTTTTTTCTAAGATTGTAGCATCCGTTGTGTATTAGCAAATCATTGAATTCCTTGATACAAATAATTTACTGTCTCAGAAACAGTTTGGTTTTCGCAGTGGCAAATCAACTGTGGATGCTTTAGAATATTCAATAAAATTAATTTTGAAGACGTTTGAGAACAAGTATCACACGAATATGAAACTCTTTGACCTTACTGAGGCTTTCGACTGCGTAAAGTGGGAACTGGTCATTGCTAAGTTAACATGTTACGGTTTTGAAGAGGAAGCGTCGAAGTTGCTTACATCTTTTCCTAGAAAGAGATTTCAAACTTTGCTAATTGATGGGGAGTTCTCTGATCTGTTGGACGTTTAAGTGCGGGTCCCGTAGGACTCTATTTTGAGGTCTCTGCTTTTTCTTATGATCTACCTCTTTTCTTATCGAGCGTTCCTTGAAGATAAAATCAAACCTCAGATGACGTTTAGTACGCGGATGATGTTAATTTTAATTAACTGTTGTAAGCACGTGGAGGATTTAGAAGAATTAATAAAACATTAATTTGATTTGGCCAAGGATTAGCTTGCAGCTAATTCCTTGGTATTAAATACACGTAAGAGACAGGATATTGTGTTTTCACGTTCTAAGGATGTCGCTAGCCACAGTGCAGTGGTAACATTTTTAGGGTTCCATTTAGAACACAATTTAAATTAAAATATGATTACGCTCTAAAATATAATTTAATTAGCTCTGACTTGAGCTGGAAGTGGCATGTACAGAATGTTTGCGGAAAATTATCTAGGGTGCTTTTCAACCTCCGTAAACTCAGGCGTTTGCTGTCCCTAAATAGACGGTTGTCGATTATTTTTTCGCTTTTCCAGAGCCACATTACCTATTCCATTCATTTATGGGGTCATAAGTCTTCAGTTAAAAAAATTTGGTTGACTCAAAAAAAAAAAAAAAACAATGAGACTACTGCTTAACAAACCTATGCGTGACCTTCGCAGACCCCTTTTCAAGGAATTGTAAACAATGCTAGTGTATAATTTATACCGCTACTATTCGCTTACATATGTAAAAAATAACTTGAATACAAATCAGCTAAGTTCTGATGTTCACGGGTATAAAACAAGATTTAGGCAGCTGTGGACGTTGCGTGTACAGTTAAGGGGTACAAACCTTAATGTTTTTACATATGGATTGAACATATTCAACAAATTGGCTTTAGCAGCAAGGACAGTGCCAATAAAAAATTCTGAGCAAAAATCCGCTCTTAGTTGATGAAGAACCCGTTTTGTAAGAAAGATAGATTTGTTAGAGGTCGGGGCGACATAACTCTTTGACTTTAGGCCTAAGAAGACTATAAAGTGGTCTAGGTGACTTTTAAATCTTTATCACTTTTATTGTTGCATTATTTCTAAGTACATTTCTTGCTTGGGCTTTGTGTTATTTATATCCTACGTAATTATATTTTAATTTTAATTGTATCGCTTGTAAATTCTATTGACGCATTCTATTCTGTGATATTGTTAAAAGTAATTGATTGAAGACTTATTATTATTGTATCACATCAAGAGTGAGAGACAATGAGGCATGATTTGGGTAGAACGGAAACTGCGGTGTAGAGGATTGAACGATATACGAACTGGTGTTTCCAACATGCAAACTCCATGTCAGAGGATCGATACCCGCTACTGTTTTAAGATACCGTCCGCAAGGAGTACGGCGTTGGGTAGACCACGAAGAAGTTTGATAGAGGCTGGAACAGGCAAAGTTGCCAATATGTGTAACTAAAAGAGTGACTCAAATGCGACTAAAGGAGGGGGAAAAAAATTAAGAATAAGAATATTATACATCACACAGTATTGACGCTGGTCTACCTGTTAGTTGCATAAAAGTAGTAACTCCATCTAGCGACAAACCGAAGAGAAAACTATAGTAGGACTGTCGTTGCCCCATCCTTCCCATCCTCCTCAACTAATAATAACTAGTATTGGTAACTATAATAACAAACCGAATAAAGTGAACTGGTTGTTAGCGCTGATGCTCTCTCTGCCTATGCTAACAACGCCAAAATATCTACAAAAATATACGTGTATCTATTTTCTGTAAGTAATTCAATATGAATACATTTTATATATTTGTATTTTTGCAATATCTGGCAATAACTTAAATGAATTTTGAATAGAGAAGCCTATATTAGTACAGCTTTCGAGAGAAAACCTTTTCAAAATCTCAGTGAAGCGAGAGTGAATATGATTCAGATACGGATATCACCGACATCGTTCATAAAACAAATCGTACGACGTTTGAATATCTGGGCCTGATATTGTTGGTATTACGTTTGAGCTGTGCGGCAGAACGGTTCGCTGTTACAAGAGTCCGTCGCCCACTGGTTCTCTAAAATTATTCAATCCTTTTCAACTGACATGAAACAAGTGATAGTGCCTCTGACACACTCGCACCTCACCACAAGCTAACGAATGTGTAACTAACAGGCTACATAAATGTCTTTAAACAATTGGTAAATATCCCGATCGGTCGTCGTTCTTCAACGGAACCCGAATCACCATTGCTTTATTGCACCATCAAAGCGGAAAATTGAACTTGAGCTTTAACTTAACATAATGAAGATGGACGTAGCACCGCTATGCAAAACTCACCTCACGTCTTCTATCCGGCGCACTACTTGATGGAATGTATACGGAGGGAGGGTGGGTGATGTAGCCGTCGAGTGGGATGTAGGCCTACTAACAGAGGCTCGTAACGATCGCTTGGTTCTTTTCAGTCGCCTAACTAATTACACTACTATCCAACAGTTGAAGCGCTTGAACGTTGACGTGAACGTAAAGACGATCTTCGTGTTTCTTGGCACACTTACACACTTCTTCTGCTACTGTATTAACATTTGCACGTCACGATGGATGTCGCTGTTGCGGGCATACCATGGAGCGTTTACAATGTTTCTGAGCACTCTGTATTGGAACCTTTGGATTGCATTTATATTGCTTACTTTTGTGCTGCCATAGGTCCATACCGGTTTTAGCACTTGCTTGTGTAGAAGCAATTTATTGAAGGTTGATAGTTCAGAGGTCCTACCGAGCAGCCAATACATCTTAATTTGTACTTAATTTGTAATTCTTCCTTTTTCTTCTTAACGTGTTCCTTCCATCTCAGCCTTGCATTCAGGGTCATCCCAAGATACTTTGCTGGGTCGGAAAAAGGTATAGAAGTGCCATTGATAGTTATGGGAAGGTGATTAACTTTTTTGTTGGTAAAATCTACATGCACTGACTTAGTTTCATTGTATCCGATCTTCCATTTTTTTGGTCCACGTACTAACTACAGTTTCAGCTCGCTGTAGTTTTTCGGTTGAATCCTCTACCGAATTTCCTGACGCCAGTATGACTGTGTCGTCAGCAAACGTACCAATAATTACTTTTTCACTTACTGGCAGATCACTGGTGTACAGCGTGAACAAAACATGACCCAATACGCTCTCCTGTGGAATGCCAGGATTGTTCGTCTTGGCTTCAGAATAACTGTCTTCCTGCTTCACCCAAAAAACTCTTCCGAAGATGTACGAATTCAGTATTTGAAATAAACAAGTCGGCAGCATTTTTTATAATTTGTATGACAAAGCTTCATGCCAGACTTTATCAAATGATTGGGTTACATCCAGAAAAACTGCAGTACAGATTTGCTTCTCTTACAGAGAATTTTCTATAACACTTGTGATGCGATGTACTTGATTGATCGTCGAATGTCTATTTCTAAATCCAAACTGGTGTGACGGGACAATGTTTTTTGTATCTAATTTTTGTTGAAGTTGCTTTAGAACAATTTTTTCAAAACGTTTTGTAATCACAGGCAGTAAAGATATAGAATTAATTGATTGTCGAATGTCTGCCAGTGACTGGGAGGTGTTTTATCGTAGTATTTTTCCTCAAGTAGGCTAATATACAATGATATAAAGTAGGCCTACGTATTTCGGTGCTTTTCACCCCATTTTGAATGTGGACATTTCAATGGACGAACTTTTGGCTAGTATTGTAAGTAGTAAAAGAAATAAGGCGGTGGGTTTTGATTTAATACCCAATGAATGTTTTAAGTATATTCCTCCCCCATGGCTCCATTATCTCCTAAATATATTTAATAGCATATTGCGATCTGAAGTTTTTCCATTGAGGTGTAAGGTAAAATTAAGATTGTTGTATAAAAAAGGTGACCCTTTTAATATGGAAAATTACCGTGGTATTGCTATCTTTATCACTATTTCTAAAATAATCACCTCAATTGTATGCAATAGACTGATTAAATGGTCAGAGGAGCGGAGATTGATTCCAGGGAAACGGATAGGCTTCCGAAGCGGAAGAGGTTGTACTGATGCCGTTTTTTGCCTTTCTTCGTTTATAAATTTGCAGCTAAGACTACCCAAAAGGAAAGTGTTTGGTGTCTTTCTCGATCTAAAAGGAGCGTTTGATTCGATTTGTCATGATAAATTGTGGAGTAAATTGTATGATTTGGGAATAAGTCGTAAAATTTTGAACCTTCTTGTAAATATGTATAGTGCTTCTATGATTGTATCTTCTGCAGGAGGGGTTTCTAATGAAATTTATATTACTGAAGGTTTACTGCAAGGTGAAATCTTGAGCTCTCTCCTCTTCAGCCTATATATGTCCGATATAATACAATTTTTTATTGAAGCTGGAGCCTGTGGGATTAGAATAGTTCCTAGGAGGGATTTGATTATGATGCTTTATGTGGATGATATAGTACTGTTGTTTCTACTTGGGCTGAGGCCCAAAAAGGGCTTAGAATTTTAGAAGAATATTTTATCGGTAAACGTAGAAAAGTCTTACGTGGTTTGTTTCTAGAAAGGAGGAAGGCGTGTAAATAAAAATCTTTATTATTCGAATACCAACATAAATTTGTCCACAAGTTTACCTACCTCAGTGTTCCTTTCTATTCTTCTGCTAAATTTTACCAGGCAGTACCTTTCTTTATTTCAAGATTTACTGCAGCTAGTTGTTCAATGTTGAGCATTTTAAGAGGTGCTAAGTCGGATAGCTGGGAAGCTAAGGGGCATTTGTTCGATACTTTGGCTGAGAGTACAGCCTAGTGATTTACTTAGCAGAAATACGAGCAGATATGTATGTAAATCAAATTGAAAGAGGACAGTTGTTATTTTATAAAAGATTATTGAAATTACTTATCAGCACTCCTAGCGCTTATGTTCCCATGGAATCTGGAACAATTCACACCTCTCTTAAAATCTTTAAGAGATGGTTAACTGGTGGCTAAAGCTGTTATCAATGGATGAAGACAGACAACCCAGAATTTGTTTTTTTAGACTGATGCAGGTGGATGATGAGTTTAGGTTACCTTTTAACTGGTATGCTTGTTTAAAACAGAATTTATGTTTGATTGGATCTGCACAAATATCTTCTAACTTGCGATACTTAAAAAAGGCAGAAAGCAAATTTAGTACTGTCATTTATGGGAATCATCTGTTTAGTAAAGACGTAAATTCTATTTTGAATTCTTCGTTTAGTTCACATTTTAGATTGTTGTCTAGTTATAGCAGCTCTGGAAAGCTATATGTTCATTTTTATTGTCACGTTGAAAAACTCAGAGTTTTAGCCTAAATGCGTCTTTCCTCAAGTGATAGTATTCAGGTTTGTTTACAAATGTGACAAATATGAATTCGATCCAGAAAACGTGTGCAAGTTATGTGACTACGGAGAAAAAGATAATCTGTGTTATTTTCTCTTAGAATGCAGAGCTTTTAAAGAGTTCAGGCAGATGTTCCTACCTAGTTATATAAATAAGCATTTTTTCTCATTGGAGAATATTTTGGTTGTAAACGGTGATTACCAAAAGTTGAACAATTTATTTTTGTATGTTATTTCGAGTTTAAATTAAGAAGGGTATTATTTAATTTGTATTTTGGTATAGCGAATGCATTGATGTAACATGCGTTGAAATAAGCTTTCACATACGGCTTTTACATACTAAGCTTTTAATAAGCTAATAAGCTTTTACATACTAATTGTAATATGTTTTTGTATTCTTATATTTTTAAATTGTACGTGTATTTAAATGTAATCTTATATTTAATTGAGATATTGTATTTTGCTCTTATTTATATTGTAAGTACATTTATTCAAATGTAATCTTATATTTAATTGAAATATTGTATTTTGTTTTTTAATTATATTGCAATTGTATTGTATTCAAGCGTAATCTTATGTTTAATTGAAGTATTGTATTTTACTTTTATTTGTAATTGTACATGTATTTAAAATAATCTTAGTTTTAATTGAGATATTGTGTTTTGCTTTTTATTTCTATTGTAAGTAGGCCTACATGGTTGTATTCAAATGATTGTGACAATATAGAGGAAGGGTAGGCCTATGGTTCGAGCAATTTCTAGTACCCTACTTAATTCATAAAATGTTGAATAGTAAGGCTAATAGAGAGAGAGACAAAGCAACAATAGGGTTAGTTATAAAAGGTTATTTAAAAAAGGCCGTTTATAGAAAGGAAGGGTCTTTGTTGTACAACTATTTGTGAAAGAGTCGGATTGTTACCTGTAACACCTTTTATTTTATTGTGACTTGTTTATAATAGTTCTGATTTTTCCAGAAACAATAAAAAAGATTTTTGTATCGAATCTTGGTGTCTTTCGAGAAAACTCTTTGATCTACCTATATAAATAGAGCCCTAAGTGCGGTCAGTGAGTTAGTATTCATTTGATCTTTGACGAGTGTTTATTGCGTGCTATCGAGGCGTTAGATGAGGTCACGTGGTATCCGGGCATTGTAGTGGTCAACTATTGTTTTACTATCTTATTGTGTATGTGCATTATGTATAATTGTTTGTAAGTAGTACTAAGTAAATTATTTGAGTTATTTTTTGTATTAATAAATTATAATTAGTTTATTATTTATTTTGTAAATCTTTTAGTTATAATAAATACTTGTAATTTTAAACTTCAGTGTATTAATTATTTAATACCTGGATCCCGAAACGGAACTTAACGATAAGTGTCACAGTATTCTTACATTCAATTGAAATATGTTTTTTATTTATATTGTAATTTGTAGAATTCAAAAATTTGTATTTTTTTATGAGCCAACCCCGTGCTCTAAGTTTTATTCTTGTAGCAATAAAATAATTCTCTTCTATTCTATTCAGTATTGATATAGGGCTGTACGATTGTATTTCATTCGGCACTTTACCTGGCTTTGGCAGCATGATGACTCCTGCCTCTTTCCACAAATCTAATGACTAGCTGTGTTTGTAAGGTTGGTCAGTTTTATTACTCCTTTTGATGGAAAATTCTTCAACACTTGACCGTTTATAAGATCAAAGCTTGGACATTTCTTCGCTTTCACTTTCTTAATTTCAGCCTTTACTTCTTGGGGTCTTGTGAATTTTATATGCACGTCTTCTGTTAGAGCCACGTCTTGAAATTTAAGAGGTAAGGTATCTATGACATGTGGTTGAAATATAATTTCTAGGTGCTCAGCAAAAATTTGTCCTTTTTCTGTATTACTTCTGGCCCACGTTCCGTCTATTTTTTGTATTGATGGTACATGCTTCTGGGGTCTCTTAAGTGCCTTTGTGGCTCTCCACAGAGAATAATCAGAGTCTTTGTGGTTAGTCAATCCTCTTAAGAAATCACTAAAAGTTTCGTTCTTAATCGATTTTTTTTCAATCTTAAGTTGTTGACAAAGGCAATTAGGTTTGGTTTTGTCGTGAGGTGACCTTGTTTGTTGCCACTTCTTTCTTGCCTTCCTCTTCTCGTACACAAGCTCACGAATTTCTAAAGGGTAGTTATTACCTTTGGTTTTTCTTTTAATATCAGGCGAGTTCTTCCAAGCCGCTTGTTGAATATCTCTTATAAACTTTTCTACCTCATCATCTAGATGTTGCTTAGTTGTTAACGGCACCTGCAATTCAGTGACTGACTCTAGATCCCGCTTAAATCCTTCCTAATCCGTGCGTTTGTTACAAAGAACTGGATTAGACTATTTTTTTAATTACATTATTACTTATTGTTAATAAAATTGAAGTGTGATCAGAAACTACATCATTGGATTCCTCTATACGTAAAAAAGATGGTGAAACATTTTTCGGTACAAGAAAATCAATTAGATGTGGAATGTTATTTGGGTGAGTGGGCCAGTAAGTCAATTTTCCTGTTGAATGAAACAAACATTTTTTGTGTGGCTGCTTCGTATAACTTTCTGCCTTTTGTATTAGTTAAACGAGATTCCCAGTTAATGTGTTTTGCATTAAAATCGCCGCCTATGATATATTTATTACCGAGTTTATGTAACAATGCCAGATAATCATTTTTCATATTATTATATCGTGGAGGGCAATAAACTGCTGATACACATAAATTACTTGTATTTGTTTTAATTGTTAAAATAGATGCTTGTATTCCAGCTGTTTCATAATATTCATAATGTGAAATGCTGTTTTCCACTAATATACCTGTACCACCCACCCACCCACTATTGTCAGGGGATTGGTATTGTATACTTTATACCCCCCTCATTTTTATTATAAACTGCTTAGTAAAGTGAGATCACACAAATATAAATTTTTCAGATTCTAAAAAATATTTGAGTTCGCCTGACGCTGCAAAAGCCCGTCAGCATTCCAGCTTACTATTCTAAGGTCTTTTGCCATTCTTCTAAGTAACAGATTTTTTATCCCTATTTTCTAGTTGAAGTAGCCTCTCATCAAACTTTGTTATTAATTTTCCTGGCTCTCTAACTTGGTTAAACTTAACTGTAATAGTTTATGTACATCATCTTTTGTCTCTTCGATATTTACTTCTTTTTCAATATTTTTGCTACTACCTCGAGGTATGATTTTTTCCGAATTTACTTTTCTCGTTTTCTAAAACTTTTCAATCTAGAATATTTCTTTTAGGTTCTTCTACTAACGCCACTGAAATTTTCAGTTGGTTTTTCTGTGGTTGTTTTGTAACTTTAGCTCTTACTTTCTGTAGCTCATTTGCGACAGTGCAGTCTCGGTAATTGGCTCGATGAGCATCTCCACAATGAACACACTTTGGTTCTTCTTCATTTGGCTTTTTACAATTCTTTGTTGGATGCTTACCTGCACATTTAACACACGTGTACTCTTTGTAACAGTGTTTCTACTGTGTGCCATAGCCTTGGCATCGTTTACTCAGTGGTATAAATTTATTTTTTCTAACTGCTTCTATTTCAACTTTACATCCTAAGATTTTTTTAATTTCATAAATTTTTTGTATTTCATCGTCTGCCTCAAAAGACAATAAGAACATATCCAGTGGTTGCTTTGTTTTCCACTTAAGTTTGATAGCAGCATCAATGATTTTGAAGCCATTTTTCTTCAAATACTCAACGATCTTTTCCGGGTGGCAAGAATGGTGCAGTTTTTTGCCATTACTCTAGTTGTCTGCATGTTTTCATAAGAATGCCGAGTGAGACCATCTTCATTTAGCACTCTGGTGCCAATCCTGAATTGTTCTGCATCTTTTAAATTAATTTTAAAACTATTTCATGATAAGTGTTTGATAGAGAAGCTGTCATTAGAAATCAGCTTCACTAGTTTTTCGTATATTAAATTATACGATTTAACCTCATCTACTATTATAGGAGGAAGTGGGGGTAACTTTTACACTTACGTTGGGTTTCGTTATTAGCAGATTTCTGGTCCTTTTTCAGCTGCACTAATGGTGGGGGTGATTGTGTCAATGACTCTCTAATTTTTCTCTTCTTATTCTTTACTCTAACCCAATCTGTTTCCTTTGCTAGCTCTTCTTCATCTGTTTGATACGCAGAAGATGTTGCACTGTAGACAATTTCCCTAGTTTTGCGAGTCACTGCAGCACCATTCTGCACACTAGTTTCTAGTGGAACTAATCTAACTTGCATCTCCTCAAGTTGTTGCCTGAGGATAGCATTACTGTTGACTGCTTCTTTTCATTTTGCTTCAGCCTCCTTCTCAGAATTGAACATAACTTGTTCAGTTGGAGTTTTGAGGCTGTTAGGGCTTATTAATTTTTCTGGGGAATTTTTCATTTTAATGATTCTACTTCATCATCCTCTTCCTCAAATTCGGGACAAGAAATGTTGATGGCCTGATGAGGGACATCCACTCGCCCTAAATGGTGAAAGAAAAAATAAAAGAAACTTCAACAGATAATACTGTTGTTTTAATAATAATTTAAATGTAAAAAAAATTGTACTCACATAAATAATGTTTATTGTACCTACTAATGAGTTAAAATGCTGACACCAGCTTTTGATGAAAATAATAGGTTCACCAACACTATGTTCAACTACTAACTATTTGCTAACACTACACTAATAGTACTACATTTCAAACTACGCTGACACTACATGTTCACTCTACGGTCGACTGATTAATAATCTGGAAGTTTAAGTGATTTGCTTTTCTTAAAATCACAGCCTAATTCTTTATTTCTCAGTTTTGTTCACCAATGTGAAGTGGAAAGTGTAGTTTTAAGTACGCAAAACAAAAAAATCATCTGCTTTTGATCATGTAATGTAAATTTCATAAGATAGATTATTCACCTAATTTCTTGTCTACTTGCTCAACTAATTAATATTAGCTTTGTTACTCGTAAGTTTCCTGAGTTGTTCCTGAGAAAAATATCTTTCATTGTGCCAATTTTTAAAAAGGGCAACCCCGATGTGGTCAAGCAATATAGGCCAGTAGCGTTACTTTCAATAATTTCCAAAATATTTGAGAAGGTTATGACGACCAAACTATTAAACTTTTTAAATGTTACTGATGTATTCCACCCAGGCCAGTTTGGTTTCAAAAAAGGAAAAAATTCTGAAGATGCGATTGAAGTCGTCTTACGTGATCTATTTGAAAATTTAAATTGTAGTAAAAAGGTATCGGAACTATTAAATAGTTCCGATACCTTTTTGAAATCCCTTTTGAAATCAACAAATTTTGTTGATTTCATAAATGCTTTTGATTTGGTAAGTCACGATCAACTACTTATCAAGCTAGAAGTTGCATGAGTTAGAGCCCCAGCTCTGAATTGGTTTAAAATTTTCCTTGAAAACCGGAAACAAGTCCGTGTGAAAAATGATTTAAGGGACTAAAAATTGGCAAAAATTGGAGTGCTTCAGGGATCTGTCATTTCGGCAGATCTGTTCTCATTATTTATTAACGATTTGTTATTTGAACCTTTCTGTGGTAGAATTACAGCGTTTGCTGATGGTATTGCATTCATCCTCGCAATTGATGACCGGTCATAAATCTATGACTTTATATCACATGATTTAGTATTGCTAAGAAGATTGTGTGAGAAAAATGAAATGGCAGTAAACGCATCAAAAACAAAAATAGTTAACTTTGACTTAGTCGGCTTCAATTTCGAACGTGATATTAAAATTCACGTTTGTTCCAATCCTGTCAGCTGGAACTGCGGAGTAATTACTTACGGTAAACTAATAAGTAAATTGTTTGTTACTCAAAAATACTCCATCAAAATATTACTATTTAAATGTCAGAGAGACAGTAGGCCGACTGTTAGCTACTAATTTACTATTTCACGAATCTTGCCCATTAAAACCTTATTTATTTTTAAAGTTTTAAAACCGTTTTATAAAAAAAAGGCAACAAAGGTACTGAAAACTTATATCACACAATTAGAATTTCAAGCCACAACTTTTGCTAAAACTTTAGTTTATTTAGGTCTGAAGTGCTTTAACCTGTTGCCTATTGAAATTAAAAATGGCTTGACATGTTAGCATTTCAAGACATGTTAAAGATTGGCTCAATGACATAAATGATGTTGATCCACTTGAAACAATTGTGGGTTAGTGCTGGCATTTTACTGATGCAGGCTTGCAGTGGTTGCTATCCAGTACTTAGCCTATAGCAACTTACTCATCTCGGTAAATAATATAATATTAATAACTAATTGTAGTGGTAGTCATTTACATCTGAACATTACTATCACAGCTAATAATACAGTTAACATGTGCTGTAGCCGCCAACACAATTTGGATTATCATTTGTAGTGGATGACGACTTCGATTTATAACTCATTTGTAGACTTGGTTTTATGTATTTGTTTTTACAACCACCGTTTGCTTGATCTGGTGGTTATCTATTCCTAGTTGATAAGATATAATTTTGTAGTCTAATATTGTGTAAAGTGGAATAAATAAATATTATTATTATTTTTTTCCATATTAACGCTGGTAAAATTAATCCTAATGCACCAATAAGGTCAAACTAACAAAAACCTGTTGAAAAAATAAACAATCGTAGCATTCACAATAGCAGTAATAATAACAATATGAGATTGTTGAAATGTAAATAGAAATCACTAACAGGAGAGAACAGCCTATCCGGTATGGGCATAACTAATATTAACTTAACGAATTTAATCACTAATAATAATTAGTCATTAAATTCGTTAAATTGAGAAATTATTTCTCAAATGATATATAAAATTTAATAATGGCTCTCATGTCCTTAGTCGCACAGCTGACTCAAGCCTTACTTAAACGAAATAACTAACACGGTAACTCATTCGTCCCTACTGATTATCGAATGGAACGCTCACGGACTTATGTAACACAGAAACGGATTGGAATTTGTATTGTGTGACGTTGCTCTTATAACTGAAACGCATCTCACTAGTAAGCACACCCTTTTCTTTAGAAGTTATTTAGTTTACAGGTCCGATCATCTTGACGACAGACCTCAAGGTGGCACGACGGTTGTTATACGTTCATCGCTTTTGCATCATTCTATAAATTTAATTCAACACAAAGAAATACAAATTTCAGCTGTGTCTGTTGACTTCATGCCTTTTCCGTTCACAGCATCCGCTGTCTATTGTCCTCCTCGCGTTTCAATTTCTTCCCAATTTTTCACGCAAACTTTTTCGTCCCTCGGAGTTCGGTTTCTGGCTGGTGGCGACTTCAACGCCAAGGATCGTCAGTGGGGATCTCGTCTTTATAATCCAAAGGGTAGAAATTCACTTAAATGTATCCAAGAGAACAATTACTCCTTTTTCTCGCCTCCTAATTTTACATAATTGGCTTACGGCTCCCACTAAACAAGCCTACGTACTTGATAGGCCTACTTGGATACTTAGTAAAGGCCTTAATAGGCCTACTGTCCACTCGCACTCGTGTGAGTAGGCCTTCTGTTAGGCCTACTTCTATCTGTATACCCTTAACTCGTTCAGCTCCCCCTTCACTCACACAACACCTAGTTGATTGGGACCAATTTCGTGGTATTTTTGAAAGAGCTATTGATTTACAAATACCACTAAAGTCTTCAAAAGACGTCGAGGAAGCTGTAGAACTATTTGTTTGTACGGTTCACAATGCTATTTGGTCGAGTAGCACTCCTTCACCCAAAAAGCAAGCCGCACCTTCTTGTCTATCCTTTATACATCCGTTGTCTTGTAAACGACAAAAGGAGACTTAGTAAACGATGGCAAATTACCCGTTGCCCAGGAGATAAAATCTTGTATAATAGGGTCAATAATGAACGTATAGATCGAATAAAATATTTTAAATAGTAAATTTACGACAACTACGTTTGCAATTTAAACCCTCGGGATGGTTCTTTGTGGCAAGCCACGAAGCGTATAATGCGTCATCATAATCCGTCAGTTCCACTTCGTCACCCAGATGGAAGTTGGGCAAAGTCCGATAGTGAAAAGTCTGCACTTTTTGGCAACCACTTGTCTGGCGATTTTAAACCTCACCCTGATATTTTTGACCTAGATACTTCACACTCCGTTACAGAACTTCTTCTTAGCCTAACTCAGATGTCATTGCCCCCCAAAATTTCACTCCAGCAAAAGTATGGAGAGAGATTATTTCATTACCTTTAAAAAAATCACCCGGTTATGATCTGTTAACTGGTGAGGTCTTACGCCAACTTCCAAGGAAGGGAGTCAACTTAAATATATAATGCTATTTTGAGAACTGCTACGTTTCCCCATTCAATAGAAATTTGCAGTAATCAAATTGATTTTAAAGCCCAGTAAACCCGTATCAAATTCTTCATCTTATCGTCCAATTAGTCTGCTCCCCCATATGTTACAAAATTTTTGAGAAACTTCTCTTGAAAAGGCTGCTTCCTATTATTGCTGAAAAATCTATCCTTCCTAACCACCAATTTGGGTTTAGGTCAAAGCACTCGTCAGTTCATCAGCTAGACGTTGCGTTGATTATGTGACCAGTGCCTTAGAAAATAAACACCATGCGTGCGGATTATTTTTTGATATAAGTCAAGCATTCCATAGAGTTTGGATAAACGGCCTTTTGGCTAAATTAAGATTCTTGCCACAAACATATTATGAAAAATATGTCATAATATTCAATATTTTCATTCGATATTTCAATATTTTCTTAGCGAACGGTTTTTTACTGTATCCCAAACATCTACTTTTTTGGTTATTTTCCAATATTTGCAGGAGTCCCTCAAGGATACATTTTAGCTGCTATTCTGTACTCCATAGGGTATATACTGAGACATCCCTAGACAGATATTTCGCTCAGACAATAACTGGTTCCCTCCCTGATGACGATACTGTTAGGCGTATAGGCCTACTCTCTTCTGCCGATAATACACTTCACGCTGTCCACAACATTCAACATCATTTTGCATCGCTTGAATCTTGGTTTAAGCTAGCAAGAGATAATTGAGATACTTAGACATACGTCTGACGTGGAACAACCACGTTAACATTAAACGTAAATTATTAAATGACAGACTTAAGCAAGTGTACAGACTTCTTTCTAGACGATCTAAATCACCATTACGCTATAAATCGCTAACATACAAGACTTTACTGAAACCAGTTTGGTCGTACGGCAGTCAGATTTACGGCTCGGCAAAGAATTCCATTACACTACAAATAGAAAGGTTTCAATCCAAATTTCTAAGATTAATTTACTGATGTTCCTTGCTACGTATCGAACAAAATCCCACACGATGACCTTCATGGCCCTTACATTAACAAAACTTTTTTAAATTTTAACGGCAGTGTAGAGATAAGTTAGGCTTAAATGAAAATCAACTTATTCGAGTGGTAAGTTCTAATCACCTGTCAGGAAATCCATGTAGATTGAAAACAACGCTGGAGTAGGGACATCCATTCAAAATATTACAAGAAAATCTTAATTGTTAGCCTAGTGAATATAAAAAGTACCTAATTTATCCTAATTGAATCTATTTGCTTTTTGGAACATTGCTAGTGGAGTGGTGCTCTCCTATAACTAATTTAAGTCATTGTTTTTGTAATTTTGTTATCTATTTCACTGGTTGTAGTCACGGTTGTGAAAGAAAAGAAAATAGTTTAAAAAATACCGGCCTACCGTGTGCTCTATCTCTCTCACTATCTGTGTGTTGTAAAATGTTTGACAAATTTGGCATAGGCCTACTTCTCCTAGAAATCAGAATCCAGAATCCTGACGTAGAAGAATTTGAAGTGATGCAGTGATTCCGCTTCATCAGGTGAGCTTGAAAAGCCGACGCTCACGTGGACTACACGTGAAGTGTTGAGAGTGGTAGGGCCTACATGTTCTCGCCACGACCCTAAAGAGAAGACAGTACGCGAATTGAGTAATCGTCGATGTCAGATCGTAGAGCCGTCGCGTCGGTCGGTCGTGTTTGAATCGATGGCTGCTGTTCTTACTCTCGAACCGTTTCATTCGGATGGCATGCTTCTATTTCGCAAAGTGTCAACTCCACAAGGCTCCCTCGTCGCCCTTTCTGTGTAACATCTGCTTCTCTGTTGTAACCCTTCGCTCGCCGGCAACAATAGCCTGTTACGCAGAAGATGTCGTAATCCTAACTTTTTCAGAAAGTCATGATCATGTTCATTTAAATTCCCAAAATTATTTGAATAACTTTGCGGTTAAGGAAGTAGACGCTTAAAATGAAAACTGGCCGACTAAAACTGTACGAGTTATTTTTTCGTCGAGAAAAGAAATTCTTCAGTGATTTATATGATATAGGTCTTCGCCTACCCCTTCCTTAAAATGACGCAACAAAACATCTTCACTTCTAGGTCTATTAAAGATCAAGGGCAACCAACGCGAACGACTTCGCACGCTAGACGTAACTGAAATGCTTCCTACACTATGGAAGGGAAATTTACTGTTGCCGCATCAGTAGTTAGTAGATTCTAAAATAGAAATCCTTCTGTCGAAACTATTAGGCCTTACACAGATAAAGACGATCCCTTTTATAGATGTATCCACTAACGATCGATACATTGCACTCATACGAGCCGCACACTTTTAAGCGAACTAAGGCCACAATCCGAACCAGCTCATTGTTGACGTAGACACACCACCAATCGGACCTAAAACAAAACAGACAAATAAAGTTCACCAAATAAGCCTGTACGAACTCTGAAATGACTTAGGAGAAATGCAAAACCAACTTAAAGACGGCATATGTTTCAAGTGGCCTTCTACTATATGAACGGCAAAATGTTTATTGAACTTGTTATTGTTACAATGAGCACATTTCAAGTTCGGGCACCTGAAAACCTAAAGGCCTATTTCGAAATGAAACTCGATTTTGAAAATATCTCATGAAACATTATTTTACTTTCATAGTAATGCATGCTATATTATTTTCATAAACGCCTAGGAGACAAAAAGTAATGTATTTGGGCTTACGGTACCAGAAAACGTGTACAACTTTTTCCTATGGAAACTCGATTTTGAAAATTTCACACGAAAACATTAATTTTGTTACATAAGCCTATATTATTTTGATATAGTGGAGAAGAGGGTTAAAATATGTTTTTGGGCTTAAGGTAGAACTATCTGAAAAGGAGTTGCCTGTTTCCTAAAGAAAAAAACCCGATTTTGGAAATTTGACGCGAAAACATTACTTTCCTTACAAAGGCCTATATTATCTTCAGAAAAAGAGAAAATAAGTAAAAACTATGTTTTTGGGCTTAAGGGGCTTAAAACGTGTAGCTCTATTTTGGGTAAAACTCGATTTCGAAAATTTTACATGAAAATATTACCCTCATTATACAGGTATAAGCGTATACTATTTTTATATTGTGCAAAACAAAGTAAAATAAGGTTTGAGATTAGGGAACCTGAAAACGTGTAGTCATAGTCATATTTTTGGTGGAATAGCTGGTTTTCAAAATTTTACACGAGAACATTACTTACCTTAAATAGGAAATGGTTTATTATTTTCATATAAGGAAAAAGGAAGTAGTAGGCCTAATATTTTTCACTAGGGCTAACGGGACCTTAGGCCTACAACATTTAAGGCTATTAGGCCTACTGGTGAAAACATGGTTTTGAAAATGTTACACGATAACATCACTTCCGTTAATTTGGCATATATTTTTTCATATAATGGAAAAGAAAGTATAAATCTTTTTGGGTCTAGGATATCTTATTAGCCGATTTCCGGTCGAAACTAGATTTCGAAAATTAAACACGTAAACATTTAGTACTTGCCCTACAAAGAGACCTATACTATTTTCAAATAATAAGTTAAAAAGAAAGTAAGCACGGTTTTAGGGATTAGAAGATCCAAAAACTTCTAGGCCTATTTCCGGTGAGAACTCGATTTCGAAATTTTGACAAGAAAATGTTACTTTCCTTACTTAGGTCTACATTATTTTAATTTAAGGGAAAAGAAAGTAAAAAAATTATACACAGGACTTTGGGCTTAGGGCATCTGAAAATGTGTGGTCCTATTTCCGGTGAAATTCGATTTTGACAATTTCACACGAAAACATTTTTCCGTGCTAATATTCCACATAGAACAAGAGGAAGCAATCATGAAAAATATCTTCTGTGTATAATAATTAGTGGACTAGGTATATGATGGAAAATCACTGTCACTAAACTAAGTTCTGCAGAAAAAACGGTGAAAAAGTTTAAGGATTTTAATTAGGTGTCTCTATAAGGGCAATGACATACTACACTTTCGTGCTAGGATGTATCTTAGGGGACAGTCTTAAAGAAACCATTATATATGACGAGAGCACAACGCCCCACCGATTTCAGCAGACATGCCGCTTACCCCAATCCAGTAGTGCACAGCGACAAAATGTAGTAGGCTTGTCTTGAGTCGACTCATAATCATTAATCGTAGTAGCCCTTAACAAACTGTTACTTTCTGCAGACCGATTTTGAAGAAAATTGTAGAGGAGGATCTTCTTGTGGTACCTAAGTTCCAAGTTTCAACTTCTTAAGATTTTCCGTTTTTGAGATTTCTGTTCAAACACATACTCGGACAAATCGAAACATGCAAAATATGTTAACATGTGAAACTTTTAAAACGTTTTTTTTTTGGGGATCAGCGGATCTGCAAACTTGTAGGCCTATTTCCGGTGAAAACTCGATTTTAAAAATTTACCAAGGAAACATAACTTCCCTTATCTATACCCTAATTGATGGAGGGCAAGAGAAAGTTTTTAATCATTTCTAAACAATTTAAATTAGAACGTTGGGAAGAATATATCATTACCGACCATATGATTTTATGATGCCAGATCTGGGAAGGGAGACTTGGTACAATTGAAGAGACAGACGAAATTGGAATTACTGGACAGGAAATAGAATTTTCAATTAGAAGCGCCGAGGGAAATAAGGCAGTAGAGGCCCAGACCAAGTTCCAGTGGAGCTTATTAAATTAACCGAGGAAGATCAAATTCATATAGGCCTACTTGCTGACTTATTTAATACCGTAGGCCTATACAGAACAGACGTCATCCCAAAGGAATGGTTAAGATCAACTTTTGTAGTTTCGCCGGAGAGTGTAAACGCCAAGCAATGCTCAGCACTAAAACCATGGTACTGTAAGTCTAATGAGCCACGCTCTAAAAATATTCTTAAAAATAATACATAACAGAATATATATAATTATGAAACACATGAAGAGGATATTAGCGAAACACAATTTGGATTTCGGAATGGTATGGGAAAGAGGGATGGGATGTTTGCATTAAATGTAGGCCTACTGTTACAAAGATATAGAGATATGAACGTAAACATACATCTCTGTATTTCACTGATTATGAGAAAGCTTTCGACAAAGTACGCTATGACCAGCTATACCACTCTTTAGAAGAAAGAGAATTGAAACTCGTATAGTAAACCTAATAGAAAACCTGTATCGGAATCAGAAAGCGACGGTCAAAGCAGAAAATGAAGAATCAAATGAAATTGATACGGATATGTAAATGGATATGTAAATGGATATGATATGTCACTACTGTTATTCAATAGCCCTATGTATTCAGGAGAGATAATTCGTCAAGTTTGATCAATAGGCTATAACAGCTGGAGTAATAATCGACGGGAAAACGATAAATAACTTTAGGTATGCAGACGATACTCTAATAATGGAAACTAGTTGAAAAGATTTGCAAATGATACTGGAGCGAGGAGGCGGCCTCACAATAAACATCAAAAAGACCAAATACATACTGGTTCGTAAAAGACCAAAATTTGTACAAAGGGAATTGCTGCTCAACAACACGGCAATTGAGTGAGTCAGCAAGTATCAATATTTAGGTACAATATTTAGGTATGAAGATAATGATCACACAGCCGAAATAAACAGAAGGATAGAGATGGCTCATTCTCCATTTTTTTAAATGGAAAACCTTTTAATAGATAAATCTTTGAGCCTTGACCTGAGATTGAGGATGGTACGATGTTACATCTTCTCAACAGTGTTATAAGGCGTGGAAGCTTGGACGTTGAAGAAGACGAATATCAGGATAATAGATACGTTCGAGGTTTGGTTGCACGGGCGCATGCTAAAAATACCCTGGACAGATAGAGTACCCAACGAGACAGTCTTGCGGAGAATGGGAACAGAAAAGGAACTTGTTTATATCTCTAAAAAAAAGAAAATGGATATCTGGGTCACATTATGCGTAGACCAAGATATGAAATGCTTCGCTTGATAATATAAGGCAAGATTCAGGGTAAGAGAGATGTGGGAAGAAGGAGAATTCTTCCAACCTGTGCCAACCTCCTGTCGGAGAGGGCACGTTATGAAGAAGAAGAAACAATTTGATTCAAGTCAACACATTTATCGAGCATTTTTAATTTGGCTGAGATCGAATGGGCGAATTGGAATTGTGTTCATAAAACTAAATCACTTTTAAATTGATTTTTTTTTGTATGTTTGTTAACAGTTATGGCCTCTTATGTTCACTTTTATGTTCATTTGGTAAAAAATATATTTTATAGCTATAATTTTTTTAATACCAATTTTAATGGGATTTCATATTCATAAAATAGTAACTGTAGAACAAAGAGAACGTGTTGTTGTTGTAAAGCTTGTTGTTTCTATAGACACTTGGATCTATACGTCTAAATACAAACAGGAGGAACAATCTGTGGCTACTGAGGAAGCATTATTATTTGCAGACAGTGCACAATGGCACAATGGCACAATGAATAAAGGGGGATATGTGCAGCTGGAAGCGCCACTCACGTTGCTGCTTCAGCGAAATCGATAGGGTTCAGTTGTGGTTCATACGCTGTGCGAACAGTCGCTCCCGAAATAGATACGGCGGACAAATAGGCCTGTCAATGATACTAATATGCTTGTTCAAGTGTCTCGCAACACTACCTGTTACCTGGTTCAGGTAAACAATACGCGGAAAGGTTAGGCCTGCATCTTTATTCGGGTGATGTAAAAGAGTCGTTGAAAAGCCTTCCGGTCATCCATGGTCACCGATAAGCAGGTCGATTAGGGTAGTATGATCCGTTATTCAGTGTAAAGCTAGACGTTTACGCCCTCAATGTGAGATCACCTGTTCAGGTACGGAGTGTAATGGATAAGTAGTATGAAAACCGGTGGAGGAAGGACAGGTGATGTGTAAAGTGAAGCCTAAAACGGGAGAATTTATTTAAAAATTTAAATCTATCATAAATAAAATAGGTGGCGGTCTATCGAACAGTTTATTTTTAGACAAGTGAATTAGTTTCTTAGATTGAAACGAAACATAAATTTCAATGAACACACAAATAGAGAAACGCACACGCGCACACGCGCACACAGAGGTGGTTGCGTTGCGAGTGGCGAGTAGAGCAGATGTTATCATGACAGTGGATGGGCGGGCGGGCGGGAGGTACGTAATGGGCGAGGTAATTACGCGCCAATTGCTGGTAATTTTCAATAATCAGAGCCCGCCATAATGACCGACAGTAATTTCACCAAATCTGGTACCTGCACCCCTGCCCCTGCCCCTGTACACAGTGCACAGCCACCAGGATAGTCGTAGACCAGCGACCGCCCGGCTGAGACGTCTGGAACTTTTCTTTTCCTTTGCCGCTGTTCCCGAAGGATGTTCCAGCATGACGTCACGACACCACTGTTACATCGTTTCCTGTTTACATCACATATCGGTTTGTTTTTTACATTATTTGCTCACTTTTTTATTTAATTAGTACTCTGTCAATAGGACTACTTGTAATTAGCTAACTTGCAGCAGGCTTATACGCCTACGCTGAATTTATTTATTTAACCGTCTCTTTTTAAAATGATCCCATCAGGCTATAGGCAACATTTTTTCCGTTTTTTTTTGTATTGTAATCGTTTCAAAAATATACACCGGTATTACAAACTATCCATTAAAATCTCTTTAATGTGAAATGCGAGTCTGTAGGCCTACAAACGGCCGAATTAACAGCCAAATGAATAATTTATTGTCTTGTATTAAGCGGCTAACTTTACCGAACTTTTTCCTACCGTATTTAACGATAGGCGATGCGAGTGGTCCAATCATACAAATAATAGGCTAATAACTCTTATACTCGCATCGTCCGAACGAATGAGGCAAACTAGGGCCTAGGCCTACTCAAAACTGAATTTCATTCATTGAGATCAGTTTACCGATCTGGAATTCAACGAATCACTTACATTTTCACAAGACCCTATCAGTGATCAGACCGCTACAAATCGTAATAAATGTGTCATCATGTGACGATTCAAATTCTGATTGTTTATTGAATTCGTAGAAGGGCAACATTCTGCCAGACTACACCAATTTACACCTGCATTTCTTTTAGCAAGATTATTTATGTGAGCTGATACAGGCCTGTACAGTAGGCCTACAGGCGTAGGCGTTCACATTCGCTTTCTTTTCTTTCGCCGTCCACTTGTGCAAATCTAGACCCTGTTTTTTATCAGTCGTTTTGAATTATTCAATGCTTTTCAGCCTTTTCACGTTTCCTTGAACCGATTATAAAAATTTGTTTTTGCTATTCTTCTTTCATAAAAATCAAACGTTACTTTTATCTCACCTTCTCATTATAAAGCCCCTCACGGTCAATTTTTATGTTATTTTTCATTTTTTCGTTATCGTTCCAAGTTTCCAAAAAACCATCAGTAGCAAATTTATTTGCGAATACAGAACAATTTTTTATAGGCCTATAGATTGTGAAATGAGATGATCGGACCGATAGCCCTTAGGCCTACCCGTGAATAAATAGGCCCATAGCGACTTCACGTTTCTTGGTCACATTTTTACGGCAAGGACTCGAAACACGGGCTTGGTAGGGACATTTTCGTTTTATACGCACGAAAATATATGGTTCAGCGAACATATGATAATTAGCTGAGATTTGCTCCTCAACGTTTCCACGTTAGGTATAATTTCATCGAAAGCGAAGAAAAGTTGCGAAAAACAGAACCGCGTAGTTCAATTGGATAGGCCTACGAATAGGAAAGGCGCTTAAAGAGGTCTTCCCAAGACCGACTCATAAAAGAGCGTTAGGTGTAATTTTCTATTTTCTGAGTTAGCCGGCAATCAACGAAAGGGAAATAAGCTAACATTAATGTTAGCTTACGGGAGGTGGGTGGGTGGAAGGTTCATTTTAGAAAAAGGCCTCCGGAATCTGGCAGCTGAGACCGAAGTGGGCAGAAAACCCTTATCGTAATATAAATTAACGTTATCCTTTAATAAACCTGTAAATTACCGTTTTAAAATTTCTGATTCGAGGCGAAAATGAATTCACTTCTTGCGATAACACACTGCTTAGGCCTAGTACTTATGGGCAGAGATAAACAGAAGATAGTGAATACAGATAGGCCAAGAATTAAGAATAGGCCTGCTTCATTTACTAATAAATAATAAAAAATCGGCTTGCTCCACTCGCTTTCTCACCGGCCGGGCGTAATTAGGCTTAGGGCTAAGGGCTAAGGGCCTAGGGCCTGGGGCCCATCACATTTCAAACTGCATGTCGATGGAGTGGTTGGACAAAGGAATGAACCGACTTGTAGGCGGTTTCACCAGAAAACCCAAAAGGACGTTCACTTGAACGTCCTACGGAAATATACGCTCTTTATATAGAAAATGTGATTTGCATCAGCCTATTTGTATTGTTTCATTGATGTTACTGCGTACGCTTTTGCTTTAAAATGATTAAAGCTTACACTTTCTCATTGCCCTATTTTTACTACGATTTCAAACAAAGTATTGTTGATTTCGGGTAAACTCTGTACTTACAGCAGAAAATGTAAACAAAAATAGCCGAGTTTTAACTGAATTCTCTTATTACATGCACTGGGTTGTCGCGTAAAAAACAATATTTTTTGAAGGAGAACAGACCATTTACAAGATTTTTCAAGGCCATAAATCCTGAAGTGGCATATACAAAAATTACAATCGAAATTTTTATGGAGTATTCTTGGGGTCGTTTAATTTCGTGTCGTGAAGTAGCCCCTACACTTAATTCCGTGAGATTCGATACGGCTGATTTCAGAAAGAGGTTGCAGCTTGCACGATAAGAAATGTCGGAGAAGAAGTTAATTTTGAGAACAAGAAAGTTCATTACGTAAATAATTGTTTAATGTCAGAAGAGTACAAATGTAACGCTACGGAGCACAATCTTTGGAACATTTTTGAAAAAGACAGACCGATGCAAGCCTTAACTTAAAAGTTACCGTAAAGCAAACCAACTTGTTGCCAATTTACAATCTGATTTGCATTCTATCGCCGTTTTCACGGATTTATGCTCATTCTGTTCCAAAGAGAAAATTCTAAGGGAAATTTGTTTATAAATTATTTTATTAATAATAGACCCTAATAATAACGTGAATTAATTTTTTGAATGTACAACTACGATAAGCGAAGAAAGAAGAATCGATTAGGCCGATAAAACACTCGCGAAGGAAACATTATTGAGATGAGATTGCCAATTAGACCTCTAATAGCCTAGATGACTACATGAAGCCTATTTATAGCCTAACCAGTCTATTTAGGCCTATTGTCATACATGTTGATACCATAGCTTCTGCTTATTATGATCGGTTGGTAGTTGAATTTTGATGGTA
The DNA here is from genome assembly GCA_035578175.1 of Catonia carolina. Lineage (NCBI taxonomy): Eukaryota > Metazoa > Arthropoda > Insecta > Hemiptera > Achilidae > Catonia > Catonia carolina. The sequence continues at coordinate 18,089,476 of JAQMRL010000001.1, read as the reverse complement.
GGCGGTCATCATAATGCCTACGCAAACTGAAACATCATCGCAATTAAGGGTAGGGGCCTACTTAAGTTATGCAAAACAGTCATTCTTATTTCATGATAAGTTTCCGACTTGATGATAGTTTCGGGTGTTTCATTTTCTGAAGCAATGGAGCAAGTGAATTGTTACAGATCTGGCAAAAGTATAGGAGGTACAGTAATGTTTCTCGTTTCCGTGGGACATTAAATTACGGTAAATAAAGTAGCCTTCAAGTAAAGTGTAGGATAAAGAAAAAAAATCACGCGCTGTTTTACCTTAGCCTATATCTTTAGATATTTCACTTATTTGTGAGGTGAGGACATCTACATCTAGATGACATGACATGTGAACCGGAAGCTTGGCTCCTGCATTATCACCACATGTCCACATGTCCGCGTGTCCACGTGTCCACGTGTCAACGTGTCCTTTTAAGAAACGGCTATAGCCTACGTTTACGCCTATTCGTTTTCCAAGTGTGAATACCGTGCGAACGCTTATGTGCTTCACTCTTCCAACCCTTTAATAAATTCGTACCGGGTGAAAATAAATTTGTATATTTTTCAACAGTCTACAACAAAATAAGCGGTGGAACAAAAATGCATGATCATCGAAGAAGAAGAAGAAGAAGAAAACCAATGTAGTCTTATTTTACGATCAGATAGTCCGTTCTTTAGCTTATCAATTCAATTCAATTTATTTCCCATTGAAAGTTACATTAATTTTATTAATAAATTACTAGAAACAGTATTTTTTAGTTTTTTTATTATATACTTTTAAATATATATATAAATATTATGTAGGCCTATATTAAATAATGTAATGAACAGCCAAACAAAACAAAATTGTACATAGGCCTAATACTCACCTCAGAGTATCACATAATCGAGATATCTTTCGTCTCTCTCGGAGACGTCATCAGGACGAAGATTACACAAATCACAGAAAACACAAAATAGACATGAAGCACATTCGGTCGTTGACCACCTACCTCAATTAATTCAATTTAATTGACCATGCGCCGCCAGTAGGACCGGGCCTATACGACCAAATCACGAGATAAGTTAATCATTTTGTACCCGTTTTATTTACGTATTATCGCAGTTGTACGAGGTCATTGGTGGTGACAATTTGAAATACGTAATTTGTTATCAAAATCTGTCGTCTGGCTGTTCATCAAGTTTTCTTTGTTATTTTAAAATTTATAAATACAATTTATTTTTGTGAAAACATATTTCTAAAATTTCTAAATTATTTACATAGTTGCTTATTTTATGCCCATTCGTTAACAGATTTTCTGCCATATTAGAAGTTTTACAGTCATTTTTTAAAAAAGCAGCATAATGCACAGAGAATCGTTTTTTGAACGATCTATCGGTTTTTCCGATATAACAAAAATAAAAGTCACTGCAATTGTTAAACGCTTTTATTTAACTTACTCTTGGATCCATAAAATCTTGCAACTTAAAATTTTAATACTTCTACCGTATCAATATGAATCAAACTTTGCACACTTGTTTATCTTCGATGACAATACGCTGTCATAAAAAAAAATTTACAAAAAAAAATTTTTTTTTTTTAACTTACTCTTGGATCCATCAAATCTTGCAACTTAAAATATTAATACTTCTACTGTATCAATATGAATGAAACTTTGCACACTTGTTTATCTTCGATGACAATACGCTGTCATAAAAAAAAATTTACAAAAAAATTTTTTTTAAACGCTTTTATTATTACAAAATAACTTACTCTTGGATCCATCAAATCTTGCAACTTAAAATTTTAATACTTCTACCGTATCAATATGAATCAAACTTTGCACACTTGTTTATCTTCGATGACAATAGGTGTTTGTAAAAAAAAATTACAAAAAAATTTCAAAAAAAATTTTTGAAAAAATTTTTCTTCAAAAAAAATTTAAAAAATTTAAAAAACGCTTTAATTTAACAATTACTTAAAAAAAGTAACTAAAAAGAAAAAAATAAAAAAAATTTACAAAAAAAAATTACAAAAAAAATCACAGAAAAAAAGTTATAAAAAAAATTTAAAAAAATAAAAAATTTTTTTTTAAGAAACGCTATTATTTAACAATGATTCAAATAAAAAATGAACTAAAAAGAAAAAATAAAAAAAATTACAGACATTACTGTTACAAATAAAAGCGTGGCGCATTTTTATACAACGAATATTTTACAATAAAAAAAATGCGCCACACTTTTATTTGTAACAGTAATGTCTGTAATTTTTTTTGTAATTTTTTTTATTTTTTCTTTTTAGTTCATTTTTTATTTGAATCATTGTTAAATAATAGCGTTTCTTAAAAATTTTTTTTTAATTTTTTTTTATTTTTTTTATAACTTTTTTTCTGTGATTTTTTTGTAATTTTTTTTTGTAAATTTTTTTTCTTTTTTTCTTTTTTTTGTATATGCCCTGACAATTATATTTGTCATTTGATTTTTTATTGTATAATGTTGGATATTTTATTAAAAGGTTTACAAGAGATTTGGACATCTGTATTTTGTAGCTTATTTCATGGAAAGAAAAAAAAACATAGTAGCCTACTGTATAGACATAGGCTAAGGAAAATCTTTCCCCTTTTCTACCATTCTCTCTCTTCTACCCTTTTTCTCTCTTTACAGTTCACAATTACTGGAAATCATACCAGCAAAGGTTTAACCACCTGTGCGCAGGCATGAGTTGCGGAAATAGCAATATTGCATGAGGCATCCGCGGATGATACACCTTGTAAAGCAACTGATAAACAAAAGAAAATAACGTGTGGAAATTACAATGATTAAGCGTAGGCGTATATCTAACAGAAAAAGAAAGAAACTTGATCCACACAGTTGTATTAAAACAGAACATCGGAAATATTGTTATTTGATTTAATCCATCCTTCCATATCAGTAAATAATTTTTATTAAGGTGATTTCAAATGAAATAGTTCGGAATGAAATTTATTAATCTTGAAGATACATAGAAAAACTGTGTTCGACAAAAATATTTTAAATTTACACGATCCAATCTGAAAGAAATAGGCCCTCCTTGATGGTGTTAAATTGTAATTTGTGTTGCTCGTGTCAAATAGGTTCCTATTTCGATTTACGTGTAATATTATTTATTTTATGTATAATTGCCTTACCGTTAACACCTTGAAATCTTGGAAAACGTGCAGTGCAGTAGGATACGGTGTTGGTTCGCCCAAAACAGCCTTTATTGTATGTTTGTGCGGTATAAAAACTTAATTAAAATGTGAGTTGACAGGACCTGCCCAAATTAGGTTTCCATAAAAGTATGGATTGTGGCTAACCAAAATATAGCCTACCAATCTTCTTACTTGCAAGTTTTAAAATTTATTTATATTATACAATTTATGTATTAAATATTTTAGTCGGTGACATAGATAGTTTAGGATATATATATATATACGAGGTAGGGTCAAAAAGTTCCCGGAATCGGTTAATAGAAATTGATTGAAAGTATGTATAACATTTTAATCCTATTTTCCTTCAAAATACTCTCTTCCTGCATCTAAGCACTTATTTCACCATTCATACAATCGTTGAAAACACTCCTGAAAGCCATTTTTCGAAAGTTCTATCAGCTGTTTCGTCGCATTTTCCATCACCTCTGATGAATCAGCAAAACGATGTCACTTCAATATCATTTTCAGTTGTGGACTTGTGGAAACAGGTAAAAATCCGGTGGTGCAAGATCGGAAGAATATTGGAGGGTGTTCCAGAGTGGTGACATTGTTCTTTGCAAGGCATTGTTTCGCCATTAGGGAGCGATGTGACAAGGCATTATCATGCAACAAAAACAAATCATTCCCTGCCCATTTTCCCATTTTTCACGCCGTTTTCGTCGAATTGTATCTCGTAACCGTTTTAAGATCTCTGTGTGCAATTCTTTGTTGATTGTTTTCCCTGTTTGCACTGGCAAGTTGTCGAACGAGCTCAACATTCTCATCTGTGGTAGAAGTGGAAGGCTACTCAGTCCGAACATCATCTTTATTGTTGTGCGACTGTCACGAAAATGCTTGTGCCACTCGTAAACTGCCGTTTTTTTCATTGCATCATTTTTGTATGCTTTCTTCAGCATCTCAAGAGTCTCCGAGGGTGATTTCTCTAGCAACACATAGAATTTGATATTGGCACGCTACTCTGATGATGGCATTTCACAATACGACGAAAGGAAAAAAACTACGTCTAAAATATCATACACCGCACGTAGAAAACCAACTCAACTCTAACTGCCTGCTGAAGGCACAGGACCTCCCTAGAGTGATACCAACCTTCCAAACAAAAATTTCCCTTCCAGCAAACAAATGCTTGACTGCATGTGACCATTCCGGGAACTTTTTGACCCTACCTCGTATATATATATATATATATATATATTTATATATATATATATATATATATATATATATATATATATATATATAAATATATATATGATTATGAACAGCCAAAACAAAATAAAATAAAATATAAAACTCACCTCAGAGTATTATATCATATCAAGATCTTTCGTCTCCCTCGGAGACATCATCAGGACTTTAAAAAACATAAACACAATAAAACATAAAACACAAACACAATAGTGGTCGTAGACCACGTCAATTGTTCAAAACAATAGCTATCCTAAAGCACCATTCCGCGCGCGGTTTATTCGGCCGAATGACGGTATAATCATTTTGTACCTAGTTTTATTCCTTATCTCGATTAAGTACAATTTGAAATAATATATCATTATCAAATTCTGTCTGGCTGTTCATTAAATTTATCTTTTTATTTTTAAATTTATAAATATAATATTTCTCCAACTGCCATAATTTGTTACTATCGAAACATATTTCTAAAATTTCCAAATTATTAAATTAAATAATTTAAATAATTATTAAATTAAATTTCCAAATAATTTGGAAATTTTAGAAATATGTTTCGATAGTAACAAATTATGGCAGTTGGAGAAATATTATATTTATAAATTTAAAAATAAAAAGATAAATTTAATGAACAGCCAGACAGAATTTGATAATGATATATTATTTCAAATTGTACTTAATCGAGATAAGGAATAAAACTAGGTACAAAATGATTATACCGTCATTCGGCCGAATAAACCGCGCGCGGAATGGTGCTTTAGGATAGCTATTGTTTTGAACAATTGACGTGGTCTACGACCACTATTGTGTTTGTGTTTTATGTTTTATTGTGTTTATGTTTTTTAAAGTCCTGATGATGTCTCCGAGGGAGACGAAAGATCTTGATATGATATAATACTCTGAGGTGAGTTTTATATTTTATTTTATTTTGTTTTGGCTGTTCATAATCATATATGTAGTGGTGCAAACAAAGGAAAATAATGTTTAATAAAATAATAAATATATATACATATATCCCATCGTAAATGTGGCTCAATGGTAGGCCAAACGTCTAGATATTTAGGGCTAACTTCATTTACCCTTTGTAATTAAGGACATCCGATCGTGGCCCTAATAATAATCGCCTGATCGCATCAACCGGTGAACGAAATAAGCACGCTTACTGTAGGCCTAATACATAATACAAATGTAATTTGTAAAAAATGTTTAAACAAAGTGCAATCGGCTTTCCTTAGAATACGCGGGCTACATAGGCCTACTCGCCCTTTCCGGCCACGCGGCCTGCGCGCATCCACACATGACACATTCGCGCCCGAGCGATTGCGATTGCGACGCGCGGTCTTGATCAGTTAAGGATCTGATCGATGCTACTCATAAAAAGACGAACCATTACCGGACCACAACACCGTGTAACCAGCGTAATCAGTGTAATTAGTTGCCAGCGCAACTGGCTTCTACACGAGGTGTCCCGGGTTCAATTCCCGGTCGAGTCTGGCAATTTTTCATCGACCGTATTTATCTGTCGCCCTTCATTATCCAAACGTGAAAAAACACGGCGAAACGGAATTAAAATGAAAAAACCATCGATATTATAATTAGCTTTTTTTAAATCGATCATTATGATGCGGCCGATAATGAATGTGTCGAGGGCATCCGAGGCGGCAGTTGTCCGACTCATTAACAGCAACTACACATTTAGTTAATAGATCAAATAATTGCAATAAAAAGCGTCTGATGTTAATAATATTTGCCATCATTTTAATTAGCCTATTGCATGTTCGCAAATGCGGAACAATTCAAATATGAAATCGTCGTGAATTATTATTATTTTTTTATTATCAGCGATAACAAAGTTGAAAGAATGAATAAATGAATATTTATTATTTGTATTTATAAATAGACGATATTATTTATTAAAAGTTATTTGAATAAGATCAGAGCTAAACGTTTTCAACACAGTAATCGACTGAAGATTTGCTCCATTGAAAATAAATCAAATGTTAAGAAGTGAATAAAATAAATGATCCAGAAGCTATTGACAATGTTGGCCCAGTGGCCAGCATGAATCAGAAACCCAGCCCCCCGCCCCCAGCCACCAGCCCCCCGCCCTCAGCCTACTCGGCATATCGAGTGCAGTGATTACTTCGTCGAGCTCTATCACTTATCAGTACGCGTATTTGTATTTGTGAATAGGCCTGGTCGATTGTTTTCCCCTCTCCCCGTCTGGTCTTGCATGAAACGATGTGGTGGCGGCGGCAGCAGCAGCGGCAGCGGCAGCAGCAGCAGCAGCCTCGGCAGGCCTAGTCGGGCCTCACTCTTTCGCTCTCACTTGCTCACTGGCTGTTGTAGTTGTTGGTGTCGGTCTGCCCGTCCCGGTCGTTTTTATTATGAGTTACAGATAGGACAAGTGGAGCCGACCGTAAGACTACGGTGTAGCCTGCAGCACAGGATGTGAAAAAAACCGGGGGAAATTTTGTTCTGGGTTTTTTCCCCGCCGCGGGGCACACAAGGCGTGTAATTACAGCGGGAACGGTAGCCGTGGAGTCTGTTATTAATGCCTCCTTGATTTATTCCCTTTTTCTTCTTATCTTTCTTCTCGTTCTATCGCTATTACTATTGCCGGTGTTGCTGCTTTAGCTGGTTTTGCTCCGTTCACAAATGACATTAAATTATACGGATCGGCCGGCCGAGGGGCTCGCAGGGAGGGACTCTAGTCTTCTAGTCGGCCGCTTGTATTCATGCTACGGTTTGTCAGTAAGACTACGTATTCAAACATACTTTTCTCTTTTTACCTGGATCAAATCAACGACCTTGAACGCGTAAAAAACTCTTTAAAAAGTTCAACCGCGTTTTCCTTAGTTCCATTCGAGCCGAGTCCCGGTCGAGAGACGATCCTTTCGACCATACACTGAAACGTCGTAACGACGTCCATCCACATAACGTTCCCACGATTCGATTAATTCACGCGCTAATTACACGCATTCCATTACCACCTGTAATATTTTCTCCTCTTGAAAGTGAAGGCGTAGGCGTATAAATGATCGCGAGTTGCCGACTTCTCATTGCCTACTGTCGTGACCCGTGTCGGGTGACACGAATTCAGCTGACGACAACCTACAACTAATATCTGAACGTCGATCTTATCGTTTAATTTGGTTTTATTTTGGCTGGCTCGTTGGCGTAGTGGTTAGGGCAACTGGCTTCTAACCCGGGGTCCCGGGTTCGATTCCCGGTCAGGTCTGGCATATTTTCATCCCTCATTTTCATATATCATCATTCTCCACCGTCTGCATTAGCAGAAATTGCAAAACATTCAGACGTAAAACGAAAAAAAGAAAAATATGATCGTCTATTAACAAGTACAATCCATACTGAGAAAATGATGATGCCTACTTATTCGCTTATTAAATAGGCGATATCTGTGGCTCAAAGAATTTCTTATGAAGTTTGTTTTTTTTTGTGATTATTTGTTTAATTGTATATATTGAAAGATTTTCTTTTATTGATTTTTATTTTGCTCAATTAAATAAAGCCGACCGCGTTGGCGATGATGGTAACGTGCTCGCCTCTCATCACGCGGTCTTGGGTTCGAATCCCACTCGGGCATGGCATTTTTTCATACGTTATAAAAAATTCATTTCATCCTTCACCGTCTGCATTAGCAGCAATTTGCAAAACAGTCGGATGTTAAACCAAAAAAAAAAAAGTTTGTCACTCGGACGATATGAAATTTAGTAACGATGGTGGCCAAACAACCGATTGGTCTTGTAACTTCCCACACGATCGATTTTAGTTCACAGTCCCACTGTCACCAATTTTCCAATATTTTGTCGATAAAACTCTTCACAGATAATATGATACTGGGCTCCATTGTCCCGTATTTGGGCGACTGCTCCTTAACCGTGCACACAACGTGCAGTAAAGAAAACTCCCATAGTGTCACTCAACTGTGACCGCGGTCGAACATTCTCTTCATCCGTTTCTCTTATCCGAGACCTATCTACGTACTTATAGCTGGATAATTTGTTAGAAACATCTGACAATTTTGAGTAGCCCTCATTACCAAAAAACTACTCGAGGCGTATCTAAAAGTTATTTTATTGACGATACGATCACCTATCATCCTGCCTAAAGGTCGGAAATCTTTCTTCACGCTCTTCGCCATTTTTCATTCTCCTAGCAATAGAATATATGCGAAGCCTTAAGAGCTTAAATGCCGAAAGGATATTTGAATGTCGTTTCAGTTACAAAAACTACGAGTAGATAAACGAATGAATAATGTTTATTTACCGGCAATGGCAATCCATAAATAGTCTGGGCCTCCTTCCTCATAGGTCTACCTACCGGTTAAAACGGTAAACTACCCTAAAAATATTAGTGACATTAAATTTATTCATCTGAATATTGGCCTACGTGTCACTATATTTGTTCAAACAGAAAACGAACGTTAGCATTTTTAGAAAAGACTCTTTTCAACAGTATTCATGTTTGCCAGCGAGCAGACGCGCACGCGCACGAGTAAAACTGTAAGATAGACTATCATTTACGCCTGCATAGGGTAAACTATTTACTCTCTTAAATCAAACGAAGATAAAAACGCAATGATAACAGAAGCAGCAGCGGCGGCAACAGCAACAAGCCGACATTTTGTAGGTAGGTTACGAGTGTACTCATGCCGTATGCCGTATGCCGTATGCCGTATTTGCAGATGCTATGTCGCATGAGATGCGCGTGCCGGATCCGATCCTCGTACTCGCTGATAATTTAGCTGCTTTACGATAGTATGTAATTGAGCTACTTTTGTGGGCTGCGAACCGATAGAGAAAACAGGCTCTGATTTCATCCCGGGTCTTCCACCGTTCATTTAGGGAATATGAATTACGTCTCACGTGAAAGGTTGTTGTTATGGAATTATTTGTCGCCTTGAAGTTTTATAGCCGCAAAGCATTATTTGTTTTCTATTTCTGTATGAACCGATGATATAGGGTAAAAGCACCCTTCACTAACGTTAGCAGATATTGCGGTTGGAGTGTAGGAAAGGAAGAAATATCTGTTTAAAAACATAGGCGTATAAGAAAATACAAGATGGCCTCAGCAATAGGACCAATGTGTGTTCAGATAAGACTGATGAGATAAATATTTCTTTTACACCTGCCACCGGGTGTATGGGTGCATAATGTAGCGGCGCCTGTTCAATCGTCGGCGTCGGCGTCGGTCGCATGTCCGATTCCAAGGAAGAAGTGGTAGGGCCTACTCGCAGCATGCAACTTCCACAAAATGAAGCGATAGCATCGACTAAAACACACACAAATGTAATCAAATAGATGAAGGTGAGTGGCGGTCGTTTGTCTAGGACAGGATTGTTTGCGGCGGCGACGACAGGCACGGCCATTTTCTCCTATACAAATGCTTACGTAACAACGCTCTAGTCGACCGACTATAATTTGCTACTTTTCTCTTTAAAATCTCCCTAGATTTAGATCGCATCAACCGGTTTTCAAGCCCAAATCTTGACTCATTGTAAATGTTACAGTTTGAAATGAAATTTTAACGCTACTTTTACCACCAACAGACCTTATCTCAAGTAAAGTAGGCCTACAGGAAAGCACTGCCTGCAGAGGAAACTCATGAGCGCAGCTATTGCATTCGACTTTCGCGATTTTCTATTCTTTCGCGCAAAGTACGAAAAAGGAAAAAGAAAATAAATTCGATTGAGGCGTCAAATGTATAGGCCTACAACGATACACGAGCAGTTGGCCTATTCCGTTTGCGTAACTTGAATGAACGCTGCAATGTTAGGTGATTGTAACAAAGGCAACTTTATAAATTTCTTTCAAACGTTTCAAGAATTAACCGGCAAGTTTCTTTAATATAAAACCTGTCGGTTTATAGTTCTGTGCCGTATTTGATCTCCAAGCGCGATCTAATCATTTGCGTTCACATTGCCTGCATTGTGTGCCATTGCGGTCATACGTCTGTATTGCATTTTACCTTCCAGAATATTGTATAGAGTCGCTAAGGGAGATAGGCCCACTACGCGTACGGTGATCCGTTGAAATAGTACGCCTAGGCCTAATTGTCTACTGCTACATTTACTACTTTCTTTCACTCTAAGTGATCGTTCCCGTTGTGGCCGGTTTTATAAAATTAAAATCATTTTACTTACTTCTCTTCTTCTTTGCATACGCTGACAAATACATAGAGTTTTTTTTATTGTAGCCTATAAACCTGCAAAGCTTGTTTTGTATTATTTTTTTATTGATAAACTTGCAGGCGCAGGCCTGCAAGTTTATCAATAATAGGCCTGCTGTAAACAATTGACTGTCTCCTCCCGGGATCTTTGCGCAACAATCACGAAACTAATCTTTATTTTCAACAGGTTGAGGCGAGCACTTGATCCAAGAACGAGAAAATCTCTATTTTTTCAGGTACCGGATTAGTAGAGTAACCAGTTTCAGAATATCGGGATGTGGTGTTACTTGCCCATCTTATTTAGAACCCGTGCGGAATGTACAAAAGCTCATTTTGAGAGTGATTAACAATAACCTCCCGCTCTATACTCTTAAAACAAGCTCGAGCATTTTCAAGTACTAGACGTTCGCCAATTTTATTCCCTGCAACTAATTATTCAGGCCTACAAGAACACGGTAAACTTCCCGAAACGAATCCACAACCACAGTGCAAGAAACAAACATTAGATTTACTCGGAGCAATAAAACGCTACCTATTCCAATGATTTTTCACTTGGCTTTTGCATTGTACCACCTACTTCCCCAAAACTACAAAAATGTGCCCAACATAACACAGTTTAAAGCTGAATTACAGAAATAGGTTTAGGCCTATAGGCGCCGCGGTCGGTTTGGCACCACACAAAGCAAACGATCACACCTTTCAATCTGCGAGCTCACCTCCTGATATTTTATTGTGGACGACCACATGCTCGGAAAAAGAGCCGTTAAATTGACCCTTATTTGGAGATGGGTTCACATAGGCGAAAAGGTCCAATTACCACCTCATTTGTAAATGTTAATGTAAACGTAATCAAAATAAAACGTTATAAATGAGAATGCAAGTGTAGTGCAACGTCATTTGAAGTAGGGCAGATCAATTATTATAAGGCCTATTATTATACGCCTACATTTGTTACGATAAATGCCTGTAACTAGGTACCTGTACTTAGGTATCATTTACTTTGTTAAAAGAAAAGTGTGTAAATGTAGGGCCTACTGTTTGAAACGATACGTTTTTAGCTGACACGGAAATTCTGTTCAATGGATTGTAGTTTGTAGAATCGGTTTCGAATAGGTTTATAAGAGTAAGAAAACTGTCAATGACATAGGCCAAGGTTATATTGGTCATTATCTACATTGGTAAGAGAAAGTCATGTGGGTGTTTCAATTTTTTAATTTAATTTTTTTTAAAATAAACGCAAGCAGTTCCTGCTGAAATGGTAATTTAAAATATAGGCAAGAAAAGTATTCTTTTTCGTGTTGGTTTTTTGAAATTGAGTTTTAACCGGATATAGCCTACACGTTTTCAGGCCTCTGAACCCAAAAAACATGTTTCAGCGATTGATCTCTGTGTGTGTGTGTGTGTGTGTCTACAAGATAGGGTAAGTGGCATGTCTGCTGAAATTCTTGGGGGCCTGTGCTCTCATGGTAAAAAATGTTTTTTTTTTTTTAAATATTATGGCCTCAATATGCATTCTAAAGCAAAAGCGTATAGTATAATCAAAGTTGTAGAACATTAAAACTTAAATAAATAAAAATAACTTAAATAAATGACTTTTAATCAAAGCGTTTCTGTACAACACTTAGTTTAGCGCCAGTTAGTGATTTTCTGCAGTTTTTCATCAAATCGGTAAAAAATGGGATTAATTAATATGGCGGCCTTAGTATGCATTTTACGACAAAAATGTAATAATAAAAGTTAATGGGAGTAAAACAACAACTTTTATTTCAAAGGGTTTTTCTATGAAACCTAGTTTAGCATAAATTAGTGATTTTTCGTATTAGTGATTTTTTTAGTCGAACATAAGTTGTTTTTCATTTTGCGTCATTCACTCGTGATTAAAATTAGGCTATGTTTTTCATTTTATATTGGTTAGTAATGACTAAACAAAGGTAATAAATGTGGGTTTTATTTACATTGGCAAGAGAAAGTCGTGTGTGTTTCACACCAGATGTTTTTAATTTTTTTGAAAGTGCCAAATCCCTAATGGTCAATGAATAAGTTAACTTGTGAAAATAGTCTAAGTGTAATAAGTGTATGACACTATGTTGCGTTGTGTGGGGCTATTTGAGTTTGGTGAAACGGCGAACGTCCACTTGTCACACGCTGATTATGTACAGGGCTCACCCACTCCCAGCTTGGGTGGATTAGACACTTCGTGGAACTGCACGTCCCCAAATTTGACATTTCAAATTTTTATATGGTCGAAAAAATGGTTTAAGGTTTAATGTTCTCGGCGAGCGAGTTTTGTGGCGCTTCGCACCCTAAATTCACAAGTGTAAGTGTTTAGGTAGTCGGCAAGCCATGTGAATTTCGTGGTTCAGAGCCCTTGAAGTGCGGGTGCCTTGCGGCTGCATATTTGCAGTGGGTCGGGTTGGAGGTTAGTTTCACCTAATTATTCTTTCATTACCGCTATGGTTATGTGGTTTTTACTAAGAGTAAAATAACAATTGAATAGATTTTAAATGTTAATATTTGAATAATAATTTATTTTTAAGATAAAGTAATTGATCTTAGATTACCATGGTACCAGGAACTGGTGGAACCCGAAGACATCTGCCGACTGAAAGTCAAGTAATTTTTGACGCCGATCAACATGCTATCGCCAAGTTCTATCACAACGGCAAAACGTAAAACGTCTTAAAGTTTTCGCGGAGTCTAGCACCACCCACGGGGCCGATAACTGATTTTCCTTAATTTTCTTGTGATTTGGTTGCAAGGCGGACAAAAAAGATACTCATCGTTTTTGCGCTCCGATGCCCAGATTTATGTGAGTCAGTTAGCCTAAGAACTGTGCGTGATATAGGTGTAAATAAATTTCTGTTTCTCGTCTTGCGATTACTGAACCGAACAAACGACTGAGGGTCTGAGGAAGAATAGGGACTTTGATAAGGGATCCACCGACGCCGACCTCACGCCCACACATTTCGTTTTAAAAATGTATCCCTGATGATAATTATGTTATTTCCCAAAAATGAACAAAATAATTGTTGCTTGTGATTCGATGAAAAAATGAAAATGGCTTTTATTTATTTGTAGGTCTAGGTGAATGTTGTTTTTGACTGGTGCCAACCCTACATACATAACCCTATCGATCTATTCTAATCATTACTCAACCTGTAAATCAATAGACTTTCTCTTGCTAATGTAAATAAAAACCATATTTATAACCTATGTTTAATAATCAGTAAATAATGCAAAATGAAAAACATAACCTAATTTTAATCATGACTGAATGACGCTAATTGAAAATCATTTTTTCTTCTACTTAAAAATACGGAAAATTACTAATTTACGTTAAACTGGCCTCTGTAGAGAAAAACGTTCGAGGTGAAAGTTGTGATTATTTTTTATTTTCTATAACTTTTATTATTAGTACATCTTGTCATATAATGGCCAAGGCCATTTGGCAATGGTCAATGGTAAATGGCTAAGGCCGTAATATTAAAAATCCCATTTTTTACCGAATTTGATGGAAAAATACAGAAAATCACTAATTGGCGTGAAACTAAACGTTTTACAAAAACGCTTGATTTAAAAGTTGAAGGTTTTTTAAAGTTTTACAACTTTTATTATGTACACTCTTGCCCTAAAATTCCTTAAAATTTAGGCCGGAATGTTAAAAAAAAAACTTTTCTACGAGAGCGCAGGCCTTCCAAGAATTGCAGCAGAGATGGCGCTTACCCTATCTTGTAGAGCATAGGGCCTATAAAATGTAGTAAGTGAGGCAACTTTAACAAAAAATCGTAGGAGCCGTTTTTGAGAAAATCGCAAAAAAGCAAAAAACCGCACGTAGGCTATAAACTACTATTTCCGGTTGACTGATTTTAATGAAATTGCCGTGTCGGGTGCCGTGTAGTGGTATTTAACTCAAGTTCCAAATTTCAAGTTCGTACGATATTCCGTCCTTGATGTTTTGTTTACGTACAGATCAATCGCTAAAAACATTTTTTTGGGTTCAGACGGCCTGCAAACGTGTAATTGTATCCGGTAAAAACTCAATTTTGAAAATCGACATGAAAACAATACTTTCCTTTCCTATATACTCCTTATATATAGGGCAAGAGGAAGTAAAAATTGAACGTGGATAAAGAAGGCGTACGTAGGCCTATTTTCGGTGGTCATCTTATGGCCGCCTACCTAACACCCACCCATCCTACAACATTTTGCCATTTTGTTGCCAATTTTCATTTGACAATTATCATTTATTTTCTTTTTATTATCATTTATTATTCTATCAGACATTTTATTATATGCCTACGAGTGTCTTGGAGAAATTACACGATGGAAGTGATAAAATAGATTTTGGCAAAGTGTTAGATGCTCTCCTGTGCTTCTAGACCGTGTATTGTGGTACAACTTTTATATCAGAAATGCATCATTCTTAGGCAAAAAAATATTTTTGATGGATTGTTTGACCATCATAATTGCAATTTCTCGAAGGCAATTTATGAACGTCGTTAAAAGCCGCAAAAACCATAATTTCAAAAAAAAACACGCACCTTCCAGCAAACAGCACCAAACTGAACACGCGTTGAAAACTGGCGTTGGTGGTTGGCGTAAATGTAGGCCTACTCGGGTCTTGATGGTGTGTCCATTGAAACGTAATATTTTTAAAAAATGGGTGAAATTCGGGTACGCCTAACGCTCTTCCAACGAATTAAACTCAAAGTACCATCTGATGGATGTATCAGCTCGTCCGCTAGTAAATTAATAATATTAAAAAAAAAATTCCGGTTTTCTTACGAAATTGTTTAATGCCGGGAAAATGTGCGAATAACGGTCGACTGACGGAGATAGAAATGTATAGCCTAGGTTTAGTGCAAAGGTTGGTAAACGTAGTGGTGATCGGGTGATCACCTGTGGGGTGGTGCAGCGATAAAGAAAAATTTAAGGGAGAGTGGATTAAATTTGGTGCACATGACAGACTAGCTATAAAACAATGTAATTAAAGAGGGTGTGACATATTTTAATATTGTTCGACCACACCCTGCAACAGAAAGACGCCTGCTCTTGACTGTTCAACCAAACTCACCACGATAATAAATCTTGCTTTCCTTATCGTGGTCTTGCGTTGTCGTATGCCAACTCCCAGAGAATTTTACACAAAACACTGAGGTGAATTTTTCTTTTTCGTTTATGCACACCAGCAAAATATTTGCGTTGCCCGACCCCGTTAATGTAGAGCTTTGATGCGCCACAATTAACATAATCAGCGTCTACCTTGTTAAAGAGTGGTCACAGCCACTGCCACAGACACAGCCAGAGCAGCCTGATGTTTAGCCTAAGTTGGTCTAATTTCGTCCCGGTTATCACTCACTAAAGAAGAGAGAACTGCCCTCGTCAAGCGATTCCAGTTGATCGATTGGGTGTGTGTGCCTGTTACATATAATTCACTGAAATTGGTGTATCCATTATAAATGCAGAAATTATAAATGTGCTTCACGCTCTAAGGCAGAGCATTACAATGGTTTATTAGAAAAAAAACCATCTGATTTTTATTGACAAATGTCCATACGAGATGTTTTAAACTAAAAATAAGATAAGATAAGTTTCATTTTCGAAAGTGAAGCACAATAACATCTTTCAACGTCTAACAATAAAACGACCAATAGCCGGAGAAAAAGTCTTTGAAGCCGACATCTAAACAATTATACGGTGGACGGTCACTCCATAATAAATGAGCAGGCTATTTATCTATGGTCTCTATTTACTGCCTGTCAGCCAATAAACAATATCTGCTTTACAAAAACTAAGTATACTATCCGATTTGCCTGTGTAGGCTATTTCCACTTGAAATTCATTTTCCAATAGGCCTAAGCAATTGGTAATTTTTTTAAAAATCACCTTTGATAATAATTGCATCGTGTTGAAATGTGATACTACGCAATAGGCCCGAGCATCTGACAATATTTAGTCGGTGTCGATTGTGTGCGCGTAACATACTATTAGCCTACTATTAGCCTACAACTAGGTAAGAAAGTACTGAAAGATCATCTCATTATGAGGAATATTCCTGTTAACATCCACTTCAAAAGCTTTAATTTTTGAAAAGCGTACTTTTGAAAAAGAGCAGAACTCCAAAGTATCGTCCCACATATGCAATTTTAAAGAGCGCAACAAATGTAAAAATAAGATAAATTTAACGAAAAATGCTAAAGTTTTTAAAAAAAATTGTTTTTAAGAATCAGTTTGCATCGACGTATATGCCTTTAAATTTATAGGCTTACAAATTACACATTTATTTTTAGAAATACAAGACTAATCAGTGCCAAAATAGCATGTCGGTTGAGAGCATTTTAGTTTTAAAGTTTCAACCATTTAACAAGTGCGATTGTGTGTGTGTGTGTGTGTAGGTTGGGTTGTTTAGCAATTACCCTAGTGCTAAAAACCAAAACCTGCCCCACTCTCTGTCAAATCAGCCGTTTGCAGAATATAGAATAAGGAAGGTAAGATCACGCCACATGAAAGAGATCTTGAGAAAGTTATGTGATCGTGCATAAAACGTACGAAATAAAACCCATAGGTACGGCCCAGAAAACTGGTCATGGCAGAAAAAGCTAGAAACCAACTTAACAGTGTCATTTCTCTGACCTGGCTGCCAAATTATATGACTTGGTTCCTAAGAATACAATACATCTAGATCGAACCAGGTACCCTAAATGTAAAAAAGAAACGTTAAACTGGGTTATTAGTCTATTGGACACCATGTAGAAGATGGTGTCAGCTCACTTACCGTTATATTTGTCAACTAAAAGTTTAATTGTTGTTAAGGTGAAGGTGAAGGTCCTTAACCACCACAGGTTATGACGATTTCCAACAGATAGGGCAACGGACTCACGTTTTGAAAAATCTTTTTTTCCACATTACAGCGGAGTGTACCACTTTGCACTAAAACATAGAAAAAGTCCCGGAATCGGTGCTTCCGGCTTTGCGGCGATAAATTTTCCCCATCTGCTGGTGTGGCACGCCCATCTTGCATTTACATGCAGGCGACCGCCCCGGAACTCAGTGGCTATGAATCTTGCTAAATGGAGGGTGGATAACCGAACCACCTCTCTTCTCCTCTACACCACTCATTCTTGCTCTGTTTCGCTCTCTCTTTCTCTCCGAAATTCACCCCTTTTTATATTTACTCTATTTGGTATAATCATGTGAAGGCCTTTGCCGCGAGACACATTCACTTAACACGCCTTGCGGCCAACGCTAACGCGTTATTTTACTTGTAGCCTACGGTTACACGGCACACTCGACTCGGTCTAAGTCGGCGCCTAGACGCAGACGGTCGCTGAAACGACGCCGTCGTAATTTCAGTATTTCAGTGTAGCTTGATCGATAAATCGGTGAAATCATTATACGCGTAAGCTTACACGTTACAGGCTAGACGGTTACGCGGTGAACGGTGAACGGTGACCGACCACTATTCATTTTGTTTTCGTTTTTTGAAATGACGTCGGCTGACAGCCTTACAAGGCCAATGGTCATTTTCATTTCACCGGTTTACGCTTATCTATGGAGGTGCTGGACGGCTGAGATTTCGGCCCGCCCTCCCCTCTCGGGTCCAGCTTCGTCACAGTTCTCTTTTAATTTGCATAATAATAATGCTGAAACTAGCGGTCAAATCGAGCTTGCTAACACTCAACATTTTTACTTCTTATATAAATTTTTGCGCCGATACGAACAGGTTATTAAACACAAAATGCATCGGCTCCATTAACTGGCAATTTAAAAATTTGAAAAAACTCTTGTAGGTTATTCATTTGTATATCAATTTAACATAGCTGAGTTTGAACATTTAAATAGGCCTAGGCCTATCGGCTGTAAACAACTACTCAAAATTTACCTCCTAAGATTTCCTATTCCTCTACTTTGAAAAAAAAAGTTATTTTACAAAAACGAAGTCTCTTTTAAAGTAAATTCTGATAAAAAGTTGTGATAACCACCGCATCGAGATGAAACTCCCGGAAAATATTTCATGCTGATTGAACAATTTTTGTGATAGTAGGCTAAATGCATTTCACTGTAGGCCATCACCGTCAAACCAGGATTTTCATGTCTAAAACCTGTAGGCTACTTGTCTTCGTTTTCCTTACCTGCGACTGTATCCAGTTTTTTTACGGGTGTACAGGTGAAACTACTAAACCCTTCATTTAGGCCTATCTAACAGCAGCCAACGACAAAAATTGCTGCGACAGTCCTTTCTACCAGTAAAAATTTCAGTTTAATGAGATATCAAAAGAAAAAACCGTAGAAACCCTTCCAGATTAGACCATTCATGGAGATTACATTTGGGCTGTAAGTGCTACCCCCAGCCCCCTCACCACTTCTGAACAGACAACGGTAACTCTATAAAATCCTATTAGGCCTAATATTCCTAAAATCTACCTTTATCCTTTATCAACATCAATTATTTGACTAGATGCCGGCTACAATGGATTTTTGACCACAATTGCATACCAATTTCCACTGCCTCTAAATATGGAATCAGACTGATAAAAGAGAGCCAGATGTGTAGGCCTACCCTATAGCCTACAAAATCAACTAAATAAATGTTGTTAATCAAATTGTTGTTTTAAAATAAAGTTATTATTCGCGTTTATTATTTATACCTGTTTAAGAGAGCGTAAGAAACTGAATATTTTGTTGTTTTCCTTTTGTTTTTCTTGGCCGTCCGGGGTTCTTCTGGGCATTTGCTTGTTCTTGTCACTCTCACATAATGTTCAGATTTGTGAATTTTCATGTCGTGTCTGAATTTTTCTAGTCGTTAATGCCGGTTCTTTAGTTTTTTACATGTTCTTCAGTTTCAGTCATCCATTTTGACTTATTTTTGCTGGTGTTTGTGACGTTGAGGACATTCTGTGTTTCTGTCCGTAACATCTTGCTCTTCTTTTCATGAACTGGTCTATGATTGTTTCTACGTGTTTGTAGATTCTTGAAAATGGTCTTTTATTTCGTATTCTGTCTTTGCAGACCGCTCCAAATATTTTCCTAAAGACTTTTCTTTTTTGTTTGTCAGTGAATCACTGTGGGTTTCGCTGCGTAAAAATATTTTTTGTACGCTTTTCTAATTCATATTTTAGGCCTAAGTGCTGCTGTCACTTTCGTTTCCTTATTCAATGTTTACTTAATAGCCAAATGGTTGTAAAAATATATTTCCTTCCAGTAGCCCTCCAGTAGTTTATGATAAAGGAAATAAAAAGAAATAGAAATAGAATCTCGTATATAGGCATAGACTATATATATTTTTAAAAATAGATGACGTTTTTCTTGGGTCATGTTTCACACGAATTCCCGGGCACTGAACAATTGAAATTTGTATAGAGATTTGTATGTAATACATCCTTAAATCCATTTACTAACTAAGTTCTGATCAGTAAACGCCCTCCACAGAGGTGTAATAATATTGTAAACGCTCTTCCCTCTTCCCTCTTCCCTCTTTCTCAAAAAAGTGAACAAAAGCGCGTCGTCTAATGAATGTTCCTAATAACTTCACTAGTCGAACTGATGATTCGCGGTAGAGTTTGGCCAAGAAAAAATGAAAAGCTGTGAAAACGTTGATTTATGATGCTTTATCATCTTGCTCTCTCTTGCAAGTGAGATTGAATTTTAAAAAATCGGAGCCTGGCTTACGCAGCTTAAAAAACGTCGGCAACTATTTTTCCTCTCTTTTTTGTACGGGGTGGACCGGGCCCCTGTTTTTAACCCGTCTCATTTTTCTCAAAGAAATTTATACATGACTTTTATTTCATTTATTCCTAATCTGTGCTAAAGAATAATCTCTTTTTGTAACCGCATCCATTTCTTTTTTCTTTTGGTTTAACGTCCGACTGTTTTGCAATAACTGCATCCAGGAGACTCGTAAAGGAGGTATAGGACATGTCAAGATAAAACTGATAAGCTTGTCTAAATGTTAACGATATGTAAAATTCATTACCACTACTAACTTGCTTACTTCAATAAGCGTGTCATCCGACCGTTTTCATCAAATGGTTACTATGAGAGAAAAGAGAGAATAGAAAAGAGTTCTATCTAGTTCTTCACGATCAATTCGGCTCAACGTTTAATAACAAGTTTATATATTTTTCAACCTAAACTATTTAAAAAGGAATTCGTGTACTCTGTAAAATGTTTCAAAGCTCAAGTATGTTTTTAGCTTTTTCGTAAACAAACTTAAATTATCACAACTTTTTAAAGCTTGTGGCAATTTATTGGTGTATATCCTACCTGCATATACTAAGTAGGTTTTTGTTAAAACAATTTAGTATCGAGATAAGCAACGTAGTAATCAATTCTGTTTCTTGTGCAGTGGTCGTGGACATTTAAAAATTGAAAAGGTATTTTCCTTTACGTACATTAGTACTTCAAAGATGTACGAAGAAGAACTGTAAGCAGTTGAAGCTCCTTAAACAATGATCTGCATAAGGTTAAGTGGTTGACTCCCACCATATTCCTAATAGCTTTTTTCTGAATTTTAAAAACTTTTTCCATGTTAGTCTGTGATGAATTACCCCACACTAATATGGCATACTGTATGTGAGATAAAATTTAATCATAGTAAGCAGCTATTAGCAATTTTTTATAATTTAATGCGGCAATTTCTTTTAATGTAAATACCCCAGTTGATATTTCACCACAGATTTGGTCGGTATAGTAATCCCACAATAAAGTTCTATCTAGTGAAAATTTTGGAAACTTTACTGTTTGCACATGTTCTAGGATATTATTCTGTAAAAATACATTCATTATCTGTGTCCCCTTACATTATGTTTGTTTTTGAACTGTAAGTACTGACACTTTTCCCATTGACTGTCAACATTAATTCATTCAGAAATTAGACTACAGATTCTACGCTAACATGTGCATTCACTTCGAGACTCTCTACCAGTAAACTTTAGTTTATTACTGAAGCATAATCAGCAAACAATAATTTTCTACTGTTAGCCATGATTTCTGGTTAACTATTGATGTGGGTATAACAAAAACAAAATATGATCTAAAATTGAACCCTTTGGAACACCATCTTTGACGCCAAACGTTTTAGACAAAGTTTTGTAAGTTTGCTCCTAACAACTCTAGTTATTTCTACGCACTGTACACTTATAAGATAAGACTAGAATCATTAAAGTCCTACAATTCTAACACCTAATGACTCCAAAATTTTCAACGTGACTTCATGATCGAAAGCTTTACTTAGATCTGAAAACATAACTTGTAGTCCAGTCAACCTGTGTTTTTTAGAGAAAAAAAATAGTATAAAGCTAATTTTTCCCCCATCGATTACTATAGTTTAGATAAATGTACTGCCAAAAGTCCCCACCCCTACCCCTCTTGCTTCCCCCCCAGCGACCCCCCCCAAAGTTACAAATCGCAAGGGTTTCGTAAAATCGCGTTTATCTCAAAAACTAAACAAGATATTGGATTAAATTTTGTTGTTGTCTTTCTTATAATATTTCCTACAATTAATGTCCTAATCATTTTTATCGTATCTTTTACCGTTCGGTAGTTATTCATAAAAAAGCTGATAAAACATTATAAATTTAATTACGTAATTTTACTTTTTGGTTTACAACTATTTACACTAACATTTTACACAAAAATGTTTCAAATAAAACTTTTAGTCCTTTTTAAGATCTATAAAATAATATATAACAGTACTTACTTTATTACGTACTTACTTTATATGTAGTAACAAGGCAAAACCAGCCGCTGCAATGTAGAGTGCTCAGTTGTGGCGGCGTTCGGTGATAGAAGGTCGAGGGCGTCGGTTGCTATGTTGCAGTTATAATTTTTCGCGTAATTAAGCGCCACTAGGACATTTCTTTTTTTAAATTAATAAACTTATTTCACAAGTATCTTAGTATGTATTTTCAAGTGTAAGAGCAAACATTTATGTAATATGAAAAGTTTCCGTTTTTCAGACTACATTTTAAGAACTGTATGCAAAACCATTTTTAATTTGAGTTTAATAATATGATCAGGCCTAAAGGCTATTTATTGTCCAAAAGATTATGTACGTATATGATGGATTAAACATCCATGAGAAGTTTCTCAGCATCCTCGACTTCAACGACCGTGACGTTACTGCAGAATCCTCCACAAGTCCCACACATTTCTGTACAATCCAGGGATGCCTTAAAGCAGCTGCATTTGCTTTTGTATGACACTTTTCAGTTGTAGGAAACTAAGATGATTACCTCTTCAGGTACCGGTGGTTATTTTTTAGTAAACCGGGTACAACATATTGTTTGTTAAGAGTCCAACCCCAATCCGTAGCAGCCATATTCTTATCTCCAGTGCATTTTTGAAACCGGTAGTAAGTTCAAAATGAGTGATGCTCAGCAGCATTAGATGTTGGAGGAAGAGACGCCATGTTAAATTTGGATTTTAATGTCGTTTTTGCAACTGTTTGAGGTATAAAGAATATCTACTTTCGTTTACACTTTTAGACCTAGTAGGCCTACATCCGAATAGTTTCTGGACAAAATTCTCTCCTATTTCTTTTAAGAGTACGGTTGTTAGCTTCCTTTTCATAAAACAGTAAAGCTTTCGCGCGTACCTCCTCACAAGTAGCCTACTTAGCATATTGTACGCGTTCAGTTCGCCTTTTCCAAAAATAAAATAAGACTTAGTGTCAGATCCAGTCAGAGCATACATAAACAACATCACATTCTTCAATCATCCTATCTCTTCAGGAATTTTCCAGACATCATATTATATGTTGATGGTGTACCAGAGGGTTTGTGGAAGAATAGTTGTAGTTTTTCACACTGTGGTAGACCAATTAATAAAACAAAAATATCAGTGTCTTGTCCAACAACAACTATTGACCTATCACCGTGACTCTTGGAGACGTTTAATGCCATCAAACACAATTGATCTAGTTTAATCTAGCCATCAAACACAATATGGCAATCCTTCCCATACCTTTTGACTACGATGTCTATATATCATTCAATGATTCTGCCGTATGTTTCCGTGTTGGGCCACAAAACAGAAAATGTCTCCGCATTTTGTTGTTGAAGAGGATGTAAATATTAAAATAGTTGAAAGGGCAATAAAAGTCTCCAAGAGCCACGGTGATAGGTCAATAGTTGTTGTTGGACAAGACACTGATATTTTTGTTTTATTAATTGGTCTAGCACAGTGTGAAAAACTACAACTATTCGGGTATTTCACGACACAGGTTGACTGTACTATTAGGCTTTCTCTCTTGCATCCAGTATATAAACTACCTGTTTAACGAGTGAGACAGTAGCGGTTTTAGTTGACTTTCAATTTTAAGAACATGGTGTTCTTTTGAGATGATAAGGTTTTCGGTCAAAAAAATGATTAACCTGATGAACACTACCTTTTTAAAAACATTTCTCTGGGTGGACAAGTATAAATTTAATTTGGAACTCGATCCTTTTTTTGATAATTACGAACAATTCTCATCAAAATGTTATCAGGCGCTCACCAACCACTGAATGTCATTAATTCACAGAGCAGACTGACATCTTTTTCGTTCTGTTTTTTCTTCTACTGTTTCTTTTTCCTGTTCCTTTTTCTTAATTTAAAATAATATTATTTTTGATGAAGTTTTGCTGAACTATATTTTTTAGTGGGATTTTTTAATATTTTTATTAATTGTTAATATAGCAAGTAATTTTATTGAAACATTATTTTTTATGAGCAAAAACACGACAAAAAGTGTAATAGCAAGTACTATATTAAGTAAATAAAATAGTTGTAAGCAATGATGGTTTTGTAAATTTGTATGTCAATAAGGCTTATATGGATAAGTTTGGTTAGCCTTTATAATGTTGTAAATAAATAAAGTAAAAAAAAGGAATACAGCGGAAAAGGTTGTCAGAAGAAGTTTGATCGTGTCGCTCATTAGTAAGTAGGCCTGTTTTCAAAACAAGTTGTCAAAACGGGAGTAAGATCATCTAGATTCGGACGAAATTGTTTCCGTTTCCAATACTTCGAAGTACTTATTGGCCAAAAACCTTCAAAAAATGTTGAAGACCCAAATTTCAATCTTGATGATCAACGTACTCGAAAATTTCTATTAACTCATTTTAGAATCGATCTCCAATTGTGACAAATCAAATCAGTTTTCAAATTTTATTTCTAATTTAAGCAGTATGGTCATACACTTAGAACTTAAACAGGTTTCTTAAGTTTACGTTGTCGGAATGGTGGGTGTTCTACAATATTTGATGGAAGAATTTTTTCCGTCAGAGCAGAAGGATCTCCCTCCTCCTTTTTGCTAATCATTAAATATATTTAAAATTTAATTTTGTATATTTCAATATATATGCCTACATATAAATACCTACAATAAATAGATACAATAAATAAATAATATGGCCTACAATAAAACAACTTTGTATAAATCAGATCAAATCGTACATTAATTAGTTTGGAAATGTCTTCTGAAGATTTTCATTTCATTGACTTTCTTTTTTACTGTTTTGGAATGGCGGTCGTTGTAAATTATTTGATTCATTTTCTTGTTGTCTGATGTGGCCCTTCGTGATTTATTCCAGTCCGCCCCTCAGCTATGTCCCTCTCTCTCTATCCCGTGAACGTTTCAGGTATAATAAGAAAACTCTGTGGTGTTTTTAAAATTTGCACACAAGTCCCTTAATTTTTTGGGGCTGTTAGCCAACCAAAACACCTTTGGAGGTTAAATAATAATCATTTTTTCCGTAATATTTTATTAGATAAAACAATTACCATAACACGAAATGTGTTACATTGTAGCCTATCAGTGGCGGATCCAAAGAGGGGCTAGGGGGGGCTATAGCCCCCCCCTTGGGTATCCAATTTACACTAGATAAAATGGGTAATTTGTTTTGTTCGGTTGCCGAACATGAGAGGAATCCGCACGCCCGACCAAGGTCATTCTAATGGCTTCAAAATCCTTTTATTTTTAGTCAGTATTCTTGAGTCAAACCATAGTTTTTTGCCTCTAAACTCTGGTCAATAAAGAGTTAAAAACGGCCTAAAAATGTGTCATTTTACACTTAAATTTTGACAATTTCCCGGACCCCCCGCCTTGCTGGGGGGTGTTCCATACCCACCAGACCCCCCGGTGCTTTCACCCACCCAAACGCCTAGCCCCCCCCTTTGGCCTATCCTGGATCCGCCACTGTAGCCTATGTAGGCTACTGCACTGTACTGCACTGCGTAGCCTATTAGACTAGAGGTGGTGGACATTATTCCATCCAACTATCGATAAAACCATCTACTAGGACGGGCTGGAAACTTTTAAATAAATATCTAATAAAAAAGTATTATTCATCAGCAATAGCACTAACTATATCCTATTACTACATTACGTTAGCCGATAGGCCTACTATGCTATTTACTAACGCTGTATTAGCATATACTTTTATTGATATAAATTCTGATATATATTTTAGTTATTAACCTTAAGCTGTATTAATTAGGAAAATCTTTTTAAAACACTATGTTTGGAGAGTAGCAATATACGAATGTTAAACGTGGGTGATAGGGGCTGTAGAAAGGAAGAGAATAGAAGGTTTTGAAATGTGGTGTCGTAGGAAAACGGTAAAGAATAGGTGGGTGGACAAAATAAGTAATTTAGAGGTTTTTAGACGAGTGGATGAATGAAGAAAGAAGTATATGGGAACATGGTAGCCTACTAGAAGAAGGAATAGACTAGTGGGGCATATCTTAAGACATCCACATTAGCAGTAATTGCATAACAGTCGGACGTTAAACCAAAAAAAAAACAAAAACAAAAATTAAGACATCCAGGTATTGCTCTATCAATAATGGAGGGTAATATTGGGGGGGGGGCATTGTAGGGGGAGCCAAAGGTTAGAATATTTAAAGCACATTACAAAACATGTAGGGTGTTGCAGGTGTGTAGATATGAAACGACTTGAGCAAGATAGAACAGCTTGGAGAACTGCATCAGACCAATCGTGAGACTGATGACCAAAACAGAAACTACATTGCAATAAATTAAATTTATTTAATAATAATAATAATAATTTATTTTTGTAATATTGTATAACATAGAAAATTATCTAAAATAAAAAACAAAAAAGTTTTAAATAAAAATATTATCGATTAACATTTTATTTTCTTACTATCTCTTTGATTACCTACATTTGAAAATTAGTGACCATTTTCGAACTCGTCTCTCAATCTATTTTTGAATGGCAATCTATTTTTTCATTTCTGTATTAAATTTTATACCCGTTAGATCTTTTGGATGGTTGGGGATCAGGTTTATACTCGTATTTTGAGTGCCAAGTGATCAAAATATGTAGTGTCGATCCCCTGTATCTTGCATATTATTTATGTTTACTTGAAGTTTTTTAATTATTTATTTCACGTGTAGTTTTCTTATATCCATAACTTTAAATTCTGTAAATATCTGCTCCGCTGAATATCTGCACCGTTTGTTAGATATCACCTTCAAAATACTCCTTTATGTTCCTATCGATGATTCCATATAGCAATGAGCAGCTCCGTCCCAACCTAGGATACCATTAGTTAAAAGTTAAAAGTGACTGCACTGCGGCCAAGTAGGCCTATACCACTTTTATGTTTCTATATTCGATACCGGTCTTAGTTTCTTAGACGTATAGATAGCTCGTCTTAGCTTTTTGCATAATATGTTAATATGCTCATCCCAACAGAGCACAGAATCGATTACGATTCCCAAGTAATTGAGCGACGGCATTTTTGTAAACCTGTAAAACTGGTAAGTAATTACATTACTGTAATTATAAAGGACAAAATTCACAGCATCGGGTTGACCTTGTGCGTTCGCAGAAAAACTTATAAAATTGGGTTTCTGTGCATCAAGTGAAATCTAGTTTTTATTTAGACACGTTCTTGCAAACAGTGTTTCGTTTTGGGTGTTTTTGGGAGGACCGACTGTAATCCGAATGACAATTACCTTTCTTTCTTTAGTTTTTCACTGTACACTCGCGCAGACTATAAAGGACGATGGGCGGAACGTAACAGCGATGGTGGAACCGAGTTAAGAGAGGAGGTCGTACGGGGGATAATAGGTGGACGGCCAACCGACCGATGGAGGTTCGGTAGATGCCGGGCAACGAGTGTCCGACGCTCGCAGTTCGGTCGAGTATCGCTGACATGATTAATCGATCGACGGTGGTATCGGGATTCGGGTTTTAGATCGTGAGATGATAAATAATACACGATAATGTAACTCTAAGATCTGTTTTCGATCACAACTCGGTTTACAGGCACCCAGGCACCCAGGCACCCAGGCACCCAGGCGCGGGCACCGACCGTCTAAGTGGAGGTCTGTTGCCGTACCGTACGTCGAGCGTACCTATCTCTCTTTCTCTGGATATTTATTACCCTCGGCCGAGCAACTCCATTTAAACGTGGCCTTTCAAGATGATCTGCTTCACCCCGTTCTATAATAATTGTGCACCGCAACCGATGCGCTGTTCATTATTCTTTCATAAACCGGTAAAGAAACGTCACAAATGTTCCCGATCCGCGGAGAATAAAAAACTGCCTGCTTTTTGGTAAGCCAATTATAATTATAAACGGACACTCCACAGAACAGAAGCTCCAGCAAATGAGCAACAATGAGACCATGATTACCGCAATTTTTCTTTTGTTTTTCTCTTGTGTTTTTTCACGTTCTATTTCGATTTTACATGATTCATCGCTTTTAATTTTAACGGCAGTCTATTAAATAATCATCGATTGGCATGTTGACGAGTACCTGTAGCTGTCTGTAAACCGCACACCCTGCCAAATTTTCACGATTACAGGTAGGCTACATAATAGGCCTATGTACCTGTAATAAATCCCTGCTAAAATATTATTTTGGCGGAAATTTTGTGACCACGGCTCTTTAGGTCGTTCCTCTACTTAGACATTCTCTACGTACCCCACACACCCAGTTTGTGTTTCTTTGCTATGGTCGGTTTTCATCCCCGAATGGCCCGAGTAGCCCGAGTGGTCCCCTGTTCAACATACGCGTATATTTTTATAATTCGTCTGTATCGCAGCGCCACCTCTAGGCCTACATGGCCGAGTTCAGCAGTTCAGAAGACTACGCAGAATGAAGACTAAGACTGCGATCGTTCAAAACGGTTCATTTCAAGATCATGAGCACAGCATTCGGTGACTTGTCTTTCTGCTGACATTATCTACGTTAAGAGACCATGTTAATAGACCATGTTATGTTTGCCATCGATGAAGTTCATACGTTCAGACCTTATGTCTTACCTTTCACAGAAGAGGTAGTTTTTAAGTTAATGAACGCCTAAAATCATATCAAGTAAACATTTAATAACTGGGGCGGCATAAAGATACATCAATCCCCTCTCCTATTTCTAGTATTGGTTCTCTTCGACATTTACTTCTCATTTTTACATTTTCTTTACTTTTAAGCCTTTAAATTTCCAAAAAATGTACTTCGATATTAATGATATTCCGATGACTTTTCTATTTTAGAAACGCATTTAAACTGTTCTGCTTTAACTAAATTGAAGTGATCAAAAATGTTGAGTGAACGAACATATTTCACTCTTCCGACTGACTATTTTCATACTAATAATTTTTTAGCAAAATGGTCACAGATGAAATGTACTCGGGTATAAAATAGCAATGCGTTTTTAAAAGACGTAATATGTGCAGTACAAATTTATCGATTGGATTTAGCAAACATAATTTCATGAAAAATCGGGTCAAGGAGTCTTCACGTTTTCGTGCGACTGAAAGTAATCGATCGGCAAGATAATAGCAAAAACTCTCACCATTCTTTGATAGATTCTCCACAATAACATATTTATATTTGCAAGCATCGGTTAGTTTTTGGGGTGTTAGAAAAACTGCAGAAAAAGTAGCTGTAAACCCATCACTTTTTAGCTCCTTAAAGGGTAGTTTCCTGTTTTCTTTTATGAGTAGAATTCTAACCAGTGAGTTTTATGTACAGTAGGTGCACCCAGGGTCCAAATGTTACTTCTATAATTTGCGGGCCAGGTACGGTTACTGTGCAAATTCCCCCACATCACACCATGTCATGTAGCCTACCGATTTGTTCCTTTTACCCTCCGGAACAAGAATAAACTCCAGTGAGATAAATCGGTCAAAAATGGCGGCGCCATCTTTTATCGCCATTATGGTCTATTTACCCGGAGTTTATTTTTGGGGTTGAGGAGGATAAGAGGAACATAATGATGGATGGATGACAAGTTAGATGTGGCGGGGGTTTGCACCGTAACACTAACTGGCCCGTGGATCTTCTTCTCCGATTACACATCTATTGAAACTTCTTTTATCCGCGGTTCCTACTTTCCTACTTTCTTGCAAATTTTGTATGTTGTTTGCTGCTCTTTTTGTTAGAGATCCTTAATGATTTAATCTGCTTATTTTTTGTAATGAAAGAGGTGCAGATGTCTCCACCGTTTACAAGTTTATCTTGCAACTTGTAAGCTCACTTTACTGACGGTCGATTCAAAAATAATTTGTTCTTTAATTTGTTCCGCTCGCTCATATTATACGACTCGCACAACAACAACAACAACAATAATAATAATAATAATTATTATTATTACTATACTTTAATTCCAAAAAAATGAATACATTGGACGTTAAACCAAAAAACGGAATACAATTTTAATTTTAACATTTTATATTAGGTTTTACACACATTCATCTTATTACCACGATCATTCCAATAACCGAGGCGGTGGAAATTGAAATATTCAACTATGGTTAAAAACCATGTGCCAGGATATGTAACAAAAAATTATTTCACTAATTTTTTGAATTATTTACCACAAAAATATGGTAAGTGAGCTTACCGTTAACTTTATGGTTTACCTAGCATCACTTCCATGTTGTCCCTTCTGACATTAATTTTCTATTTCTGCATTTCATTTTTAAATTTAATTTCATTCTGTTCAGTTATATGTTTAGGTAGTAGGTGATAAAATTTGAGGGCCAAGTGAGAGAAGTGTCGCTCATACAGCGCACTTCTTGCTCTATCTGGAACAAATAGGTTTTTGTTCTTGTGTCGTATGCCTACTTATGGGATCTATTTCGGATGGATATTCGATTTACTTTTATGCAGCTTTCTCAAGATCTCCGTTACAAACAGTTGCTGACGTTCATCATTTGAAATTCTACAAAAAGTTAGTCTGACGGATAACGAGGTGGTTTTCTACTTAGGCTATAAGTTTTGAAATTATTTTCTGTAGGCCTACTACTGACAGGGGACGCAAATAGCAGCACTATCCCAACCCATAATCCGGTAAGTCAAGAGTGACTGCAATGTAGAAAAAAAAAATTTTTAGGGTTTCAATTTTAAGGACACTTACAAGTTTCTTAAATAAATATAATATTTTTCTTAGCCGCTGACATAATCGATTAATATGTCCCTCCCATCGAAGCAAAAAATCGACTGTTGTTCCTAAGTACCTTATTGACTGTTCCTTAGTTATTTTGCGACATCTGCAACTGGTAAATTCTGAGCAGCCATGAATTTGTTAAGTGCCGAAAATTCGGCTGGCTTTGTGAACTTGGAGAAAAACACAAAAATGGGCCTTCTTGGCGTTCATAGAAAGCAATTTTTTATCCAGCCACCTCCTAACTACTTTCAGCCCCATCTCAGCTTTTCCTTTAGCTTTATCCCAATCCGGTCCCACAAACAGTAATACAGCGTCGTCTGCAAAAGCTACTTCAGTACCTTTCATTGGCAATTTAAACACAGGGTTCACATATACAAGAAAATAAGTGGCCCTAATACTGTACCTTTAGGGACTCTATACCTGTACCTTGACTTTATAACTCTGTATCTTGAGGAATTCTATGTTAACCTGGTCACTAAGATATCCATTAATTCTCACCCTTTGACCTCGATTGGACAGATAGCTGTAGAACAGCTCCCAAGATTTCCCTCTTATACTATAAGTGTGTAATATGTCTAGCAACCACCCATCCATCACCATGTCAGATACAGGTAAACAGCCAGTGGTTTTTGGTCTGCGTTTACAATAACGCACATATCATGTTTTTAGTTTTCTATCAGATTATTAATTTTTTGTTTTTGTTTTCAGAGGTTTCCTCAACCGACAACAGTGTAAAAAAGATGGCGAGAAACTTTTATCGAAGAAATAACAATGAAGCGAATCGCTTTGATTCAATCCAAAAGATCAGGGACCGAGATGATTCGACGTACGATTTCAAACAATACGACTAGAGCTGTACTTATTTACGGCTAAATATTACAGCGATTGAGTAATTGGATATGGTTTATCATTCATAATTTTAGTTAAGAAGGCCTACTGAAATATTAAAGCGGAACGGGAAAAAGTGAAAAAGTAGGCTACTTATTTACATGTCCATCGTCTCACCGACACATACGCCTACACTTCATTCTCTACTCTTCTTCTACAGTAAAATACGTCTGTATTCTATTATACCGATAAAATAATACACATTAAATGTGACACGCCGAAAATTGGTGCAGGCAACGGCAAGGTTTTGCTGCAGCACAGAATGCAAAACGGAAGCTGACCGGACATTCCCAAAATCTACGACATCATTAACGCACTACTCGAAGGTGATCACTTACATTCTTAAGCCGACGAAATCGAAATCGACAAAATAGAATGGTTGTCTCTATTCACCACCGGCATCTATAGGTTTGCTCAGCACGTTTAATGGTCAAAGAATAAGTAGGTCTACATGTTTAAAATACACCTCTACACGTTGCACTTTGCAAACGCCCCTTCTTACTTGCTCCCGACTCTATCTCTGTAGTAGAAACGGAGTACATTCTGCGCTCGATCTTCTCCGGTCATGATCCCCTCACGCCAAAAATGTTGTATTTATAATAATTCCCTCATCGTATGTTTCGGTGTGTGCGCTCGCGCGTATTCGTTTCATTCGTTCTAGAACAGCAGCTACTTGCCTGCATCTATAATATAGTCGTAAAAAGTTGAAAATATAGGTGGGCAGTAGAGAAGACTTCTAGGTAAGAACCGTTTACCATGGGAGGAGGTAGATTAACAGTAGCCTATTTGTTTGGTCACGTCTCATTAAAATAAAATTTGTATGACCCCGTACACGGACGAACCGATCACAGATCAGTCGGCTGCTAGGTGGAAACCAGTAGTCTAGCCCGTATCTCACTAGTAGCACACAATCGAATTCTCTCTATAAGTGTAGCAGTCCTTTATCGATACCGTCTCAAAATCCCCAGAGTTAATTATTCGTAGCAGCCCTACTAATCAATTGATTAAAAAAAATTTAGCCTCCGTTTTATTTAATGAACCTTTCAATGAAATGGTTGGTCGTCTTAAAATGGACCAAGCAAAATAAATTTGACGGAGGATAAGCCTACTTATAGGAAAACTTGGTTCAAATGATAAACTTTCGCGTCAACTATTAGGGCTAATAAATGACCTAATGACTTGACAAAATTTGTTTGGGATACAGTAGGCCTACACAGTATAATACAGTATAGGGCAGGATACAGTATAAGGCTATCGCACATATCCAGACTGCGGACAGTTTTGTGATATGTTAATGGAATCAGCAAATTCAATATTGAAGTAATTGGTAATAGGTTTGCTGGCGTCTCTCCCGCCACCTCCGCACCGATTGGTCCCCCGAAGGCATAGATCCGGAGGCCGTTCTGTAGAACTCTTATTTACCGTGACTGGCCACAGTCAGATACCTAGTTTGGACAAATTTGCTAAAAATTTCCAGATCAAAGGTGAACCTGGTTGGCAACCTGGAGGATGCGCTTTACTCGCTCTCTTGTCAGGGAAGCCTCTTGACGCTCTCTTGACACGTTGCATCCGTCATCCAAAGCATACAGTACGAAAGTGTGGTCCTAACAGTCATTAAAAGCAAGTCAGAAATAAAACTAAAATTTAAATATAAAATTTAATTAGGACTCATGTCGCCATAATTTATTTTGTACCAATAACTACTCGACACCATTTTTGCTCCCGGCGGGGAAAAATGAGTAGTAAATCGGCACCAGAGTATGACGAACAAAGCTACCTCGTCAAGGCGCTCCCACACCGGAGAGCTATGGACAACCCGTGACAAACTCTCACGTGTCGTGAAGGCCCAATCTTCCCCTTGGGTTTGAAGCCGTAAGCTGTCCAGGATCCAGCCCAGCTTGGTGAGCATCAGATCTATTTCCTTCGCGGGCTGGAAGTATCCTGCAACAAGTACCACGTCGAGCGTACCCCTGGATATTCTTACCGTTACGAATTGCTCGTCAGTCAGGTCAGACAGCCAGAAAACATCTGTACCAGTAGTCACCACCACCGCCGAGAGCGGCTGAGCCCTCTGGGTATGCACCTCCACAAACCCATCGCCGAACCCGACCACCCTTTGACCGACAGTCTATGGCTCCTGGGTCAGGAGGACATCAAGATGTCGTTCCCGCTTTAACTGAAAAGCCTCCTGTGTGGCCGCCCGGGAGCGATGCAGATTTAACTGACCCAGGCGCAAGCGATCGAATCGGCAGTTCCGTCCTCCCAGACAGAGTAAAAATTATTAGAGTATTTAGTTTCTAAAGTATTTAAAGATAATTTGTTGAAGCAAAACCAAAGGGTCAGGTTATTTAAATTCAATCGCAGCTTTTTCTATAATTGGTATCAGCGCCTGAATAAATAAGTGGAGTATCGTCGGCAAAAGATACCCCTTTACCTTGGAATTCATGAGAAAAAATCATCAATAAAAACTAAAAATATAATAAGCGCGACCGTTATATTAATAGAAGAGAAATAATAGTGCCATTATAATAGAACTGAACCTTGAGGGACTCCACATTAACCTCAGCCACTTCTCTTACACTAATACCAAGAATTACACAGGTAGGCCTACTGACTTCTACCATCCGACTATGAAGCCAACCATTCTAAAACTATCCCTCGAGTTTCAACCGTGTACATCTCACCCAGGAACAGAGTGTGACCGACTGTATCAAATGCTTTGCAAATGTAAAGAAACAGTCAAGATGTATTGCATAAGCAAAAATAGCTCCCATAAAATCCTTTAATGTAAATTCTGTGATTAGATCCTCTTGAAATCCATACTGCCCAGAATAAAATAAATTATTTTTTGATAAAAATCAACAATCTTTGTTAACTGCTTTTTTCAGCGATTTAGAAAACATCAAAAGTTGTAATATGGGCGTATAGGCCTAATTACCAGCATTGTCATTTTTACTGGTTTTAAAATTCTGAATTACTTTTGCTAGTTTCAGAGCTGCTGAAATTTACCCGTCGCAAGACTGTTATTAAAAATGTATGTCACTACATGAATCACCGTAATAGACACTTGGTTCAACAAAGCAGAAGTAATGCTCGTGAACTGGAGTTTTATCGGCCTCTCCCTATCTCTCTCTCTCTCTCTCTCTCTCTCTCTCTCTCTCTATATATATATATATATATATATATATATATATATATATATATATATGTTTCCGTTTCGCAATATGTTACAGGACTTAAAAACATAGATTTAAGTGTCGCGAAAGTACAGAATTTATCATTTCAATTTCGAATCATGTTGTCCACGCTACTAATATTAATAACTTTTAGAACATTGAAAAAATATTTATTTAAAATATCATTACAATCATAACTCCATTAAAAACTGGGTGAATAGGCTAATGCTAAATTTAGATTTTGATTGGCCTGTAAAGTTATTAGCCTAATAACATTGCATTTATTTTTAGCCGACGTCCGATTCATGTTGTTAAAGTAGGCCTACCGTCTCTGGTTGTGAGATGCACTCACACATTTCTTCCCTTAATTTTAGGTAGGCTACTCAGGTTCAATACTATTACAATGTGAATAGGCCTACTTACGTAATTTTTAATATAATTTACCCCATAATGAAGTAGCAACCTTAAGACCTTCTGTAATCCGTGGTTTTAGATTGTTTTAATTTTCCTGGTTAGTCCCACTTCCATATTTAATGTCGTGTTTTGATTGATTCGTGTGAATCGTTAAAATGTGAATAAAAATGATTGATTGTGTACCGAGATCCGTACTCATAATATAATCATGTTACTGGTCATTACTAGGCCTATATAAATAAGATCTTGATTGTCCTTGTCTACTTTCGCTTTAAAATCCATTTTCAGGTTATAATTATTATGTAGGACCTACACTTATCCTTGGAAATAGCTGAAACAACAGACATACGATAAACCTGTAGGCCTGTAAGTCTATATGATTAAGTAGCCTAAATTTCATGGCAAAATGCACTCTCCAGTAAGATAATTCAACCTTCTTGTCTGACGCATAGGCCTAGTTGAACGGTAAGCTTAACCGAAGTAGGCTACATCCACTGGTAGATTAGGTCATATGTAGGCCTCAAGTTGGTCAAACATTAAATAACTTGACACTTACAGTGAGATAGGTATTCATTCAGTTCAAAGATCGGAGAGTTTAAAAATGACCGGTAAAAATAAAAGAAGTTTGAGAAACATACCGGCCATCCAAACGTAGGCCCTATTGGTCTGTTCAGGACCCGTAGGCCTTAGGGCTATAGGGTACCTTTCTAAACAAGCCCTTTGTACGCGTTGCAATGTAGCCTACTGCTTAAATTATCAGCTCACAGGTAAAATAATAAATGTTTCTTTTTAAATTAGTTAAGCGAAATTTTTAAAGGTGTTGTTTCATAAATTGAAAAGGTCGAAGCGAAGAGATCCACGTGGCGGGGCATAAATTATTCAAAGTGAATTAATTGTGAGGGTGGGTTTAGTGGAGTCAGGTTGTGATGCGGCCTGTACGTTGGCAACACGAACGTACGCCTACGGGGGGCAGTGGGGGATGAAGTTTTTTATCTGACTAAACACGACAAACCGCAATTATGTTCTACCAACTTAACAGACTAAAAATTCCTAACAGTCGTGTCAAATTCACGCGATCTTAATAAGCCCAACTAGTTTTACAGGGCTGGAGACTGTTTTTGTGCGTAGCCTGCCGCCGCCTGGTGTAATTTTGCTTTTATTAAAATGAAGGTTTAGACCACTGTGGTTGGTAGGTTGTAGGCCTACCTCTTTTTTGATTATCATGAATCTTGTATCTAATTTATTTAATTTTAATTGCATAATTAATTCATTACCGCGTATGCCGTACAGGCTTATAGTAGACGGTAATCGCCTGATTTATTAATGAACGGAAATCGCATTATTATTATCATTATTTGTATTATTATCGTAAGATAGGCCTAATTTAAATTGTCAGCCTACCCCGTAAGCGCAGGCTACATCATACAACAGCAAATGCACAGCCAAGTGAACTTTTCAACAATGGTCAGGTCTCACTTGTTGTTCCGGTTGTCCTGGTGATCTTCTCATCCAGTGAATAGGCCTACGGGTAACACTGTTCAGTAGGCTACAATTTCCTGGATTCCTTCTCTATTTAGTCCTAGCTCTTGTCTACAACTTGCCACCAATTTTAGTCAGGTCTCCACTAGAAACTGCGGTAGTCCATCTCCTATCTACTATATAGATCGAGAAAAAGTTGAAATGGCGATTTTCATATCTTCGCACCGGTGCTTTTGCAGCTAAGTTTTGCTTGAGCGTCATTCTCACTTTTCTGTTTGTTTCCGGTCTCTGATGTTATCATGCTATCCTTCCTTTCTTTGGTCGTCTATCAGCTGTGATAATTCGTTCTGAGTTGTTCAATTGTGTTAACTATCCTTCTTTCCCGCGGTACCTCTTCTCCTGGACTCGTTATTCCCTGCTGATCAGGCCTGAATTTTTATTTTCTGCTTGCTTCCGTTTAACTCCTTTCATTTTTCCTTTTCCTCGCTTTGTAACTTAGTGGTGACTGACGCGGTTGCAAATACAAGGTACCAGATTTTTCACTCAAATCATCTGTAGATCTTCCATCTGAAAGTAACGTCTGTAGTAAGCTAATCGTGTTCACTGGTCAAAATATTTCCCGCGTAAGCTAACTTTTCATCTTGAAGGAAGACAACATAATGTGGCTCGACCGTGCTTCATAATGCAAGTTCATCATCCCACACAGGTTTTTTCTGTTCACCGTCGTTTTCAATTCTGTTGGCTGCTACCCTGATGTCTTCCTGATTGGATTCTACTGGCATCTCTTACCTTCTTCTCACTTCTAACTGGACTCGTATCATTTGTGTCTCATTTATCTTTTCACTTTTTTCTATCTGTCTTCTACGGTCGCCAGATTTTTGCTTTCCATGTAGTGTTATTTACAATAAAGGAAGCACCATAGCCTGTTACTCCGTTGACTTCTTCTATTGTTGATGCGGCGCCGTTTGGTCTTGTGAGATTCTTCTGCGTTGTTGTTCCTTGACTACTCCATTAATCATATTCGTGCCCTTTGTTGTGGTGCCTTTTCGTGCGGGACTCCTGTTAGTCGCTCACTCATCACGACGGGCGACACTTGACGACGGTTGCTAAGGGTACTCGCCTTTGTAACCCTGCAGCCCTGCAGCGGTTTTTATCATTATTTTAGGCTTACCACTGGATCATTTTTAGTTCATCAGTGTGCAAGACATGTGATCGACGGCGCGACGGCTCTTCGACAACCGTTAAATAGCCGCCTACAGAAGTAACTGGATTCTTTGTGCCAACTTTTTTCTGCTAAGTGTGTAACTGTATTTCCTTGTTACCCTCCAGCAAACTAGCAAAGTTCCAACTTTGACAGGTGGGTCTGCCCATTAATGGACTGGACACCCTCCGGGTAATTGATTTGAATAAAAATAATTATTAAAATAAAACTTGACGGATGTTTTACTGGTGGCTACATTAACTGAAGATTAAAACAGAACTAGCCAAAAGTAGGAATCACTCAGACTGTTCGTTTCCCAACACTATTAGCTTTTTAGCCTGCACCTACAGTCCAGTTTCCTAAAATTGGCAGATATTTTTCTCATTAAGTTTTTAGCAATACATACACACACACACACACACACACACACACACACACACACACACACGCACACACACACACACACACGCACACACACGTCTACATTTACATAGCCTGTACAAAATGCACGTAAAATCGTCAATGAAAGTAGTTAGCCTTTAAAAAATTGACACTGACTTCTGCTTTACAAGCAATCTAGTCGAAGAAATTCCATGCGGCCTTAATTTACAAGAACGGTAAAATGTCTTTTTTGTTAGACCTGATAAAATTTGTTAGGTTTACTCTTTACGGGACTTTCACCGACTAGATTAGTATTCTACATCTGAACCAAATTTTCAGATTGATAAACGTTTTTATAGGTGAGTTCTTTCTTGGTATTTGCTTCATTACAATAAGTTTCCGAACGTTCTTAATAGGGTAAGATAAGTGGTGAGGGGATGTATTGCAGGTACCCGTAAACTTTATATCTTCCCTAGACCACAGTCACTTATTGAACAATTACATAAAATCGAAAATAAAATAAATCACTGAATGGAGCTAAGAGGGGTAGTGTTGGCTAAACTGATAACTAGACCTAGGCCTATCGGTTTGTGTGAGCGGTCCGATGATTAGGCTAGGGTACGGGGTGAAGTAGGGTGGATGATATGAAGTGGAATGTGGGTGTCAAACCAAGATCTGGAAGAAAGCAGCTAGGCTATCGGTATACCGAGTGCAAGCAAGGGAGGCCAGTCAAGTTGTGGGAGGATCTAAGAGCGAGAAAATACTCGCTATAAAAGAAAACAAAACTCAGTTCAGAATAGAAGCGAAAGAAAGAGTGGAGAGTGGCGGAGGCGGGCTACCTTCAAAATGGCCGGAACTGAAGAAAGAGGCCGTCCGTCCGTCCTTTCTAAAATTGCCTGCCTGGCTGTCTGCAAGGGTTGTACGAGGAAGAAATCTAGGTTTGCGTGGGAGGGAAGAGTGTGCTCTGCTCTAAGTATCTTCATTGGTCCGATGGCAGATTTAGGTTAGGCCTATTGGCGGCAGCAACCCTACACTACTGCTAATTATTTAGGCCTACCGATCAGCTGCATTTAAATGACCTGTTTCAAAACTTTGGGGGAAATTATTTCTGTTTCGCCAACTCATTTATTATTCTTTACTTGACGTCTATTGCTTGGTCCATTTTTCGATCTGTTCGATATTACTCGATCGGAGTGCTCTCGCTGAAAAATGCAGTAACGACTGCAATGTCTCGCTTTTCTCAGCTGGATCCCTGAATCCACTTCCATTCGCCGACAGAATTTTCTCCCTATTTTATCTGTTACATTTTTCTATTCATTCTAGCCATGGCAACCGTCAACTATCTTCTCCTTAAGGGGTAAAAAGACGTTGTCAATAAGGCGGTGCACAGGAGAGTTGATCTGTTGTTAGAGGTAAAAACCAACAGAAATAATCTACTAATTTGTACGCAGAAAGGAGATGACGTGTCATGCGGCGGCTAATCGACGGTCGGATGGTCGAGTAATCAATAAATGAACGAATGACCAACGAACGGCATTCTACCAAATAGGCCTAATTAATGTGATTGTATGCAAGAGTGGCAACAAAGGCAGAAGCTATTCAAGCGTACTTTTAACCTCTTTTACTTTGAAATATTTGAATTCTTTTTATTATTTCATGTAATGAAGGAAATATTTTCTTTATTGCTGAAACTGTGAACTGGTTCTTAATACGTGGACAACTTACTAAAATTATTTCTCTCCACGACAACATTTTTTTTCCATTACTTTGTAAAAGGCTAATAGGCTTTTAGGTAAATAGCCTATGAAAAACTTTACGTCTGTTGCCCTGTGGTTTATTTAAAAGAATGTTTTATAGAGTTAGAAGCGCTGCTATGGAGTGGATCATATCCTTCAAAAACATGGAACAAGCGGTTCAAACGTCAGATGCCCACGGAAAAACTAAAATAAATTGTATATCTGAATTCTTTTTGGTTATCTGCTGCTGTAAAAGATCTGTCGCGCAATATCCCCGCAATCAGCATATTTTCTGTGAACAGATGCACTTATAGACCTCTAGCGTCATGGCGGTACCCACGGTCTTCCGTAACGGAGCTTCCCAGAGAACAACCTTGGACCTTTCTGAATTTTCTGAACTCTTTTTCTGACTCTTTCTGAATTTTTAAATGATCTGCCACACTTTTCATCCTACTCACTGTTAGGATGTTTGCCGATGACGAGGCTGGGAATGGGATCACACGTTAAATAAAAACGTAATTATTGGGTTAAACCGATTGCGTGGATAGGCAACAGTAGATCACTATTGATAGGCCTACCGTCAAAACAATGCGTTGTCGTCGAGAAAAGGGCGCTGACGTCATAAATTGTTGCACAGCCACTAACTATTATTAACTATTAGGCCTACACAGACATTAGGGAATCGAGTGAAAAACAACAGTAGGCCTACAACCTTTACGAGATTCACTAAGAAACTTTATTGACCGCCTAGTTAATGTACACGTAAAGAAACAAATGCTATTAAGCTAAAGTCGAGTAATGGGAACGATGACTATCTTTGACCAGTAGGCTACCGACGGGTTGAGTAGGCTACAGTGCCTAACTCTTGTGCCTGGTCTGTCATCATCTTTCACGTATAGCCTTATTAGAAGTAAATACATTCGAAACCAGCAGATAGGGCCGAATGTATGTAGGCTATGTATACGAGTAGTCAGCCCGCTCAACAATACCAACGGTTTTTTGCCGACATCAATTTTTGGCCAGAGAAATTATTATAATTACAATTATTCCCCTATTATTAGTACACGCACTGAAATCATGTTTCCATACTCTAGGTCTACATAAAAGCGCATGGACTACAACTACTAAGCCTAGGCTACCTGCAGCCTCTCAATTTGGTAGCCTACGTGTTGTTACTTTGTTC
Organism: Catonia carolina; assembly: GCA_035578175.1. Lineage (NCBI taxonomy): Eukaryota > Metazoa > Arthropoda > Insecta > Hemiptera > Achilidae > Catonia > Catonia carolina. The sequence continues at coordinate 18,048,016 of JAQMRL010000001.1, read as the reverse complement.
ACTGAGATCTGGTGGGTTTTAGCCTATATTTATAGGCGTAAATGATAAATTTTAAATTTTAATCGGAGTACAGCTGTTTAATAAATATACTACCGATGGTGACTAAATATCGGCGAATGACAGCTGAAACACAATTAGTGAAATTTTTAAAAAGGTAGTAATTATGTATTAAGTTAATCAGTCTGTTGACTGAAACCCTTATCATCTCAGTGGATCATCATGGTTTCCAAAAAAGTAAATCTACCAAAACTGTAATAGTCTCACTTGTTGAGCAGGTAGTTGATAGTCTATATTGGATGCAGGGAAGAAAGCGACAGCGAAAGCATCAGGGGAGAAAGCACGTGTTCTTAGATTTTAGTAAAGCTTTCGATTGTGCTGATCATGAAATCTTATTGAAAACAATACAGAGTCATTAGGTGTTAAGGATGTAGGACTAAAATGGTTTCGATCTTACCTTATTGGTACAATAAAAGCATGGAGTTAACTAGAGTTGTTAGAGGTAAACCTACGAAGATTTTATCTGGAAAAGTATAAGTCATAAGTCGTACCTAATGGCAGAACTTTATTGTTTGCTGACGATACTTCAGTAATCAATAAAGGTTAACTCGTTGATGCTGCGCTAATAAACAAAAATGTTAACATAGAGTCCGTCGTAGGCCTACAGTTCCTTAATCGAAAGTTATTAACAGTCAGTGGGAAAACGTGTCAATATTTACAGTTGTAAAACAGACATAACGTTAAAGAAACTAGAGAAGTGGATGTATTATTCATAATAATAGTTTAGAGCATGTAGAAACAGTGAAGTTCGCAGGAGTATCACTAGGTAGATATTTGTCTTGGGACTTCTATACCAATCAAGTTTGTAGTAAAATATCATCTGGGGTATTTGCACTAAAACAAATTGCCAGTTTAAATGATAAAATATGACTAATGGCTGCTTATCATGGCCTCATTCTGTCTTCTATCTGTTATGGTATCTTAGTATGGGGTTTCTCTAGCATGGGTAATATGAATAGGGTTTTTAAAATTCAAAAGAAAGCTATTAAAAAATAAAATAATAACCTCATGCAGGTCACTATTTAAGGAGCTTAAATTGCATACAGTTCCCTCTCTTTACATTTTTGAGGTTATTATGTATGTTAGGCAAAATTCCAATGTTCACAATCATAACACGAGAAACAAATGATTATTATGTGTCTAATCACTCCACAAAATTGTTTGAACAAAAACGTACATATGCAGGCAGAAAATTCATGAATAATACCCCAATGTTGTGATAATTTGCATTCCTTTAAAAAAAATCTGAAAAATTACTTGATCGGTTATTAAAACAAATTGCCAGATTAAATGATAAAAAATTATTATTGGCAACTTATCACGGTTTAATTTGTCTCATATCCGTTAAGGTATTTTAGTACGGGGTAATTCTAGTATGGGTAACATGGATGGGGTTTTTAAAATTGAAAAGAAAGCTATTAGATGTACTTGAAGGCCTAGCTAACCAGCTCACCTTATGCAGGCCACGTTTCAAGGAGCTTAAATTGCTTACAGTTCTCTCAGTGTACATTTTTCACCTGATAATGTAGGTCTATGCTAGGCCAAATACTTTTATGCAACATTTCAGTATCCACTATAATAACACGAGAAACAGAAACAATTATTATCATTAATACAATGCCTTTGTTTAAAACTTAATAAATTTATAAATTAAAAATCCAATACAAAAAAATAACACAAAATTTAAGAGAAAAAACAAACTCAGCATAATGTTGACGTGACCTATAGATAGTCGCCTGCCAGGAAAAGAATAATTAGCCTATTATGTGGCTAACCACAGCACTAAATTGTGTGAAAATTCATTAATAAATTGCCCTAATTTTTAAAATGTGATAATTTGCATTCCTTTAAAAAATATATGAAAAATTACTTGATTGATGCAACTTTTTATAGTGTACAAGAATTTCTTTCTAAAAAATATTATATAATTATACTTAAAATACATAAACACCGAAAGCATGCTAAGAAATTCGTTCTATTGTGAAGGCCCAACTGTTAGAAGATAACATAACGCAACACTTAGGCCTAGCTCTATCATAGTAAGTAAGCTTGTAGTGTTAGATGAATGTGCGATTTAAATAATATGTATTTAGGCCTATTCAGGGTTATGTAGGCCTATTATAACTTATAATTTCTAGACATGTCCGATACTTGCTCGGGAGTCTCTTGGATGCAATGAAAAATAGAAAATAGCTTTGATTCAGTTAGCCGCCACCGCCCTACCTTCGCGACGGTAGGGACACTTAAAACATAACTGGACTAGGCCTACTGCACTCACTTTAAAACGTTCTTTAAGAAAACGCATCGTCTTAAATAGAACCTCCTGTATTTTCAGTTCTCACATAATACCTTACGGTTTTTTTTCTAAACCGTTGTTCTCAAAACGTGCAGCAGCCATTTTCATTAAAATCAGTACACAATTGCTGCTTTTTGAGGAACTTATTTATGAAAAATAAATAACTCAAATAGTCATTATTAATGAAAGTTTCCGTAAATTTATTGTTATTATTAAGTATATAGGCCTACAAGTAGGTCTAATCAACATCTGTTCACTTAGGCCTATATTTAAGATGTTGGTTGCCATAGGCCTATATACACCTACAACCAGACACAAATAATAATAATAATTTTATATTACACATTACATTAAAAAAATTACAATACAAAATTTGTTACATTGTAGGCCTACTTGTAACTTATATGTAGTAGCCTATTAGGGTAGAGGTGGTGGGTGTAAACGATCCCACCCGACTGTGGACAAAACCGTCCACTAGGATGAGTTGAAAACTTTTAAATAAATATTGAAAATAATATGTAGGCTATTATCGATAATTAGCAACAGCATTCATTAACCAATAGCCTACTACTATTAATGGGATAGGCTACTGTTAATTATTATTGATAGGCCTACAATGCCATTTAGCTACTAACATTATCAGTACGCCTAGGCTAACTTATATCACCCAGTTAATTACGATATATTTCATTTTATTTATAACTATTAAACTTACACTATTTTTTCAATAAATTAATGTTAATTAAATAAAACCTAAAATTAATTCAATGAAATAATATGTATAGTATATATATATATATATATATATATATATATATATATATATATATATATATATATACATAATTTTATTAAACATTAGCCTATTTCCTAAAGAGATTGCTTTTCAAAAGCATTGATGTCATTGCATATTCTTGAGACAACTTTAAAAATTGCGTCATTTGTACCGAGAGACTTACGGAAACAATACTGATTTGGCGATAGGATGTTGTTTTTGTCCAAGAAAATAAGTTGGCCTCGTTTTAACACACTTCTCGTACAATTTTGAGTTTATCTCTAACAAGGAAATAGGTCTGAAACAATTTGCATCGTTCATATCGCCAGATTTAAAACTGGGACATAAAATAGCTTCTTTAAGACTTGTTGGGTTCAAAAGTTAAGTTTATTAGGTACTATATAGGTTCAGATAGAAAATCTTAATTGCGCTTGAAAAAGTCTGGTTTTAGTTCATCAGGTCCGGAAGCACTATTTCCATTAATGTCACCGATGACTTTTATTATTTCTTCAGAAGAAAAACGAGGGCTTTACTTGCTTTTCTCTTTCCTGCTCAACCTCTTGCAAGGCACTTCCATTTCGAATCTTATTCGCCAGTTCGGAGCCAATTTTCTGAAAAAAAATCATTAAAAGCATTTACAGAAATCATAGGAGAACAAGTTCTCTCAGACAAGTGGGTTACACAATTAAAACATTTCAATAGTATCAGGCTGTTAGGCCTACGCCTAACAGTGAGAATCAGTTTAATAGCCTACATGGAATTTGGTTGACAACAACTCTGTCGGGTTTATGTATGATATTCGTTTTGTATAGACAACATTATGTTATTGCTACTTTAACTGTAAAATACATAAGCCTAGTAGAGGTGGTTAGGTTTCCATATGATGAAGCCAGTGTTTTCAGGATCACTGGGAAAAAATAGAAATCAATATGAACCGACATAAGTTTCAATTACTGTTTTATGTTGTCATGTGTAAGCTTCAGGTAGTACTTTTACTGCTTTCTACGTGAATTCTTCTAGTGTTTTCAGGTGAACGCCAAAGTAACTGCTGCTTAGTTTGGATCGATAGGCCTATGGATCGTCAAGATGTGCCCTATTTCAACTGTATTTCAATCGGGGATCAAAAGTTGGTTCTTATGAAATAAAAAAAATCAATTTTCCCTATCTTATAGAACCGGGGCTGAGTATAATTTTCTTTTCCGTGATCTTCTAGCGACATAAGAAATAGTCGTTGGTCGGCGTAACTACATGGTCGCGTTATCCAGAAGAAATGGTTTCAATGGTTTAGACGTACAACGTTATTGGGAACTGGCGTCCGCATTTATTTCCCCTAGATTTTGATCGGTTACGTGGAGAAACTCGTTGGAAGGGCCACGTTTTAATAGAAGAATAAGACCGAATGCATTGCCGACTTGACGGCCGCCGCAGAACTTGCTCCAGGCAGAGTGAAAGAGCAGAGCCCTGAGGTCCTGCCCGGTTCCCACGTTAGTCTTAAACCTAATTGCACGTTAGCATTTTATTCCTTCTCACAGTCGTTGTTTTTAAAAATAATTTCTCTGACTGAAACAGATGAAGAAGAGAAAGAGAGAAAATAATAATTAAATGTTTGGGTGGCAGACCTGACTTGCCCGACAGAATCTGTGGCGCCGACAACCTCAACTGACAGCGTTCGCTCAGTTGGCTAGGCCTACAATTTTTCTCTTAGTTTTGTTTCTTATTCCTCATGACCTTGGGTGCTGCTGCTGCTGCTAACACTACGCTCGTCTTCTTAGATGGACAAGGTGTAAATGGTTGGCGACGTTGTCACTCACGTCTCTCACGCCACCCTATCACTTGTACGCCGATCACATTTCTCTGTTGCTATTGACCGTCTGGTAGAAAGCGATTTGCCAACTGTTTCCAGTAGGCCTATGTGTAACTAATGAAACCATCAGGCGTTGAACAATAGAGAAGCTCGTTAGCGACGTTTGAAAAGGGGTCGATGTAAAATATTTGCGTTTTAACTTTACTGATTCTAGTTTATCGGATGAACAAATTCCAAGTAGGCCCACATACACCCCTATGTCGTCCAATGTAGGCCTAAGTGTTAAAGTGCTATACGACGCCAGTTACAAAATATCTAGTCAATCAGTTCATAATTTGTCGGGAAATGTATCGTCAGTTGCACCCGCTTTCTGCACGTATTTCTTATCGACTATATTTCATTTTTTCAATTTTGAATCAGCCGAATCGAACACAAACTAGCACAAAGTAGCATTTACTATGAAATAAACTAGGCGGCCATATTAGAAAAATAGGCGTCGCGTCAGCTGAAAAAACGCCGCCAAATATTAATTGCGTGAAGAAAGAGTAAGCGGTTTTCTTGTCGGAATCGGTCGCTTAGCTATCAGATGCAACAACCAATGGTAAAGATATTTACAGCTTAAAATCTAGTCGTTTTACATTTGCGAGTTAAAACGATAAATATAGAAAACAAGTTTTGTGTAGGCGTATGAGAGCGGTGGGCTGATGTCAGGAGTAGGAGTAGGCCTATCGAGAAGGTGTTTACGGTTAGGCCTACTTGTTTCGGAGATGAATGGTGACGTCCGAGTGGCTATTTCACTAGGCCTTTTCATTAATATAGGCTTACCGGCTGAATAACATCAATAATTGTAAGCCATTGTTATTTTTATGTGTTTCGTAACACAACTAAACAAGTACACGCCGCGCCGTTATCTTTTCAAACGATAATTTCTACCGAGATGGAATTAAGAATGAAAAAAATAAATAGGGAAGGAGGAGGAGGAGGAGGAGAAGTGAATGCGGGCAAGGGTTGAAAGCGAGGTGTGATTTATAAGGGAGAGCAATTTGCGTCAGTTTGGTCATAGAGCAAGCTGTAATTTCGATGCGATATTGTGAGTGCTCTGTTCTGAGACGGCCAATAAAATTCAACCTATGCATTAATAAATCGAATCCAAACGTCATAAACAACTCAAAAACATCGGTCTCTCGAAGACGGCGAAAGAAACAGGTCTGCCAATATTCTCCAAACTATTTTCCCACTTTGAAGGCGTGGCTTCCCTCTACTACAGTAATAGTGCGAGTGAAATAGTTTAATGGACTGCTTTGCGAATCATGTGAGCCGTAAGCCGTGTGACCACCGCGCTACGGCTGCTTTGCTTCCTAAAAACAACTACAGTGAATAAAAATGGGCTCTACACGCACGCACGCACGCACCCATGCTCATGCAACAAAATTATTACAGTAACTTTCTTTGGCTAGTGGGTGACGTGAAATGTGAAGCTGCCGATACAGGCCTAAGTAGACAGACGGGTAATTAACTGATAGTCATGAACTACGCAGCCTAGCCGTGAGAAAAGTGACACGGCTTGGGCCAGATCACTTAAACGTAAGGAGACATTTTCAAACGTTAATTTCCGTTTGCACTGGGGTCTAATTAAGAACTTTTCACAAAAACACTCATTTCGATAACCGAAGCGAAAGTCACTTGAACATCTTAGTGTAAGCCTATTCTTTTTTTAAGTTTAACTTTTTCAACACTACTCTTTTATAGGCCTACTGGTAGATTGACACCCCACACTATTATCCAAGCAGGCCTATTTTACTCTTACGTTGAAGAAACTCCGGAAGCTTATTCTATACGAGCATGCGTGTACGAGTAGGCCTATAACAAGCAGTAAAACTCTGTTTCTGCTCTAGGCCTAGGCCTATAGGGTCTACCTACATAACCTGTTTTTTAAATTTCAAAAATTTACATGCGTAGGTAACCTATAGGCCTACATGTAATTAAAAGTAAATTGCAAGCTTTATAACAATTGCTAGTTGACAAATATAAAAGAAAACCCACCGGTTCCAACATAAGCCTAATAATTATTTCCTCATTTAGGTTTAACTTATAGCTAAGCTTAGTTAATTTCTATCACAACACCACGCACAAACTAAGTAACTTATAGGCTACAAACAAAAATCGTTCAGTTTTTTGTGTTGGCAGCTAACAACGCTAGCTGCCAACACATTATCACTAAATTAACAATATTTTCGAAAAAACAGCAATCGTAGGCTATATGTTACGGAAAAACTTATCGAGCAATGTAAAGTAGATAACCGGCCGGCCGTTTGTCGCCACGCAGTCGACGGGTGCCGTCCTGAATGTGTTAATAATTGGTCAAAGAACGGGATTAAATTTTAATGGGCCGCCTCCTGCCAGCGATTGTATCGTGTTAGATGGTAAACAGAAAGGTCTAGGTTTCGGCTGCCGGTCCGGTAGGCCTACTCGGGTGGTGTTGAAGTAGTCTGTACGCGTTCTTCGCCGACAAGCAAAACACCAGCAAATAATTCATCGGTATTAAATATTTATTTGGTATGACGTCATTTTCAATGGATCGATCAGATGCCTTTATTGATGTGATTGATCGACCCGTATAGTGTAGGCCCTATAGCTTCACCGCAATGTATTTTTGTGTCGCCTACTGTCTAGTAGCCCTAGCGGTCTCCGGTGCCTCTATCTATCGGTCTATACTGAAAACGACACGAACAAAATGAGTTGAATTTATCTTAAGTAAAATTTTCACTGATTTACTCCGGACGCTTTCTGTCTCTTTATCGTGCTGCAATATTCCGGTACTGAACAAATAAGGCTAAGTCGAAGAATTTTCAAAATATCAGTCAATCCGAGTGTTCTCCACGCTTTAGTAACTATTGCCGTTACATGGCCCCTGATACACAACCTCGAATCGAGTTTTCTTTGGGGCTGACAAACTCGCACAGCGCGAGGCAACTATCTTTCCAAGTGACTGCGCAAGTAGCCTGCAGCTAAAAGCCTTCACGAAGACTTAAGCGTATTTTTACTTAGGTGTCCTTGTCATTTCACCTATTCATCTTTAATAATTTATTTCTAATAGGCTATGTTAACCACTTATTCATTGCATCGATTAATATGTAGACATAAAACTGTCTTTGTTTAGGAAAAACACTTTTTCATCAAAGTAATGAACTAAGTTAAATGTGGATCAAATTGAAAATTAATTTTCATTTGTTTCCATTACCTATTTGTTGAAGCCGCTTAAAATACTCTACTGTTTTAATACGATTTTCGCTCAGTACGTGCCTTGATCAACACAATTTACTCGTGGCTATAAAAAAAAGGTAATTCCATGTCTTAATATCAGGACGGACAATAAAAAAAATGTGGTTTTGTTGACGAGCCGTCTGGGGGAGGTTATTAATGAGTCAGACGTAGGCCTAATAACCGTAAAAATATTAATAAGCTATAGGCTAAGCAGAGAAGAATCTCGTGTTGATCTTTGTAATATTACGGGGTTTGGCAGATTGTTCAATTGTGGAGAGTTTAGAGGGAGAAAAATCACGATTTTTTTTTAATAAGGAATATATATATACGTGTAGCATAATATGTAGGCCTATCTAATTAAATCTACTACAAGTAGGCTAGTCTAATATGTTGCCTATTAAACGGAATTTTTTCTGATAAAATTTAATAGCCATATTTGTACTATTATGTCGCTGATAGAACTAACAACTTAGGACAACAGACCTACTGTTTAGAATGGTCACCGAAAGGATCGATCGTGATGTAGGCCTAGATGTAACACCTGAAATAGATAACGAGGTTATTTCTAACCGTCAATTACCGAATAAAATGTTAAATTAAGAAAAATCTTTGAAAACTGAAAATTAAACGGTGTCGGGTAAATATTACGAAATATATGAATCGATTAACACATAAAAACAGAGCGATTCATTTTGAACAAAATTTAAAGAAACGTGTAGGCCTAAGTGCGTCAAAATGAGGATCAGAAACTTTTCATATTTTAAGAGATTCACCGCTACTTGTGCCAACTCTAGGCCTACTCCCCAATAAATTTGGATCTGGAACGAAATAGTTAGGCCTAATAGGTGACGATCGTGAGGTCGATCTTCGTATCTTCTGCGACCTTAGTTTTCAGTTTCAGCCGAATGCGGGCGGGTGTAGGTTGTAGTGCAATACGCACTCACATCCTTTCAGAAACCATCCTTCTGGCTTCAGCGTGTCAGGAAATGTGAACACGAGTGGAAGGCTAAAATAAAATGATGTAATCTATCATTTGATATAGGTACGGTGATCGTATCATGCGACCGGTAGCTAATTCTTGAATAACATCACAATCATCTTTATTTTTACAACTCGCCACTCCAGCGGCGCTTCGCGCCGCTTCCGTGTCTCGACCTCAGAGGGGTAGGTGGATCAGAATTCATAAGTGGATCAGAATCATTTGCCACAAGATCAGAATGTGGATCAGAATTCATAAGTGGATCAGAATCATTTGCCACAACATGAAGTTCGGCCGCCAGTGGGGCTGGGTGGATCACAATATTTAGAAATTTCAAGATATGAAAGTTTAAAGATGAAGGTTAAAGTTTCAAAATTTAAAATTTGAAGGTTTTAAAACTTAAGTTTCAAAACTGCAACTTTAAATGTTGTAGTTTGAATGTATGATACTTTGAGTTTTTCGTTTTCTCATGTGACCTGAAAATTTTTGGGTTACCAAATTTTTATGTAATTTTCTTCGCTAAATAACATGTCGTTAAAAGATTATTTGTATTCCAAACATTTGTATCCCGAAAATTTTAAAATTTTTGTCGGGGTAGTAATCACCATAGGACCCCGACCTAAATTCTTCGCGACTCTAGGGTTATGTGTAACGTTTTGTTAATAAACGTTTGTGAAAAAACCGTTGTGAAGGTGTAAAAAAAGAAAAACGTGAAAACGGCAAGCCCTAAGAGCCGAAATGCTAGTGTTTTGAGTTTTCTCAGCGAAGAGGTAGGTTAAGAGAAACTTTAGCTACATGGCCTTGAAGTACTTTGGGAGAGGCACAAAAAAGATTCTATACACTTTTTCTCTACGAAGCACCGTTCAGGAGGTAAACATTACTACCCCCTACCAGACGTAAGGGGGTTGAACCTCAGAGTTTTCGCGTTACAAAATTTTTATTTAATTTGAACGTAAAAAACATGCCGTTAACATATATCTTGTATTCTAAAATTTTAGAAATTTCATAATTTTTGTATAGGGGTAGTAACCCCCCTTGGACCCCGATCTGAAATTTAAAAAATTACTCGTGATGCTATAAGTACCTGTAACGTTTTGCTAATAAAAATTTGCCATAAAACACCGTTTTGAAGGTGTAAAGATAGGAAAACCTGAAAACGGCAAGCCCCAAAAAACCGAAATTTGGTTTTTCTGGTTTACTCAGCGAACCAGTGTGTTAAGGGCAACTTTGGTGATATAATCTTGAATTACTTTTTGTAGGGCACAAAACAGGTTGATGCATTTTGTCCCTTTATTCACCGTTTAAGAGATAAAGAAATACAACCCCAACCCCAGGGAAGAGGGTGCGACCTGAACATTTTCGGGTTACCAAATTTTTATGTAACTTTAACGCCAAAAAGATGCCGTTAAAAGACTTTTTGTATTCCAAAAATTTGAAATACTTCATATCTTTTGGATAAGGGTAGCGACCTCCGTAGGACACCGATTTAAAATTTGAAACATTACCCGTGATCCTACAGATGCGTGTAACTGTTTATAAATACACATTTTACGAAATAACCCATTTTGAAAGTGTAAAGAAAGAACAATATGAAAACAGCAAACCCCAAAAAGCCGAAATTTTATTTTTTGAGTTTTCTCACCAAACCGGCAAGTGAAGGGTACGATAGCTATATGGTTTTGAAGTACTTTGCAAGGGGTACAAAAAATATTCCATACAATTTTTCTCCACGATGCACCGTTTAGGAGATAAAAAATACAACCCCTACCGCAGGCTAGAGGGTGCCAATTGAGAATTTTCGGGTTATCAAATTTTTGTGTAATTTTTAACGCCAAACAACATGCCGTTAACAGATTTTTTGTATTCTAAAAATTTTTAATTTTAATTATTTTTAGATGAGGGTAGCAACCCCCGTAGGACCTTGATTTAAAATTTGAAAAATTTTCCATAATGCGGAGGGTACGTGTAATGTGGTCCTAGCAAATGTTTGCCAAAGAAACCCATTTTGATGGTGTTACAAAAGAAAACTTGAAAAATGCAACCCCAAAAAAGCCGAAATTTTGTTTTTTGAGTTTTTTTACCGAACCGGCAAGTTGAGGACAACGACAGCTATATGATTTTGAAGTACATTAAAAAGGGTACAAAAAATATTCTGTACAATTTATTTTTACGATGCACCGTTTATGAGATAAAAAAATACAAACCCTACTGCAAAAAAGAGGGTGCAACTTTAAAATTTTCGGTTTATCACATTTTTATGTAGTTTTTAACGCCAAACGACATGCCGTTATCAAATTTTTTCTTTTCTAAAAATTTAAAAATTTCATGATTTTTAAATAAGGGTACCAAACCCCGTAGGACACCGATCTAAAATTTGAAAAGTCACCCGTGATTCCGGGAGTTAGTGTAATGTGGTCCTAATAAATATTTGTCAATGAAACCCGTCTTCGTGGTGTTACAAAGAAAAACCTAAAAACTGCAACCCCGAAAAAGCCGAATTTTTGTTTTTTGAGTTTTTCCAGCGAACCGGCGGGTTAAGGGAAACTTTATATATATGGTCTTAACGTACTTCGGGAGGGGAACAAAAATGGTCGCAGTGGCCTCTGCGCAACGAGACTTCGTTAAAAAGTTCGAAATATTCGCGCGCCTTTTCTGAGCTTTCGAAAAGAGATACTTTAAATTTCGCATTTTTCCCGGGGGTTTCAGCCGACGCCCGATAAAAAAGGTCTCCAGGGTTTTTGCTTTTAGATACCTGCTAAGGGGTTAGAATTTATGTCTGTCAGTCAGTCAGTGACCCCTGGGGCTTTATATAATAAAGGGAAAGGGAAAGGGATTATTTTTACAATTATCAGCCGGCATGATTTGCTCGTATGTAGGCCTAGATATAACTGGTCGGTAAAACAGTAGCCTATCACCAGATCAATCGGCTTATGCAGGGCCAGCCAGTAGCTGGCTGATCACAATTTAGGCGGCTATCGGCTATCTCCATTGAGTGACGCCATTCAAAATTTCAATCTCGCTTTCTTTTCTACATTAACCGTTCACATTTTATCGATCAAAAATGGTTTCGAATTTATTACCACTATTATTATTATTGTTTACTACGTGTCGTGGAGCGCGCGTGTGTGTGTTTGTGTTATTCAAGTGTCTGCTATTACGGGTAATTATAACGCATCTCGGGAAGAATGCCGCAAGTGCAATAATTAAAAACTACTACCGGCCTGCCTTACGCTGTGTTCTCATAGTATATTCTTCACACAAATAAACCGCATCAATTTCATTGTGACAGATAAATAATAACAATCTGCACATCATAAATAATAAAAATCAACAATTAAATTCTTCATTAGTCCTTCCGGCCAAAAGTAGGCCTACACCACTAAGCTAATTACATTACAGTATCATAAACTTCTGTGTTTTAATAATTAGGCCTATAAGTGACACCGTTCAATGTAGGCCTATGTTTTTTAACTTTATTAAATTTGTTTAGGTGGATTGGTAAATCTGACCCTGACAACTAATTTTTAATGTTTGTTTCGGTTAAATTAGGACTGGGTTAATAACGCGGTGTTATTCCTTCAAATATCTTGCCCGAGTTCTCATTTCGAAGCTTCGGTTTTCCTTCTTACACTTTTTCTTCGTTAAACCCAAAATGCGTTCAATCTTTCATCATATGGTAGGTTGTTTTTTTTAACTTTTCCTCTGGAAAATCGTCATGTTCTTCGATTGTTTTTCTGAATTTATTTCTGTCTTCTATTTCATCTTTATCTATGTTTAGTGGCATAAGGTTTTTTCTGTTTCTTTGAACAATCTCGGTCTGTTTTTATAAACTTAAATATATATATATATATATATATTTTTTTTTTGGCGATTCCTTGCCTAATGTTTTACATCTTTATTTACTGTTTCAATTATTTTGCCCATTACTTTGCTTGCTAAACTAACGTCTAACTATTCCCTCACAACTTTTATAACATAGTCGAGTGTTTGTGTCGCATAACAGATTTTGGTAACACTTGTCACTTGTCTTTCACAGTGTCGGTTTTTCTTATCCCAGGAAGGACTTTCTTTGTAATGTACTCTACGTTAATTTGTAAGCTGCAATAAATTTCTCCGTTTCAGTTTTTATCGCTTGCTTTTATTTATGTCTTTTGAAATTCAATGTCCTAGATTGCTTTACTTGCAACAGCAAGACAACTCTGCTCTAATACTATTATTCTTCTTATTGTTGTTTGTAGCCCTTTCATGTTCGTTTCTTCTCCATTGTGGTAGGGCTATCACTTATTCCAGTGCACAAGTGAAATTGAACAGTAGCCTATCGGTGATAGGAGCTGTACCTCCTTCTCTTACTCCGATTCTTTTTTCAAACGGTTCTCTGATAGTCTGCCCAAAAATTCAATTTTGAATCTAGTTTCGGGTAGTTGTTTGTCATGTGTAGCCTATATTTTTATCGGGCAGTTGATCTGCTTCAAAATCTCTGAGCAGGCTACATTAATTAGCCTATCGTTCCCTGTCTATTGAATCATAGGCCTTCTTAATAAAATCTACGTGTGTTAATAGGCCTACATAATTTATATTTTTAATTTTTCGTAATTCATTGTATCTTCAAAATGCATTAGGGTATCTGTTCGCCGCATCATCTTGAAGGCATCTTCCTGTTTTCCATCAAGTTATCCTGGGCTGTTCCATCGTAGCCTACAACGTTCTGAGCAGGTTTTATAGGTCGCATTTAATCGTGCCATATCCCCATATAATTATTTGGGCCCATCGTACCTTTTTATTTCGCAGATGTATTAATACCAATTTCAATTGTTATGGTGTCGTTTCTCTTATCCAAATAACTACTTGTAGGCCTACCGAATTTCTTGTTCCTTTCCCTGCTGACTTTCATAATTCTGCTTCAATTGAACCTTCTCCACACGTTTTGTAGTTTTGCCTATCATCTCTTTATAGCTTTATCTAGGGCTATTTCATTAGCAGTAGGAAACTTTAAAGATGTTCAATGTCTATTTTGTTCAAAAATAAACCGGTTTTTAGGTTCTTCACAATAAATTGTCAAGTTTTTTAAAATATTTAGCCAATATTTATAATTTTCCTAATTACTCGTATTTTCATACGTTACAAAAATTCATTTCATCCTTCACCGTCTGGATTAGCATTAATTGCAAAACAGTCGGACGTTAAACCAAAAAAAAAACTCAAATAAAACATAAATTACTCGTAGGCTATGTGCTCCTTTACCGTTTGTAACTTTAAGTATTGAATTAGGTTGTGCGGATTGTCTTATTTGAATTTTTAATTTCTGGTGAACATTTCTTGTATTGTTTTATTTAAAATACTTTTCGATGCTCTCTAGGCTTCCTGTCACATAACTTTTCTTTTTTTCTTGAAAGCTTCGTTTGTTTTTCTTCTCAGTTCTATGAACTTCAACGGTATGCAATTCTCAACTCTGTCTTCCCTCAATAACTTCGCCAATTTCCTAACCCAAATGTTTTTCCATCTGTACAACTTGTGTCTTGTAAAGCAACGATAATTTCTTTATGTCCGTTAAAAGTGTCCGGAGGGTGTTTTACTTTCTCTGCCTTTAATGACGAATGTCAAACGTTTACTCATACTATTTTTTTTATTTTTTAGTAATTTTTAATGAAATTCCTAGAATTCGAATATTTTCTGCCAGTTCCCGGAGAGACGATGGATTTATCAATTGTGTTAATGGGCCTAATGTTAAAGTGGGTGTCCATGTTTGTAGGCTTATGTTTCAAACGGTTGTCGACAAAAAGGCTGACGGATCACAACGAGTTTAAGCACCTTGGTTGGTCGATTTCATTTTAGTTGAGTAGAAGTTCCTTCAACCAGACCAAGTGGCTACAGCGGTTACATATCAGAAAATCATATCGTATCGTATCTTATCTTATAAGTAGGTAGGTTGTTAACGGCGGAGTTACATCAGCCTACCATTGAACTGATGAGGAGAACAGTGACGCTTCACAACAAAGTCGCTCTACCGTTAAGACGGTGAGCGGAGACGGTGACAAGGCAGTTTCAGCTGCAAAACACACTTCTACTGTTGGCAGAAGAGGCGTTTTCACTTCTATTAGAAATTCACGGACTATTTCAAATTAAAAAGGTGAAAACTTTGGACGATACCGGAACTATTTTTCTTAATATCGAATGTCTGTAAATCAGAAGTGAAATGTCAGCTGATATTACTGTTTATTGTAGCCTAATACCTTTTGCAACTTCTTTATTTTCTCTTCGTGGATTTAAGTTTTAACTTTAATTTAATTTTTGAAATGTACTATAATTCTTTCGAATGAAATACCCCCCGTATATTTCGTTTTGTGTATTTAAAGTGGTCCTACTTGACTGCAGTCCTGCTGTTTATCGTGTTTCATGATCCGACAATGCCTGGACCCCATACGGATCAGATTTACAAGAGTACCCTATAGGGCTACTGTATTTTCGAATTGTAGAGAATGTTTAAAGAGCTATTTCAGTGGTTGAAAATGAAGCAGGCCTAAATAAGGAAATGTTATGGTGAATGTGATGTTTGTAGAAGCAGAGCGCTGACGATGAACGAATTACGAGATTCACGCGTCAAGGGTCAAATTAAGATTACAGGTGACTAAAGATACGTCGGTGCAGATGCGCCATTGTGCTTTTGCCAACTGCGCTAGCGCACACCCTCAAACACTTAGGCTATATCTAAGACGTGATGTCTAAAAAGAATGTAAGAATGTGGTTGGAGCTGTGTCGGAATAGGCTGGGTCTAGAGCTGTAGGCCTACTGGACGCATCCTCGTATCCAAGCGCAACAATAACATGATGTATAGGCCTACGTTTAGATAGGAGACGTATAAAATAGGAGGCAAAAAGAAAGAAACTATATTTAAATCATAGGTTGGAGATTTGTCCATCAGTTACATTCTCTCCACTTAAGGCGACAATAAATTATAAAATTCTCCTTTTTTCTCTTATTTTTGTAAAATTAATAACTACGCTCTCCAACATTAAAATCTTATTTTGATATATAGATCCAATATTGTCTGATGCGGATGCGGCTGTGTTTTTTCCTTTTTGCCACAAGAATGGAGAAAGGAGCAGTAATGGTATAATAAATACCTCTCTCTCTCTCTCTCTCTCTCTCTCTCTCTCTCTCTCTCTCTCTCTCTTTCTACCTATCTTTCTCAACTGATGTTGTGTGTTTAAGCGCGCTCGCGTATATGTGTGCGTGCGAGAGGGAGAGAGAGCGAGTGAGAGAACAGTGAATAAGAAACGAGGTGGCAATTTATGAAGTTTTGGAAAGGGTGGGCAGATTTCCTTCTTGACAGGAGAGAAATAATTTATTTGGGCGAGATACTACAACGTCCAGTGCAGTAAGAATAAGAATAAGAATAAGAAGGCAGCCAATCGGCCTACCTCCCATAACTCACTCGACCGAGTAAAGAGGAATATTTTCCAATTTTGTAACAACACAACTGAAATATGCCTGACCGAACAGCTCCGGTACCTCTACCAAATTGATTCTGTTCATCCAACGTAGACTAGGTTTATAGGCTAGATGCAAAATTCAGAAGTAGGCGTAGGCCCTAATAACGATGAAACTGATTCCGAGTTCCGACTTGCTTCATTGTGTCCTTTTACCGCCAAAATTAGAATATCATTTAACGCGTTTCCGTCGGTCAAGCGCTCCTCAAATCTGTTGTGTTGTTCAATTCTACGCCTGACAATAATTTACCCAATATCCGGACCCTTTTTACTGTAAGCCGCTGTAGAGACATTTAATAAAACCGGAGGAAACTAATTGTTATTATCGGGGCGTGTTCATTTAAGTTAGTTAAGTTTGTTGCAATTAAATTAGTTTTGTCGGCCGAAGGATAATTTAAAGTCTGTTGACTAAAGCTGTAAATATTGATGTTGAAACGATGGCTCGGATAAACAGAAGTTGTGTAGTGAAGCGGTGTGCGTATGGCCTCCACGTCCTTCTTTAAAACGGTGATGATGGGTTTATATACTAAGCTGTAGTTAAAATTTATTAATTATAGTCATTTAGAAATAATTATTACATAAATGCAATAGAGGCTTCTGGCTGCTATGGGCCTACTACCACTGGGCTCACATCTCGCATTTTAACCGAATACGTTCCTCAATTCATTTTGGCCATTGAATTGGCCTAAAAGCGGACCAGATATCTACCGCGTATTATTTTAGGGCTACAACTTACAACTAATTATTAATAAATTGATCTGCAGTGACGTTACAAACGATATTAAAATATTTTTGCCCGAGTAAAATCGGGCGACTAATGAACAGACAGCAATGAAAGCCAGTCGTAGCCGATGACGAAATAAAGTGAATATCAAATGATAGGCCTATCCGGTGGTTTTGTCGTCACTCTTCACCGAGACTGAATTTTAATTAGGCCGAGTGACGCATACGCAGACGCACACGCACACGCCAAGCCCATCTCCAATTACACCTCAAATCACTGAAGTTTAAGGAAATGAGGGGAGAATTTTTGTTCCTGCTTTGATGCGACTGACTTGAATTTTTCTGTGTGAAGTTTCCAGATAGGGGCGTAACAAAAGTAACTATCGATAAACATTTTGTAAAGAAAAACTTATTTTAACCCTCAATATAAGGGTGGGGGGTGAAAATAACCTGTTCACGAAGACCAACTTCCTCTACACGTATAAAGATAGTTTGTTTTTCAAATTAAAAATAAAATCACGATCTATGTTTCCAAGTACGAGTACGCCTACATCAACTAATTTTCTATAAACAAAACTATTGCATTTTTTTAAAAACTTTCTTTTCTCTTGTTTCATCTTCTCTATAGATGAAAATAATTAGCAATTCTGGTAACGAAAATGTAATGCCAGTAGCCCTGTACCCTCCTAGCAAATCATAAAACAAGATTTTCATACAAAAGTAACAAATACCAAGTGTCTGTCTATTTATAAATTTGGCTAGCTCCATAATGATTGACAGACGCTGGGCCTTTTTTTAACAGGACTTGTACACACGATTACTTGTTGCCCACTTAAGTAGGCTAATTAAGTAGTGATTTTCTTCTTCCCTGTTCACATTTTGCTCACTTACCTTTCTGAGTGTTCAGTTTTTCCTCATTATTTCTTCTCCCTGACAAGCTTATTGGTGAACCTATTGAATCTCCCTAATAGATAATTTGGCTGGTTCCACTGCATCGATTAGAGAACAACTTCTCAATCTGTATTTACTAACAGCTGTTCCGACTAGACCTACAGCTTCACTCATTATTCCAAAGCAACTTGTAGCCTACATTCATCACATCTTCATCAAATGAAACTGTGTAGGCGACACTCATCTCCATTTTGGTTTAGCCTTTTATGCATCACTCGGTCCATTTTGTGTGACTCTGTCGTGTAATTGGTTTCAGTAAGCCTGCTGTTCAGTTGAGAGTAGTGCTTATTTTATTTGTGGGGCCAAAATATTTTTCTACCGTATTTTTGTCGAATTATATCTTACAGAAAGCTGGTGTTGATGTATAACTACTTCTTGCGTTAACAGTTTTCGATACAAGAATTTTTGTACAGTTAACCATCAACTTCTTGTGAAAATAAAGTTATTACTTTTCTTAATCGATGAATTGCTGACTGCAAAAATCAGTAAAAAATTGAAAATAAAACACAATTTTTTCCAATTTACCCCGTCGCTTGTTGCACGCCAATGGACATGCTACACGGCTTTAAGCGCAATATTTTACATTACCGCTTACCTTTAGGATAGGGCCTAGGTAGGCTTTACAAAACAAATGATTCTGTAGAAAACGAATTTTAAGCCAAGCAGAAGCTCTAGAAACGTTTCCAGAAACACTGGTACCATTTGTGCGTTATGAGTTTTCAGGTTTCAGCTGGATCAGAGCAGTAGTTTTCGCTGTGGGCCTATTTATGCGGATGAACATCCTTTGGAAAAACAGCTGGTTTTATTTTTATTATTATTTTTAGTCGCGGTAGTGAAATGAGTAGAACAATTGAAATGGGTAGACCTACGTGAGAATGTTGGCCCAATCAGGAAAACGCAATAAATTAAAAGAAGCGTCTAGGTGCAGGCATGTAGTATCACTTGGTAGGCCTAGTCGTAGCATTGTGACGAGTGGACCGACTGAATAGATGGGTGCGGTGCCTGATAGGCGCACATCTGTGGAAACAATAAAATAAAATCGATCACTTCATTCTGTTCGATGATCAACTGGAAGGCCAATCTGGAATGTGTTAGGCCTATTCTCTCAGGCTTAAAAGGTAAGAGATGAGGTGAATCAGGTCGGCATCGTTGTAGTCCTTGTTTCTGTTCGGATGTGCTAAGAAAACCAACTCACCGATTCACGTTTGTTGCTATCGTATTTAGTGGTGTTGATAGCCCTATAAGCTACGGCCGCTCTGCAGGAGGCAGGATGGAAATGGCGCCCACCTAAAATCAACACGTGTATTGTTATGGTGGTGGCCGCATTGGAGCCACCTAGCACTTTTTGAAACCAAGTGACTCGCCAGGCGTGTATCCTAGATAACCAACTTGTTGGTTCAGTAGGTGGCTATAGGCGTAGGCTACTGTTAATTACTTGTTGGCTGTACTCTGAAAATGGACTGACTAACATCTCTTTAAAAATATTGAATGTTTCTCTTCTCATTCTCAAATATTCCACAAATTTATTACCGTACAAACGAGCCTCTTCGTACAAGATATAAAATTCGCCGAGACCTTCCCTACTGACATTTATATCGTGTACCCACTCATTTGTACAATTTTGTCATCTAATTTTAATTCCAAACTTTCCTCAAGCATTAACTCCTCGCACAAATCTAAACATGAGATCGTTGCTCGGCTCTGAACTCGACTGAGCTGGATGCAATGTGCCACCTCCTCTTGCCTCGACGCTTGCCTCTAGCAGTGCAGTGCGGCCGTAGCCCAACTACAAAGCCCGATTGTAAAGTCGTATTTGATTGGTAACGTTTAAACGCCGATGAACAAAACAAAAAACCCATTTAGCTCTCGGTCTGTGAGCCCAATAATTTTACACGCGAAATACTGGAACGTCCGAAGACAAATAGCAAAAATACGCAACGAGTGATGTGAAATAGGCCTATGTTTAGTATTCTGTTTCTGTAACTTTCCTGATTGTTGTTTTTCAATCCTTTGTGTAGATCTACGCCTATACATGTTTACAAGTACAACCGTTTACAAAAGAAATGTTTTCTGTCTGTCTGCCGAGAAATCCTTGCGGAATGGCTTTCGGGTACACTGAAAACAGTTTGTACTGTCCATGCCTACCCGCTTCTTTCTTTCGATTTTAATTAAATTTCATTTCAGATATTTTTCTTCAGAAATCACCTTTGATTGAATCGGAAAAATTATAGTATGTTTACAAAATGAAGAAGCCTATAACCTAAGCTGGGAGCTTACTGTACGGTTTAATACTGCCATGAGACGCTGCCGTTTGTTTCGGTTCTAATGATCCACTCGCAACCAACAGTTCCGTTTTTGAACGATTCGCCGGGAGAGAAATTTTTGTGGCCAAATAACAACCGTCTCACATTCGATTTCAACATTAGACTCGCCTTCAAATCGATATTGGAAGAATTCAGGGCAATAGACCAGCACCTCGTATCAAACAATCTTCCATCAGTTTAGTCACTGAAGGCTGGCTGAATGTAAGCCTACTGCTTGAGTGCAAGAGGTCGCCGCTTTAAGGACGAAAGCTTTAGCAAGCATGGTACGAGCGGGTACATTTGTTTTGTATTATTTGAGCAATTAAACCCTAATTGAAATATTAAAGCGTAGAGGAGCAGGTGTTAAGAACAATCTATCAGAAAATGCAACTTAATCGGACTTGATGCGCCATGGTAGGCCATGACTTTTTATTAGGCCTACTCTCAGGTTCCCACTAAAATCTTAATGGAACACTAAATTTGTTTTTTATGGTCGGTGAACGATTTAAACTGCCCTCTGAATCAATGGGTGCCCGAATTCTGTATCCGAACTCCAAAAGGTAAATTTCATTCAGTCGGTTAAAGTAGTAAGAAAAATGTCAGTGTCATTTGTAAAGATGGATAGGTACGTGGGGGCCGGTCGGCCGGCGCCGCCTGGCTCTGGCACTCGATGTAACCATTTTGTGCGGAAGGTCGTGGAAGGGAAAGGTATCGAGTAAGAGGAGGGCCG
The DNA here is from genome assembly GCA_035578175.1 of Catonia carolina. Classification (NCBI taxonomy): domain Eukaryota; kingdom Metazoa; phylum Arthropoda; class Insecta; order Hemiptera; family Achilidae; genus Catonia; species Catonia carolina. The sequence goes on along the minus strand of JAQMRL010000001.1, from coordinate 18,026,647 downwards.
GAGGGGTAAACAGAACGCCATTGCGGTGGTTGATTGGTTTCTTTTCTAGCTGTTGCTGACAAACCAGCTGAGGTGTTCAAACCGCTCTCTACACGCGTACGCCTGATAATCATTTGTACAGCGAACAACAGATTGATTTGGTGTGATCTTTGTACGGAGCCTATAGGCCTACACGCGCTCACCGTGCAGGTCGCCTGTGCCTGCCTGCCTGCATCACACTACTTGTGGGTGGTATTCTAAGGAAACCTACCTCAACATTTCGGCGAGGTAATTTCTTTAGTGATCCCTGAATCAGCTGGATAATGCTGAAATCGTAGGCCCACAGTTAGAATTTAATTAAAGTGGTTACTCGGTCCTTAATCCTAAAAAAATGCGATGGAGCTACATGAGGTTTGCATAGTGTCGGTTACAATCAGAAAACTGGTGTCGCACAAGGCCAACAAATAATAAGTTAGTCATAATAATGTACAAAGTTATAGGCCGGGGCCTAACTAAGACATGCAAGCTATAGGCCCTACTGAACTCTAATAGGCCTGCCTAGTAGGGCCTATTCAGTAGTGCGGCATTGTAGGCCCCTACTTACGCAAAGAAAATTACTAAGGCCTGTAATAAAATTATTAATTATTTTGGTTAATTATTAACGATCACTTTATTATAGATGGGTGAGAAAATACCGAATTGAAACTTTGTTACGATAGGCGTAGGCGTATGTCACGTTCATTCAATCGGCTGTTTGAATCGCTGTCAGACGGATCGGCGTTACCGATGGTGGCATCGATCGATTGGCATTCGCCTACGCCTAAATTCTTGATCCGAGCGATTCTTCTCAGAATTATGGTAGATGCCGATCTATTCGCAATCAGGCGTAGACCTATCTTTCATTCACAACGCCGATTTCCCTTTAAGATTATCAAAGGCTACAGGGATTGAGAATCTCGTTCCTCGCTTGACATTTGTTATGGATCAATTGTCACCGATGGGAGATGTCTCGACTAGAGAAGAGTGGTGATGGATGGAAGTGGAAGCAGTCGAATGGTGGATAGCACCCTTACTCCTGGGTGCAAAAAATTGCAATCTGCCTGCTTCCGTGGCCCAGTGGTTAGCGTGCTGCTGCAAAGCGGAGGTCCCGGGTTCGACTCTCGGCCAGGGTCTGGAAAATTAGTACGAGTTCAATCCAAAGAAGTCGCTAGTAACCGATATGTTGATGTCACTTAAAATAAACTAAAAAACTGCAATCTAAAAAAGCTCAGGCATAGTATAGGCTAATCCATTGAAATGAACGATACAAACGTAGGCTATGAAAACAAGTAAATAAATTTTTATTCGTTTTGTAATGATCGTATCTACATCTCCTGTTCGTACAAGTGTTAGCCATGCCTGTAGGCCTGGCCCATCGCTTCATCATTATTGAAATGGAAGCAGATTAGTAGCCTATTCATTTCGGGTGCCAAATAGCTCACTTGAAAAGAGCCTTTTCTGCTACTACGTAGGCCTACACTATTTTATGTCTTTGATTAAAATTATCATCAAAGAAATTCGCCTAAAAGCTGCTCAGATGAATCTCTGGGAGGTTCGTTTTTATTACAGTAGGCTACACAGATAATTAATTTTTGTAATTTCACTGGGGGTCAACGTATGCAGAATGGGTAGGATGTGTGACTGAATAATCTAGTAGGCCTAAGTAGTAGGCTACTTAGCCACAGTAGGCCTATATGATCACTGATAAATTTTTTAATATTTTTCACAATATTCAAAGTTTATAATTATAGTGGGGAAAGGACAAGGTAGGTCCGGACACTATTCGTGGTCATCTTTAATCGCAAACTCTGTACAATGATTAAGCGTAGGCCTACCTAGAGACTTTATCCTTTTGGTAAGCGCATCTACCACGCCTCATTTGTCTTTCTTTTCGTCGTAGCCGGTAGCCTGTCGCTGTATTTTGCCACTTTCTTAACTGTAGTTACTTTTTCTTCTTCTTTAGTCTACGATTTAGATCGGCTCATATTTAAATTCGAACACGAATCGATATTAAAAAAGCAATTGTTAGGTAGGACCACTTTACTAAAAATAAATCTTTATTTAGGCTATAAGGTCTAAAACGAAGCGGAAAATATGAAATCGATACGTCTATTGCTGGTAGATTAAATAAAACTCTGGTGTAAAACACTCACATGACTTTCTCTTCCTAATGTAAATAAAGAAAAAATATAACCTATGTTTAATCATGAGTAAATGACACTTAATGAAAATTAATCAGTGTTCTAGGCCTACTTAAAAATAGTACAGAAAATCATAATTGACGCTAAACTTAAGCTCTGTAAAATAATGCTTGAAATAAATTGTAGACATTTTACTTTCTCTAGCTCTATATGTTAGGCTATATATGGAAACAAAAGTCGATTTTTCGAAATCGAATCTTAAGCGAAAATACACGATTACAGGCCCCTGAACCCAAAAAATCATGTTACCAATTATTGTGTGTGTGTGTGTGCGCGCGCACACACAATAATTGGTAACATGATTTTTGTGTGCGCGCGCACACACACACGTGTGTGCGTGCGTGTACCTGTGTGTGTACCTGTGTGTGTGTGGGTGGAGGAAATATCTCTAAAACGAAAAATTGTACTAAGTTGAAACTTTAAACTTAAGTTAGGTGCACTAAAGAGACCCTCTAAGAACGTTTTCATCAAAATCGGTCAACCGAAAGTAGTAATTTATTCGTGCAGTTTTTCAATTTTTGGAATTTTTTCAAAAACGGCTACTAGGTTTTTTTTTAAATCGCCTCATTTACTAATTGTTTTGTGTTCTAGAAGATAGGGTAAGCGGCATGTCTGCTGAAGTACGTAGGGGGTGTGCTAGCAAAGTAGAAATGGGTTTCATAAGATTGGGACCTTAATATGCATTTTAGGGCGAAACCATAAATTAGTCTTTTAGAAAATTAAAAAATCTACAACTTCTATTACAAGCATTTTCTTCTACAGCGCTTAATTTAGCGTCAATTAATGATTCGGAAATTTGCTCGTTGATATCGGTAAAACATTGGTTCTTTTAAAATTTCGGCCTTAGTATACATTTTACGATAAAAGTAGGCTAAATATAAGTTGTAACAAGACTTATAAAAATTTAAAATTCTGGTGTGAAACACTCACGCAACATCCCTTGCTAATATAAATAATAAGAAATACAACCTTCGTTGAAACGATTTTTTTCAAAAAATGCGTTGTTGTTAATGAAAAAATTCCAAGAGTTTGGTTGTGTCACATGCACAACACTCGTACGAATAATGTTGGCACAAGGGTGCCTAGAATGATTGTAGCATTTGGACAAAGATTTGTGTTGTATTTGGGAGCGGAAATCACAAACAGCCTGCCTGTGAGCCTGTGAGCCTGTGAGCCTGAGAATTGAAGTTAAGTTAGAGGGTTGATGGTGGTAGGTAGGTAGGTAGGGATGAGAGGAGAGGGTGGTGGTTTGGTGTTTGGGTAGGCATTTTAAGGGTGTCCACCAACCCAACTAACCTTATTCTATAATTTCTCTTGATAATGAATGAAATGTACGCCTATTATTCAATTAACAGATAGAAGGTAAACGGTTCATTAAAGCTTAAAATTGTAGCCTATTACGTTTTAATTTAATTTATATTAATTACTACCTATAGAATAATCATATTAAAGTTTGAAATTTTCTATTTCTTAACATTTAATTGCTTATTTTGATGATTGTGTTGCTGCCGAGTCAATTTTAAACGTTCTTTAAATTCATGACGTTTTTAGTTTTTGATGTGGGCTATAAATGTCCACCGATAATAATTTTATTTTATTTATATGGTATCAAATGTTTCGTAGGTTAGTAGGTTGGCTTAGCCTACTAGTTGTTTTTTTATTATTATTTTATTCTGGATCAGCATATGCGATGTAATTATTCATTAAAACTTTAATCGATTTAGCAAATTTTTTCTGACTGTTTTAGATACCCTGACACATAGGTTACTATAGTGGGGTATCGTTTTATTGTTTTTGATATTTTCTTATGCTATTTATAATGTATTAAATGTTAAAATTATATCATGAGTAGGCCTAAACAATGTAACATAAAAACATAACATAATATTAATCATTATACAGCTGATTCAAGAAAAACGAAATACTTCGGGAGATGAATCTACATCGAAAGATAAGAAAAAAATTCATAAAACCATAGGTCCGGAAATGCTACGCTAGAGTGAGATTTCGGCTCATCCCTAGAAGTTAGTTGGTGTTAATTAACAGTCAAAAATGGTGGTTTCTTATGGTTTTGACCTGAGAATGCGAATAAATAGGTCCCAGAGCCATATCTGCAATAGATCTTGAAGAATCTAGGGTAAAATCCTGGCGGAAAAGTTTGTATTTCCTCTGCTGGGAAATAGAATTATTAGACTTAGATTAGGATTAATTTAGAAAAATATAAATTTGTTTGCCTAGAAAATAAGTAAATATATATTGTATAAATAAATAAAACGGAATGGAAATAAATACTCCTGTGTATTTAAGTTTGTCCTACCTACTATCACTTGGTTAATTGCACAATAAAAACATAATGACATAAAACATAACATTTAAAATTAATCTTTTAAAAATTTAATTCTGAGAAAATTGATCTAAATAAAGCCAAATACAAAAATTAAGTTGAAAAATAAATTTTATTGACATCAAAATATGGGAAATTAGGCTGAAAAAATGTGTTTTTATTCAGGAAGAACAATAGGCTACTTTTAACGTCCAAGATTATCTTGAAATAAAACAATAATCAGCCTGTAAGTAGGCCTATAGGCTCTCGTAGCCTACTTTTTTTTAATGAGTAGGCCTACAGTACTTTTATTTGAATAGGTTTCAACTTTGTAAAATTTTCCTTCCTTGTGATAATTTGTTCACACACAGACTGATGCGTGCGCAAACCAATCGGTAAATACATGTTTTTTTTGGGTTCAGGAATCCTGAAAACGTGTATTTCCGGTGAAAACTCGATTTCGAAAAACCGACATGAAAACAATACTTATCTTGCCTACATTTTGGATAGCGGAAGAGAAAGAAAAAAAGGAAGCAATTGTCTGGTAACATTAAGTTATAGCTTAAATATCAAGTGGTATGTACGCCTCTAGAGGCACTAACCCCAGATGAATTTGCCAAGCGATTAGCAAAAAGCAATCGAATTCTTCCAGTGAAAAGGAGTCTCGTGTAGACCTCCACATTAAAAAAGCGAATTAATTTTTGAATGAGATGGTTCAGATCCGTTTTACACGTGTCATAGGCCTATCACTTGAATAACCGTTATTCTTTTGATCGACTGTATAACGAAAGAGAATGGATAGTTTATTGGTGATTCCGATGTAAGGGTATGTTATCTGGTGCTGGTGGGTGAACAGGTAGGCCTATTCTGTTGTCACCTACATTTACGCCGCATCATCTCCATCACCTCACTCATTCCATTCATTGAGGTGATGACGTATTGAGATTGACATATATAGGCCTAGGGCTATCCTGCGGTGGTTAAAAGGTCATCTGCGACATCATTTCGTCGATAGGCCTTAATATTATGGAAGTGAGCTTATAAGTTAGGCCTAACTTGTATTTTGCTTGCCATGCCGCGTTGACGTCAGCTCGCTCCTCACCTCGCTCTGGAGAAAGTGGAAAAGCTCATTACACGGGTAATCAACAATGACTCGCTTTATCCTTCTGAGCTGAAGACCCTAGTTTAAGGATTTTCTAGTATAGGCCTACTTATAGGGTAACGTTTTGTTTTTGTTGTATATAAATAGATTACCAGAAATCTTACCCAACAGTAGAGCTTTAGTGTTTGCTGATGATACTTCAATCATAAACAAAAGTTTACTGGTAGATAGTCTTGAAGTGAATACACATATTAGCATTGAATCTGTAGTCCAATTTCTGAATGAATTAATGTTAACAGTTAATGGGAAAAAGTGTCAGTTCTTACAGTTCAAAAACACACACAATGTAAGGGAAAACAGAGAAGTGGATGTCTTTATACAAAATAATATCCTAGATCATGTGCAAACAGTGAAATTTCTAGGAGTGTCACTAGATAGGACCCTATCGTGGGATTATTTCACCGATCAAATTTGTGGTAAAGTATCATCTGGGGTATTTGCATTAAAACAAATTGCCAGATTAAATGATAAAAAATTGTTTATAGCAGCTTATGGTTTAATTTTATCTCATATCAGGTATGTCATATTAGTATGGGGTAATTCATCACAGGGTAACATGGAAAGAGTTTTTAAAATACAGAAAAAAGCTGTTAGGTGTATGATGGGTGTCAACCACCATACCTCATGCAGATCAGTATTTAAAGAGCTGCAATTGCTCACAGTTCCTTCTTTGTACATTTTTGAAGTGATAATGTACGTAAAGAAAAATACCTTTTTACAGAATTTAAATGTTCACAACCACTACACAAGAAACAGAATCGATTATTATGTTGCTAATCACAACACTAAATTGTTTGAACAAAAACCAACTTATGCAGGTAGAAAATACATCAATAAATTGCCTCAAGGTTTAAAAAGTTGTGACAATTTAAGTCACTTTAAAAAAAAGCTAAAACAATATTTGATTGATGAAACATTTTACAGTGTGCACGAATTCCTTTCTAAATAGTTTTGGTTGAAAAGTATTTAACTTCTAATTAAACAAATATTGTGTACCAATTGATACAAAGGGGTTCATGACAAGCCTACTGAGTTAAGCAGTAGCAGGAAAAAATCATTGGTAAGTGATGAATTTATCATTGTGTTTGACTTTTTTATTTTTCGTTTTGTGTGATATTTGATTCAATGAGATTCATGACAAGTCTACTGAAGTAAGCAGTAGCAAAAACAATTTTTTGGTGCTAAGTGATGAATTTATTATTGGTGATAAACTTTCAGTTTATCAGTTTTATCTTGATGATTTGTCCTATACTCCCTTTGGAGTCTCCTGGATGCAAAATAAAAAAAACCGTTAGTCACCCTTACGCTCGGCAACTGATTACGGTAGCTATCGAACAAAAACGCAGCCAACTTATCGAACCGAATTCACAATTATATTACAATATATACACAAGCATTTAAGCATTTAAGCATTTAAGCATTTAAGCATTGGATGCATCGCACGTAGCTACAAAAACTCTATACTAAAAAGGTGTGCTACCTAGCCTCCAAAGTGTACAACCTACTTTCCCAAAATTTTAAGCTGATTACAGAAATGGCACCGATACGGAACATCTATACCGAGTAGGCCTACCAAAGGTAAAAAATAAAACTTTAAATGTTGTGAGTAGACACTAAATTGATGGAGTGTGCAACAGATAATGGTGCTAGCAGATGGAAAACCCTAGTCGGATAGATTGAAATCGAGAGGAATGTGCGTTATAGGCCTAAGCATACGCCTAGCCTACTGTATAAAGGCTATTCATATGTGAAATAATTTTGCCAAATAAAATGACTATTAAGCCTTAAGACAATTACCCATTTTTAAATTTCATCTTTAAATGTCATTTCATTTTTCCCCTGTTAAGCTGTCAGGCTATTATATGCGTATATTTTTAGAAAGCAGCCAGATTAATTGTTACCAAACTTTTAACGACAGATTATCACTGTCTAATTGTGTCTCAACTGGAACGATTTTTAGTGTGGGGTTATCTCTGGGCGATAAGGAAAGAGTTGTTAAAATTCAGAAGACAGCTATCAGGTGTTTGGTGGGAGCAAATCAACCCACCTCATCCAGACCAATATTTAAGGAGCTTCAGCCGTTTAGAGTTCCATCAATCTACTTTTTTCAGGCGTAAGAAAGCGTCCCGAGAAAATAATATTTAATTCAAAAACAAATTAAAAAATGAAAATCCTTACGGTCGCATCTTACAATCTTTCGATTTAAATTTTAGCGATTAGGCGTAGGCGTAATAAATATTTTTTAAATATAAATGTGTTTGATTAAGAACCATAAGCGACCCTCACCCGGTCCGATGAGAATAACGTCTATGACGCGTAAATGACATTAATTATTTAATTATTCAACCCCGGCCATCAAAGTACACCCCTAACCAACGTCTTGTATTCAAATCCGTATAAAAGTGCTACGTTTACTAGGATTTGAACGGCGGAACCAAGGCGACCACTTTGCCGCTAGACTAACCCGGTGGGTTGATAATAAGTTTCATTAATTGATTTTTAATTTAAAAAATTGTAACCGTTAGAAAATAAACTAGCCAAAAATTTGGCTCGTGTCAATTGTAGTCAATGAAGAGCCGGGCAGCAAGCATTTCTTCAGTTGGCTGAACAGCCGCAACCACACCAAGTATTGGCCAAAGCCCATTTCACATTGGCCTAGCGTCGCTTAATACGTAATAACGGTGACATAATAAATTTATGGTTTAATAATGTAAAGGTGACATAGTGGATGCTACCAAATTTCTTGATAAATCAACTACCTACATGAGAAACTATAAGTCAGAATAGGGGTTAAGTAAGCAAAAAGGGCTTCACAGATACGTACGGATACACCCAAACTTGTTAACTATAGGCTAATAAAGAAGTTCTTGGAGAGCGGGTTAGAAATTAGTAGGTCTAATCATCAATTTGAACAAATGTCATCACTAATATTAGCTCTAGCCTATACCTGATACGACAGACCGATGAAAGACCGTCTCTGATGAGGCAAAAGGCCACAAAGTTTTGATCGATCTTTGTTAAGCCTGGATTGGTCTGGCTTTGGTCGGATGGATTCCTAGTATTCGGCTACAGTTAACATTAGAATTTGTTGACTGACCTATTTTCCTCAGTTAATTAACTTAAAGAGGAGTAAAGTACTGTAGGCCCTAAGGTAAGGTATCGCCTATCTTTAAGGATGCTCAGAGCGAATAATTTGAAAATCATAGGCTTAGAAGTGTAGACCTACTAAAATCATAAACAGATTAATCGGTTTACTACTGAAATCCTGATAATTTCAGAGGATCAGCATGATATTTAGAAATGAACATCAACTAAAACAACAATAGCATCACCTGTTGCTGCAAAAGTAGGTCATCACAATTCTTACTTACTACAAGACAAAAAATAATGGCCCATCTTTGCTCTCTTCTGGATTTAAATTTATAGCATTTATTTAAAACGTTATAGCATAGCGTACGTCCACCGTTTAAAATTGTTTTGCCTTTCAATTTATTTGTTATCAATATATTTGTTTTACGATTGTGAAAGAGTGCAGGCTGGGATAGGAATGGAGTCAGTGCGGTTGCAGCGCTTAGCTCGCACTGAGGTGGGGTCGGTTGCATTATTACTCCTCAATAACCTGTGACTTAAAACAGCCGTTAATATCATTTCCCAGTTTCTTCGACTCGTTTTAAAGGTGAATGTCAGTTATAGATCATAGTTGAATAAATCCACCGAGTGATAATTTGGGACTTTCTCCGGCTAACTAAAAGTATTCAGTGGAGGACACAAGAATTAAGTAGCCTAAGTGCGACCGATTGCAAAGGAAAACTGCAATTCTATGTTTTAAATCCTGATTCATGTTGATGAGCATATATTCTCATCATATATTCTCATTAGGCTTGAATAGATAAGAGCGTTTAGAGGGGAACGTGGATCAGAGTTCTATAAGTGTGGGCGCATCAGTGGGTATTTTTGTGTAAAAGAATTTTGTTTGTGGTCACCGATCACTGGAGTTTTCTGTTCCGTGAATTTTTATTCGGACTGATAATTTATTGCTCATGAATAGCTTTCCTCATGCGAGTTTGGAATCGGAATTCTCTCTAAATCTTTGGTCAGATTCAAGTTATGCTTCCCATTGTTCTTGTGTACAGTGTTTTGAAGTAGGTTACGTTTATGAAATCGACTGATTGTGAACCAATCAACTGTAGAAATACATGTTAATTATTTTGTTATAGCCTATATTCGAATAATAGGCCTAATAGATTGTTTTATTACTGAAGATCAATAAATAATTTCTGGGCAAGTGATTCGCATACCGATTCGTACTAATGTACTGAATTACGAGTATTTTACATCTTACGTGAGAACGAACAAAACGACTCATTTATCCTGGTAGAATCAGAAAGCACAGAAAAACTGAGCAGACTGCGTGCGTCGTTGTATGGCACACCGCTAGAAACTATACGGTTGTAATTGGATCAGCTCAATAAATAAATAATAATCAGAAAGAACGAGCAAAGAATAATAGCTAAGTATCGGAAACCGGAAAACTTTGTAGTACTGTAAAAGATTTCTGGGTAAATGTTATATGGCTAATCAACTTGGCAACGGTAAACAAGAAATTTGGCTCAGGTAAACTTAATTTATCTTCCACCATGATAAAGAAAATATAATAATTTATACTGTAGACGTACACAGTATGCAGTTATGGAACTTAATGGCTTTGATTTCAAGGGACAAATGCAATTCCATGGTTGAAACGCCTATGTTGTGTCAGTCATAAACGTGTTGCTATCTGAAACCATTGCCTCCATCTCATTTCTGAATTCATCCTGGCGTTTCGCCTGATAATCTGTTGCAGCCTCACTTAATATATTTGACGTCTATCTGATCGCTTGGAAAGGAAGAGGAAAGAACGATCTTTTCAGTGGGTGCCTACTTAGCATAGATCGACAGAAGGCCACCAACCAACCACCTACGCCTCTGTCAACTTTCAATGCCTAATTTTAATTAATTACTGACTTTTCTTTAAAAGCTCAAAAATAATACAAAAAAATATAAGTTTTCTGATCGATTGACAACAATCCGTTCAGAAACATATCTGAAACAGTAAAATGTTGAGGACCATTCCCCGGGGCTATGCATAGCCCCGTTCAGCTGACTAGAAATATATTCTAACGTTCATTACTTCTATTTTCACATTATTTTTTTTATCTCCATCTTGTTGGTAGAGGGCCAATTTTAGATCAAGCAAAGTGAATCGAATTACAATCATTTTATCATCATCTTATCTGAAAGCTCTTTTTGCCGTCCGCATTCTAAAAATTCGTTCACTGTAGGTTTTTCTGCTTTCTTGCGTGCGTCCGTGTTCTATTTCTGTTCTTCGTGGAAGCCCTATAAGTCAGTAATCAGCACAAGTTAAACTAAATTTGATCCGACGCTTTATATTTTCTCCATAATTAAATTTTCGCTACATCTTTTTTGACTTCTTTAAATGATTTATTCGACACCTTAGGTCTATGTTTAGCACCTTAAAGATTTGTTTTGTCTACCGTTTGTCATTCATTCTGTACAGGTGTCCGCAAAGTTTTAGACCGCAAAGCTATCTGATTGTTTCCATTGATCGTTCGTTTGTCTTGTACACTTATCGCCGCCTTCGTAACCTGCACTACTGTCCAATCTAATATCTTCGGACCCATTTATCTTGGGGAGGATCTTTCTCTGAAAACTGTCTGCTTCTCTGAGATCAGCCATAAACAGGCTATACAGGGCGTTGTGAAAAAGATTCCAAGAATTCAGGGTGTAATTTCCCACAACAAAAGAAGAAAAAAAGTTTAAATTAACATAGTTCCGAAAATCATTAGTTACCGAGTTAAATAGAGTGAAAGATTTCGTCAGAATTTCAGTTACCCCCGTTGAAACGAAGCCCTACAGATATTTGTTGGGCGTTAAATTAGGCATAAATTTTACTTTATCGTATGTAAAATGAACAGAAAAATTGAACAAAACAGGTTTCAGACCTGTAGCTGCAGTGATTTTTAAGATATCTGATGAAATACGCAAAACTTGGTCCCGAAAAACAAGTTTCTTTTAAGTTTGAAGCAGATGAACTTTGTTAAATGGATAATAAACACAAGAAATTTTTATGCAAAACCTGTAGAGAAATTAATTCTAAAGAGAATGATGTAAAATAAGTCAATAATAGACAAACGCAATTTAAAAAAAATAATATTTTTTAATTAAATAAAAAAACGCATGAAAAATAGACAAAATCTGTTAAACTCTCCACTAACCTAATTAATGTAATACTTAAAAGAAAACACTTGTATTAAAATAAATTAATGAGTTAGGCCTACTTAGGCTACTGTTTATTTTTATCAAGTAAACATTTTTAACAACCAATAAACAACAACCAGTAAACAACAATAAACATTTTTAAGTTAGTAGAGAGTTTAACAGATTTTGTCTATTTTCATGCGTTTTTTTATTTAATTAAAAAATAATTTTTATAAAAATTGCGTTTGTCTATTATTGACTTAGTTTACATCATTCTCTTTAGAATTAAATTCTCTACAGGTTTTGCATAAAAATTTCTTGTGTTTATTATCCATTTAACAAAGTTCATCTGCTTCAAACTTAAAGAAACTTGTTTTTCGGGACCAAGTTTTGCGTATTTCATCAGATATCTTAAAAATTACTGCAGCTACAGGTCTGAAACCTGTTTTTTTTCAATTTTTCTGTTCATTTTACATACGATAAGGTAAAATTTATGCCTAATTTAACGCCCAACAAATATCTGTAGGGCTTCGTTTCAACGGGGTAACTGAAATTCTGACGAATACGTATTTCACCCTGTATAACTTGGTAACTAATGATTTTCGGACCAATGTTAATTTGAACTTTTTTCATCTTTTGTTGTGGGGAATCACGCCCTGAATTCTTGGAACCTTTTTCAGAACGCCCTGTATAATTCTAAGGCACTCACTCGTAAACAGACATGCAGGTTTTATCGCAGTATTATAACGTGTGATCTTGGCTTGTCTTGAGAGTGTATTTTTCTTCTTGTACAGTTGTTTGGATTGCATCGGCCATTTCTCTTCGTCTGCTGTTGTGCGCTTCCTTTTCGCTGGTCTTCGATTGTAGCCATTATCTCTTCGGGATACTTAAAGCTATCATTCCGCCCAAGTTCAGTTTATTTAAAAAAATATATTTTTAAGAAAATTAAATAATAAATTTATGACTAGCCTACAGTTTATCGAAAGACTAACATCTGGCCAAGTTATGGGGGTAGCTATAGGTAGGTAGTGAAGTTCCGACAAGACACATCCACTAGATATTATTATCTTTCCATTTCTTCACGAAAAGTTCTTGCTGCAATTTCTTTCGCTTTGGGGATAAAGAATGCCGCCATTGCATCGACTTATACGAAATAGAGGTTTTATTTCAGGTTGTGATGCGGTGAAACAGTTCATCGTATTAAGTTTTATGATGTCGCTAAAATCTCTATACAACGCAGGCTAACACGTTTCTATTTGTATGTATACGAATAGCCTACCCAACGGTAGTTCGGTACCCAACGGGCACACAGTTTTTTATAGCCCAATTTATCGGTGGTAATATCATAAATGACAGATCGTGAAACATTCTCTGTGAAAGGCCATGGTCACATACGCCTACCTCATCATTATGCCAATTGAAAAATCATATCGACAACTGGTGATTGTCGGTGATGGTCGTCGTGGAAATCATTCTTAGGTCGATCTTTACTTTAAGTGGAGGTAAACTGCTTTTCATTTATTTGTAAACGAATTCCTTGTTTATTAATATGAGGCGTAGTACATGGGACCGATCAGCTGGCTGCTGCTATTCTGCTATTCTGTTATTCTGTTGTTACCGTCGTACAGTGTACGTGCGTCAGGTAACACAAGCCGAGCATAATTCAATCAGTGCGAACGCATAGAGTTTAGATGTGCCTCGTTCACCGGTGTACGTTCAGTGGATTGATGTAGGCCTACCTGAACACGAGGCGAGGCGAGGCGAGGCGAGGCGAGGTGAGGCATTGCGTTATCAGTCACATAGCTTTGTTTTTAGCCAACAAGGTCAGAAAAAAAGAACGAAAACAAAAGACTCACTCTACCAACAACATGGCGTCATTCTCGTTCCCATAGCAACCGAACGAGTAGGAAAGACCGAGTGATGGAGAGACGTGTACTGGAAAAGAAAAAAAACATCTTTTAGAGCTTGTGTGTGTGTGTGTGTGTGTGTGTGTGTGTGTATTTTACTCAAGCTCCATTGGGGTCATCTATCAATGTCAAATTGTAATGCCACAGGCTGATTAGAACAACTCTCACGTTTCAATGCATGCGCTTATATTCTTTATCCAAAAACTTTTAACAAGATATATTGCCCCATGCCCCATGACTTCATAAATTCACCTGACGTTATTTCTAAACGTTGTGCACAACATGGCATAATAGCCCCCTGTAGACTGAAACTGAATAATGTGTTTATTTTTATTAATTAACGTTTTTCTATATTTTTTTATCAATGTGTCGCAGTCTAGCTTAAAGTAATTTCATTCAAGCGGATGCGCTAATCTAGTGCAACAACTACCGACGTCGACCGAAAAATAAATGTTTGCCCATATCAATCTAAACCGTCGGCAAATGAAAGCAGGATGAGTGTTTTTAACTGACTCACCTGGGGTCAGATGTAACCGATCGGTGGATGAAAGCTAAACTCATAAAATGGACAATGTATCGATTGCAGGAAAGCTTTTTAACTGTACAGATGAAAAATCAAATAAGGTTCTTTTTTTTAAAGAAAATATCTGAAACTGTCTGGAAAACGCTTTACTCAAACAAAGTGGAAGGGTGCAAATTGAAGAAGCTAATTAGGAAGTTGCGCAAAGAAGTGGCCGGTAGACTAAAGTACAATGTGAAATTCTTCCTCGGAAATTGACTAGGCGTATAGACTACATTTTTTATCTAGGACATTATTGTGAATGTGGGTTAACGTTATTTATTTTATTTATTTGTCAACAACTGTATACGCAATTTAAGTCCTTTATAAGTAATTTTCTGACTCCCGCACAGGCCTAACCTATGCGCAGGTGCTAAACAATTGTGTGCTAAACTAAATCTAAACATCATAAATTGAGCTAAATTTTTTCATTATTATTATTACTATAAATGCAGGCCTACTTAATTACTTATGTATAAAATCGCCGAATAAATTTGTTTAATAACGTGTTACTCATTATTAATAGCCTGTTAAAACTATTTTAATAATGTCAGTTTAAGTTAATAACTCAACATTAATAACTGTTGCACAAATATAACAATAGGCAAATAAACAATATTAACATTAAACATAGGCTACACAAATTTAAATAATTGTGAAATAGTAACGTTCCATGTAGTACCTTGGCTTTCCTTTCAATTCTATGAGAAGAATGAAATGTAGGCCTATGACCGAATCAAGGGAGTCAGGGTTGTTACGGAACCACATTGAAATTAACTCAGCAGGGATATAGAGGCGATTTAGCGCTCGGACGACTGGCTTCTTCCTAAATTTGGCAGCCAAATGGTTTGTTTCTCTTCTCTTGTAGGTTTAAGGAGTTACATCAGAAGTCTACCTCGGGTAGTTACTTGACATGGTCGAAAGCGATATTATGCCAGTGTTGGTACACGACGTTCGATCATTTTCATTTTCTGTAGACGTTTTTTTGAATCCAATTTTTTCCACAAAAACAGCTTGTCTATCTTTATTTGTTGGTTTTTTAGTTTTTCCTTAACTTCTTAAGAGACATCTTTATTGCTACCTTCTCTTGCCCTATATGAGTATATAGGGAAGAAAAGTAGGTAGTCTATTGTTTTCTTGCCAAATTTTCGAATCCAAGTTTTCAACGGAAATACTCGTTTTCAGACCCCCTGAACCGAAACTCATGTTTTTAGCGATTTGTTTGTGTGCCTACGTGTCTGTCAACAAAATATCTCAAGAACGGAATAACGTACAAAGTTGAAACTTGGAACTTAAGTTAGGTAACACTGGGGGGGGGGGGGGACACGACACAAATATTTAAACAAAAATCGGTTAACCGGAAGTAGTAATTGTATTCGTGTATTTTCACTTTTTTGCAATTTTCTCAAAAACGGCTCCTACGTTTTTTTAAATCGCCTAATTTTCTGCAATTTTTATGCTCTACAAGATAAGAGTAGGTGTCATGTCTGCTGTGCTCTCGTGGTAAAAATGTTTTTTTTTAAGATTGCAACCTTAATGTGCATTTTAGGGTAAAGGGTATAATTATTGAAGTTGCAGGTAATAAGAAAACCTAAAAGTTTATTTCAAAAAAACGTTTTATACTACCACGCTTAATTTAACCCGCGTATAGACGCTCGAGCGGAGCATGAGTGGGGCACGACGGGAGCAAGTTTTCGGTTATTTTTGGACGGTGCTCCCAACGTGCTCGTGGCGACCCATTTCCAGCCGGGTTTTCTGAACACAAAGGTGTTATAATTATTATTAATATTAATTTTAATTTTATATATCAAGTAATTAATTAAGTTACCTTCTCTTGATTATTATATTATTCACTTATAAAAAGTCTCTTTTGATTTAGAATAACTTGTTTTTCTGACATCTATGTAGTTTTTGGATTTTTATCGACTTCATAAAGTCTCTTATAGTCTTTTTCCACAGTTATGCACACATCATCAGACGTCCATATACGGGTGTATGTACATGTACATATGACCAAAAATATAGGAACGTACTGGACTCGAGCGTAGATCGGAGTGCGCCAGTATGTTCCTATGTTCCCGTTTGGAAATTAGGGGTCCAATTTTCTGAAGCAGATTCCAAAAACTCAATCGTTGACGATTTCGTGAAATTTTTATATTGGCCGCTTATTTCTTGAGACTTCAAGTCGAACAAAAGCTCCCCGTACCAGAGAGTGATTTATAACGAACGGTGTCCCTCTCCTTCTTGGACATAGGCCTAAGCTGCACCAGTCACAACATGATGCGGTGGCTGCGGTGGCTCAATATCCACCAACCAGCGGCTTAGCAGCTCGTGTCTTGCTCCGCTCGAGCGTAGGCTATATACGCAGCTTAAGCGTCAATCTGCCATTTCTCATCAACATCGATAAAAAATGCGATTTTTAAAGATTGCGAGCATATTATGTCTGTATGTATGTATGTATGTATGAATGTATGTATTATGTATGTATGTGGACATATTATGTATGTATTCAAAGATAAAAGTGTATATAGGCCTAACTAATGTCATAGAACATGAAAACCCATACAACTTTTATTTCGAGCGTGTTTCGTTTTACGAAGTCAATTAGTGATTTTCAGCATTTTTACGCTCTACAGATGGTGATTTTTGTTTTGTGTCATTCACTCATGATTGTGTTTTTCATTTTACATTGTTTAGAGCCTACTAATGATTAAACATCGGTCATATTTTTCATTAATTTCATTGGAAAAAGAAATTCGTGCGAGTGCTTCACACCATACTTTTTTTGTTAATATCGGACGAATTGATCCCACTTTGTGCAAGTCTGTAGTCGATTCTCCCGGGTCAAAATTAATACTGTATTATAAATTGTGACCGTTGTCTATCAAAAATGACCTCGATTCAACTGAGTGCAATTCACTCAGACAGTTCAATTTTAATTGACCATTTCAGGCGATGCTATCAAAATTATCACCGGTTCATAAGACCTCCTTCACCTGTACTTGTATTAAATAAATAAATGCTCTTCGAGAGAGTGTTTAAAAGTAGGCTACAGGCCGGGTCCATCACCAATAAACCAATCGATCGGTTTCATGTTCATCGACTAAAAAGAGGAAATGTGTAGGCCCTATGGCTCAGGGCCTATAGGGTATAGGGCCTACTGATGACCAACGACGCCCGACGGTCGCCTTAAACCCGTTATAGGCCTACAAGTTTCTGGTTCTCATCACTTTAATTTTAGCGTTCATTTTTAGAATTATTTATTTTGTCGGGAACAAATTATAATCATGTATTAAGCCGATTCGCTTTTTCCGTAGATAGGTTAATTGTAAAGCCTAATCGCTTGAACAACAGCGATCCTGCTAAGAAATTTAATCTTCTCTGAATTCAGTCGATCCGGTCAACGTTTTTACTTAGTGACCCTTTGCTTTAAGTGAACGCAAAAATCCTTTACCTCATATCATATGTCACGTATCACGTCCAGTAGGGCTGTACATTACATTGTAAAGTAGCCTATATATAAGAGGAGTACAATTTTAAAACGTGGTTTTTGTCGCACAACATTTTTCGAGCGAACAGAAACCTTTTTCTGGAATGGGCCACATTCTTTGAAAAAACTCAACTGCACCAGCTGATAATACGACATTGAAGGATTTTTACGGGTAATTTCCAAGTCGAAAGAACTTTTACTTGGTGAAAACAACCGAAAAAAGTAGTGGTCAGACTTGGCGTTATAAATTGGATCGGGCGTAACTTACTTTGTAAAAACAATAGAGACAATTATAGATTATTATTATTATTATTATTATTGTTGTTGTTGTTGTTGTTGTTGATCGCAACGATCTAAGTCTAAAAAGAAATTGAAATCACTTTAAAATTTACAAAATGTATACAGCCGAAACGCTCGTTTCAACCTCTATAAGCTTTACTGAGTAGAACGTGGAGTCAGCTAGTTTACGGATTGCCTTGCTCAATGAATGGAAAAATGTTTATCAGTAGGCCTATGCGAGTCCCTCTGAAAAGCATTTACCACCAGCCACCCCACATGGTGTCTACCTGTAGGCCTATAATGAAATAGGAGATAACTGTGACTAGTATACGTATTTTAGACCTGTTAGCAACACAGTCATATAGGCCTAATTAGTTGACCAGGTGATAAGAAACACAGCTATTTGTTGTTGCCCTGCAACTAGCGGATCGGGTGCAAATAATTTAGGGCCTAACCCTCCACCTAACTGGTATGGGCAATGAAATTGATTTATGACACAAAAATATTAAAAAAAAACATAAAAAATATTTTTAGAAAAATACTAAAGCTACTTAATAAATATACCCTCCTGTTTGTCGCAGTCACGCTTTTGATCTGGTACGTGGTCGCCATCTTCTTATGTCGTCTCACCATCTCAGTTCTTCATTTTTCCTCCGTGTCAAGTCTTTCATTTTTCTGAGATATCGATTTCACTCACCGGTGGTTTTCCTTATTGCATAAAGGCCTATTACCTCGTATGATTTTCAAAAGATGGACACGTAGGCCTAAGGCTTTAGATTTTGCCTCAATAAAAACTGTATCGATGTAATCAGGTGAAACTCGTTACCTTCCCTTCCGACCTTTCATTCAAGCCGTGAATAAAAATGGACAGTCTTATTGCCTACTCCACAGAAACATAAATAGTAAAGATACGACTGCGTGGCGTAGCACAATACACTGATCTTCATGAATTCTCCACCTGCTGCATACCAAACAAAAAAATAGCATCGGTTTCATAACCTTCTTTACGATGAAATAAAAACATTTCGCTCGTTTATTTAAGACTGGCAATTTAAGGCCATCGTCTGTTTCTGGCTTAATCATATTTCCAGTTCTTTCGTGACTGCAAAGATCAATTTGAAGGTGAATTGCAGGCTATTAAAATCAATAGCCCTAAAGACTATAAGAAGGTTTTAATTATCGTAATTCTTCTATTTTTTTGCTTGATCAGCCTGGTTGTTGTAAACTGTCCAAATTTTAGTTAAATTCTTTGTTCACCGGGATATTAAATGATAAACCTTTAATTCGATTCTGCGTTATATGAGCATATGAACGCATAGAGTTCCTACAAAATTTTAAATGTAGCCAGTTGTAGCACTACATGTTAGGGTCTATTAGCAGTGTGCTACCTGAGTGTTATTACGGTGACATTAATAGTTTCTACCTGGAAACATAGTGCAGCAATCTACTGAGGAGAATACAAAATAGGTCTACTTGCGACCAAAACGGCAGTACGCAGGACATCAGGACATCAGGTGCTCAACATTTACTGAGTAAAACTACTCTATCTTCTTATTCGATGTTATGTTTTTCAAATAGTGATAGTGTAGGCCTACTGGTAGTTCAAATTACTTAGGGTCTAAACACAAATTTGTGTAGTTTACAAGACCTAAAAATGTGGTGTATCATTTGTTAAGCGCAGTCAAATTGTCGGATTATAGTAAATGCAGGCGTGTGTCAAGTTTCAGACTGCTTGATTCCCTAATCGGATTAATTATTATAAGATTGTGTCAGCAGTGACACGACACACTGATAAAAGTACCTACAAATAAAGCCTGATGAACGACGTGCAAATGGCATGTCGCTACTGTAATAATTACTTGGAAAATAAGTTTATTAGCAGGCCTACAGTAAAATGAAACTTGTTTAGTGGGTAACAACCTTTTTTATTTGCTTACAGCCTATGGTAGGCCGACGCCTATTAAAACCAACGCATGAAAGTGAAAACATTATTATCAGTTATATATTGGCAGCGGAAAGAGAAGGATGTTTAGACAGAAGTGCAGTTTATCTTACCAGTGAATTTAACATTAATTGTGTTTGTGCTTCTATTAAGGAATTACTAATACTAGTAGTAACTTTGTTACTATTACAATTTTGTATAGGCTACTTAATCTATTTACTCTTTCCAGTAAGATGTCCATTGGTGTTGTTCATTGGTTGTTCTAAAAAAAATAACAAGATCAAATATCTCTATTTCATGCTGTGGGTGTCTTTCAGTAGTTCATGGTACAAGCGTGAATTTGACAGAAAACGATAGTGTTTAAAAAAATGAAAACAAATAATGGGCGTGTAATAATGTTACGAGAAGCAGAAGGAAGAGCTTGGCTTTAGAAAGTGTCACCGGTGAGGGCAACGTAACTTCGGTTGCTGTTGTTAAATTGCTAAATGAGATTAGGGATGAGAATAAAACGGTGCAAAAAACTTAAGAAAATCTGTTGAATATTGCGATGAAAGTATAGAAAACGTTGTTAAAAGAATGAATGAACAGGAACAGTTATTGAAAATGTATAGGGTCTAAAGGAGAAGGTTGAAATTTATGAAACGGAAAGTGTAACACTTGCAAAATAAAATTTTAAACCGGAGGATAGGTTATTGGAAATCAAACAATATTCTAGAAAGGTATGGAATTCCGCATTCTCAGAATGAAGATGCAGAAGATGTTGTATCTGTGGGAAAGGGATTCGAGGCCTGTCGTAGATTAAGGAGGAGGACGATGGTACAGAGCAGCCGGCTCCAATTATTGTAAAATTTTTAAAAAGAAATATTAAGGAAAATTTACTCAAAAAAAAAGAGTTAAAAGGGACTTTTCAACTAGGCATCTGAATTTACCGTCTCTTCGCCTATCTATGTAAATGAATCGTTTGTCCAGGAAGAAGACAAGTTTTCACAGCTGCAAGACAAGCTAAATTGGAAAAGGGTTATAAATAGGCCTAATAGGTTATACGTAGACGGTTCATTGGAAAAGGGATTTTTATAGTTATTTTCACTTTTACGTTCGTAAGAGAGAAAATTTGCCGGTTATTCCTTTAAAAAATAAACAAGGTGCGAGTAATTTAAAGTAAACTATTTTTTACTTTCTCTTGCCTATATGAATATATAGGAAGGAAAGTATTGTTTTCATGTCGATTTTTCGAAATCGAGTTTTCACCGGATCTATACGTTTTCAGACCCCCTGAACCCAAAAAACATGTTTTTAGCGATTGGTCTGTGTGTGTGTCTGTGTGTGTGTGTGTGTGTGTGTCTGTGTGTGTGTCTGTGTGTGTGTGTGTCTGTGTGTGAACAGAATATCTCAAGAACGGAACATCGTACGAACTTGAAACTTGAAACTTAAGTTACATACCACTACCGGACGCGACACGAACATTTTCATCAAAATCGGTCAACCGGAAGTAGTAGTAACTTAGTTTATTCGTATAATTTTTCAGTTTTTTGCGATTTTCTCAAAAACTGGTCCTACGATTTTTTTTAAAATCGCCTATTTTACTCAATTTTTGATTCTCTACAAGATAGGGTAGGCGCCATGTTTGCTGAAATTCTCGGTGAGGCTGTTTTCACGTAAAACCGTTGTTTTTTTAAGATTACGGCTTTAATATAAATTTTAGCGCAAAAACTTATATAATAAAAGTTGTAGAGAATTTAAAAACCTACAACTTCTGTTTCAAACATTTTTTTGTATGACGCTTAGTTTAGCAGTAATTAGCGATTTTCTGATTTTTTCTCACGAAAACGTGTGAAAAATCGATTTTTTAAAGATTTTGGCCTTAGTATGCATTTTACGACAAAAGTGTATATAACCAAATTTATTAAAAATAAAAAGATCTACAACTTTTATTAAGAGCATTTTTCTCTAAAGAGCCTAGTTTAGAGAGAAAGAGTGATTTTCCGTATTTTTAAACCAAACTGAGTTCGAATTTCATTTTGCGTGTTTCACTCATGATTGAAATATGGTTATATTTTTGAGATTAGTTGTTTGTTT
Organism: Catonia carolina; assembly: GCA_035578175.1. Classification (NCBI taxonomy): domain Eukaryota; kingdom Metazoa; phylum Arthropoda; class Insecta; order Hemiptera; family Achilidae; genus Catonia; species Catonia carolina. The sequence goes on along the minus strand of JAQMRL010000001.1, from coordinate 18,004,432 downwards.
ATTTCTAATGTTTTATAACTAATGTTAGGTTTATTGTTAATTATTTATATTGGCAAGAGAAAGTTGTGTGAGTGTTTCACACCAGATTTTTTACTCTATTTAACTAGAGTTCCAACTAGAAGATGAGACTTTTTCGGTGCATCAAAATGCACGTAGTGAAGGTAACATTTTCGGTTATGTAGTATTCAGTTGTCTCGTTTGTGCAATAATAGGCTTCCTAAAATTATAATTCTCAGTGAAATATTGATATATAATAATGAGGTAATGTTTTTAAATTAGACGGTTATAATGGGTTTGTTAGCTGTAATGTAATGTTACGGGTAGATCAGGAAGTTTTCTTTATGTAAATAAAGAAATAAAGTGTAGCAACTCTTGTAGATATTATGTGTGTATCAGCTAGTGGACTATGGATTAAACGTAATACTGTTAAGCTTTCTTTTCTTTTTTATTATTGCTTTGTATAAATATTATTAATTTCACTTTGAAATTAATTAATTTTACTTAATTTGAAATTAATGTTATTTCAACTCAGTTAGAAGAAGCAGACGCTTCAAGAGTAGGCCTAGTCGGGGATATAGCCTAAATGTAGGCCTAGGCCTACGTCTAGATTCATTATCTGATGATTATAGGCCTACTACTCGTGATGCAAAGTAGCCTAATGGTTTTCATTCATATATTCTCATCCTTTTTCCAACACTTGTTTGCATCGTATTATATTATTTAAATCTTATATTGATATTTTATGTAGGCCTAATGGAGGTGTGAAAGATCTTGGAATCACTATCATTCGCTTTGTGTTTTATATTATAATATTTTAAAAGTTAAAATTCCGTATTAAAATAAATTTGAAGTTTTGTACCAAAATTTACTTCACAAAGCTTAGAAACTCATTACAAGCAATTAACTGGTGATTAATGTTCGAAATAAACGATTTTAATTATTTTTTTTTTCATTTTTTATCAATAATCTAATGTAAAAAAGAAAATTCATGTTTTTACTTTGATACACGTATTAATAAGAAAAGGAATGCTGCATCGAAACCATGAGTAACTGATTCACTGATATTTAAAATCAACAAAAAATCTGTTGTATAAAAAATTAGAAAAGCAGCCGTAAAATGATAAATTAAAGTGATATTTTAATAGGCACAAAATACATTAATTTTTGAATTAAGGTTTGCTAAACAAAATTTTTATCAGAAACGGTTTATATTACATAATAAAACTCTAAAAACTCAATGGAAAATTATTGATAATATTAGGCTATGGGCATTAAATTTAAAAGTAGGCTACCACAAATATTGGTGCGGACAAGAGATGAAGATGGAACCGAACACATCAATTCTTTCAATATAGCTCAATCTTTTAATGTATACTTTCTTGAAATAGCGGAAAAAATGAATCAGATTCTTAAGAATAGTAGTTTTTTCTTCAACATATAAATTTCATGATAAATTTCCTAAACTTAACATACATAGTCCAGTGTTTGTATCTAGCCTATAGGCCTATCCTACTGATGTAGGCCTAGATAAAGTAGCCTATAAAAAACAATTATGACTCTTTCAAATAGGCTACTAGGTCTGTAGGGATGATTGAGTTCTAAAGTAATAAAAAGTCTGGCATGCTTAATTTCTGATAAATTATCGTATTTATTCAATTTTGCAATGTCTCATGGTGTTTTCATGCTTTGAAACAAGCTGTAATTGTTCTAATTTTTAAAAATGGTGATGATGAAATGGTTTCAACTTATAGACCGATTGCCTTATTATTACATATAGCTAAGATTTTTTGAAAGAATTAAAGAACGACTCTATTATTTTCTTGACACAAATAAAGTAATCGGTGCCAATCAGTTCGGTTTTCGTAGTGGCCTGAACACATAGAGTGCCATTTTAACATTGATGTCCCATATTAATAACAGTAGGAATAATAATGAAAATATCGCTGTACTTTTTTAGATTTGCAAAAGGCATTCGATATGGTCTGTCATTCAACTTTATTACAAAAAATGCCTTCATTGGGAATAAGAGGAATACCGTGTAAGTTTTTCCATCATACTTGGACAATATACTAAGATATAGGATACAAAAAGTAAGGGTTAATGGAATTTTAAGTGAACCTGGAGTAATTAGATATGGTGTACCACAGGGATCTGTTTTGGGACTTAGATATATTATTTTTAATTATAAACGATTTTTGTAATGGTACATTTAATGGGAGCGCTGTTTCGTTAGCTGATGACACGGATTTTGTATAGGCTATAATAGTAAAAATACTAATAATACCTATGTAGCCTACTGTATAAGAAAATTGAAGAGATCTTATAGGCCTACAATTTCACTAGTTCATAACTAGTAACGGTTTCTCACTAAATGTTAATAAAACTAATGTAATAAAAATTTGATAGAAAATCGAATAGGCCTACTAACTGCATAATGAGAGAAATTAAATGTCATACAGCCGGCTGTAAAATGGCATCTTTATGTCATTGTGAGGTTATTAAAAATGGACAGCACACAAACTATCTTGGCATTAATTTAGATTATAAACCGAATTGGTCAAATCATATTTGTTTTATTAGAAATGAATTGCAATTGAGAATGCTGGCCTACATGATTAGGAACTTAATAAGTACTTTCCCTCATAGGCTACAATGTGGTCTGAGTTGAGGTGTTGAATAGTAGGCGTACGTAGGCCTATGTTTCAATGGAAATATTAAATAGATCATGTAAGCCTATTGTAGATACATTGACGTAGGGCGACACTAGTGTTTCTTACAACATGGCATAATTGGTGGCATTAGGTCAGGTGGTCTGATCCGATGCGCAGTCAGAACATGCCGTCGAAAAGCAATTTATAGAGCAGATAGAAGATTGTTTAGATTCTCATTTTAAAAAATAACTAATTTTGATCGATCAGCTGAAGTGAGTTAACAAATAAAAAGCCGATTTCAATAAAAGAACAATCGATAAGATTTAGACTGATATAGGCCTATACTGTGTAGGCCTAACGTGTTCTCATGACGTCATTATTCTGCTTTCTAGTTTTATCTCTTACATTTATCACACGTACATTTACACCACTATACTATTGTATTTATGCCGTAACAGGCAGGTGGAGTGTCAAATTGATTGCACTCGATCTGCTTGTTGCAGAGCTACAAAAAATAGTTCTCTCTCGTCACTTGATCGGTCAATTGTATGACTGACGAACAGAAGAGGTAGAGGTGTAAAAGGCACTAGTCACAGCCAGACCCTGTGACGAATGAAGTACAGGTGTCATCTGCTGGGTGGGAAGTACAGTAGGTTTCTTTCGGTGGGTCTGGCATGCTGATAAACACTCTTTTTAACTCGGTGAGAAAGGCAATAGAAAGCCAACTTAATCTTCGCTTTTATTAAGTCAAACCTCTAGCTTGTAGATGTTCAAACCAGCCTTTCGGCTGTTGACTAAACAACAGCAACGCTATTCTATTTACCAATACAGGCTTATCATTACTTGGTGTTTTGAATTTGTGTTTCTCATTTATATCAGGAACAATTCCTTTTTATTACATCTATGTACGTTCAAATAGCGTAGTATTTTTAATACGTCATTATTACCGCTGAATGCATAATAGGCTTATTTACTGTATTCAATTGTTCAGCATAAAGTTTTCTAATTTTAACTTTTAGCCTAAGTAGGCTAATTGTTTTCCGATAAGTTACTATTCTGCGATACAATCGCATCTGGTCTAAGTTATTGTTCAATAAACTGAGTTTTCAGATCCATTTTTTCACCTGTATTTTTGTTGCAATTTGTATCTATTCTCGATGTAATATTTTTAAGAAGAAGATTGAGAAACTGAAATCAATAACTGAACGTATCTCGATTCTATACTTTTACCCCTTTGTAGAAAATGAAGCTCAGTCAAATATTGAAAACATTAAAAAGCTTGTGAAATAAGTATGAAAATGGTAATAATTGTATGCTGATTTAATAGCTCAATGAATGTGGGAATGTGTCGCACATGACACAAACAAAATTGGCTTAACTGTTGATTAGGGATTTTAAAAAAATTAGTTGTGTACTCCTTAGTCGTACTCGGTTATGATAACGTATGTGAAAAAAATTATTTTTTACAATTTGTCAAATGAAGGGTTAAAGTGACTAGAGAATAGAGCGAGAAGTGAGTGTCACGTTACCAGGTGATCACGTGATGGTCGATCATTCAACAGAGCGACTGTAGGGCTGTAGAGCTGTAGGGCTGGTCCAGGACGTTTTATCGATTTCCATCATGTGTCCCCACAGAATTCTTCACGTGAAGTTTTTCATTTCGCAATTTCTAATCGCATACGCCTGATGTGAGCTGTGTAAAAGGCAGTTCTCAATGGCCTCTAAATAAAGCGTCAGACAACAAGTAGGGCCATTATAATATTGTCTAAAGTTAGGCTATAGGCCTATATTTCTTCTGTAGTCTACTTTTTAAATATTGCTTGTGTGTGGATTTCTTCTTGTGTATTTTCCTTGAGCGCTATCTTACTCTCTTGTACTTCGGGTAGCCCTAATACAGAAAGCGTTTAAAAATCGAGAAGAAAGCTATACGGCGTTTGATCGGAGGCATTCCTTTCCATGCAGACCGCGATTTGATTAGTTTACACTTAGCCTACAGTCGCCTCACTTTACACATTATCTTGATGTCCACAATCACAACCCGAGTAGTACTAGGTCGTTCCCACGAAAACCTACTACATAAATAAATGGCCACAATCTTTAAAAAGTTGCTCTGATCTGCATTGGTCTAAAACAAATCTGAAAATTACTTGATCGACGAGGCTTATTGCGCCGCACTCCTTTCTACGATAAATAAGCCTAATTGTTGAGTAAAATAATGAATAAAGATCCAAACAAATGGTGGAGGTTACTGGGCCCCAGTAGCGCCTACTATGAGATGAGATGAGATGAGACAGTTGGTAAGTAAACATGTTAGTGGTAGTAGGGTAAATGAGACACTGTCAAAATCACATAAAAAGCTAGGCGCACGACTAAAACAAAGAAAATGCGCTCCACTAACATTACAATCTCCAACAAGTAAGGAAAGAGTGAAAACAGAAATTTCAAAAAAACCGGCTTTCTGGTTATGTGTAAATCAAACTCGTACGAAATTTGTGTTCAGACAAATTTGACCATAAAATATGAAAACTTTTATGAAAATTTGTGGCAGATAGGCCTAAATGGGGTAGGTACATAAAAATTTAAAAATTTATTTAAAATTGTTTCTAGGCAATACATCAAAAAAGTAATTACGTGTTCTTAAACGGAAAATTTCAAATTCAAATAACAATAAAAAATTGTGAATAAAGCGTCTTTCCTTAACTGCAGGCCTGACTTCCCACTTAACCAATCTAACCACCACCAATTCAATTTGAATGGAAATTTTAGATTTTAAGTTTTAAATTAGTGAAAGAAAATTAATAAAATTAAGAAAAGAAATAAAATAAGTAGGCAAATATTATTAGGCTACTGGTGGCCATAAAATTGATCGATTTATTTAATTAATTAATTTTGTTTGGTTTATATCCGACTGTTTTGCAATTACTGCTAATAGAGACGATAAGAAAGGGTGACCGGGTAGAAGTGAGGGCTTATCTATTTATCCATCGGGAAGTTTGTTTAATTTTGAGGGAAGAAGATATGGATTGCAATCGTTTGCACAATTTTTAAATGATCCGGCCGGTTATGAGAAGGAATAGGCTGCCTAGTTTCCAGCCAAATGACAGTTTACAGTGGTCGGGTAAGGGAGTGTTGGTAGTGCGCGTAGGCCTACATGACAGGTGACATAGTTTTTCATGGCGTAGCCTGGCCTGTGTCCGAGTATGGAATCGGGAACGTATCATCGGATTGTGCGTGTCGAGGGATAGGATGCGTGGTGCGTGTAGCCGACGGCGGCAAACGCTGCCCGTGGCTGTTCAGTTGCACACGGGTTGGCGGCGCCAAGCGGGTCTGCCCTGAAGGGGGTTAGACCCTCCGCTCGGGGTGACCGCCCTACAATTATAAGAGCTGGACCCCGGACCCCAAATTATCTGCTGCTCCTAATTGCTCGATAGAACGTTAAACACAGTTATCAGAGTCGGCCGTTGCGATGCGTTTGTTGTGCTGGCCTATTTCTCGTTTCGTCTCATTGTTGCCGTCACTGGAGGATGCCGTGTAGTCTGATTTACAACTGAAGAGCAGCCTCCCTCCCTCCCTGCTGCCTATTCCTATTTCCATTGCCTTCTCTAAATGCATTTAATTTAGTTTCACTTGTAACCCACCGTCAGCCGACAAGTCTGAGAATGAAAATATAAAAACATATGGTTCAAGCCCTTCTTCTACACGCTTCATAAACAATGCTCACCTTGCTCATCTCGGCTTATAATGGTTACTTAGCCTAACAGTCCACCTCTAATACCGATCGATAATTTGTGATTCACCGGTGTTTGCTGTTGTACCCGTCACCCACTAATCATTTCAAACTAATTACGATTCGCTTTGAACACAAATCAACCGCGAGCCTTTCACACGTTTTATCGAACATCGAAGCCGGCTGAAATTTTCTCAGGAAACAAAGGCACTTTTTTGACCGAAACAAATGAAGAAAGTTAAAAATTCGGTTGAAAATGAAAAACTCCGTGAATTATTAGGCAAGTGTGTGACAGTGATGCTGATTTCTAGGGCTGGTTTTTTAGACTTTGTTGGGCATCAACTGCCGAGATGATCGGCTCCAATTTATTCACATGTTCGGTCCACTGTAAAATCTACACAACAACACCGAACTCTCTGTAAATAAACTGACCCGGGCATATCTTCTTATTTTTCACCATATCAGTAATTTTGCACTTGGTAAGCCTATCATTGGAGTTGAGTCAGCGGATGGAAGATATTTACCGTTAAATTTTTCATGAAAGAAAGAGTTTCGTGAGTACTTAACTATTACACGTTAACCAGTCAACAAGCTAAGAGTGGTAAGTTGGTAAGTTAGTAGGTAACAAGTTACCAGCTGACTGAAGATGACTTTTTATCCATACGTAGGCTACGTAGGCTACTACGTACATCGTGACATTCTAGAAACACTCTTAGGGCCCTAAGCAAATAAAATTATTCATGACGAATGAAATATTTTGAACACGAGTTCTAGGAAATGGAAACTAGTAGAAACCTTTGTTTTTATTTGATAGGCCTATCTTCTGGGATGTTGGAGAATAGCGGTGATTTTGTAAGAAGAATCTCGATTGTTCGGCAAACTATCAGACCGCAAGTTTAAAAATAGTTAGCGTCTTTATATTCAGTCAGTCAATACTTGAATTGTGAATGAAAAGGGGTTGTCGGTCGTTTCAAAGTAGTATCGTCATGGGACCGGTTCTGAATAACATTAATAGTGCGTGTGTGTACAGGTAGTATCAAGTGGTTGGGGACAGGTAAATCAATCGTTTTAATTCTTAAGGACAGTCAAGTTTAGCTTAAGCTTAAGTTTATTAATCGATTTATTTTATGTAGGTAATCCAGTTAGATTATTAGTATTTGTTAGTAGGCTAAGTTTAATCATTTAATAAATTTTTAAATTGTAAATTAATTTTTAATTTTGTTTATTATTTATCATATTCGGATCCCGAACGAACCTAGGCTCAGGTGTTACAATATAAATGAAACACTGGTCAAATTGAAGAATGGAAAATAGTGAAACGGGTACCTTTTTTCTCGTGAGCTTGTGCGCAGAAATACAATTGCAGTGGACAGTGTTAGGCCTACGGTTAGAAAGACAAATGTAGGCCTACTAAACAACAGTTATGCATTTATTCGGGTGAGCTGGTCCAGGTAGACAGAAGTCGGCCAACACAAGTAGGCCTAAATGAAAGCCCCTTAACGGTTGCACAACTAAACTTTCTTCCTTGGGCGTATCATAGGCCTACTCAACCGCGTCGTCGTTTACAATAAACAGGCAGCGTTAATTGAAAAGAAAAACTGCAGCGAAACTAACATTTTCACCAGAAAACGTTCCTTGTTGCGACAATTGTAAACCGAGGAAAATTTAATAAAATCTGTCGAATAAGGAAGGAGGTGGAAGGGGAGGCAAAAAAGGCAAATGTAGATCACAAAATTGGAAAATGAATATCAATGAAACGTGCTTATTTGTTTAGTGTTTAGTGAGATGAAGCATTAGCGGTGTGGTAAAGCGTTGTGCACCGATACGCTAACAGAAAACGTTCGTTTTGAGGTGAGGTCTATGTTTAACGAAGCTTACTATTATCATTTCGAAGCTATGATTTCGACCACAAAATTGACGGCCGGCGATTATGTGTTTATGTGTTTACCTCATGATTAAACACAATTTTCCACTTTGTTAAATTGTCGATCTCTTGACATGTGCGCAGCCTCTGTTGTTTGCTCATTCACTTGGATAGGCCTATCATTCACTGTTTGCTCTTATCTAAACGGAAACACTTAAATAGAAAACTTTCCGTTTCCACAGTGAAGCCGTCCCAATAATTTACCACTCTGTCGGCCAACACGTCTTAATATTTCACTGATTTTCAAACTGTGCTCATCTATCAACTATTTTCACCGATGTCAGAAAGGCGCGACGCTGTGAACATTTATATACACTAAATGTTGTTTCTATCGATTGAATGTGTAGGCCTAAACTATCGGTTTCGAGTAGGCTCATTAGCCTACACGTATATATAAGTGACGTAGATGAAACCTGTAAGAGACCTAGTGAATTTGATTTATGTTATCGATGTGACGAACGAAAAATATAGTCTATAAATTAGTGATGTAGAAGGGACACATTAACATTTGCCTTTCGAATGTAATCAGCTTATCGAGTGAATTGCAAAAGGTGGCTGTTTTCACCACTCGACTTCATTTTTCGGTCAAAGTTACCGATGAAATGCATACGAAAGAAACGGTTCCTCACCAAACAATTAAATAAAATGTTCTGTATTTATCCTGTATCCTGCATCTGCAGAATCCTGTCGGAATCAGGCCATGCGATAGTATGACCATCCAACCATGGAGACCGAGTTTTTAACTTATTCACAGGCGTACCTAGACAAACGGCATTAAGGCTGGATCGATTTTGACTCCGCGTAAAGTGAACCGCTATAGGGCCGCAAGTGGCCGGCATCCATCACATTTATTCTCAAAGAGAAAATGAAAATTTAAGGAATTTTCATTTTTGCGGCGCTTCACCGCAGTGATCATATGCAGTCATTCTTGCACATTTATCTTTCCCGGTCAATTTTTAGTAGCGACAGATGACCTTCAACTTTGCCGCTGAAGGATATTTTTTTGAGTCGAGTTGTTGCTGTCTCTTGTATTATTCGGCTGACAAATTTAAAAAGAATATGTTCAGAAAATCATCGCGTAAGTGAAGCCGTAAGCATAAAGTAAAGGTAGAAGACGGTGGAAAGAACTCGGTCCTGGAAATAGCACTTATAAGACACGAAGCTGAAAAAGAGAAGAAAAGAGAGAGAGAGTGAAATTTCTCCTGTAAGGAGTAGCGATGTTGAAACATCCCGACCAACTCACATTGTTCCTTCTGCGAATTTCCTACACGAATCCGCAATGAATTTCGTTACGTTAGAAAACACGTAGCCTATAAACCCCGGTTACGGCAGATCCAAAGTAGCAATTAGAATGAAAGACGGTGGATACCGGGAGAAAGATTGCTTTTCAAGCAAAACCGACAAAGACAAACGGAATGATCATACAACTGCACTACAGCTAACATGGAACGCAGAACGATGGACGACTAATCATCCAATCAAACGTAACAACCACTTACCACTTACGGTCTCTCGTCACCAAAAAAACAAAAACTATGCGTATTGTTTTATTCAAGAGGGCATTTTATGCAAAGTGACTGAAATTTTTATTCAGTTTTAACAGGTTGGATTGAACGGCTCATTGTGAAAGTGGTTCGGGAGAGCAGTAGGCATAGCGTACACAGATCACAGATTGGATGACCGATAGGCAATTAGGCCTAGGCCTACATCGGATGCAGTTTCTAGTGCATACGCTTACAGACTGAGACAGCTCGGTCGATAGAAAATTAGTTCGGGTTATGTTGAGACCTACACTAGGAGATAAACGCTTTGGTCAAGACAAAAATTTTTATTCCATTTTGATTTTTTTAATTTCTATTTAAATAAGTTAGTTTCATCTCCTAGAAAGGCTATAGTAAATTAATTATAAATTATAAATAATTATAAAATATAAATTAATAATAATTATAAATTAAAAAAAAATTATAAAAATGTTTTTCAAATATTAATAAGTATTAAAAAAATATAAATATTACATCGGTATAATTAAACTATCAAAAATATTAATAAGTAAATAAATAATAATAATAAATTTATTATTATTATTTTCTTATTAGCAGCCTTCTAATATTAGGTATTATTATTAATTAATTATTATATAATATTTTTTTATTATAGTCAACATAACTATTATTAATAATAATTATTATTTAAACATATTTTTATTCCTATATATAGGCCTAGTACGTACACATTTTATGAGGTGGAGGAAATGGAACTACTCAACTATGAGTGAGATTGTTCACATGAAACTAATCAACTTGATAAATTAATGTGCTACAGGCAAATCTAGTTGGTGAAAAAATAAGTATCTTTGAGGCGTAAGCGTAGGTTTATGCATGCATTTCAAAAAACGGAAGCAATAAAATGAAAATAGTAATTAAGAAAAATACAACAAGAATGTAAAAAAAACATTTTTAACGCTGTATAATAATTTAAAAAAATTAGTGGTAATTTTTTCTTTATTAGGTGAACAGCCAAAAGGGCGGTTTTAAATTGTACCGGTTTTACTAAGTAAATCTTGTCTTCCTCATCGTCTTAAAACCGACCACTGTTTATTTGGCACCCCGCAAATCACTCTTTCTTCATTTACTGACCGGTAGAAAACAAACCCGAAACGGTTTCCTTTTTTATCTTAAAACGCATTAACTGTTTTGGTTTTTAGCGATTATCTAGTGTACGTTGCAGAATCCGTGGCCATTACCATAATAATTCCAAACCCTAGCCGGGAATAGAACCCGGACCTTCCGCTTTGCAGTCTGCAGTGCGTTCTAGAGGTCTGACCACTGGGCCACAGAGGCGGTCAATCTGAAACAGTTTTTGTGCGCGAATTCTACATGAAAACAAAAGCTGAGCCTAAATATCGGATGGAGGACAGGGAATAAACGGTGTAGGCCTTTGTAATGACATCCATTAGGCTACTTGCAGACAATTGTGATCGGTGTCAAAGGATAGCCTACTTGAAAACGACCCCCGTGGAACCGAGGTCTGATTCAATCCGCGTCACCGACTGGTCATTTGTCTTTTAGTGGATGTCTACGCGTACGCACGATTCCCCGCTCGCGCCTTCCTTTCATGTAGCCTACAATAAAATTTCTATTTACCTAAAAATAGTTTCTGTGAAAAAAGAATTTGCAATTATGATTTTAAGGAATACTTTAACGACGAGAACTTGGATATGCCTAGTGGAATCTCGTGCACGCGTCTACTGAGCGATTGACTGTTATGGCGCGTTGTCTGTGCTGTCGTTGTAGAGAAGAAAATGGAGCAGCAGCTCCATTTAGCAAATTTAACGAATGAAGCAGCTAGAAACGGCGACCACTTTATAGGCCTGTGTTCCGCTACACCATTTTGCAAATAGTCTGTAATTGAAGAAAACGGTGATTGTCGCGTTGAGAGAATTTGGTCTGGTGAAGAAGATAGTGTTTAAAGGCTAGGCCTTTAGTAAAGCCTGATGTAAAGCAAACGTGTTCAGGTGAAGTATCTGTTCATGTAAGCCAGGAATCAGGAAGGCCTGCGTGTAAAAATTGTTGCATTTCAATGTTGTGTAGCACCTGAATGACTTTATGTTCAAGTCATACAAACAATAAAACTCTTGTATTTGTTGTAGAACGTTCTTTAACCCTTTATAGGTCTTTGCTAAGTATGCTTACCACTGGCAGGCAATAAGGTCCGGTTTATCATCTAATAACAAGCTATTGTTATAGTTGAAGAACCTAATTGGGGCAATTTTTTGGTGTTATAGATGTTCTCTAATGAGTAGGATATCCACTACTGGCCTACTGAAATTAGCGCCGCGTACGCCTACTACGCATTTACGCCTACTTTCTGAGTTGCACGAATGTGGTAAGAATTCGTACCAGCGTGCGCTACCGTGTTGTTTTCTTGTTACTTTTGTACAGTGCTTAGAAAATTAAAAATGTTTACGGGAAAGCAAGCATTCATGCTAATATAATGTTAAGATAAGTTAGTTATTCTACACATTTTTTTGTTATGTGGAACTACAAGTTGTTTTAGTAAGCATTCTTACCACTAAACATTATGTGATTCCCATTACAATAAACGGCCCATGGTAAGTATACTTACCAGGACTTAACATAAAAAAAATAAATACATCTTACTGTTCTGGCACTAGAAATGCATTATCAAATCCCTGTAAAGTAAAATTTAATATTTTACAACGTACTTTATATTTTTCCCGGTAAAGGGTTAAAGAGTTCTTATTTACCGGTGGAATTTTCATTGCCGCTGCTACAAAATTTACTATCGCTTTTGAGATAAATTTTCTCAAAAACGATGAAAGTGGAAATGCCAAACGTTTCGTTCGAGTGGTGTAGCCTGGTTTAGCCTAATTGTTGGTTACACATTTTTGCATGGACTGCGACCCGTAATCAGAAAGTACCATCACCATATTGTTACGAAGGATGGGACAGAACCCTCATCAACATTTGGATGGACTTTGCCAGAAGATATGGTGTCTGTCGTTCACTCGACCGCCGTACGCCTACTACATTTCAAAGTCATCGGTCAGCTTCTTCTTAAAGCGATGCCAGGAAAACTTTTCGAGGGCCGTTCTTGAGTTCCGCCACGAGGGAAATTTCAACATTGTCTCGTTTAGTCTAACGTGGTACGCGTACCAAGTAAGCGGCCAACTAATTACCATTGTACAAGTAGGGTACCAAGTAGGCCTACGCCTGCAGTCTAGGCTACTGTTGTGATAATAGGCCGGTCTTATCTTTTATTAGGCCTAGTCTGTTTAACGAGTCGTTCCTTTAAGAACTCTCTGATTGTTTTTCTTTTAGTTATTGGAGATACGCCTAATGTAGCTAACATTTTTGCCCTGTTAGATGATAATGTAGCTTAACACCGATAGGCTAAGTCCGAGCGACACACAGATGCAATTTATGAAAATTCACAATATATATGTGTATATAAAACACAATCTCAGCCTCTGAAGGATTAAAAAAATACGGAGAATTACTAATTGACGCTAAAAGAAAAAAACTATGTTTGTAAAAGAATAATGCTTGAAATCAAATGTGTAGGTTTGTTAATTTTCTACAACTTCAGTTGTAGGCCCTACATATAGGCCTATCTTACACATTATATAGCCTACACTACATTTTTATATCGACTAGGTTTATATACTACTGTACATAGCTACATATTTATAGACTATATATATATATACAGTAAAATCTCTCTATTGCGGAACTCTATATAGCGGAAATCTCTCTTTAGCGGCATTATTTGCCGACCCCGACCCTTTCGTATACTACGATAATGTATTTAACTCTCGTTATAGCGGCACAAAAATCTCTCTATAGCGGCAAAACAATATCTTCAGGATATGGATTTAGACGCCTATGTAGGGGCAGACAATGACTTAGCCACTTCAGCAGATGTTGGCGATGATGCAATAATCGAAAATGTCTTAGCCCAAAACAACGAGCAAGAAAGTGAAGATGAAGATGAAATGGAAACAGAAATGTTGTCCCTTCAAGTAAACAGGCACTAAACGCTATTCTTTTTGTTTCCACGTACTGTCATTGCCAATATGTAAATGAAAATTTACAAGTTTTAAACATTGAAAATGAGATTGAAGACATGTTTTATGAATTGAAAACGAAACAAAATTTACAACTTATTTTACGAAATGAAATGTACTTCACAGTTATTGTTTCCTTAATAACAAAAAAAAAAAATACTGTACTGTGTATTTTTTTGTGTTTGTGTAGCCTATGTTTTATTAAATTTTAATTGTATGTATGTATGTCTATTACTGTTCAGTGAAAAACGAGTTTCAGTGCTAATTAATTTTAGGCTATCTATTACGGTATGTACTGTATGAATGATTATTGAAAAAAGTTCAATACGAAAAGTGAAATTCTATTGTTAAACATTAGTAACACAACATCTAATAAAACCAGTTTGTATCCAAATTTCTTGTTAAGTTAATAACCTACACTTTATGTAATTAATTTAAATATCTCACTGTATTGAAGTAATCTATTGTATTAAACATTCGTCATAAAGTTATCTGTTCAGTAGTTTTTCAAAAACTTATTCCATGCACCATTTACATACCCTACTTATATAAGTTATTTTGTACAGAAAAATTAGTACTCCAACTTCCCTCCCACCGTTAATTACTCGCTCTCTCTATAACGGAACTCTCTTTATAGCGGCGGTACCTCATTGTCCCTTCAATTCCGCTATAGAGAGATTTTACTGTATATATATATATATATATATATATATATATATATAGGCCTATATCATAAAATTCATTACTAAGGCCGCAGTCTTTAAAAACCCCCATTTTCATACCAATTTCAATGAGATAATGCGGGAAATCACCGATTGACGCTGAACTTAAGCGCTTAAGAAAAATATCCTTAAAAAAAAAGTTGTCCCTTAATTTTATACAACTTTCGTTTTAACAATTTTGCCCTACAATGTAATTAAGGCCGTAAACTGAAAATTCACATTTTTTTTACTTTGAGAGGAGAGTCCCCGTAAATTTCATCAGACAAGGCCCTGTCTTGCAGAGAATGATAAAATGCCGTAAATGACGCGATATGAAACAGGATCGTAGGAGAAAATCGTTTTTAAGAAAATAGGAAAAAGTAAAAAATTACACGAATACCACTTTTCCCGGTGAACCAATTTTGATGAATACGTTGTTATACTTCTACCTAACTTACGTAGTAAGTTTGAACCTGGTACGATACTCCACACGCGCGCGCACACACAACCATATTTAGGTGCAAAAAAAATGAAAATGTAGGCCTATTTTCTCTGTAGGGTAATGGGATTTTTTTTAATTGCTGTAAGAGGCCAGCAACTGGCTTGTGGAGGAAGGAACATGGAGTGTTATGGTATGGTGAGAGTTTAGTCACAATCCATAGTCTATTCGGTAGACCGTGCTAATTATTATTTATACAGTAATAATTGGCAGATTAAGAGAAATAAGAAGAGACAATTTGTCAAGTGGGAGAATGGGCGATGGGCGATGGGCGATGGGTATCATTACAAGAAAATAATAATTAAATGAAGAAGCGTGCGGCAGTAAAGATAGTGATCAAGTAAATAATTGTCTCTAGATTGAAACATTAATTTTATTTCATGGGAATCAAGCGTAACTGTTAAATAAAGACTGCATGTGATAATGAATCGTCATTTAGTAAGATCGCTTTGTCAATTACAGGTAGAAAATCATTTATTTCCCTGTTTACCCGTTAGATGTCGCTGGCCACTGACCAGATACTGTATCGAGTCCCTACCTATCGGCAACGATCAGAACCAAGTCGCTATCATGGCTGACCTCCGACTAACGTATAGATCTGATGTGGTGGGGTGGGGTTACCCCTCCCGCTCAAACTTGAATCGTTTACAAGGAAATCCTTGAAGCGCTTCTCATGGTTTGAAAAATTGATTTCGCTTTTTTACAGCATAAAGTGAATGTCACTTAACGTATCGTTTTGTCTCATGTTTGAACCCGTTCGATGATTAGCATTACTTACGACTACTTGAATGATAATCGCTTAAAATGCCCAACCAAAACTAGAAATAGGCTGCACGAGCAGCCTACTCTACTCTACTCTCAAAACTCTTCTACCCCTCACTACTAATAAACGCCTACTCGGTAGGCCTATCACCAGACCACTCGCTTCGAATCGTTATGAATAAAATCGCATTTTATTTGTCATTTTTAAAAGTGACTCTAATAAAGCGACACCGATCTCAGCCTACTCTGGGTTCTACTTGCGCTAGCCTACTAATCACTCGTACAAACAACAACAACGTGTAGGCCTGGCCTACCTACATTTCACTTTCCTTTTGTCCAGCACAGAAACAGGTCTACTTAATAGGCCTACCCTATAGGCGTACAGTAGGTAAAGGGCAAATGCTAAATCTCTATTGAATGTAGCTTACATAAAGATTAGAAATTCATAGCCTATTTTCCCATATCAATGATAGATAACTATTTGTATGCCGTAACCAATTGTGGTGGCATTGAAAGTGCAGAAAAAGCATAGTTGCGAGTAATGGGCCCTGATAGTTAGCTACATAGCAAGGAGTGTCCAAAATTAATAGGTTTTAGCGGTTCACTTAAGTAGCTGGCGTTGGCCGTTGCCTTTCACGATGCACGCCTATTTCAATCGAGTCTAACATTTACGCCTACTAAAATGAAAATTATGTCTGCGTGTTGACCGGCTACGCACATGATGACCCACCATTTTATTAAATGGGCAAACGGTAAAAATTAAAAATGTTTTCCAATGGACGCAAGAAAAACGGCTACAGTGTTATTTAAATCGTCTCATATGACCAGATATTTTGTGCGCAGAATGAAAACTGTGAGGTAAAATATCAGATCACCTGTGACTGTATAAATCGATCGGTGTGGTTCACAGATGCATGTATTCGTGTCGAATAGAAAACCACTCGGATGGGAAATCTTATGACCAAGCACTGCGACTAGCCGAGCAAATGACTAGAAACGTACTTAGAAAGAGATCGACAAACTTACAAAATAAGCGACAGACGACTGGTGAATAGGTGGTGTGTGATGAGTTGACACCGCAACACTTCAATAAATATTCCTGACTTATATCAACCGATGTTAAATATTCACCCATACCAAACACACAGCAGGCAGTAAAATTATAAAGTTTCATTGATTAGGTCTACTCACTTAGTCAAATTTAGGTTGGCTCCTCCGTAACCCTGAATCCTATTAGTTCCTTAGTAGCGTATCATCCAGTGAGGAGGTTTAAATTTTCCTTTGTGTGAATTGTAGTGAGTTCATTTCCGATTACTGTTGCGAATTCGGCTGACGTGATTCAGTTAATAGTTGCAGACTTCGATAGTTTTGTTGACTTGCCGGTTAACCGGGCACTACGGTAGGTAGGCCAAGTTGATTTTCGGTTCATATTAATAAATTGTCGTCGTTTAGGCCAATATCATTACTATTTTTCGTTAGCGTCGTGTGTTTACGAATTCAGAGCAGACCTATTGTTGTTACTTTTGTCCGATCATCAAATGCAAAACCCTCAGAAAAGTTTTTGACTTGACAGACCGTTTCACCGAATATTTTTTAATAAAAACATTCAGTAATCAATAACATATTGAATGATAAATTTTCGCTAAGGCTTTAATAGCCTCATAATTCTATATTTTATTCCATTCATTTTCCAATAGTTTTTACACAGGCTATAAAGTTGTGAAATTTAGTTTCTTCTCTCGAAAATAATTTTGTTTGATTAAAGATTGCTGAAAGAAATTGTTTACATTTCAGTAAAAAAGTTGAACTCGGTATTTTTTTAAACTCGATTAGCACTGTCTAATTTTATCGGCGAGTGAAATACGGTGGGGCACGGTAATTACTTGAAATTGGTCGGTGTAGATTTGCTATGTAGATGTAGATGTAGGTAGCCTTCTTTCAATTTTCTGGTGTAAAATTTATTGTGATTCACAGGGGTACACAATATTCACGAACGGGTACATTCGGTAGGCCTATCTGTAACAGATATAAATTTTATATTATAAATTTTATGACAGTTCTGTTTTCGAGGGTTTCAGCTGAAAATCTATAGCCGAGTCAAATCTGAATTCTTCATGTGTAGCGGCTTCAGCGGTAGAGTAGAAACGAGTGAACAGGTTGTAACATTTATGGAATCGATTAACAGAATCTCACTTATATATAATAGTCCTAACATTCAATTTCAAGTGAAAGCATAAGAAATGAAGTGAAAAACCGTTGCGTTGCTTGTCAAATCACAAAGCGATCGAATGATACGCCCACCTTTGTGATTGGTGCTGCTTCTGCTCTTAGGCCTAAACATTGGCATAACATTTTATGTGTTTGGTATTGATTTTCGGGTGACCACTTTTCATGCAACCTGTAAACGCATTAACGCAGATTTGGTTCGCATGGGTACCGCGCCTCCACGTGGTCTGGATGAAGGAACTTCTACTCAACCAAAATGAAATCGACCAACCACATACATAAACACATACATTAAAGTTTCCTACTGCTAATGAAATATGCCTAGATAAAGCTATAAAGAGATGATAGTCAAAACTACAAAACCTGCGGAGAAGGTTCAATTGAAGCAGAATTATGAAAGTCAGCAGGGAAAGGAACAAGAAATTCGGTAGGCCTACAAGTAGAGATTTGGAAAAGAGAAACGACACCATAACAATTGAAATTGGTATTAATACATCTGCGAAATAAAAAGGTACGATGGGCCCAAATAATTATATGGGGATATGGCACGATTAAATGCGACCTATAAAACCTGCTCAGAACGTTATAGGCTACGATGGAACAGCCCAGGATAACTTGATGGAAAACAGGAAGATGCCTTCAAGATGATGCGGCGAACAGATACCCTAATGCATTTTGAAGATACAATGAATTACGAAAAATTAAAGATATAAATTATGTAGGCCTATTAACACACGTAGATTTTATTAAGAAGGCCTATGATTCAATAGACAGGGAACGATAGGCTAATTAATGTAGCCTACTCAGAGATTTTGAAGCAGATCAACTGCCCGATAAAAATATAGGCTACACATGACAAACAACTACCCGAAACTAGATTCAAAATTGAATTTTTGGGCAGACTATCAGAGAACCGTTTGAAAAAAGAATCGGAGTAAGAGAAGGAGGTACAGCTCCTATCACCGATAGGCTACTGTTCAATTTCACTTGTGCACTGGAATAAGTGATAGCCCTACCACAATGGAGAAGAAACGAACATGAAAGGGCTACAAACAACAATAAGAAGAATAATAGTATTAGAGCAGAGTTGTCTTGCTGTTGCAAGTAAAGCAATCTAGGACATTGAATTTCAAAAGACATAAATAAAAGCAAGCGATAAAAACTGAAACGGAGAAATTTATTGCAGCTTACAAATAAACGTAGAGTACATTACAAAGAAAGTCCTTCCTGGGATAAGAAAAACCGACACTGTGAAAGACAAGTGACAAGTGTTACCAAAATCTGTTATGCGACACAAACACTCGACTATGTTATAAAAGTTGTGAGGGAATAGTTAGACGTTAGTTTAGCAAGCAAAGTAATGGACAAAATAATTGAAACAGTAAATAAAGATGTAAAACATTAGGCAAGGAATCGCCAAAAAAAAAAAATATATATATTTAAGTTTATAAAAACAGACCGAGATTGTTCAAAGAAACAGAAAAAACCTAATGCCACTAAACATAGATAAAGATGAAATAGAAGACAGAAATAAATTCAGAAAAACAATCGAAGAACATGACGATTTTCCAGAGGAAAAGTTAAGAAAAACAACCTACCATATGATGAAAGATTGAACGCATTTTGGGTTTAACGAAGAAAAAGTGTAAGAAGGAAAACCGAAGCTTCGAAATGAGAACTCGGGCAAGATATTTGAAGGAATAACACCGCGTTATTAACCCAGTCCTAATTTAACCGAAACAAAAATAAGAATAACTACGTACAGCATAAAGAAGAAAATTTCACACGAACTCGTTGCAGCAATTTATCACTAGGTTGACAATGTCAATCACAACACTAATCGTTTGAATACGTAGGTCTACCGTACACAGAGGCTACTATCTCCTAAACGCACAGAGAAATACAGCAAAGAGTTCCCATATATATATATCATATATCCTTTTTTAAGCTTAAACAACTTTTTCAAGCTGCGGCAATCTGTATCTGTTTAAAAGAAGATAAAAAATACTTGATTGATGAAATATTTTATAATACACTATACGATTTACTTTCTTGTATACATTTTGTTACAAGTTACAAGTTAACTGCAAGGTAAATTTTATGGGCAATTATTGGGTAAAAATGGTTATTTTTTATTTTATTTATTTTTTGTTTTACGTCTGACTGTTTTGCAATTTCTGCTATTGCAGACGGTGGAGAATGATGATATATAAAAATGAGTGAAGAAAAAATGCCAGACCTGACCGGGAATCGAACTCGGCACGCCGACGTAGAAGCCAGTTGCGCCAACCACTACCTTCTACGCCGGGGTCCCGGGTTCGATTCCCGGTCACAAACGGTTAGGAGGCAGAATTTTTTTAAAGTAAGCGGTAGGCAAGTAGGCCTAAGTAGGCTAGCCCTAGTAGTAGGCCTAATAGGCGTAACAATAGAATAAAAAGATTTTTATGCAGCTAACCTATTTAACATAGGCTGTTGCTAATACGAGTAGCCTATTTAGACGTACACCTATCCGGGTTTTATATGGAGATGTCCGACAGGCCAAATGGAGATCACAATACTCCATTTATGGAGTGTTGTGGATGAAGTTGACAAAAAAAATGTTTATGGATTCAAACGCTACGTTTGCCTTTTTTAAAATTTTAAATCAAATTAACAAATTGCAATTAAAAATCTATTGCTAGGAAGAACTGAAAAGATAAATCCGAGAAACAGGAAGATAGGCCTACTGCTAAATGTTCGTACAAAGCAGGCTATACGGATGTAGAACATGTTCTTTGCATTTATGTTGCTGTATATGTTGCATTTAGGCCTATGTCCTTTCTCACCTAAACTTAACGTTTGTTTTCTGAAATGTTGTATTTTTCATCTTCACGTTTTCTCGGTTACCCCTTGACATTTTTGGTTCATAAAATTTAATATTTTTTCTGCAACTCGGCAGACCGATTTTCTTCTAACAAATTTCAAGAATCTTATCCAGTAAAAAACTCTGAAAAGGATGTGTTAACAAATAGAAAAAGTTTTGAATACGAGAAAGATTCGGTTGTGAAATAACTTCAGAGGTAGGAGGACCTATGCGTACCTATTAACATTATAAGGAATAGCGCACCATGCCCTTAAACTTAGGGCTTGACGCCAAATCGCAGAAAATCGCTCGTGTTTCAGTTTCAGGTCGGGTAAGCGAAGACATCGTTCGTGAGGAGAATGTAGTTGTGATCAGCTGATTGAGCTGTAGCAACAGAGACAATAATGGCTGACGTGTAGGCCTATGTCCAGTGGTCAATGGCTGGATCCTTCCTCTAACTTGTTTTTGCTTCTCTCCCTTACATTCAGATTAACTGAACTACTGGAGACTTTCCGACCAAAATTTACGTTTCCCACTTGATCCGGCGGTAGTGGGAATCATTTTTGTAAAAAATAAATTAATAGGCATCGCTTCGTGTCATCGAGTGTAGATGGGGCCAACCCTAAGTCGGCCATCATCCATCCGGTCCGTCCGATAAAAGACGAACTGAAAACAAAAGGAAGTAGAAATCATGAATGGGTAAACGAAACGTAGGCCTATTCAATTAGGAGCCAACAGGCAACAGGCAACAGGGAACGCTAGAAGAAGTCTGTTAAAGATGGGTGGATGTGAGAGCTGCGTTACATGTTCACTGGTTAATAGGCGTGGGCCTAATGTCTCGTCTCAAGTGACAAAACGGCTCAGAAGAAGTAAATGTGCCTGCCAGTGCCAGCCGTGTTGCTGCAAACCTGTTAGTCACCTTCAGTGCACAATCTGTACAACGTTCAGTCGTGCATTCTCGTACTACCACATACAAGTACATCGGCCATACAGTAGTCGAACACAGCCCTAATAAAATAGGTTGAAAACAATAAAACCTTTCATTTGTACATTGTTCGTATACGCCTATCCATACCCCGTTTCAGCTGATCGTCAGTAGTCATGACTTCTGAGAAAGAAAAAGTACTTTCTGGAAAGATCTTCATCGATTTATGCGCGTGTTTCATCTACTGCAAAAGCGAATGGATCGATTGTGAAACATACAAACTAAGATCTCAACTGATTCGCTAGTGGTTTGTGAAATTAGTAGCACAGTCTTAAACTGAGGGTAATTTGCACCGAAACAAAAATACCATTAGGTCTACCTCTTAACTGGCCCAATCAGACGTTAAACAGAAATTTAAAAAAAATCTTAACTGTCCGTAACAATTTTAATCAATTTTTGCTCATTAAAAATAATTTTTCGCTAATGGTTTTTTATTTGACGCTTATTGAACATTAATTAGCGCTTCCTAGCATGCATCCGTGTTAAACACGCGATTTCCAATATTACAGCTGCGAGCTGAATTTTAGCAATCAATTTTTGTACCGAATTATAGGAAACTCTTAGGAGTATTATATAATTAGGCTACTTCAAAATCGACAATTTTTATTTTGACATTTCTTTAGTCCGCTTAAGCACTCCGCCGTTCATATCTAATTTTATAATTCATAAACACCTTAAAATTATTTTTTACAGGACATCGCAAAAATTAACAAACATTTTCAGAAAAATACCTAAAACACCAATCCACTCGTTCAGCGCATGCATACCAGAAGCCAATTTTGAACGACGGCATCGTCGACGATGCTGTCGTGGACGATTGGCTAATCTAAACCAGCAAAATTAAACCTTACTCCAAATTGCAATCAATAAATAAATTTTCAATTGTAAATTCTGATTGTCATTTATTTTTTATCTGTTAATGTTATTATTAATCTAATAGGTAGCGTAACGAAGACTTTTTTTAAATGTTTCAATATGCTTTCAGGCATTTAATTTTTCCTCTAGCTATTCATAATTTTATTGACCTATAGCTACTTTGAAATATGTTTTCCAACATTTTTTTTTAAATATTTTCACGTTTGTTTTATAAGTTTAGTTGTGAACTCATCCGGTGTTCAGCCCTACACTAAGCGCATTAAGCGCTAGTCTATCTTTCCCAACGGTCGATTTTTCAACACCTAGGTTTTCCAATTCTTAGGCCTGAGTCATAAAATAACAATTTTCTACAGATTGCCTGAGGATTCGATTTGCACTCGTAGTCCAAGTGGTCATTTAGCCTAACTGAGACTAATCCATCCACTACATAGGCCCCTAATAGGCTGACAGTATCAACTTCATTTTTGAACACGACTGAAAATACATTTTAAAAACAACTACGTACTTTTTCAGTAATAATTAAAAATATTCATTATCAATTTGTAATACTGTCTTGTTCATATAAATAAGGTTTGGAGCCGGTTTTCTTTTACTTCTTATCTAATCTTAAACTTCTTATTTAATACCTATAATCGACTCGATAATTCAAATTAACAATCAAACAATTTACAAATAAAAAATATTAACTTCAAGCCCAAAATTTAAATAAAACAATATTACAAGTGGTTAATACACTTAATTAACCGCCGGTGTATAAACTTGCATTACTTACTACAATTAAAAAATGCATGTAAACAAAACCAACAAATAAATTAGGCAACATATGCGTACAACGTAGCCTAGCAGGTCCAAACACACTCACCCACTCAACACTTATTAAGCATCTAGCATCATTTTCTTCCGCGATAAAATTAAGAGGTAGCAGAGATTCTCTGGCTTCAATAGTAACGCTAATACAATTTCGCTAGTTACTATCGCTTAAATACTTAAATACCCTCGTGTCTCTTCTTCGACATTCAAGTTTTCACACGGGTACACCGTGTGAAATTGTGCCCTTGACGCCCTACTACATTACCTCCCTTTTGCCTATCAACCATTCACTTCTCACCTTCCAATCCTTCTTTACCAATTTCTTTTCTGCACGCCCTAAGTAGAGTCCTCCCAATTCATTTGTTAACGTGGCACAATCTTATCCATTTCTGTTAAAAACCGTGTTTATCTGTCATAAAATGACAAACGATCCGACGCATAAACCTATGCTCGGGAAAACATAATTAAAACGCATACTTCAAGTATAAAAGCCTTGTCGCGGCGGGCGTAGCTCAAAATTCAGTCGAGATAGGACCGGCCAGGCATCCGGCGGCGCAGCTGAGTTTGAAAAGGGATGGGAGGGGAATCTTCGCTGCTGCCTCAAAGAAGGAACGGCCGCTGGCTAGACGAGTATCGTCAACACCGCTGCCTGGAAGCCAGGAGCGGTCGCTGACGTGGCGAACACCGTCCACCACTGCTTCAAGGAAGAACAGTCGCTGGTGAAGTGAAGGGAAGAGAAGGAGCAAAGAAAGCATTCAAAGTTGAGTGATCGATCTCTCTCCGTCTCGACCTTCTCGAAGAGACGACCGATACTGACTGACTGATTTCCTTTAACTAGTGCCTCAACTATGGCGAATCCTGCTGTAGGTGTTAGCTACCCGCCGTCGGGCGGGTAGCTGGTAGCTCTTATTTTCTAATGTCACTTACACAGAGTACTATACACATATTCATTTCTTAAATCTCTATCTTAATCCTATTGTATTATAAACAAGCGTACAGATGTGAATTCATTTCCTAGGAAGTCAGACGTAAATATGAAGTACAAAGAGGGAGACAATATGGACCTTTGACGAATATTCCAGCCTTTGATGCACAACAAAATATCTATCTTCTAAAATTGATCTGAGAGTGTCGTAGTATGTATCAAGATATATAGGTTTTAATTTATACAAAATACCGAGATGCCAAACCTTGTCGAACGCTGAACTAATATCGAGAAATACGGCCGATGTGTACAATTTTTGTTCTAACGCTACAGAAATTAAATGAACCACTCTGTGCAGCTGATGAGTTGTTGACAGTGGTGTAGATAAGGGGGTTCCAGTGGGTCCAGACAACAACCCCCCCCCCCCGAAATTAAAAATAAAAATAAACAATGATTATATAGATTAGTAAATTTTACTAATACCAGGAAACCAACCAAGTTAAATTAAATAACTAACTAAAATAATTTAAACTTGCGTCGCTTAACGAGCTTCTTTAATATTAGTTTTTTGTTCAGATCATTTAAAATCACCTCTTGTTTTAAGGCCGTTTGGGTTCAGCTGCGCTCGGCTTTTTAGGTCATGTATAAAATTATCCCCCCCCCCCACTGAATACTAGATGGAAGGGGCTCATTCTTCTGCACTCAAAAGAGTTTCGAGCGATCAAAACCGGCAAATGCTTCTGGCAAGGACGGTCGGTAAGGTCCGACAGAGAATGGATGACAGCCGGTTCACAAAACAAATTTTTAAGACACTAAACATTAAACCTAAGGTGTCGGATAATGTCGGATAAATGATTTAAAAAAGTCAGAAAGGATACTGAAAAAACCGGAATAAACCGAGAAATCTTAATGATCCGAAACCAAATTTAGACGACTAATTACGGACTTAAAGGTGTTCCATGAAGAGTAAAAACAGTGGGTGGACAGAGGAAAGGAGAAAAGCCTACAGTGAACGAATGGTGATAATGTGAGCAGCAAAAAGAGCTTCGAGAAACATCTAAAGTTACCTCACGTGGTCTAAAGTTGGCCCTATACGAGGAGGAAAAATACTGGGTGGAAATTATATTTTGAAATTTCCTTTGAAAAAACCAAGGGTTATAATTTAAGCACTTTAAGGAAATAGAAGTACGATACATTACATCAAAACCGATACCCCGAACATAGTTTTTATCTGCGCCACTGGTTGTTGAATGCTACCTTCTGAATCCAAACTGATAATTTGGAATAGTAGCTTCAATTGTTGGTGATAGCCGATCTAACAAAATCCTTTCAAAAAGTTTCGATGCAACGGAAAGAAGGCTAATGGGCCGGTAAGAGCCTACAGAATGAGATGGTTTGTCCGGGTTCTGAAATAACACAATAGTCGACAATTTCCATTGTAAAGGAAAATGTGCAGTTCTGAGAATCGCATTAAAAATTTTTCGTATAAAAATGATGCCTCTTTCAGGTAACTCCTTTAATATCTCTGCAGTTATTAAGTCCAGAACGGGTGACTTGTGCGACGGAGACGTTTAATATTAGCCTATTCTTGACCTCTTTTAAACGCACAGGTTTAGGCGGCAAAGGCACCGGAGTTGGGCACTTACGAACTACTGAAGAAGCCACTGAACTTCATCTCTTCATGAAGCCACTACTGATGAGGCTTCTATTATCCCTGATCAACATGAAACGCGGAATACATAAATATGCCTACAATTAAAAACTATCTATAGCTGTAGGCCTACACCTAAAATGTGTTCTATTCTTAACGAAACCAACTAACACTAAAAGTAAAATAAATTTTCCTATTTCTGTAGGAAATTTATTTTCAGTCGGAACTTAGTGAAGCCGTCATTAAAATCCATATCGGTGAAAAAGTTAAAAGTTTGGCGTCTACGAATATATTGTTCATGTTTAAATGTAGGGGTAACTTTTTTCGTTGATCAGACTTACCGATTGAAATGAAAATGAAAAATAGTAGGTCTAGGCCTATATCGTATGATGTTGCTCCTCGGTGTCTCCCTCTTCTTGGGAGGAGATTGTGAAGAGACTGAGACAGAGACAGGTGCGCGGGAGCCCTCAACATATAAAAACTAGAACAAAAGCTCGGGTGAAAAGTAGGCTTGTCAGTAGTCCTAATTTAGTGCACAAAAGAACCTAGCTAATTCAGGCTGTTCTCTTTAATTTTTCACCCTGTCAAAGAGAAATTCAGCGAGTTTAGGGAGGAGGGTTGGAGTTAGAAGAAGAGAAAGGCAAGAGCAACTGATTATCATTACCATTATTTTAGGTGGAGATGGTTTGGATATTGGATAGCTATATTTTTTTTTTTTTTTTTTGCTACTTGCATCCTGGAGACTCCAAAGGGAGTATAGGACATGTCAAGGTAAAATTGATGAACTGAAAGTTTCTCACCAATGTGATAAATTTACTACTTACCACCAAAATTTGTTTTTGCTACTGCTTACTTCAGTAGGCTTGTCATGAACCCTATTGAATTAAATATCACACATAATAAATAATAAAAATAAATCAAACACAATGATAAATTCATCACTCACCGATAATTTCCCCCTACCACTGCTTAACTCAGCAGGCTTGTCAAGATCAACTGAAGCGACTTATCTGAGTAGAAACGCTTTAGAGACGGGCATTGTGCATCATCCAAGCGTAGAGGCGTACACATGTACATACATAGGGCCGACATTTTTTATGAGAGTACGGCTTGATTGCATTACTGTTTTAAGAATTTCCCCTCGGTGGTCGGAGGTCGGACGTTGGCGGGGTAGGCACCCCATCGCGATAATACGTGCTTGTTAGTATTAGCCCCAGTGTACATTTACAATAAAGTCATTAGGCAAATTTCTCGTCGCACGTATATATAAGCGAGGCCGAACATTAGCTCGGATGCCCGGTCTCACTTACAAATATTAATTTATCTTTATCTTCTACCGTATTTCTATTTCCTACAGACTCTACGGTAGGCCCTACTGCCACACGAAAAATTTTCGCCACCGTGAATATATCGACTCATATTTCGATCGATCTTCACGTTTGATGGCCTTACAAACCATAAAAACCAGTTTCCAAAAGGCTCGAGTTGTTTCCTACAAAACAGTGATACCGTTCTGATTGCTGTGAAACTTGAACGTTCATTTTTTACATAGGAGCCCCGAAATTGTTTTTGTCAGCTTCTCTGATGCAAAATCGAAACGATCAAATTTTATTAAAACTGGCTGAAACGAATGCGACTAAACTTTGCTCGCTTACTATGTTTTCACTGCTCATCCAGGTGACATAAAAGGGGTTCAGTAGAACTACTGGTTAAACAATCGCTTTTACTGGCCACTGGCTTCAGCTGCTTTCTACAAAACAAAGTGCACAAGCAAACGTTATGTAAATCTAAAATGCTACGCGTTTCATTTGGAATGGTTTTTGCGTGAAACGTTTTATTTAGCGGCTAAAAGCCGCATAAAAATCGGTTCACTCGTTTTCGAACAACGGCTCGCATAAAATAACAGCTGCTGCATTAGTACAGCTCTAGAATGTAGCTTATAACGTGGTCGGTTTGAATTCGATTGTCAGTGTTTTTTAGTGTGTCACACACTACTGTGTGTGCGTGATCAAAATCGATCGGATGTACGGTAGAAAATCGAAGAGAAATGACCACCTGGGTCTGCTGTAGGCCTAACGGATTTCATTTTCATTCTCTCTCTTCAATGTATCCACATCGATTGGTCAGGCCTAGATTTAAGGCTGTATTATAAACGGCTTCCTGCGCCTGATGCTAGTTCCATAATTCGATCGGATCGAAACAAATTTAAATACTTATCAATACTTAAAGGAGAACCGGCCACAAAAACATTTAGAGTTGTTCAATTTTCCGATTGGCCTCGGTAATGTCTTCGGTTAGGCTACTTGAAAATCCTTCAAGCAAATCGGCTTCATAAAGAATTTAGGTCCGGTCTGGGAAAGGACTGTATGAGGGTTCTGTCACAAGAGATCTGTTCGATTCACAGTGACGATTGCAGTGCTATCTCACCATCGGCATAAAGGAACCCGTTTTTGTAGTTCTCTAATCGCACACGTAGGCTCTATATGAAATTAAATTTTACATTTTTTTGCATAAATTTATTTCGCTGACCTCACTGAAATTTTAATTAGTGTATAATATCAGATCAGCCACAAATCTAAACCGACGACGTAGAAAAGCGTACGAGTAGAGGTAAGAACAGTTTTAGGATTAAGATGTAGCGGAGTGAACCGATTGATGAGCAAAGAAAGTGACTATGATGAAGGACGACGAGAGTAAGTTGCGCATCTGGAGATGGCCAGATAACGCATACACAGCGGCACAAATATTTCCGCCTTCTATACGCCTAATCGTAATCGTCTTCAATTATTTATAATTAAGCCATTTAAAAGTAAATTACCGACACCGTTTACATGGGTAAATGACACAGTATGCAAGGCGCGTGGTGCTAGCTGTTTGCCTAGGTGGGGGCAAAATTACGAAAGTAATGACACTCCGAACTGGTGGGGAGAGAAAATGGCCTTTTCTGAAAATTACCCAAATTGCAGGTGATTAGGGTCGGTCCGGGACTTTGTCAGTCCCGCGGGACCCTGCGCTCCGTGTACATCGCACCACTCATCTTGTCTGCTTGTGTCTCTGTGCCGTTTGCCGTTTATCGTCCTCTCGACTCGAAGCCGCCGTTACCCGTCCATTTGTAAAGGCTATCGCCACCGCGACTGTCAAGTTCATGTATCGTTCCCTCGCTTTATCATGCCGTCCTTGTCTCTCACACACACTCACATGCGCGCGCGCATGCACACACCCACATAGAATCTTTACCCCACCACTCGTAAAATCGGTGAGCGGCAACTTTTCTTACAAGTGAATTTAATTGTTTTTTTTTTATTTTTATTACTACTTTTATCAAGTGAAATACGTGAAAGTTTATGAGTGAATAAAAGTATCTTGATAATTAGTTGTTTTAATGATAGGCCTATATGTAGGCCTATTAGTAAGCGATTAGGCCTATCGTGTTAAAAAAACATACAATTTAAATTAAGAACCACCACACATACAAACAGATGGTTGTTTAATGAAAAATAAAATTAGTAAAACAAATCGATTGAAGTGTAAAAATAAGTTTGTATCGTTTAAATATTTTTGTGAATCGATGCTGCATAATTATCGAGTCAGTGATTATGTTTTGTTTTGACTGCTTATTTGTTAGTTTTTGTTTATCACTATGTTAAGGTGTTAAGATGTTAAGGTATTGCAAGGGTTCGAATGATGTGAAGCGTTGAATTAGGCCAGTACCATTATTTTAAGTACTGTCCTAAATAAGGAGTTGTCGGTACAAATATTTTTAATGAAATTACTTACACTCGATTTTCGATCGATCAGACGATAATGGAGAAACGACCATCTAACATTCTTACTGTTTTTGAATATCTTTTCTCATCAAATTCCATTATTCAGGCGTATGCTACATCATAAACAAACGAATGCGAAAATCAGGCCTGCCCTCTAAAAGAAAGGGCTAAAATGTTGACTGTATTTCAGCGGACGTGTAGTAAGAAATTGATTTAAGTATTAAGGTATAGTGACCGACGTTTCACCCCTATAGGCTACGCCTGTCTGGGCCGTACGATGAACCCTGTCATCTCACAGGTGTGGGTTACCGACACGACTACACGAAAATAACGGTCGAGATATCATCCGAAACGGGATTTTCAAGTGAAACCCGCCGCTAGCATACAATTAATCACTCGATTTAATGCCGAGCTATACCATTGATGTAGGCTTATCACCGTATTTTCCTCACTGTTGCGATCTTGCAAATTTTACAAACGGATTTCAACTTTTCAGTGGATCTGTGCATCTTATCGAACAGCGATAACCACGATAACCTCTGCTGTTATCAGTAGTTCACGTTCAGTCCACCTGAAAGGTCAGAAATAAAGTTTTCTTGCTCAGCATCTGAATGGTACGTCGCCCTACGATAAATTAACGCTCATTCACTCACATACTAAATTAAATGGCTTTTTTTCAGAAACGGTTTGGTCGACTGAACTTAAACTGGACATGGTTCAACTAGACTTGGCGGTAGGAATAAGTGGCAGCCTATTTCGGTGTGGAGGGGGCAGCGGTCTCTGTGAAGCCGCTGCCTTGTTGTAGGTCCATAAATAGTTGTCCGCTGATTTACACCTAATCAGTTAATTGTAAATGCTACAATATTTTATAGATTTTTAAGAGCCGGTTCATTCGTGTAACAGTGAAATTGGTCACTGCTGATCAAATGCAGCTACTGTATTAGGAATAGCTACAAAGCATTTAATCAACTGAGCGCATAATTCAATCACATTACTATTATCGTTATTATAATTTTCTCTTGCCATCTACCCAATCGCAATGGCAACACCAATTCATTGAATAGTAGGCCTATACTAATAAATGAAAACTATTCTATGCTTAACCTAAATGAACATAAGTTAACAGCCCAATGTAACAATACGTGTTACAACAGTGTAGGCCTAACAACATGCAAATATCAAAAAGAATAGGCTAGTAGTAATAATAAAGTATATTTTGTTACACAATTGGTAGGCCTACAAAACATTAAACCAGCATATGAAAAAACGTAATGCTGCCTACAACAGAACAACTTTCATCTATTTACACTTTCAAAATAAATAAGTTTATACAAAAAAATAAAACGCAATCAATAAATTAATTATAACTAAAGAATTTGTTGTAGTAGGTAATAGGCATAGGGTACATTACATTTTTGTAAATCCAACATTTAGTAACATATTATTTAAAAATATTAATTAATTAATAATATTAATTGTAAAATTTTACAACTAATATTTACAATGTGGACTTCAACATAACATTAGATTTGAATATAGAGTGAGGCTAGTTAGTGGACACCCTTAAAATGGTACCCGACGACGGGCCTCGCTGCTGGTCATCCCAACCACCATCAACCGTTTCTTAACTTCCCTCTTGAATTCATGAAATGAAATTTCAATGATTTTCGGACCCAAATACAACACAAATCTTTGTCTAAATGCTACAATCATTCTAGGCATCCTTGTGCCAACATTGTTCGTACGAGTGTTGTGCATGTGGCCAGGTGCATGTGACACAACCAAACTCCTCAGGATATACAACTGTGTTACACTCAATACAGCCGAGTCACTAAAAAGCTGCTCAGATGAAAATTTAGGTGCGATCTTTCCCATAATTCTCAAAATTAGTTTCCATACCTTAATCAAGGTATAAAGGTACGTAAAACACGTAGTTCCCCAAACCAGAATGCCATACCTATTTAAAGACTCCACCAAAGCGTAGTAAATGCAACGAAGTAACTTTTTTGGCATCACTTGACGCAACCGGATACTTGTATACTAATTTTCTTACTTTCTTCACAGTAATATGAATATGTAACTTCCATTTTAAAAGGTCATCCACGATTACTCCCAAATATTTGATGTGGGACGATTACATAGGCTACATCCTCACTGAGATCACACTGATGGAGTTTGAGCGCCGGTTGAGCTTGCCTTGCCGGTTTAGTTGCATTCGTCAGCGAGAAAACTAAAACCCTAATCTTGGTTTACATATTTAACGTGAGTAGGTAAACATTTAACGTTTGGCTAAATGGTAGGCCATGTAGCCACTATGTAGACCTAATTCTCCTCATTTCACTTTCTGCCAAATTAAATATTACATCTTCCCAGTTTTCCAAATAAAATAGCCGTATCATCAGCGAACGATATTAATTTACCTGTGATTTCTAGTAAACTAAGTTCATTCACTTAGTATACCAAGTACATCACTGGACCCACTACCGTCCCCTGAGGAACGCCATAACCAATCTCTGCCTCAGCACTGAACCTATTTCCCACTTTAACAGATAGTAGACTACAAACTAATGAAGAGCCACTCCTCGGATCCCCCCCCAACGATTCTAGGTTTTTCAGCATAAAACCATGCGAAATTGAAATTAAAATCGGTCTATAATTCGACGACACTAATTTACCGCCACTTACACAATGGCTTCACACACACCTCCTTCATTAAGTTAGGGAAATTCCATTGATTAGACTCAGGTTAAAAATATGCACCAGAGATCCAGACTGACAGTTGAAGCTTTTAATAGTTTTTATATCAAAGTTATTCCGTCCATTTCGGGTGCACTTCCAATTGTAAATTTCCGAAAACTGATTTCAGTTCACTTTACAAGTTGTCATAAGAGCGATGTGAAAATCGGTTTGATCAAGAGAAAGATATGACTTTTGAGGTAGCTGGCGTAAGAGTGAGAATTGGTGCACGATTTAATTATATACTACATACTGGTGGTGGGGGGAGGAGGAGGATTGGCCGGTGGCTGCCGGCTGCTGGGTGCTCTTATTGCCTCTTACGACTATTCATGTCCGCTCCTTTTTCAAAATTAGTCTACCCGGCCAAAAGTCGATATTCAATCGCTAAGTAATGATCTAGGCTTTTGACGTGATAAAATTTCCAGACATTAGCCGGGAATCTAACTCAGGACCTTTAATTACAATATGTTTACTACGCAAGTACTAATAAAGTGCTAATAGGCTAATATGTTTTAAAAGATTCTGCTAGATATCTAATCTATGAGGAAATTCTACAGGTAACGTAAATTTCTCATTTCGTTTCTTAGAAAGTTACGGCTGTTTTCGGAAGAACCAAATTTTTGAGAAACGGGAATTAAAAATATTTGTATGAAAGTAGAAAAACCATTTCCAGTAATAAAATGACGTAGGCTACGTAGTTTCATTTGACAATCGGGACACGCACTCATCTACTACCAGGCTGGAAATGCCAGCAATATTTCAAATGCTTTTATGAGTGTTCTTTGGGTTCTTTTACCAAATATTATTGTCCGGTATCTAGACCTAGACCCTACGTGTAAATGATTTACTCGGAGGCGTTTTAAAGTAATTTTTTATAAAGGTGGTGGTGTGTTGAGTTAGGCGCTGATTATTTTTGGATCCAGTCAGACGACAGTGTTCTCTGTTGTTTACATATCGAGCTATCGGGCTATCTCTTCAGATAGGCCAACGTTCATTCAGCCTCACGATGACATCACTCGTAGATAGACGATGAACAGCAGCGAGGCCTTCTCTTAAACCGTTGCCGTCACGTCAGTAAAAGTAGGATCGCACGAATCACACGTTTTTGTTCCGACAATACAACCAACTGCCCATTTTTGAATATTAATTTTTTTCCCAATTTTTCTGTCGCCCTCGACGAGATTATAAGCCTACGTTATTGTAACTGAAAACAGAATAAGGGCAGCAGGACGCACATGTTGAGAACACCATAATACCGATCAGAATTCCGGTTGTTATTGCATGAGCGGGCGTAAAAACGCTTAACGTTTTCCGCCAAATCACCTAAATAACTCATAACT
Organism: Catonia carolina; assembly: GCA_035578175.1. Lineage (NCBI taxonomy): Eukaryota > Metazoa > Arthropoda > Insecta > Hemiptera > Achilidae > Catonia > Catonia carolina. The sequence goes on along the minus strand of JAQMRL010000001.1, from coordinate 17,970,423 downwards.
TATACGGTATTTTATATAGGTATCGTCGGAAAAGTATGGTGAATTGCAATATTTTGTGTGGGACGTTTAAGAGGTTGTCTCAAGTCGGCCGAGATTGGTTCGTATGAGGTGGCGGGTAGTTTGTAGATGTCTCTAATTATGTTAATTTAAAACATTAGCATCGTCCATGGCAATTACATACTATAGGCTTAGGCTTATATTATCACCATACCTTTCATTTGACTTGTTCGTACATCAACCGATGTTATAATTCACTTGTTCATCCCTGTTTAATCTTGTTCACCACTTGTGACATCTCTCTGGCTACGGACAATCTGTCATAAAATGGGTCTTTTGCGTAGGCTATTTAGGCTATAAGTTACAGGCTATTTGCAATACAACATAATTCGTTAAACCGCACTCACCTGCTGGAAAATATTTTACATGAGCCTCGCCTACTATTTGAATCATTTGTTTGGTGAATGCGATGAAGAAACCGATTTCCAAGTGGCCATAAAAAGTCGAAGCTAAACCAGTAATAAAACGATTCATCGCGAAACTTGTATTTCTTCTTGTAGCGGTAATTGGCCGAACTATCATAATCCAAGAGAAGGGTGGGTGGAAAAATATTCGCCTGAGAGAGAAAATTAAATTCCAATAACTATGGACAGAAACGAAATCATAGAAACGACGCCAATGACAGTCCCGTTTACAACATAAATATACTTAATATTTCAAAAAAGGGTAATAACGAAAAGATTAACGCCACTTAAGTGTCTTTTGTTGACCTTCATTCTGAAAATGAGGCCGCTGAACCGATAGAGTGTAGCCTACTCCTCAATAAATACAGTTATTTGAAATTTTTGATCACACATTTTATGGTAAAGACTCGAAATTCGAATTCGGCAGGCATATTTTCATTTCCTTCACCTAAAAATTTATAAATTTTTTAACTCTCTGGATGGGCCAGCAGGCATCTGAACCTCTTTAGATTGTTCAAAACGGTGTAATTTCATCTGAATAAAGAAAACGCCTGCAAAATAGCACCACTCAGCCTTTATCACGGGTGGAATCAATTGTCATGTTTACACTCAAGTTAAAATTTCGTTGTATGTCCCACGTTTTAATAATCCCTCCAAAAATTGTTTTATCAGAAGACCTTTCCAGCTAATTGTGCTACCAGACGTAAAAGAATTTGTGCTACCTATGCTGTGGTGAATACCTTTCTGTGGCATTTTAATTTAATTGTTAAAGTTATTTCTTCAAATCCATTTCATCAGAGTCGAGGCTTTGTTTAGCAAGCACCAGGGCTTTTAAAATTCTTTAATTTTTAATACGTTCTAATACATAGGCCTACTTTGTTGTTTTGTAAAATTATTTTTTATCTATTTAAAGTACATTAATGTGATAATGCAATCGACAATTTAGTCTATAATATTGTTGGTGTGATTGGGCCATTTTTCCCCTGTCGTAAGCAATGTATTTTCATAAATAAATAAATGAAGACCATTAAGTGACCGGTGCGAAAAATATTCAAAAACTGTTTATTAAATGTTAGCTTCTTCTATCTGCGCGTATGTGTCGTGTGGTTTGCGAATAACCACGAGTGATGGCAATTCAGCACTCAGAGAGCTTCATCAGAAAATAAATGCAACCCGGAATCAGTGAACGCAGCTCAGGTGGCTTAAACAGGCAAAATAAACTTAGGCCTATCCCCTTACCTGTAGCTGTTCCACTCGTTACTACAAATTACCTTACAAATTGCACATCGTTACACAAATACTTTGTCACTAAACATTAGTCCTTCATCAATCGACAGAGAATATTTGAATAGAGTAAGCTAGACCCTCTTATAAAAGCTCACCGCTCAAGAAACAACCACAGTGACAATAATGAATGAGTACAATTGGTATTGAAATCGGAGAAACTTCAACCAAAAACGAACAATGAAAATTCCATATTCCACAGACATGTTGAAAACAGCCGCAAATAACGATGAGTGACGCAGTGATAAGTAACTGGGCTATCACTCGAAGCAATTAACCACTTGTAGTTCCGAGATCGAGAGTGAAAAGCATCAGAGATTGTTTATTTTTTAATTATCTGTTGAAGGGCAATTGCAACTTTAATTTTTTAACCGAGCTATTTTCCATAGTACTAAAATAATCTATGTTCCCAAGTACTTAGTTACAATATCTTTGTGATGGTATATTTACAGTTTACTATCTGTAAGTTATATCCTTTCCAACTCGCCTGATTTTAATCGGTGCGATTCCAAGCGTCGGTATTTGGAATGTGTGAACCGTTTGATAAACATTGTTATATCGGCGGTGCCCGGCAGTAGCCGTTTTCCGTATAGGTGAATACATTCAAGTTTAAATGAAATCTGAGTGAGATATCGACAAAACATTTATCCAGATTTTTTCACAGATTTACCAAAATTCTTCAAATCTATTTTGACCGGATTTATTATCACCGCGATGCTGCGGGATCGGACCGAAGAAATTAAATCGTCGTGTTGTTACGTCAAATAGGCTACACAAGCCAAGGCTTACATAGATATCGACTCGGAATGCAAAAGAAATCGTTTAAAAATTCAGTGCTAAGTCTACAGTAGGCTTATAGACCTATACTCCGCACTCGGTCGGTGAAATGTGAAATACCATGCCATTCATCGTTTTCCGAGTTTCAGCCCCTCTTTACTGTTTCTTTCCAAATAATTCTGTAAATGCTCAGAAAATTATACCTGGTTCACATCCAGTCAATGATATTTTGAAAATTTAATTCACCTGTAGGGTGTGTGTTGAATATACCTGTGTCGGCCTACAATTTCTTTTAAGTTTATTTTAAGTTGCATCAACAGCTTGGCTATTAGCGACTACTTAGGTTAAGAAACGGTGAGTTTGAACATTCTAATATTCCAGACCATGGCCGGGAATCGAACCCGGGAACTCTGCTTTGCAGCGCAGCACTCTAACCACTGGGCCACTGGGTCACGGAGGCGGCCTCGGCCTGTCATAATGTTAACTCATGTCAACAGTATGTCTAATGTGTTATTAACGTCGTTAATAAATGCAGATACCAAGTAGACAGAACATTTAAAATAATGCTCTTTTAAAATGCATCTGAACACGGCAATATTTGTGTAAGCGTACGAGCACAACTAGATCCAAATATTCATTTCTGGCCGATGGAACTATTTTCACGTAGGCCTATGTTTAACGGATGACATACCATCTATTTTCACGATGTTATTCTATATATTACTATATTTTGTTTGGAAATTATTTTTATTAAATGCTGATATTATTTTATGGGCAGCATTATCTGATCATGATTTCATTGCCTATAGGATCTTCACTCAAAAATCGGTAAAGTTACGTAAATTTTTGAAGAGAATGTGACTTGCTCAGTTTGTTTTCATTCGAGCGTGAAAACGAAACTGACTAAATTCCCGTAGCCAATAGGCGTGACGATTTCTCAGAATTTTTAAGGGGATGAAAATTGGCTCATGATGTTTACATCGGCTTTTAAGACGAAACAAGAAATAAGTCTTACAGCAAAATTCACTCCACTCGCTTTTACCTCTGCACAGTATTATTTTCTCGTATAGTAAAGTTTCCTATCTTTGGTGTTCACTTTTGATTCCGAAAGGGTATTTATTTGTCCTCTCTTAGAATCGACTGCAGTGGGTTTCTGCAGTGGCTTTTGACTGCAGTGGCTTTTTTCACAGAATTATACACCGGAAATTCTCATACGTATTTATTTGTTCTCTCTTAGAATCGACTGCAGTGGGTTTCCTTTTTTCACAAAATTATACACCGGAAATTCTCATATTTATTTTTTCTCTCTTAGAATCGACTGCAGTGGGTTTCCTTTTTTCACAGAATTATACACCGGAAATTCTCAGACGTTTAAGTAAAGTTAAGGTGGCATTTGATGAACCGACACGTCTGGGGTTTCTATACGATGCTCTCCACTTGGACGTCCTTCCCTACCCAATCGACACAAATATTAATATATATATATATGATAATGAACAGCCAAAACAAAACAAAATTAAATATAAAACTCACCTCAGAGTATTATATTCATTCAAGATCTTTCGTCTCCCTCGGAGACATCATCAGGGATTCAAAAAAACACTAATCATACAAAACAATTATGGTCGCAGACCACCTCAATTGTTCAAAAAATAGATATATATCCTACATCAATAACCATTCCGCGCGCGGTTATTCGGCCGAATGACGGTATAATCATTTTGTATCTAGTTTTATTTCTTATCTCGATTAAGTACAATTTGAAATAATTTATCATTATCAAATTCTGTCTGGCTGTTCATTAAATTTATCTTTTTATTTTTAAATTTATAAATATAATATTTTTCCAACTGCCATAATTTGTTACTATCGAAACATATTTCTAAAATTTCCAAATTATTTTCGTGACTGCTTATTTTATGCCCTTTCGTTAGCAGATGTTCTGCCACATTAGAATTTTTACATTCCTTTTTTAAATAAGCAGCATAATGCTCAGAAAATCGTTTTTTAAACGATCTATTAGTGTTTCCGATGTAACAAAAATTGCAGTCACTACAATTGATTTTATATATATCCTGGCAATTATATTTGTCATATGATTTGTTATTGTATAATGTTGGTAGATACCTGGCTAATTTATTAAAAGGCTTATAAGCGATTTGGACATCTATATTACGGAAAGCGTTGGACATTATATCGGTCATGTTATTCATATATTTTTGTGAACCAAACGACCTTTTTCTGGTGGAGTTTATGCTAGTTAACTGGGTTAGCTGTTTACGGGTGTTTTTATTTTTGTATTTAGAAATTAAGAACTCTACTGAATATTTCTACGTTATAATCATTATTTACTGCCATGGCTTTTAAATGTTCAATTTCAATATGAAATTTTTTTTCATTACTACTATACATGAATGCTCTGTGGATTAAATTATAGAATATTCCTATTTTATGTTCCCATGGATGGTTAGAAAAACGACTGATTATAGTATCATTTGCTATAGTCTTCCTATAAACAGCTGTTTCCACTCGGCCTCCTTCAATTTTAACAGTTATATCCAGGAAGTTAATCATATTATCCTGTTCCAATTCATAAGTGAATTTCAAAAATTAAATTAATAAAATAAATTAAATTAATAAATTAATAAATAAATTAAAAATTAATTAGTAAATTATGGCAGTTGGAAAAATATTATATTTATAAATTTAAAAATAAAAAGATAAATTTAATGAAAAGCCAGACAGAATTTGATAATGATAAATTATTTCAAATTGTACTTAGGCCCTAATCGAAATAAGAAATAAAACTAGGTACAAAATGATTATACCGTCATTCGGCCGAATAACCGCGCGCGGAATGGTTATTTATGTAGGATATATATCTATTTTTTGAACAATTGAGGTGGTCTGCGACCATAATTGTTTTGTATGATTAGTGTTTTTTTGAATTGCTGATGATGTCTCCGAGGGAGGCGAAAGATCTTGAATGAATATAATCTCATAAAACTCTGAGGTGAGTTTTATATTTAATTTTGTTTTGTTTTGGCTGTTCATTATCATATATGTAGTGGTGCAAACAAAGGAAAATAATGTTTAATAAAATAATATACTGTATATACATCGTTGTACGAAAAGGAAAGTTTTCACAAAACTTTTGTAAGTACGCGTGAAAATTTATCAGAAATTAAGTAGGCCTAGTTAGGCTAGGCTTAGGCGCGTTCTTGTGTGGCAGCAATCTTGAGGGAAATGGCCGGCCGGCCTTCCATTCGGTGATCGGTCAGACTTATACTCAGCTATGATTGTGACAGAAAGCCACGTCCTGTGTTAAGTATTGCCATCGAATCGAAACCGTACATTTAACAGGCCTATTTTCGAAAACAAAGCGACTCTGCTTTTACATTGCTGTTGTTGAATTGGAATCTACAGTAAGAATCCGTCATACGACTATTCCCTACCGGCATGAAGGTATGTCCCTATGAGTTTGTGTGTGTAAGCGTGAAACTAGAACGGTGGATGCTGCTCGTCACTCGTCCAAGATGACTTTGCTCTCAGTCATGTAGACCTGTTGAACAACTTACGAAAGTCCGGCACATTCATTTAACAGCAATTAAATTATGAGATCCAAGTACCATTATTTCCATCCTAACCGATAGGTTGATGCCAGTCAGTCACACGCAAATAGCAGACATTAAATCACCTTTTTCATACGGAAACCGCAAGACGTGAATACCATTCTTTTTAAAAAGTGGAAAGTATCGAAGGGTGACCGTTGCAAGCCACCTGACTAGACATCTGTTTATAAACTAAATTAATAAACATCTTGTACATTTTTTGAGTGGAACGTGACAGAGAGAATCAGGTAGGCCGATATTTTTACGTGCTCTACATAAGGCTAACCTCATATGGGGTTTCTTCAAACGAATAATGAATAAATAGACAAACGTTATTGTTTTTGTAGAAAAATTTACACAGTATCTTTTATAAGGAATAAACGTGATATTTAATTCTAGATTATTGTGTAAAATTATTCAGAATAAAAATAAACGTTTTGTTTACAAGATGAATTAAGGGAACTCAAAGTGGGTAATGGACGGACGCGGTGGCTCTACGACCCGAGGCCACCTTACGTTACATGACGTTTATGACGTTACAAGACGTTACATGACGTTACATGACGTTTATGGCGTATGTGCGCAGATTGGTATGCCTCGTGCCATCAATCAGACCTACTGTTGCGCTGGGCGGCTGTTACAAGAACAGATTTTAGCATTATAAAAGTTTTATGAGCTGGGCAAAATTGCACAATCTGACGGATTTAATTCAAATGGAAATGTCTACCGACCAAATAATTGTCGAATTTTCACTGGAAAAAGGACTAAATTTTAAGCCTCTTCATCGATTGTCTTCTCGGCCGGAAATCGCTTATGATCGGAAATGTAAAAAACCTATCTTTTCTATAGTCACTTGAGTCACGGTTTGCCCTTGTTTGCAACGAGGATTAAAGCGGGGAAAGCATCAGTGCGCATGCGCGACTGCTTTTATTTCAGTACAACAAATATTACAACTTATACTATACCCAGAGCATAGACTATACAGTATATCGCGGAACCTTTTGTAGGTTAACTATACGAATATAGCTGTTTGTTACCGTAAACACAAATGTCGGTTTCTCGAAAACGTGGTCGAACTATTCACAGTGCTGAACGCAATGTAATAAAATTTTGTGAAGTTGAAGCTTAGCTTCAACTTCACAAAAATGCCTATCCGTGCCTATTAACAAAAGCCGTGAGCGAGCTGCTAACTACTGTGACGTTCCTCTTTCCACAATTCGAAAAATAAAGAAGGAAATTAAGGACGTGAAGAAGCTAATACTTTAACAGGTTTGTTCACACCTGGTAAAAAAAGAAAACGGTTAGGTAGATACTAGAGAGATTGATAATGAAAACGCCGATGACAGCAATAGTAAAGAAGGCGATTCATTCGTAATTACAGTAAATCAAACATTTCTAGTTATGTAAATAAGCTATAGGCAATATTACAGGTCATATTTATTTCTTATAAGGTTTATGAAGAAAACATTTTCTCGGAATAAACCACAGCTTACAAAATGTATCTAGAAACTGCACGGTAGCGAAATGTAGCCTACGAGTAGTATCTCACCGTTGAGATTGTCACAGCCCATCCATAGCCTACACAAAAGGCACTCTCGTGACCTCCTAAAAGGTAGGCTTAAGCCTACTACTGACCTACTACGGTCAGTTTCCAATTTAAGTTTTTATCGCCTAATTTGTATTTGAGGTTAAAGCGAAATTTGTGAATCTTGTCACGTTCCCGTCCCATTAAGACGTGAACAATGAACAATGTTAGTTGATAGCAAATGCCGCCACCTACACGCCTCCCCTTTACCTAATGGCGGTAAAACGAGTTGAAACTAGGACTTGTTCAGGTAGTCGCTTTTCCTCGGGAAAAATTTCAACCTCATAAAGAACACGCAAAAAAGGAGGTAAAATTGGTTATTTGTTGCTGTGTGGATGTGGTTTTATCACAATTTACTTTTATCAGAAGGACTTACTATTCTCTACATGACTTTTCTCGTTCGAAGAGAAGTCCGAAATTGAAAGCGTGAACTGAATAGTCACCTTTCTACTAGAATGAAAAAGTTGAGTGCGACTGGACTTTTTTCAGCTACCTCACACCATCCTCTTCCTACTCTGGCACATAACAAAACCAATGTACGGATTCTTTCCGGAAATCTTTCGGTAGTTTATTTTTCAGTTAAACTTCTTCAAGAGTCAACAGAAGGATTTTAGTAAAATTTGGAACATTTGAAAATACTTCATCGACAACAAATCTTCTATGAGAGAAGCGATAAAGAAACATCCGGTTCTCAAATTAATTAAATTATCTACCCTGTAGACTATAGAGCGATTAAAAGTTCAACGGGAATCTCTCGGGAGCTGATTCTAAAGCTAAGACTAAGAAAAAATATTCATACGACATAGGTCGGAAAACCTTAGTTGGCCAGTTACGGCTGGCTTTTGGCCGGAATTCAGTTACCCCGGTGAAGTGAGGCCATACTGAAGGTTTTAAGGCTTTAATTACGAGACAAAATTTGTGATGTCTTATAGTTGTTAGTCTGAAAAATTTAATAAAACTTTCACCACAACTGTATCGCCTATAGTTTTATAGACACCTGATATAAAACACAACATATTAGGAATCGAAAAGAACACTTTTCGTCTGTCGTAAAATAACTGTGTTATATAACAATGTAAGAAAAAAAGTAAATACCAGGTATTGAAATTTGACTTTTATTAATAACTAATGTAAAAATTGTTACAAAAATAATATTTTTCAACAGAATAAAGTATTCTTTTTCATAGGTTGAAAATACAGAATAGAAGCTTACCATCAACTTAGGCCAATTCGATTCTGAAAACAATATAAATTAAAAGGACAACGTGTTGCTCATTTCACTCATCAAAACAATTTGATGCCACTACTATTAGAAGCATTCCTATTCCTCCCACCAAGCCACATAGTGCCTTGCCACTCGCCACTCGCCACCGGGCCACCCATCTGTTACACCCTGCACAACAATCGAGCTTTATTAACATAGATGAGTGTTACACCTATAAAGTTGCTCGAAATGGTCCCCGTTTTGTTTAATGCATAATTTTACACGACAAATCCATTCTTTTCTGCTGTGAATCATACCGGTAAGAGTATTGTTAACAGTTTATGAGGCTGGTGTCTTTAGCAACTGCAGATAGATTTGTTTATTAATCATCCCTCAGTTTATCATATTTATCAGATGCGATCCCACAGGAAAAGTCTGATGGCGTCGTTTAAGGGGATCGTGGTGGCCATTTCACCGGTCCTTTTTCGACAAATCCATTTCTCATAAGGAATGTAGCTAAAAGTCAGTTATCGTAACACTCATATTTGGGCAGAAGAAAATCCAATTGAGACAGCAACAAGGCATTTCCATTAAACATTTTCCTGTAATGCCACTTGTGATATTCTCGGGCTAATTTGATCTTATCATCTTCTTTACCACCGAGGGACCTAATTAGGCAAATACCTTTATTTTTTTACAAGCATACCTGCCCACTCTCTTGGAAGATATTTGTAGTGAAGACAGGTTGTAGATGCTCTTTGTGCACGATGGGCTACCATCGCACGTTTTTAATAACGTAAGAGACCATTTCCAATAACAAAATCCGATCGGTTGAAACGGAGCTCCAAAATAGATACCACGATTTCCTGACCTCATGTCTTAAGACTTTTCCTGTCGGTTTAGGTAGAAAAGTAGGGCTACGAAGAACGAGTTCAATAATAGAAGTAAAGTTTGGTTAGAGTTCTTGAAAGCGGTGGTGGTTGTTTGTTGTTCTTTGGCTTACGCGTACATTTATTCCCTCCAATTATTCGAAACAGAATGGCATCCTTAGGTAACATTTACTACAAGTTATGCTGGGCTGTGACCTGTTGATTTGTGCGACTCACACGCAACTGAGATTCGCCTACAACTGAGGTTCGCTTACGACTGATATTGACTATATTCATAAAATATGTTTTTAGCTTAAGAAAATCTTGCGAAATGTGGTTTTTTCATTAAATAAATGAAAATAGGGACGTTATCGACCACTAGGCCTACATTAGACGTAAGTAATAATTTGCGTTATTTCCTATTGTAAGTAGGTCTAATTGAACTGTTCCATGTACGCCAACATTTCGCTTTAAAGTTTTTTCACTGTAGCCTGTGGTGAATGACTTGTTTTAGGGGTAGTTTTATAGCAGTGGGCCAATTTTTCAATGGTAACAAATCCTTACTTTCCACTTACAAACAGGAAGTTCGATATAAAAAATGGCTGTTTTTACCCGCTTTTCTCTAGTAGTTTGCAAGAATGAAGGGTTAGTAAACGAAAGCGCACGTAGTAACTACTTATTTCTTTTAACATAGGCCTATAGGGCCAATTCATCTGTTTTAAGCGGGTCTTAACGAATTCAATCATTTCACTTGTTTAAGCAAAGAAACGCAAGAATTCAACGTTTGAATCGGAATATCTTTTGACCTTTCTTTTTATAGAGACGAAGGAATCTTTTTAGAGACGCAATGTGTCAGATTCGACTAGGCCCTATCGACTAAACCTCCGCCTCGTTATCCACCACCTCGGGACTACCGCCAGTATTACTTCAAGGTGGAATGGCCTCTTCCTAATGAAGATCTTCCTCCATGTTTGGGATAATTATAAAGATTTCCCGTGCTTCCCCAGTCGTTCCGGAGGTAATTAGAGGGATTCCTCGTGCTTCCTAGCGATCTTCGGGGGTAATTTTTGGAATTCTCCGTGCTTCCTCACAATATTCACGGTAATAAGAGGGTTTCCTCGTGCTTCCCTACTCTTATTTTTTATTGTGTACAAAGGTTTCCGTCTTCTTCCGCTGTATGTAATCGAGTCATGACAGAGCAAGCCCAGCTTGAGACTGTCTCCTCCAATATACTCTCCCGATTCCAATATAACTGCTGTTGTCTTCTCAGGTCTCAGCTGTTATGTCCTTTCTATTTCTCTCATTATTTGCTTCTCTCAGGTGGAAACGTTAGGCATTGAAAAAACTCTTTTTCCGCCCTTCCTCACTCTCTGATCAGCTAGGATATAACGACAAGCTTTGTAGACCAAACCTGAACAGAAAAACCTCATTTTCGTGGCTTCATTTTAGCTCTGTTGCCATCTCATGCTCTAATCTTTGCCATCTGCCACATGGGCATCTACCTCACGCGAAACTGTCCGATATGCACAAAAAATCCGCAGGTAGCTCTTCTTGTACACTGCCGCCAGCCTGTGACCTTAACTTGGCTTACGGTGCCAATACCTATGTAACTACACCATATATTATTACCGATTTCACTACAGTTATAATATTATTTTTCCGGCCTAGACCCACCTACATTCGGTATGAGTCTAGTGATAGCAAGGCTTACCCTATTCTCGCTCATCTTTTGAATTTAATGGCCAAAATTCAACCTCGTGTCTAGCCAGACACCCAAATACGTTATTGCTGTTCTTAATTTTATGACCTGTTTCCTATCCGAACATGTATATTTTCTTTCTTCTTACGAGGCGATAAAAAGTGCCTCTCTTTTCTCTGGAACCGTTTCTAGACCCGCTTCCACCATCTGAGAGATTCACCGAATGCAGGTTTAATGGAGACTACTCCAATCTCTTTTTTGGTATCGCTCAATGCCTTCCTGCGTCCTTCGCTGATCTCTTCGTCCGTTGCATCGATTGCAAGATTTTTCATCCAAACCAACGAGGTCCTTTGATTGGTCGTTATGATCATTTCGCTCAGTTTCTTCTTAATTCCTGTTCGGAAGGAGCCAACTTTTCCCTTTTTCCTTAGACCCTGATTTCCAGATATCCGCTCCCCTTTTCTTAATACAGAGTCTATCTGTCGTACTTGACAAAGGTTCCCCTTTGTCCTAAGAGTTTTTAAACAGTTTTGCATACGTTATTACGTTCTGTTTCACGATAATAGTTTCTTGCACAGCATTTGTCTCCTTAATTGCATTCCTCATCTCGTTTCTCACTGTAGCGTCGTTCTTTCCAAGTTAAAATACTACAGAGCGATTCACACCCAAATTTCCGCTACAGCATTCTAGAAATTTTCTAATGGTCGCTACTGATTTGTGTCCAGTAGCACCATACCTTAGCTCACTGCTCCTTACGGACTTTGGTACTCGATGCAGGCAACGTCTGATAGTTTTTGCTGCAACTACAGTCCCAAGTCTTCGAATTCACACGATATGAGTGGTACTGTTTTCTGTAGTTCCTTTCGAAACTGCAACAACAGTAGATTGCGAACTATCCGTTAGTGATGTGTCCCAGCTTAAAGTCTGAGATTTTTGTGTATAGGCCTACTTCTTTCCCCTCCACCCGGGTGAGCAGAGTTAGTCTATACCGTTAAAAACGGATTTTAGGTTATGGAATATAATAATATAATAGTTCTAATAGGCTAATTATTAGCCTCTGTTATAGTAATCTCTGTTATAGCCTATTGGTGACAGCGGCTGACACTTATTAACCCATCGCATCAGTAACAGTTATAGATTATATCTTTGAAACTATAATAACCTTTACTGCGGTAAATTTCTTCTCAGTTAAGAATTTAAAATCTACAATAGGCCTATTCAATATTTTCTGTGCTGCTGAGGGTGTTAAAAATTTTTAACCCTTGTGTGTGTGGTGGGCATCAGAAATACTTTTGTTTGTTTCTTGTCAGGTACGGATTTTCAGATCGATTTGTAGCCTACAACCAGACCTATCTCCATTTATTTGCACCGATACGCTGATTTCATCGATAAGCCTATTGAGCCGTTCGAAAGCAAAATATTTAGTTAGATGTCTGAAAAGAGGTGGTGCCGACTCTTTTCAGCTTTGACCGATTTGGCCAACATGGTTGTAATCGTTCTTGTTGCGGCGTAAATAAGACGAAGATTGAGGAGTGTTTGCCCAGACAGGGATTGCTCGTCTGGAAATGGTCTCAACGTATGCCAAGTACAAGTGGAACATGTTCTGCACAAGTCTACCTCTAATAGTAAGTTTCGTACGTCATATTTACTGAAACAACTCCACAAAAACTACTCGCTTCTCCAAAATTATACAAGAACAACAGGAGCATCATCAATTGTAAAGCGGAATCGCAAAATTGAAACTTTAGTGTCGACAAGCAGAACACGAAAGAAATAATAATAATTTTTTATTCCCATTATACAGTGGAACCTCGATATTGTGAAAACGTCAGTTTAACGAATTGTTTTATGCCACCGTTAAATTTTAATACAAGTACCTGTAAATTTACCTCTATTTAACGAATCTGTCGGGCTATCTCGATATAACAGAATAGTGACATAGTAGCCTACTAGGTATGTGACATAGCCTACGCCTAGTGTCATACAATAATTTCACATCTAGGGTCTACTGTTCTGTAAAAACATTTAAATTTAAGTTGGTATAGGCCCTATATAGTGTAGGCCTGCCTATTTTGGAATTCTGTGTGAGCTTTAAGATAAATTCTCGTGATTTAGGAACGTTTATTTAGGTAGGATACCTGTATTTATATGTACATGTGGCTGTAGGCCTATTTTTTAATATTTTAATAAATGGGAAACCTTTGTTCAACGTAATACCTTATTCAAACACAAAAAGACAACATAAAATAACTCCATTTTCCAAGCAATAAATTAATGTTAAAAATTAAAATACTCTAGTCATTACCTATAGATATCAGAAACTATAGAATGCGTTTAAGATTTGTATTTTTATGATCGATTTAAATAAAGTTTCACCTTGTTTACTTTATATGCTAGAGTTATCAAAAAATTATGCGCTAGAAATAAAAATAGGTACAGTAGGCTTATTAATAACAGCCAAGATAGGCCTACTTAGGATATAGGCTACATATTAGCTAATATCAGACGTAATTACATGAAGTATCATCTATAGAAATGATGACACTTATACTAGTTTAGATTTTTCTTTAACGCCATTAAGAAACATCTTATTAAAACATCTTAAAATTCTTCTTAATCAGGAGTGCAATTGCTGTTACCTCGATTTAACGAATTTTTTCCTCAGATTCGTCACAGCGATTTTTGTTTGGTTTAATGTCCGACTGTTCTGCAATTACTGCTAATGCAGACGGTGAGGGATGAAATGTTTTTTGTAACGTATGAAATTATGCCGTGCCTGAATGGGATTCGAACCCAAGACCGCATGATGAGAGGCGAGCACGTTACCAACTACGCCAATGCGAGGTTATATCGAGGTTCAACTGTATTGCATAGCATAAAAATTAGCATAATTTGCTTACATTGATTAGTTACATTACTATTAGGCTGGAGGTTTACAAACTATCCCATCCAACCATGTAGGTACTAGAATCGGCTGGCAATTTTAAATAAATATCTAAAACAAAGTAGGCCTATTAGTCAGCAGCAATAGCATTCAATGAAAACATGAATAGGCGTTCGTAGGCCTATTAAGGTCCTGTGCTATTCACTAAGTGATTTATGTGGTTAAATCTGAGAGCTGATTGGGAGGGGGAGATCTGCCACTGAATGTCTAAATTATGCGAGCCATCATAATTATACGAGATAGTTTACGATATGAGCAGGCCGATATTATGAAGAATAGGTATCAGCCTACGTTACGTCAATTACTTATTAGGGATACTATAATAATAGGCATAGGCCTACGTGTAGGCCTATGCCGGAATAGTGTAACAAGAAACTGTGTTTCTTATAGGCCTAAATAAGGAGGTAACCATTCTGAGTTACTGCGTATAGCTAGAAAGGTATCGGATTATATTAAATAAAATTTTACATGAATTTATAGCATAGGCTGATGCAGTAGATATGATATTTGTAAAAACCTATTAGGCCTACCACACATGGACATGGTCAACGATTCATCTGTTCTAGGAGATGGGAAACTATTATAGGCCTAGTTGGATGGATGGATGGATGGGTTCATGTTCCACCTGGTAGGCCTACAAATAAATCGATATGCAAACATTTCTGAAAATAATATTACCACGTCTATTATTATTATTGTTAGGCTAGGTTTAGTGTGACCATTGAGGCGCAAAATTTTATCGCTCTATTAGCAGCGAAAAAAATAAAGCTGCATTTGTGTAAATCAGACGGACAACAACACACCTACGATCGATATTAAACTAGTGATGTTTCTAATTGATTTCCTTCACTAAGTTAACGAAAAACAATCGGAACTATGACTACTTGTATTACATTACTTGTGTACTCTTATTTTAAGCTGTGTACTGACTGGGGTGATATTCTTTGAAATTAACCACCCTAAACTCCCCCCCCCTCCTTAAGATCCCATCCCCTGTTTGAAGTCCCTTGTTCTCGAATATCTTGTTTTCAACAAAGACAATAGGGAATAGGTTTGGTTTTTGGCGATTGGCATTGCATAAGATGACATTTTTACGGGAGTTTGCGTGAAATTATTACCGATAATATCAGTCTACCGATCATTTTTCACGTGATTTTCATGTTACCCGATCGACTGAACGAGAAAAGTCTGTAAAGTAGTAAGATGAGCTGAAACTGTGGTTTTTCATAAGTCATAGGACCATTTTTAGGTGAACGGCTGTGGACAGATGAGTAGGCTATGAAATGAAGTGCAGACATATCTGAAACGTGGTTCTCATTTACGCAAAATGTGACCGCGAAACAAGGTGATCCACTTAGCTGCATTAAAAAGGTGTTGTTCAAGAACACAATATTTTGCTTGTGAACGAGACGGAACTGTCAAAGGTTTTTGTGAGCTTCTTACAGATATTTCCTTCTCTTACTTATCCGGAGACTTAGTCAAACAAGATCAACATGGCTTCAATCACCGCCATTTTGTATCTCATAATTCAGTAATCTTCACCGCTCTTTAACTGCTGTCGTATCGGCCAAGTTGGAAGGCAGGTGTGAAAAGAGAAGAGGAGAACTAGGAATGAAGTAGTTTCAATAGCTCTGTTCAATCTTTTGAAAAGTACGACTCCTTGTCGGTATGCCTGCGTGTTAAGCCCGCTCAAACCATTTTCCACCCTACAAATTACCCTCATCTCTTGCACAACAGGGTCTGGTCGTATAATTCAGTCCATTGATATCCTAAACAGGAATGTTCGATTGAAGTACTTCAATTGGACTCGGTGAAAATTCCACCTGCGCTTCCTGATTGGCCTTACTACAGTAATTTGGATGCTGCAACGACCAACTAGAAAACAAAAATCTGCGTACAAATTTGAGTTACTATCTAACGCTTGTTAAAATAAGAATTACAATTTAAGCGGATATAGCGTTAAAAGTTCGTTTTATCCACTCTGTAGGCCTATTGAAAAAAATAAATGAATTGCATAGGGTAAAACGAATAGCCTAATTTGGTGTAGGTCTACTAGTGGCATGCAGACAGGTAAGTCTACTTGTAGGCTAACATCTGTTAGCAATGTACGCCTGTTCGGCCTACCTTCGTTTCGTTTCTATTGTGTGTCAATAATTTTTAACGTAATCTGGTGTGAATCGATCGATTTCAGTAACGAATTTGTTGTCAAGTCATGAAACTGCAGAGTAATAACCGCAGTAGAAGCGACAAATGCACATAAAATGCAGGTTATGCCTTTGTGAGCGTTTTATTTAGGCCTACTTTGTTACCACGTGCACTTGTCATTTATGAATGTAATTCTTGATGACGGCCTTTAATAGAAAATGCTCCTATGAGGTTTTCCGGATGTTGTGGGTGGGCGACTGCGAAATTTTAGGAGCCGCTATTGAAAGAAATGAGCATTTCTCAATTTGGGACGGGCGTAGCATACCCTTAAGTCTTAAGCCGTTTTGCTGGTGAATAATATTCCACAACTCTACCAAGAATATGATAAGAAATTCTGGTTTTAAGTTTGAGCTGAATACAAGAAGTCTGTTTCTACGATCGACAGGCTGAAACACACAGTACAAACAGTCAAACAGACAGCCTGTTCGTTTGTGGCTTTCAGTGACCACATTAAACCTGCTTAACGTTTGCAATACAGACAATCCCGTTTACAGATCCCGTTTTTTACAGACAGGCAGAAAACGAAATGGAAAGGTTTCCACTGTTGGAATAGACAAAAAAATCACAACTGATCTTCTGAATAACTTTTTAAAATGTAGGCCTATAAATTTAAAAACGGTCACAAAAATACATATCAAAACTCACGGGGTCAAATAGGTGAAAGGTAATTCGCATAGACTTATGGCAAAATATTTGATATCATGTGAGACCGGGACAAAACCAGTTATTGACGAGTTGAAATGATAGGCTTAAATAAAGAGAGCCACAGGATGAGAGAATGAGAGAATGATGATTGATTCGAAGGAATATAGGGAATAGGGTTGTGTGCGACGTGGGCGTTGGATGCTGTAGCAATTATCAGTATCAGAGGGTGGAAGGTAGGGTGGCATGACCGTGATTATATGGTGAAATAGTGCGAGCCAGGGAGCAAAGGTTGAAATTTCCGATGGCTGGGAGAGAAATAAGGTACCGAGGGGGCATCCTGGTATGTGAACCCACCACTCATGACCCGCCGACTCGGTGTCTAAGGGTTACAGGAGAAAAAGAGAGTGAAAGAGAACGAGAAGAGGCAGCCAGTCCACAAAAGAACCATTCATGCAGCGAGCGAATCCAAGGAACGCGTCGCTTCCAATTCAGACTCCTCACATTTTCTATCATTAGTGGTAGCTTATGATTAACTTCAGCAATGTTGTCAGATTTACATTGACCTAAGTGTCAGGCCTAACTTACTCAACTCATAGAACACCATTTATTTGAACTGTGTCGTGTGCCAGTCGTCGGGTTAGTCGCTGACCCAACGAAATGTCGCTACTCCTCAAAATTTTCACTTAAAAATGATTTTGACTAGACTCGACTTAAAAAATATTTATCCTCGTTAAAAAGTAATTTCAGATCTTATTCGCATAAAATATAATTTCTCAAAATTTTCACGTAAAAATAATTTTTACAAGACTTGACTTAAAAAATGTATACTTGTTGAAAAATTTGATTTTTTAAAATAAGTTGTATTTTGTATGATATAAACCGTGCACTTAGATATTATATAAATCAAGCTAATGCTGAAATTGTATAGGTCTACAAAAAACTTGAGGATCTGAATATCGGTGAAAAATACACAATTAATATATTGAGATTGTTAACATAAAATATGGTAGGACTATATCGGTTGAGACTCCAGAATTTAACTGTTATTCACCACAAAGTTATATGAAAAGAATACCAAAACAAGCACTAGTTAAATCTAATGAAGCATATCCAAATATGAAAATAACTTACAAGGGAAAAATCAACTTAAAAGAAGGGAAATTCAGACATGACATAGAAGTATCAAAAGCTTCAAATAACTCAAATAATTTTTAAAAGTACTACTCTTTAAAATATAACCTAAATATTGTTTCTAAATTTAAAGACAATGTCTAAACACATAAACTCATTATTATCATAGAAAGGATAATCTCCTTCATTATCTAGATCATCATAAGTGGAATCTAATTCGTCTAAATTATTTCCCAATTTATAATGACGACGCCAAGGCAAAGTGGAAATACATAGGCCTACCACCTTCCATAATAACTGTCATAGCCCCACACCTCACATCTCACACACCTCACACCTACCACAAAACAAAGAGAAAACCGAAAAAATTTCATCTCCCGTCCATATTTTTTCAAAAACAATGCCTAATGTCTTAAATTAAAATAACCAGACTAGGAGCCAAAATTGGGTTAACACGAGAAATCTTTAAAATTCCGAGAGGAAACACGCTTCCGATACCCACACACCCCCAAATGACCACCGGTCCAAATGAAAACCGTAGGCCTATTTAACACGATCGTTTTAGTTGTTGCTGGATCTCAACAATTGTATGTTTCTCGACAAGTAGCCTACGGTTGAAGTTTATTATAATTCACTTTCAATTTCGGTTAAAGATGAAAATTGTAGGCTATATTGTCATATTTTAATTTAACAAGATTTGAAATTTTACAGGTTCTTATTTTAACTTAACATGTTTATAGTTTGTATGATTTAGAGAAATATATACATTCGTTACAGCAGAGGCGATTCATTTATATTACAAAATATAAAATTAACTGCAGATCGGTTAATAGGCTTACATAGGCCCAACCTGAATTAAATTTTTGAAGTAGCGGTTGAAAATGGAATACATACTGATGTTAAAATAAATGCGATAAATAAATTAACAATCCTTTTCATATAATTTTTACTAATTGTAGTTAATACTTTGTTCCTGTTTTTTTAATTCTTTTTAATGATGTCAAGTTCATTTATATATTTCAAAAAATTCTCATATTTAAATATTTCTACATGCGTAGGTAGATTCCAATTTTTAATATAATATAGCTTATATTCATTAAAAATAATTTCGTAAACTTCTTAATTCGGTATTCGTACTTTGAACACGTTGGAATCGTTGCCTGTTCCGTTATAGCTGAAATAGCCTGATTCCATTAAATTATTTAATAATAAATGTATACTATATTTAAAACGTTTTGTTTATGTTTTATAAATAATTCTTTTATTTCAAAAACATGACTCATGGTTATCTTCTTATAAGGTATTAATTCGATGGTTTTACCGGCTAACAAATTTTTAATCTTAACTTCCATTTCTAAAATTTTTATCATAGGCTATTGAAAATAGGCTCAGGATAACTAGTAACATCGCAATGCCGAATGAATTTACGGGTTTCTAGAAAATTTACAATCGAACAAGGATTAGGCCTATATGAAAATCTTCTGCCCTCCTTTGCAAATACATCCATCGTACCATTGTTTCACCGATTCTTTTTCTGAGGCTGATTTATGAAATTCCGTATTTTGAAAGATGACATCAACTTCTTTCTGAGCAAAACCATAAAATTATACAAGATCGTGACCATCTAAAAACTTAGATAGTGTAAGACAATCGACTGTAGCCCTGTTCTAGATATATAATAAAAGTCCAGTAATTTTTATCCTGCCGACATAATTGTTGTAGGCCTACTTGGCCAACGAACATATAATAAAGAGATGTCATTTTTACGACAATTTAAATTCATCATTACTTTTAGTCTAATAAGGCGTTGTTGATAATGTTGTCATATTCGTCGACCAGTTGGCCTACAGTTATTTTAGTGAGAAGACTAAGAGCATCCTGTAGGCCCTACGTCCTCTTCTGTCATTTTCTTGCAGTTGAAGCTCCACTTTCTACAGTCGGCCTTTTCTGCTTTGGATAGTTGTCAACCGTTGTGTTAATATAGGCCTAAGTGTTCGTAGTAACAGTCTCTTATTGATTTTTTAAATTCAGAAATTGGTTAACTGTAACTTCCAATGAAACGTACGCTGTTGAAATTTATATACAAAACAGGGTGTTTTCCAAAATTATTATTGAAAAATACTTCATCTTCGTAAATTTTTAGGTTTTTAAAGATATTTAAAAATGTTGTATTAGCCTATATGAAGTGACAGACAAAAATTGTTTTAGCATAGGCTATATATCTAAGTTTGTAGATTGCAAATGTTCTCGGTGCAGTCGTCACTAATATTAATATTGCTTCGTTATCGGTCAAAATTGTTTCAATGAGCATAGACTTATCAATAAAACCTGGCGATCGTAATACGTTAACAAAATTTGATGAAGTGGTAAAAGTTGTAGATCCCTAAAAAATAAATATATAAATTTAAATTATGTAACTAACAGAACTGTATTTTCTGATCATTAAATTAATGTGTTATAATTTGCCGACAGTGTTGCCAACATAACGAACGCATTGAACCTGATTAATAACTACCATATAGCTAACCAGTGAATAAAGTCATTACCGAATAAATTAAAGAAAATCCTACCTATCTGAGACTGCGAATCTACTAATTTTCGTTTCCGAAATACTTAATTTTCATTCCCTAACTCGGAAATAAAACAGAAAAAGGCCATATATTATATGAATTTAGCATCTTCTTAAAATATACCTAGGGATATTCCTAAACAACACCTGAATTAATAAAGTTATTCTGTTGAAAAAATTACAAATGCAAAAAAGCATCAATTGAAAAAAGTAAGAAAATCTTACCTCACAGAAACGGCCGATGATGAACAAACTAATATAAAACATTAAGAACATCTTTAAGTTTTATATTTAAAAGTCAGTTTTATTTTATATTTTGAAACTCTTCATTTAACAGTAACGATTCAGAAGAACGCTTATTGGCGAGTAATGAGAAAGTATAATCTCTCTTAATTAAATAACTATTAGCTATAGACGTTAAAAACAATTACATAGTGATAATTTCGATATCAGATAAGACTAACAGGCGAATAAAACGCAAGCGTTAGTAGATGATTGTTATCGATACATTCCTCAAAAATAGTAAAGTAGCTACAATTGCAATAGGCCTACAGTGCTAGCTGTTTCTTAGGTAAAAACTAATAGGCCTGCTGTAATCCCACTGATTGTAACAGATAATATTGTAATTGTCTAATGAATGCTCTGTGTGCTGCATGTATATGCTTAACATTCAATGCTGAAATTCTTGTCGTTTACCATTTAACCGTGCTGTTAATTTAAGGTGAGACTAACTTAACTTATGATGGTTTTAACTGAAAATTTCGATTTTCGGTTTTTTATGTTTTACAATTGTTTAGACCTAGTTCAACCACAAAACTTTATATTACGTGAAAAAATAGTATTTTAATGAAAAACAATTAAGTTTTAGGAGGTTTATCCAGAAAAATTATCGTGTCACCAAGAACGTATGTTTTTTATAATTTTATACGGATCGTTTTAGAGCAAAGGGATTTTAGTACTTTAAAAATATCTGCATTACTGTTTTTAATACGCTCAGCCATTGGTTCATCTTTCTATCTAACTGTTGATGGGAAATTCACTTGTTTGTGTAGAACATTTTGTTTTTGATTTGTGCCTTTTGATTTTTCGCCTGTTCCCGAAAATTTAAATGTTTAACATTTAGGTAGCCTACATTTTTCTCGGAAACCATTAAACCTACCAGGCTGAACTTTTTACGAGTTATTTATCTTGCATATGCACATATTCTGGCATTTTAATGACTTCCTCAAATTCTTCAAAAGTTATTAGGCTAATATGTAAAACAGAAAAAATTTGTAAAAATTTTATATTATTCGTTATTCTGTTTTTAACTTTATGGTTCAACAGATTAAATTGAAAAAATGTCAATAGCTAGAGAAACCCGACATCTATCGTTTATCAATCCTGTGAAAAATGTACCTAAAAATAGCAAATTTAACATTGGCAGGGTACAAAGTACAGTCTTCCCTTAAAAAATAAAATTGAAACTTTTCATCAATTTAAAAATAAGAAAGATGTATTACCGGCTCCTTGTTAAATTAAAATAACACAGCAAAGAAATCCCTACAATCCAACTAACTACAGAAATCGTAGAAATAAATTAGAATCTTTAGTAATCTACTATTATAGAAAATAACACAAATATACTAATTACTAACGAAACAAGGGAAAAACAAATTATGTGTAATAAAATCACGCAAATAGATTCATCACTAAATAAATCATATAGCTAGATAAATCACTGATGGAAATTCTTACCCATAGGAGGTCTCTGAGAGCAAAATCCCTGAGGACCTTTTTTATCTGGCGTCGGTTGAAACCCCCGGGAAAAATGCCAAATTTTTAGGTACCTCTTCTCGAAAGCTCATTGAAAGCGCCCGAATATTTCGAACTTTTTAACGAAGTTTCGTTGCGCAAAGGCCACTGCGACCATTTTTGTTCCCCTCCCGAAATACGTTAAGACCATATATATAAAGTTCCCCTTAACCCTCCGGTTCGCTGGAAAAACTCAAAAAAAAAAATTTCGGCTTTTTCGAGGTTGCAGTTTTTAGGTTTTTCTTTTTAACATGAAGATGGGTTTCATTGGCAAATGTTTATAAGGACCACATTACACTCACTCCCGGCATTACGGGTGACTTTTCAAATTTTAGATCGGAGTCCTACGGGGTTTGGCACCCTTATTTAAAAATTATAAATTTTAAAATTTTTAAAATACAAAAAATTTGATAACGGCATGTTGTTTGGCGTTAAAAACTACATTAAAATGTGATAATCCGAATATTTTCAAGTTGCACCTTCTTTGTATTTTTGTAATGTTTGTATTTTTTTATCTCCTAAACGGTGCATCGTAGCGAAAAATTGTATAAAATCTTTTATGTTCCCCTTTTAATGTACTTTAAAACCATATAGCTATCGTTGCCTTTAACTAGCCGGTTCTGTAAGAAAACTCAAAAAACAAAATTTCGGCTTTTTTGGGGTTGCAATTTTCAAGTTTTCTTTTGTAACACCATCAAAACGGGTTTCTTTTGCAAATTTTTATTAGGACCACATTACACTTATCTCCGGAATTAAGGGTAATTTTTAAAATTTTAGATCGGGTCCAACGGAGGTTACTACTACCCTTATCTAAAAAAATGAAATTTTATTTTTTTTAGAATACAAAAATCTGTTAATGGCATATTGTTTGGCTTAAAAATTACACAAAAATGTGATAATCCGAAAATTTTCAATTAGCACCCTTTAGCCTGCGGTAGGGGTATAAAAATTGTATAGAATAATTTTTGTACCCCTTTGCAAAGTACTTTAAAACCATATAGCTATCGTTGCCCTTAACTTGCCGGTTCGGTGAGAAAACTCAAAAAGCAAAATTTCGGCTTTCTGGGTTTTGTCGTTTACATGTTGTTCTTTCTTTACACCTTCGAAATGGGTTATTTTGTTAATTTTTTTATAAACAGTTAAACGTACCAGTTGCATCACGGGTAATTTTCCAAATTTTAAATCGGGGTTCTACGGGAGTCGCTACCCGTATCCAAAAGATACGAAATGTTTCAATTTTTAGAACACAAAAAGTCTTTTGATGGCATGTTTTTTGACGTTAAAGTTACATAAAAATTTGGTAACCCGAAAATGTTCAGGTCGCAGCCTCTTCCCTTGGGTTGGGGTTGTATTTCTTTATCTCCTAAACGGTGAATAATAGGGACAAAATGCATTAACCTGTTTTGTGCCCCACAAAAAGTAATTCAAGATTATATAACTGAAGTTGCCCTTAACACACCGGTTCGCTGAGTAAACTACAAAAACCAATTTTCGGTTTTTCGGGGCTTGCCGTTTTCAGGTTTTCTTATCTTTACACCTTCAAAACGGTTTTTTTATAATTTTTATTAGCAAAACGTTAGAGGTACTTATAGCATCACGCGTAATTTTTTTAAATTTTAGATCGGGGTGCAATGGGGGTTGCTACCCCTATCCAAAAACTATGAAATTTCTAAATTTTCAGAATACAAAATATATTTTAACGGCATATTTTTGATGTTAAAAGTTAAATAAAAATTTGGTAACGCGAAAACTTTCAGGTTCTACCCCCTTACCTTTGGTTGGGGGTAGTAGTTTTTACCTCCTGAACAGTGCTTCGTAATGAAAAAGTGTTTAGAATCTTTTTTGTGCCTCTCCCAAAGTACTTCAAGGCTGACCTTCACTGTTCGCGGACCTAACTGTTTGCGGACCTGTTCGCTGAGAAAACTCAAAGTACTAGCATTTCGGCTTTCAGGGCTTGTTGTTTTCATGTTTTCTTTCTTCACACCTTCACAACGGGTTTTTTCGCAAATGTTAATTGACAAAACGTTACACATACCCGTAGAGTCACGAAGAATTTATTAAATTTTAGATCGGAGTCCTATGGTGATTGCTACCCCCCAAAATTATTTTTAAAATTTTCGAAATACAAATAATATTTTAACGGCATGTTATTTAGCGAAGAAATTACCTAAAAATTTGGTTACCCGAAAATTTTCAGGTCGCCACCCCAGGTCGCCACCCCAGGTCGCATGAGAAAACGAAAAACTCAAAGTATCATATACATTCAAACCTCAACATTCAAAGTTGAAATTTTGAAACTTTAAACATTAACCTAAAACTTCAAAACCTTCAAATTTTAAATTTTGAAACTTCAAACTTCATCTTTAAACTGTCATATCTTCAAATATCAAAATATTGTGATCCACCCAACCCCTTTGGCGGCCGAACTTCACCTTGTGGCAAATGGTTCTGATCCACTTTTGAATTCTGATCCACCTACCCCTCTCAGGCCGAGACACGTAAGCGGCGCGAAGCGCCGCTGGAGTGGCGAGTTATGTATTAAAACATCGTGCAAATAGATCCAATTAAATATTTTACCTGTAATTGTAAATTGATACGCACCAAGAAAAGGAATTACTACTAACTTTAAATATTAAATATTACTAACATTAAATATTACACTAATCCATTTTGGGATATCATGGTTATAAAATTTGTAGGAGAAAACCATTTAAATAAAGATAATTTTTTAAATAACTTTTGGAATAAGTTTTTACGTACGATTTTGTATAGGTGCACGCAAATCAAATAGGGTAGGCCCTATACGATACAGAATATCTCCCTGCAAAAATACTAACGTTTTGGGTAAAGAAAATTGCTTTTCATTCAAAATAAAACTCTCCGATTATCCTTAAGATTTACCAAAAATTTTAGAGGAACTTATGGAAAATGCGTATTATATTACAAAACTCAGTATTACACAGAATGGGTCAAGAAGTCAGTTGCAAATATTTGCAGCGAAAACCCGCCTTATGTGTATTTTTAAGCGAAATTCCCTTAAAAATTAACATTTTACACAAACCGGCGTAACGCAAATATAATTTATACGCTATTTTATCTTTTGCTTAACATTATTTGTCGTTTTCTTAACGTTA
The DNA here is from genome assembly GCA_035578175.1 of Catonia carolina. Taxonomy (NCBI): domain Eukaryota; kingdom Metazoa; phylum Arthropoda; class Insecta; order Hemiptera; family Achilidae; genus Catonia; species Catonia carolina. The sequence continues at coordinate 17,944,511 of JAQMRL010000001.1, read as the reverse complement.
CTTAAACGCAACGTAAACATAATTTAAACGTTTTTTATCGATCGTTTAACGTTATTTTACGTTTACGTTACATTTAGGTTACGTTTATTAGCGATCATTTAACGCTCGATTTCCGTTATTTATTAGGCTATGTATGATAAATTTTGTAGTAATTTTTTTAAGGCGAATTGCTTTAAAAACATTGTAAATATTTATGGTAGGAAAAAACAAGGAAATTTTATCAGTGCAGATAAAGAGCGTAATTTCCTGTTTGGTATACATGCACACATTCTCTTCTCTTTTGTTTAGTTGCAGTTGATACAGAGCTTGGTGAGCTACATTTTTAAATATATGAGTGAAAATAATAAAAATATTTTGCAAATAGCTTTTGATAAAGATTTCGAGTATTTTGCCAACATTAAAAAATTAAAAATTTTTTACGAAGATTGTTTAAAAGTGATAAATGTTATAGAGGAAGCGATGTGGTGTTGTAAAGAACAAAATTAAAACAGGAGAAATTATTCTACTAAAGCGCCCAAGAAATGGTTTGCAAAAAGCACTAAATTAGAGAAAAAAGCTAAAAACACGGAAAATAACCCGAAAACTCTACATAACTATTTACTAAAAAAATGTTGCAACCGATATTAATGTTGTAGATACAAATATGCCGAGTAATAAAGACAAAGAAGGAATTTAAACTTTTATATGTACGTACAATAGCACCTTGGAAAAATTTAAAGCTAAACATTTTTATATGTATGCGGCGTTCGGTTACTATTTGGATTAAATCGTAATTATTTTATTGCAAAAAAACAGAAGAATCATGGGCTGTGTTTGTAAAACAGAATATTAAGATATCCAAAAGTTACTTTTTACAATTTTATTACGAAGTGTTGAAAAAATTGTAATTGATTTTACAAGACTAAAATATGTGTCGATAACTTTTAAGGAGTTTCTTAATATAGGCCTAATGAAAAGTGTAAAGTTAATGCTTTCCGTAGAAGAATACGGAAAATATTAGAAAACAGTATAAATGCCTTTGATTTTGCAACCAAGTTCTAAAACCGAGGTCACTGTAAAATTATTGTACAAAGAAATTATCTATTCCTTGTTCCCTATCTCCTTACTAAAAAAATTATGTGTGTAGGCCTATTTGTTAATTTTAAATAAAGTACAGTAGCCTACATAGGCCTACAATATCTACCAGTTTTTACTGGTACCATGTATAAAAATTTTACAGAACACAAAAAAGTTTCAAACTTACAAAAAATAGCGCATTTTAAAGTAAATTATTAAGGCTATGTGTCTTAAAAATAAGGATTTTTTAAAAATGTTGTTAGTAAATAAATGGGAATCTTCGAATCCAAAGAAGTAATAAACACACCTACAATCTCCGAGTTAATTCTACCTAAATTTTATTCCCCAGTCGTAGATCTAAATACAAACATAAATTTCTGTAATCTTGACGAATATTTTTTCCTGCAACCCTGCACGGGCTTTGTTTGAAGCAATAACACACATAAACATTGCATTTATGATCTAGATAAAATAAGACATCCTAAACAAGCAAAAACTTACCTTAAAAAATTTGGGGATAAAAACCCTGGAGCAAATAAAATTCTACAGCAAATCTGTTTTCTACCGACAGAAAGAGATTGTCCTAAAAACCTGGAAACAGGCAACCGATGAAAAAATGCGCTGTAGCCTAATAAGATCGGAAGGAGAATACGAAAAAATGTGTAGGGATTGGGCACACACCCAACCATACAGAGGTCAAGTAAACTTTCTAAAGGAAAAATGGAGTAAAAATACTAAGGATTCCAAGGACTGTAGATGTATAAATAGAAAGGACAATAGCGACTATAAAATTTTACAGGATACATTTTTTGTACGTGATTCTTATTGTTGGTATAAACCTTGTCGAAACGATGGGAATTATATGATTTTGGACACAAAACACAAATTGCAGTACAAATATATTTCAGGTTCTTTACGATTTAAAGAGAAATGATTCTGTAACAATGGATAATATCGTAAATAACATCTCTTGTTCACAAATCACACAGAAAGCTGCACAAGATCCAATAACACAAATTCCTACACAGGCTCAAACACCACAACATCCAACAACAGAGAAACAAACACCGATTTCTACAAAAAAACCAGTAGGCCTACAGCATCCAAAAGACGACTTCCAGTTAAATAAATTTATCTCGGAAAATAGAATGTACATTATCATTGCAGGAATGATCTTAGTTTTAATTTTAGTAGGATATTTTCTAAACAAGTTATAGTATGGTATTTTTCTGCGACATTTCACCTGGAAATCTTCTCAGGTTTTCTTTGCAGACAAAAACGTCTTCTTACATCTAATGCATAATTTTTCGGTTAACGAATTAGACTGGGGGGGGGGGGGGATTACGATTCCTTCTTGTTATTTCGAATTAACACCAGCATTCATTTTTTTCTCTTGTTTTTAAATAAACAGCGTAGTTCACTCTCGAGGAACTTTTTCTGCAGTGTTTTAGCTTGTAGAATTTTTCTGCTTATTTACAGCAAATCGCAACGCTTGTTTATTTAAAATTATCACTGGTTTTTTAAGGCAATTTGCTTTAAAAAGTTTCTCTAATTTTAATTACTTGTGGAAATTTAGTACTGTTAAATTCTGCGTAATCCCCTAAAGTAATTTCCAGAAATGGTTCTTCTCTGTAGAGAAATTTAATTTTCCCGTTGTAGTCTACTTATTAAGGTGTTCGAAGCTGTAAAACTTCTCCGTGTAATTCGAGTTTTACAAGTCGATAATTTATTCTTTGCGTAACCTTTTAGCACATAACGCTATCTGCATCGAAAACTAAAACCACTGGAAACTTTCTAGTAGGATAATATACTGTAAACCAGTAGATTTTTATCGTAGAATTCGCAGAAAGATCTTCCGAAATGTTCTGGAGTAATTTCTCTTTTACTTTTTCTTCCATAGTGTTTGTTTAATAGTAGACTACTACAAAGATTTTTTGTCAGCATCGAGATAACTCGAGAGGAATTTTCTGCTGTTATTTAGATTAAGGAAACTCGTCTAATCGCCGGGGTCTGCTTATTTTAAATTAACACCAAAAGAATGTATCAAATTAAATAACTGTAAATGTACTCGTAAATAGAGACATGTGTAAGATAGAAGATAGGAATGAGGGGCTGAGCGAATGGAAAACTATTTTCGTCTTCGGGGAGGACTTCTTCAAGAATCAGAGGCTATATAGGACCTAGATAGAACACCTACCCTAAATAGAACACCTACCCTAAAGGTAGGAACACCTAGGTATAACACCTAGGTGTTCTAGGTATAGAACACCTACCCTAAATGGTTTTTTGTCAAGAAATTTCAACAGACTTGGGTGATAAGTTGAGAAGAGAGGATCACTGCGGCCCATGTAGGGCCTAGAGTGAGTAGACACATCGGTTGAGCTTACTTGAAATTTGGGCATCTACCACAACCTTTTAGTAGCTTTGGATCAAGACGTGTAATAATTCCGATAGTTCACCTTAGTGGCCGAGTCAAAAGAAAACTGGCCTATCGGAATAATGGAGAAGAACTTGCGTTGCGGAGATTTGTTGGTTCCACCCTTCGATCGTCAACTAATTAGGGTCATAGATTTTACGATTTCGCAGTAGAAATTAGGTAGTGTATGACTGTGTCCGGCAGCTGCATCGTGACGTTAGAACAGTTTTTTCAAAGGTCTGGTAACCATCTGGCAATCGGTATGAGACCCTAATGGCCACTGTCTGTTGCACTATGTGACTCACTCTCGAGGCAACAATACTATACCAATACTTCCTACAATAAAAAATCTTAACAGAAATCACTAATACCACATAATCTAGGCCTAATATTAGGCTATATAAGCCACACAGACAAAATCAATAGGCCTGTAGCCTTCCTATTAGGCCTACTCGTTCAGGTGCTGCTGACAAAAGTAAAACTTGAGGGTTAGCGGAGGTTGCTGACTAAATCTCCAGTTGGCCTACACGACACAGTTCAGCTTGATAGAGTGTGATGAAGAGACCCCCCCCCCCCACTGTAGACATGATCAGATACAAATGTAGGCTTATCAGGCCTACCGAGCGCAATCGTCATGAGAATAAGTTGACATTCACTTCGCCATTTTCCTTTACCTACGCTGATACGAACGCTTCATTTAACAAACTAATGAGTAGACTAAGTCCGTAGTAAATTAAATAAAAAAAACAAAATGGAGTTTCACCAAAAAACATTCTAAAAACAAGAACTGTGAACGATTTCTGACGAAATTATTGCGACCGATCAGTATTTTGTTTCAGTAAGAAACAAAATACAGTAATGCCACTTGAGATACTTCTCAACTTCTGCCGCAGCTGGCTCTACCAAAATGCAAGTAAAACGCTGATTGTTAATAATGAAAACCTTCGTGGATTCAATAGGCCCTAATGCAAAGGTGTGATGGAGCAGGCGTACGTTTGAAATCTATCGCCGTCCCTTCCAAGGTAGGCCTAAGTTTGCAATTACAACGGAGATAGATGATTCATTGTAATTTTTGACGGATCACATTAAATAACTAAATTTAGTCACCTTCATTTTTTAAAACTCTCCTTTCTTTCTTTCTTGTGTTCATTTTTGTGATTTAGGCCTAGCCATGTTGTTTCCCTTCTTTTCTCCAGAAATCTTGATCCGCCAATTTTCCCTATTTTTCATTAATTCTTTTGAAATAGGCCTACGTTTTCGATTTTCTTATTTTATTTTCATAAAATCAAATAGGACTAGAGTAGGTCTACTGTGTGTAGGCCTGCAGTAGGCCTAATTTATTGATGTATTTTCATTATTTTGTTACACAGGCTTAAAAGTTCGTAAAATTTTAGGCCTAATGTTGTCTTTCTGGTTGAATTTTCTATTTTTGATAGGGCTATTCTTTATAAATTTTATTTAATTTTCTTGATAAAAAATCACTCTCATTTCATACATGTCTCTGTGAAAACATTTGTAAAAATTATGAACATTAAAGTGTTTTTTTAAGTATTTTTTTTACATTTTTTACATTAGGGCCTATTTTAGATTTCTATCATTTAAGTAGCCTAGGCTATCTTTTGTTAAACGACAGCCTATGCGATATACATTTTCTATAGCCCTACTATGATTTTCGTACCGAATTTTTCTAGTCGATACGAATTATTACTCAAAATATATTATAGTAGCTAATCGATAAGGCTTAATACAGGCCTAGGCCCTAATCAGGTTTCTATCTTATTGAAAAATATTTTGTTTTATGGTGCAAGTGCGTCTGTTAATGAAAAGGTATCTGCGGCCCTTGTCACCCATTTCCTTCTTTGACTGGACTGAGCCGAATTTGAGAAATACGATATGCGTAAGTAACTCGATCCACTCATGCGCTAGGCCGATAATATTTTCTCCACAAACTGCAATCGAGTATATAAAATCTAAGTTTTTAATCACTTAATCTTTCCCGGTACAATTTTGAAGAAGTGATTCGTTTTGTTCGGATGCGATAGGTAGCCTATAGTTTAAGAATTATTAGACGAACGGTTTGTGATCATATGAAATTTGAAAATGGCGAAAATTCGGTCGGTAGTGCAACCTGTAGGGTGGTTACAGGCTCACAAGCCGTTTTCAATAAGTCAAATAATGCGCCTGCGTCTGAGATTGTTTGAGATAGCCGCTGAGAGAGCCGGCTTTAGGCTGATATAAGAAAACGCCTTCAAGCAAAAAGCCCTATCATGATATAAAAAGAAAATTTATTTTCTAGCTAGGCAGTTTATTAGGTGGGAGAGGGACGTTTAAATTTATCGCAAGAAAAAATATGATCAATTAAAATAAACAATGGATCGAAAGAATGCGTAAAGTGAACGAATGATTTAATTTCAGTGGAGTTAATTGAAGCGAGTGTATGGTGCTCGTGTGTTATTGCCTGTTGATGTGGATCGGATAGGTGGATGTGGATGCCTGTGTTGTGTGTGTATGTGAAATGCAATAGGCTATGTCTGGGTGTAATTAGAATGCACGGCACGGCCATAGCAGATAAGGCGTTCATAATAAGCAGTCTCCAGTCCACGTGGGATTTGTTCCCAAGGCTCTGCCGTCCGCCTGCCAGCCTTCACGTGTTTTACAGAGAGCGGGGTGGTGGGGTGGCGAGTAACTCGTTTTGAATAAATTTTCTGAAATCCAGGGCCGGTCTCAGAAATGGCGGCCATCCCGGCCAATAGCAACTCTCACAGAAATCAACATCGTACACTCATGGCCACTGGAAGCGTTCCGGATACCGTATAAACTTACACGGTAAAATATCATATAGTCTTTCTTGGTAAAAAACGTAGAGGGAGCGTGGCTGTGCGGCCTACGCCTCGTCATTTCATTTTATCATGGTAAAAACACGCACCACATACCCCTGCATTATAGCATTCTAGCATTCTAGCATAGGCTACGGTGGCTACGGTGGCCTTTGTTATTCATCAGATGGCCGCCCCCATCTTTGCAATTTCTTCAATCACTTTCACCTAATCTTTCAACAAAAACAAAACAAAATGTGTTCAATAACTCCTCGTTCTTAATATTTAAATTTTGAGGGTAATCTGAAGATGATATTTATTTAAACGACTCAGGAAATGTTTGATTCGTTCAAGTGTTTCACGAACTGTTATCCTTCTTTTTGTCATTAGTTGTTTTAATTATCACATTTAGGTTTTTTTAAAAAAAAATAGCCGATTTCTGTGCGAATTATAGCTTACTTATTAGGAGAACATTCAGTTACTGGAACCCAAAAAAATTAACAATGGCAGAAAACTGCTATCTGTAGGCCTACTTGGCACAGACCTGCTTTCTTCATGATGCACACCTTCTGAATCTGGTGCTGTCTAAGTGAGGTTGTTGAGCGCTTTCATCGGGAACAAAAGCCCATGCAGATGATGATGTCCTTGGGTACGTATAGTATACCACAAGGAGCCAAGCAAAAGGCTGAGTCCAGAAAGCTCAGTTAAGACTGATGCTGTGGGAGGTGACGAGGTGGCCGAAATTTCGGTTGGATGGCGCCCGGCCTTCGGCACGGAAGCAAATTATAGGCTAACTTCATTTGGCGGGTGACCTCCCGAAAAAAACAGATCGCCAGATAGAAGGCGGCATTTCGTAAGATCCTCTTATATTGATACCTACATAAAACATAAGGAGAGAGAATATTAGAAAGCACTCGGAAAATGTATTCAACTGATAGACCTACGTGAAAGTAGGTCTAAGTTAGAAAGATAGGCCTAGTCAATTGTAAACCGTTTTTCATAATGCTTGAAATAGGCCATACGGTTAGTTGGCCTATTTTTTTCTCTCACACGTTTTTCTAAGAAAACCGATTTGATTCCCGTAGGCGTAATCACTCGACTCACTCTCATCCAACTGAGATAGGCAACGAAGAAATTGTGAATGTGTAGGCCTATAGCTCACTCGTTGTTAGTCTGCTAACTGTCCTAACGTATAGGCTACGATTGGTCGTATAGGCTCACTCTTCAAGTCGACGCCAAGACAAATAATTTTTCTTCATAAAACCACTCGTGGCGAATGAGTCAACGTGTAATTTCCAAGGTGGCGAGCAATTGCTTTGGGAGGATGTTTCACATAAAGTGGTAGGCGTGAAACCTCCACAAAACAGTACTTTGGTTGTTCAAGAACAAAACAAAACACGGCTTTAAGACAAAAACATGACTTCCTGATGTAATTGAATTAGGGCTACTTAAAAGCGTTAGACTACTATTCCCAATCTACTTTTTATCTTCCGGTATCACTCGGTTTAGGACCTTGGCTGGAAGACGCTCAGTGAAAAGCGCCTCAGTTGGAAGCTAGATTCTACTAACAATAAATTGTGGCAGAATTTAATAGACTACGTAATGTAAAGTAGTGAGGGAAATTCAGAATTGTTTTCGCGCATCTCACGGCTCAGCAACGCCCGTCAGACGTCTAGTAGCGCCAACCAACCAACGCTCTCCAGTAGAATTAGCCCGTGTTTATAAAAATGCCCAGCGATCGCTTTCCACTTTATTAATAATATTACGATAGGCGATATTTCGCATAAAACTTGAAAGGTCGTAAATAAATAAGTATAGATAGGCCTAGTAATATAAATTAATTGCGGTCGAGTCGTAGGCCTACAGATCAGTCGAATCCGTGATTGCTCTTCGTTCTCGACTGCAATGGTGGACGTTGTTAGTTGGCGGTAGCAGACTATTCGGATTTTAATAGGTCCTGTTGATCGGGAGTATTATACGGGCGACGGGCGACGGGCGACGGGCGACCATCACAATGCATAGCCGCTACATAGTATGAGATAGACCAGCAAACAATAAAAGAAACAAGCGTCACAACTTAATGTTCAGAATTTTCAGACAAGTGCCAAGTAAAGAGAAGCTAATTGTAAAATTGCATTTTTTATTATTTCATGTTATTCCATTTTACGATTAAGAAAATTAAAGAAGAAAAATTTGCTCACTTAACCGTTACTAAAAAGCAAGTCGAATAGAAAACACAGGTATTTAACGGCGATAAAAAATAAGGTACAACAAGTTAATGGACTACAATAGACCGAGATGGTGATCGGGTAACAGAATCGGAAGAGATCGGTTAAAAATTACAGTTAGATAGAAGACTAAAGAAAGGGCGTAGGAACTATGCAATGTGCGCCCACAATCTAAATCATTATTCTAAAAGGGTAGTGCAATCCACATTTAGACTGGTGCCTGATGTCCCTGAAAAATGTTTTAGCGGTTCTATTAGTTTCATCAATTTTTTTAACTATTCCTTTCATCAATCTTTAAACAAATCCAGATTAACAAAACTTTTTAAAGATGGCGGTGATCTATTGAAGAGTTTTGTCCCTGCCAAGTCTAATTAGGTTTTGTCCAGACAGTTCGTGATGTGTTTAACAACGTAGTAGTGATAGTTTCTGTTTCTCGAGTTCTGACTTTCGGCACATAGGCCTACATTAACATTTGCATTTTCTGGAAAGGTATTTTCCTTGATATACGTTATCACCAGAAGAAAGAAGATTGATGGAACTCTAAACGGCTGAAGCTCCTTAAATAGGGCCTATTGGTCTGAATGAGGTGCGTTGATTTGCTCCCACCTGATAGCTATCTTCTGAATTTTAACAACTCTTTCCTTATCGCCCAGAGATAACCCCACACTAAAAAGCGTTCCAGTTGAGACACAATTAGACTGTGATAATCTGTCACTAGCAGTTTTTTATCATTTAATCTGGCAATTTTGTTTAATGCAAATACCCCAGATCGTATTATACTACAGATTTGATCGGTATAAAAATTGCAAAGCAAATACATATCTACCTCGTGACGGTCCCAGAAACTTCACTGTTTGTCCATGTTCTAGGATATTATAACGAATAAAGTTGTATATATACACTTGTCTATTTTTGCTTGGGCTACATTATGTTTGTGTTTCAACTGTAAGTATTGACACTTTTCCCACGACTGTCCATTCCGGAATTGCACTACAGATTCTATGCTAATATCTGTAGCCTATTCACTTCGACTGTATCTACAAGTAGGCTAAACCTTTTATTACTTAAGTGTCATCAGCAAACAATAAAGCTCTGCCATTTGGTATGACTTCTGGTACTATAACCTATATCTGTATAACAAGAACAAAATGGAACCTAAAAATGAACACCAAAAAAATGAAAGCCACTAAAAAGGAAAGCCAGCTTTGCCTTGAAGCTTTCCATATAAATCTTCGTAAGTTTACCTCCAAGAACTCTAGTAAATTACATACACTGCACTGTGCACTCTACCTGTTAGGTACGCCTACGACTGAAACCACTGGAGTTGTAGCTACATCCGATACATAATTAGTTCAATGATTTTCTACAAGACTCCATCATCAACACAATATTATAAGCTTTCCTTACATCTAAAAACACAGCTAATGGTTTCTCCCCTGCATCCATCCAGTACGTAAACAATCAATTCAACAAGTAAGACTATTGCTGTATTCGTGGATTTTTTCCTCAGATACCATGCCGATCGTCTAAGATGATAAGGTTTTCGCTCAAACATTTGATCGCTTTAACAAAAACTACCTTTTCATAAATTTCACTGATTGTAACCAGGGATTCGATACTTATGGGTTTACAATAACTAACTTGTTATCGCCATTCGATTTGTTTGGAAATGTACTTAGCCTACTTTTGAAGAGAAATTAATAAGGTTCTAAATATAAAAAAGTTATTAAAACTCTATTGGGCTTACACGCACTAATTATAACATTAGAGATCCCACCTAACCATGATCAATTTTGTTACATTTCGTCGTGTTCTTTTTTATGAAATTGGCTAAACACAGATAATTATTTATAATTTTTTTGCCTTATAGCACATCACATCCCGTTTTTCACTGATCTGTTGTTTACAATTTGAGGCTTCTTCCCGATACAACTTGTTGAAATTATTACAGGCCTATGTCTAAACTATTCTCAATAATTTCTTCAGAATTATTTACAAATATTGGTAAAGATATCACCTGAAAAAAGTAAATTAATGGACGTCTAAACGGCTGAAGCTTCTTAAATATTGGCCTGCATGAGGTGGGTTGATTTGCTCCCACCGTACACCTGATAGCTGTCTTCTGAATTTTAACAACTCTTTCCTTATCGCCCAGAGATATCTGTCAGTATATCTGTAAAGCGTTTTGCTTAGCAGACCCTATTTTTACTTTTATTGCTCAGTTTAAATTTGTATACAGTTCAAATCCTAGTAAAGGTAGTTACTTTTATACGGATCTGAATACTAGACAGTGGTTACCGGTGTACTTTGATGGTTGGGGTTTAATTACCCATACTCTCTCAGGAATGGTCGGCCTGGGTCTGTACAAGATTACACCTCATTTACACATCATACACATCATCCTCATCTCATTGGGTCATGGGGTTGCTTATTGTTCTAAATTGAACAGATTGCAACGTACACAAATTAGAAATAAAAAAAATTATATATATATAGTCTATACATATTTGAAGCACTTGAGCAGTTTATTGTACTGGAACTTTTCTGAACTTTTACTCATAACTTTTTACTCATAATTTTTTATACCTTATTTTGTCGCGTGAACAGACTCCATTCTAGAGAGAGTCTCGTTAGCTCGTAATTGTGAGATTTAATCTGCTACAACGTCTGTAGCAGATAACTTTGTAACTTTCAGTGAAACTTATTTTCAACAGAATGATCGTAGACCCTATTCCTGTTTCTTTCTGAAGCACTGAAAACAGTAGGCCTATATATAGCGTTCTAATCTTCTTTTAATAGAATCTGCTATAAACAATTAGCCTAATATTTCTCTATTCTTACTGACTTATTTTTTAGACCTAAATAATTTTAACTTCGGGCATAACCCATTCAATTGCTAATACCTGTTACCTACAATAAGAGAGCTAACCCGTTAACCTAACCTAAGAGCTACCAAAATTTGGAAGAATATTAAATATTACGGTTTGTGAACGACCAGTGGTAATCCATGTAGGTCTATAATCATTAACGTTTATATGCAGTTTGTTCATGTTCACAAATTTCTCGGACACTTGTGCTATTAACTCTGACTAGTGAGTTTACATGAAAATCGCTCGGAACATCACAACCCTTCTACATCGTCCGATAAAACTTCCATAAGTTGACTGAACAAAGTAGGGCCTACCTTCAAAATCGACCATTATCACCATCAGGCGATTTGTAGGCCTACGAGTGAACACTGTCGCCGACGACGGCGTGTAGCCTACCCCAATCACGAGTAGCTCCTACTTTAGGCCTAATACCCAATCGGTGATGAGAGCTGTGTGAGCCTGCATGTGTTAGAGTCTCCTCCGCTTTGGGTTAGGCCTATTTGCCTGCGCCACCCAATATCATGTAGGCCTATGCTTGCCCTAGTAAGAAAGAGTATTATAAAACTGTAGAAAGGTGTTCGATAATACCTCGTTACTCCTAGGTTACTCTAGGTAAGGCCCTATCTGTGTTTTCACAGCTCCAAAATATTGCTAATCTCTCTTATTACTTTATTAATTAGGCCCTAAGCATCGAGTGCTTTAATATAAAATAATAGTGCTTTAATATAAACCGGTAAGAGACGTGTGATGTATTTTTCCTCGACTGATGTAATTTTCATCATCTGCATCTTTATCATCTCTACGTTCTCTAATCGGTAATAGCCCTAATCTGTTTAATGACTTGTCATCTGAATCTACTCTGATCTAATCCAAAAACCTAAACTATCATAAAACCTGAACTATAGTTACTGCTTTGTAAAACCTGTGTTCTCTTCGGCTGTTGTGTTTTCCTACCATAACGTAACATTTTATTCGGCGACTCGTTTTTGGCATCTGATAAAAAGTCTCACTTGCGTTTAACCGGTCTGATTCCCGCTGCATTTAGGTATAACGATAGATGCTTATCGATCGATTCAAATGCGACCCGTAAATTGTTGTAGTTGTCGCGGCCAAGCCTTATATCGATCAGATTTATTCCGATGTTTTGGTGTTTTATTTTCTAGACTGTAAACATTAGATTGTTAGACGAGCTACGACCCTTTTCTCACAGCAAGGCATGCGTAATAGCACGCTGGCGAATCGTTCAATATCTGACTAGTTGCTGCACCTTGTTCGAAGACGCTGTAGGGTACTCTTTTTCAAAATGGCAGAATAGGGCGGGCTACTACATTTTTACAGGCCACAGTTAGGCTTAATCGTATCCATCTACCAGAAACAGCACACAATTTCAACTTAGGGCTAATATGAACGCTAAGATATAGGCCTACGGCCAGGGTCATCTACCGACGAATAACCCTAGGCTCGATATGAATAGGTCTACAGCACGAAGCATGAATGTAGGCAGCCACAACAACTACTATTAGGCTGGAGCCTTCCCGTTTGTCTATTTGCTTAAGGCTAGGCAAGGAAACAGTTTCCGGCGTCTAATATTGTAGTATACATTAGCCTATCGCCATAACTCATGCATGCATATATTTTCGGACCGGAAATAAATTTTTGCTGGGTTTCGGCTAGAACCTCTGAAATGTTGCCGGTTTTGCTACATCTTGGTGCATTTGAAATCGACCCTGTTGTACGTTACTCATCGACCGAATCGTGTGGTATGCCACATTTTGCTGGGATAGTGATGTTCGGAAAATTTTCACCGAATATTGTACGAATTTCTTGAAGGGATCCCGAACGCACATAATCTTTCACCGACTATTTCCTAGATCGACGAGGCGTTTCACAAAATAAACACTAGCCTACCCCTGAAATGTGAACGCTCGTAAAGTGAGTAGGACGGAGAAGAAAGGTAGGGGTAGGTGGCGCTACAGCCACTAGCCTACCGACCTATGGGACTAGGTAGGACTATGGGGCACCGACGGATAAGGTAGGCTATCCTAGGCCTAATCAGTAGGCCTATTTGTTTACTTGCCCGTTGACTCTTTTTTGGGAATAGCCAATAATTGTATGTATTGTGTAGGCCTATCGGTATGTGTATATGTAGGCCCTATTGTATTACATGCATTATGTATTATGCATACGATTGTAGACTATTAGGCCTACCTCACATACAAATTAGGCCTACGTACTATCGAATAGCCTAGACTATAGGCTAAGTTACGCCTGCACCAGCCGCTTACGATTAATAAAACTGTAATCCTACTTAGGCTTAATAAGCCTATACAATACGGATGATCGGTTGTGATCACGAACAGAAAGCAAATGAATTAAGAAAATAATATTTCCTAATGTATTGTAATGCCATTATCGATAGGCCTACATAAATAAACAACGTAGGCCTATCAGAAATAAACCTAAGATAATTTATAGTCTGCTTTAACAGACAGGCTTAGGCCTAATAATGTCACCTTATTATGATACATACGATTAATTATAGGCGAATGTGGGGCAAGAGTCCGAGCTCTGTACGATAAGATCGCATTATTTAGGCTAACACACTGCAAACTAATATTAGTTATTTTACCTACTTACACATTTAAAGAAAACATGATATCAATAAAAGGTAATTAATAAAAATTGTCATGTTGACATTTGGCGGTTGTAGCGCAAGCGTCCTACTGTCACTTAATAGGCTACAACATAAACAAATATCCAAATCCATTGAAACGTACATATAAATATATTCTATTTATTATAGTGAGTGCACGGTTGTTGGCACCTCGTGTAACACTTTTGGCACATGTTCCTGTCCGCTATCGGAGGCGGTGCAGAGCTGTGCCTATGCAGACAACTCCCCAGTAACTCCCCAGTAATACGCACAGGTGAAGCCGACCGACTCTTGTCCACCCTAACTAGCAACGTTTGTTCAGTCGTAACCAATTAATTACTCACAATTAATAACTGATATTAGGCCCTATAGTCATTTATATTTTCATGCTTTTCTTATAAAATAGTGTTGTCAAAAATAAGTAACAAACAAGTTGCGTCTTATGAAGCGGACCTAAACAAAACATAAAATAACGAAACAACACACTCAGTAGGCCTATTGGAGCTGGTCTGCCTGTTAGTTGCGCACAGGAAGCGTTGCGCATTTCTTCATAATAGCACACAAGCAGTAGGCCTACTCCTCTCCATCAAGCGGAAAACCGAAGATAAGAACCGTAGGCCTAGTAGGCCCTTGCCCTAAGCCCCATCCTCCATTGCTCAGTACCAACAGAAAGAAAAATGTATCACAACTTACACTAACGTATATTAACGCCATTTTCAAGTAGGCTACGATAAAATAGCGTTTGGCTTTTCGTAGTAGGCCTAAATACAATAATAATACAACAATAATAAATGTGTCTACTACTGCCTGAAGAATATATGAAATAATACAGGCCTACTAACAAAATGAGGTAGGTAAGGTGACATAGCCTAATATTTATGATTAATTTACACTTATAGCACAAAAGTCGTTTAACATAGCCTAGGTCTGTTGCAACGGCTTTTTAAAAATGAAACAAAATATTATTGTTTAGGCTAGGCCTACACTAAGTAATAAATATTAGGCTGATAATAGGGCACATAGCACATAAAGTAAAATAAGGGATCCGAAATAAGTAGACTACAGTTTAACGTTAGGCTTTATGTGACTGCACATTATCTCTTTGATTGTAACGGTCTATGTAGGCTACCGAATGTTTGAATGAAAAGGGCCATTCGGTAGCCTATTTGTTTTTCAAAATTATATCAAATGTTTGTTAGCCTATTTTCTTGGCGTTTTGAGGTGAAGAATATCGCAGTAGGTCTACTTACTTACTTACTAAATAGCCCTGCGATGTAGGCCTACGCCCGTCTCGTATTTCATATTTTGTGTTTGTCTACAAAATAAGGCCGTACCGATGATTAAAGTTTTTATTTGTCATGAATAGGTTTACATTTTTTTATGATTTTAACATTTCTAACAGCCTGGTCTACATGTAGAGAAGGTAAAAATGAAATTTTGAAATGTTTAAACATTGTCTGTAACACTGTTGAGATTTAGTGGTTGCGCCCGTGTTTGTGTTTTGAATCATCCCATAATAGCCTACGCGTTTTTCGTCCTAGTACGGAGTGCCAGTAGGCTCGGTCCTAAGTCTGTCACTCAGCGCAGGTTAAACCAACACTTTTTAGTCAATCTTTAAACGAATTCGTAAATTAAAGAAAATTTCTGTCAGCAAATACTACAGTGATATCGCAGAGTTATGCGATGCAATAGTTTTGCATACAGCAACAGAACTGAAGACAGAGATGGAATAGATCGTTTGCTGGCCTTGTCTTCTAAAAAGACAAACCATGAACTTATTACCGGCTTTAGCAACTCTCAACAAACGTTAATAATGAAAAAATAATAATAATAGTAATTTACTTTTTTATTATCTGTAAAACAAGATTTCAAGTTTATATTAAGAATGATTGTTTTTTCCTTATTTTTCTCCTTCGCCTTCGCCTCACACACTTGCCGGATAAGTTACAGATGTATTCTTAATAAAAGTGGTTTTTAACCCGAGTCGTGTTTAATATTACTTCTTGTAGGTAGAAGGTGGTGAACAGATATCGAAGGTATTTCTCCTCAGTTTCTGAATCGAAAATCATTTTTGTCGGCCGCCTCAACAGCTCGAATACCGCATTCTAGGGTGTAATTTATTTTCAGATTCTCTAGTAACAACAACAACAATAACAACAATAATAATAATGTCAGGTTGAGGGTCCGCATAGGTCAAAACATAATTTCCAGTTGGGGGCGTGTCATCCTAAACAAGTTTATATCGAACACCTGACTGCAGGACGAAGTACCACTTCGAGTCCCGCTAGTGAAATTGTTACAAGTTACGTTATACGTTTTCAACGCGGTGTGAAACTGTGTGTGAGTATGTGTAATCAATAAAGAAAGTAAATAAATAAAAGAAAGAGTGGTAGAGAGAATGAATAGTGAGGTCGGGCGAGTAAGCCTGCACGTCCAGTAACAAAGCTGACACTCTTTATCACAAGTTACACATTTTGTAGGGAAAATCATTCTAAGTAGGCGCATATGGTGGTGGGCGTGAGATGCAGTCAGTGAGCAGACCTATCGTGAGCGTAGGCGTAATGGAGTACCCGGTCCCACTGTTCTGCGGATGATAACCTATCCAATCCAGTCGACGCACCCAACATCACATTCTATTATTTTCTTGATGACCATCTCACATAGCATCCATCCGGATCCGCAGGCGTAAGTTACTCAGCATGAGCATGCACTCAGTGTGCAGCCTCTGGTGGTCGATGGGGTGATGGGCAGTAACGGGTTTACTCGCTACTCAAATTAAAATTTAATTCCGATTATTGTATAAAATAAATCGTCGATCGGGTCGAGTGGTAGGCTAACCAAGTAACCATGTTCGAGAAATAGCCCATGACTGTAAGTAAGCCTCCTTTCTTCTCCTTCCTTGCTCCATCGAACTCGCTCAAGTACCTGTAAAGGAATCGGCTCACCCTCCAATTGTCTGAGGCCGGTACTCGGTTTTAGCCCTTCGGTGTTCGTGATGAATGTTTTTAAAAGTGACCTAATCAAAATCCCGGACAATGGACTAATAACGTTTCGCATACACGCCGAAATATGCCCAAGTAGGCCTACTAAACTACAAAACTACATCTCTTAATTTCACGAATATTTTACTGGATTTCGTGAAAATATTTTCGTCTTTTTGTTGGATTAAAGTGGTTAGTTGTCGGGGCACCTGAGCCTCCAAAATGCAGGTTCATTTTCTTAACGCGAAAAGAAGAATAAAATAGGCTACTAGCTATTGTAGATGTAGATGTAAATGTGTAGATGTATGAGAGTCTGACTGTTGCCGCTGTTTGGGAGGGTGGCAACATAGCCTAGGCCTATATAAATAATATTTATTGGTTTAGATCAATTAGCTTACCCCAGTAGGAGCGGGCAGAGAAAGAAGCCCCCTCACCAACAAGTCGTTGCTAAGGGGTAAAAACGCTTAGCAACAATGGAAGTAATTTGAGCGGTTTCATTTGGCAATGTACCACTTAGCCTATAAAAGGTTATTAAGGCTATTAGGCGTATGTTTACGTATTATTTTTCATTACATGGGATACCCATAGGTCTACCATAAGGCCTGGGGCGGGGGGGGGGGGCTTCTAGGTGCTAGTGGTTAAAATTGAAATGGATTTCCCTCATTGAGGAAGACATACGATGAATTTCACGTGCCTAGGTTAGGTGTCAGTCAGAGAATCAGTGGAGAGGGAGTGAATGAGTCAGTCGGTCGGCAGAGTAGGCCCTAAGTAAGACGTTTCGAACGGCCGCTCAGATTTGGCGTAACAGAACTAGTCTGTAATATCACTTACTTTTTGACAACGTGTAGTAGTAAAGTAGAGTAGGCCGGTGCTTGTCTGCATATTTTTTATTTGCGTTGGGAATAGAGTAGCGAGGGGAGGAACAGCGACTTTGAAAAGACAAACAAATTCAGCTGAATAATTTCTTCGTCATTTTGTCATGCGCTGGTGGTTGACTGTACTCGGTAGGCGTAGGCCTACAGGTTTATGTGTGACAAATGGATGCAATTAGGGCTGTAAGCGGACGCCTGGGTATGATTTAGGGCCTATACGTGTAGATGCGGTAGTGGCACTCGCCTACATAGTAAAATATTTACAAAATATTTGCGCTGGTCGAATAGATTTAAAAAATAGTCTTAGCCTACGGTGTGACCGGACATTGCAATGATCAGTAGGCTATAATCCGGATGGAAAATGTCACCGTTGCAACAACAGTCATCGTTCACAAAATCTCATCGATCGATTTTCGATAGCGTAACGTGAAAGTGTAATCTACCCCGTCAACCGAACAAACTCATCGATTTCAGATAGGCCTGCAGGGTGATAAGCGTACATCGCACAAGAATATTCAGCTTAAATTAGGCCTACCTTTGAACAGGAAGAACTCGATTGTGGATCTCCTCGGCTGAAATTTAGACCATTTTCTAGTTCATCTAGGCTTAGAGTTAAATTTTTGCAGTTCATCCGTTTAGTGTTACATGAGAGTTTGTCGACGTGATTCGGTAGGTGACAGGTCCAGATTAGCATCTTCATGAATAGCCTATCCGGAATAGTCGCAAAGTATTTCTTTCGAGATATTTTTTCAAGAATTGCGTGTATTAAATGTATTTTCAAGAAATGTACAGTTAGATGTCGAATTGAAGAACCCGTAGGCCTACGCCTGAATCGGCGTGTAGGGCCTACGGTGTTTGTAAGGCGTATGTAGTATAGGTATCACTGAGACACTGCTAATAAAATCGGTAGGCCTACGTAGCCTATTCAATTTATCCGGTTTGACTTTTCCGTCCGACGTTTGTGCCGGACTTAATTTGTGACTCGTAAGATCTCTACCATTTTTACTGCACACAGCGAAACGTTATGCTTTTAGTCCGATTGCAGTTTGGGTTAAGTAGTCTACCGACTATATTTTCCATCTAGATAGGCCTATGACCGGTCAAGCAGAAAACCACCGTTTCTTCTATAGCGACTGATTTGCTGTTGATCGAATCAATCATTTAAATTATGGCTTCTTTAGATTATGGCGATTCTTGTCCGTTGTTTTTTTCGTAAAACAGCCTAGGCCTACTGTATAATTGCTAGATAGGCATTAAAGAAACAGATACAATGTATGGAAAACATAAAATTAGAAACAGTTGACTATTTTTAATCGGTAATTAACTTAATGGTTTAATTAAAACATAACTTATATAGGCCTACAATAATTAATTACTTAGAGATTTAAAATTATTGAATTGATCGAGTGAACTGTGTTATCAGTTAGCGACTACATTTAATGTAGTCAAAAAAAAATAGACTGATGAATGTGTGTTCACTAAATTTTAGTGAACAGACATTCGTCGGTCTATTTTTTTTTTTTTTGTTTACCGTCCGACTATTCTGCAATTACTGCTAACGTAGACAGTGCAGGATGAAATGATTTTTTTGTAATGTATGAAAATATGCCGTGCCTGAATGGGATTCCCGTCGGCATTAGCAGCAATTGCAGAACAGTCGGACGTAAAAAAAATGAATGGGATTCGAACCCAAGACCTCATGATGAGAGGCGAGCACGTTACCAACTACGCCAATGCGGCCGACAGTCGGTCTAAATGAGTGAAAAATTTATATGTTTAGTGAGCCAAATACAGGAATAAATATCGTCACATAGAAGGGCGTATAAGTAATAAACACATGAACTATGAAAAAATAATTTTTCTTTTCTAATTTTGTATTTACAATTTACTGATTCGATAAAAGATATAGGCCCATCCTATAAGTTCAAGTAACTATAGGCCTAGGTTACTTGAACTCATAACTGATAGTAGCCTATTTTGTGTCAAGTAGGCCCTAAGCGCCGCGCCAGTCTTTAGGGTATCTTACTTTGCCGGTCATTTTATCCAGAAACAATTTATTGCTGTTAAATGTAGAAAGATGTAGGCTAAATGTAGGCGACATGGCGCAAAGGTTGAGGCTAAAGTTTGCGAGTTTGCTTTCGCTTTTAGAGACCCTGACGTCCAATCCTATATTTACAGTATTATATTTTTAAACCTTGTTTTTCGTGTCGATAATAGTGACGTTGAAGCCGCCATAAAATGTATCGAGTAACAAACAATTGTGAGGTGATGAGTGAGGTGACAGGGAGGTATACAGTGGTAGCACCCCATTAGGCCTACCCCAAAATAATAATTTTCTAAGGAGTTGCAATTGTTTAGGCTACACTGTCTGGTCCGTGTCACTTACAATCGAATCGAACATGTGTTGTTCTTCTGACCACCAACCGGTCTACTCCAAGTTGACAACTACTAGGTCTATCTACTCCGTTTCGTGTTGTGTCCTCACTCAATACGCCTACGTAGTTCGACTGATATTCTGGTAAAAGTGTTGGGTTTTTAATATTAAACTAATTTTCAACTGACGCGGTGGTTTATAATTCCCGACTGAGAAGAATTTTTCAAATACTGTAGGCCTACCCACGTATTTAAAATTTCACTTGCAATATAATAATTTGCATTTATGCGGCATGAATAAAGAAAAACCTTTACGGCTACATGTGCATCTGTTATTGGTGAGGGTGACAGCAATCGCAATTGCATAGTGATGTTTTTAGTGTTTCGCTCTGACGGTGCAGTTCTTACCAGCAAAAACGTTTAAATCGCCTAAATATTTGTATACAAACTGATTTGTTCAGAAATTTAAAATTGTTGGTCAAGAACAACTTTAACCACAAAAAATTACGAAACGAGAATTGGCAGCGTTTAGAAGGAAATTGAGACGTGCAGAAGAGAAGTTTCAACTTCTCCCGACGAATTAGGCCTAATTAGGCCTGTAATTACCTTATGTCGTTTTAATAAATCACCGAAATATTTAATCTATTGTAATAGGCGAGTTAAAAAATATTTTAAAAAAACACGCCTTTGTTTTTTCCATTTTTTTTTCATCAGTCACTTGACTGGTTTGATGCAGTTCTCCAAACTTTCTATCTTGCGCAAGTCGTTTCATATCTACATACCTGTAACACCCTACATCTTTTGTAATTTACTTTATATATTCTAACCTTTGCCTCCCCTTACAATTCACTCCCTCAATATTACCCTCCATTATTGATAGGCCAATAACTGGATTTCTTAAGATATGCCCCACTAGCCTTTCCCTTCTTCTGGTAAGATGCTTCCCTATATTTCTTTTCTCATCCACTCGCCTAAGAATCTCTAAATTTTGGCCACTCATATAATCTTTGACATTTTCCTGAAACACCACATTTCAAAAGCTTCTATTCTCTTCCTTTCTACAGCCCCTATCACCCACGTTTCACTCCCGTATAATGCTACACTCCAAACATAGTGTTTTAAAAACAAATTTCCTAATCTGTAAATCGATGTTTGTATTCAGTAAGCTGTTTATTTATTTCAAAGGCTTTTCTAGCTTAAGCAATTCTATCGATATCACTTGTGCTTCTACCATTTTTTGTTATTTTACTGCCTAGATAAGAGAATTTCCCGACTTCCTGTATGTTTTTGTTGCCTACTTTAAAATTTCCCATCTCTTCTAAACCACTCTTGCTGCTGCACAACACTTTCGTTTTGTTTTTATTAATTTTCATGAGTAATCCTTTCTCATGATCTCATCCATTCCATTTATGATATCCTCTAGTTCTTTCGTTGTCTCGACTAATACTACTATATCATCGGCGAATCTCAGAATTTTTATTGTTTCTCCTTGAATTTTTATTCTTGCGTTAAATTTTTCCTTCATTTCATTTACAGCCTCTTCTACATAGCCTACTAGTTAAAAAGTAGTGGTGACAATAAACATCCTTGTCGTATACCTTCTCTTACAGCAGCCTCTTTTTCGTACCCGTCAATTCTTAAAACAGCCGTTTGATTCTTATACAGACCATAGATAACTTTCCTTAATTTGTATTTAATTCCTAGCATTTTCAAAGTTTTTAACATTTTACTCCAGTCCAGATTGTCAAATGCTTTCTCTAAGTCTACAAATGCCATTTAAGTAGTTTTAGTTTTCTTTATCCTTTATTCAATAATCAATCTCAGAGCCAAAATTGCATCTCGAGTTCCCATTTTCCTTCTAATCCAAATTGGTTATCGTCCAACACTTCTTCTACTCGGTGTTCTATTCTCCGGTGTATATATAGCCTAATTCTTGTCAGTATCTTGGATGCATGGCACGTTAGGCTGATAGTTCTATAATGTTCACTCTTCTCCACTCCTGACATTTTTGGTATGGGAATCATAATATTTTTTTTAAAGTCCGACGGTACTTCTCTACTCTCATATATTCTGCACACAAGTTTGTACTATTTGTTTTGAGCAACTTCTCCACAACGTAATAAAATAATTCCGATGGTACATTATCTATTCCTGCCGTCTTATTCATATTTATATCCTTAACAGGTTGACTCCCAAGGCAATTTTCGCAATTTGTTATAAAAGCCGATACCTATTTTATGGTTTCTTTGCTTTTAAACTGCTTATAGGAAGGAAAGTATTGTTTTCATGTCAATTTTTGGAGATCAAGTTTTTATTGGATCTACACGTTTTCAGACCCCCTGAACCCAAAATACATGTTTTTAGCGATTGGTGTGTGTGTGTGTGTGTGTGTGTGAACAGAATATCTCAAGAACGGAACATCGTACGAACTTGAAACTTAAGTTTGATACTACTACCAGACCTGACGCGAAAATTTTCATCAAAATCGGTCCATTAAATCACGAACCACTACAAACGAGCATCCAATCTGTCTCACAATTTTATTAAAAACACTATTACGTGAGAGACGGATCAGTCTGTCAAAAGTACATTTTACAGATCTGGTGAGAGACGTATAAGTGTCTCAAGGAAGTCAATCGGATAGAAGGATAGAACAAGTGCCCGATCGATGACGTTTAGTAATTTGGCCCCCGCCAGATGCGTTCAACCCCTTTCACCACTTGTCATAGGCCTACTGCAGCTTCTGCTGCTACTACAAACCGCACAAACTTTCTCCCATACCTTGTGCCAAAAGGATCACTTGCAATTTTGTTTGTACAAATACTTTGTGACAGACAAGGAATGGAGTTGATTAATGGAGCAGTGAATATTTTTGTTTGTTTTAGGTGGAAGTTGAAACAGAAGGAGGACTGCCTAGTGGGTCGTCATGATTCTTTGATGGTAAGACCTACCATCAACCGCTCAAGAGTTTTTCTGTTACTGAGCTGTGTAATGACGGCAGCATGCAAGTTCTCCCAGAACTATATCTAGGCCTACGTAGCCTAAACATTTTATGATACGTAACTTATATTCGATCAACATTCGAAGACAACCAAAGAAAATTACACGATATTTACCATAAATAACTAACTAAACACAAATAGAGAAATTTAATTTACTTAATTTTTGACGGTATCTTTTAAGAAAGGCTTTGTTTAAGTTAGGCCTATCAGGCGTATTTTAAGTTGTCAAATGCTCAATGTTTTATTGCTTTTCTATGCGAATTTAGAAACCGATTGAGCCTGAATTAATGAAAATCGGTAGCCTATTTAGGGTGAGTAGAAACAAGCAAACGCATTCTGCTGACTTGATAGGCCTATGTGAGCGTCGGCCAGAATTTTGGAAAACGAGTGTCAGTAGCTTATTCATATTCGTGTACGCGGGACGTAGGCCTACTGAATCGTATTAATAAGCGAACAGTTATCGGAGTCGATAAAGAACGGTGAAGTTTGAAAACGTGTGAAGATAGCCGAATACTTAAAGAATTCGCAATCTATGCATTTCTTGATAGAAATCTAATAAAATTAGTTTGTTCGTCTGAACAGAGGCTGATGTGATTTCATAAAATCAGGAAGTCGGCCTACAGGAACCGACGGGATCGATTTCCTGCCGGTGATTGGCTGCTGCTGTCACAACAGCTTCTAACCGAACTCAATGTCATAAAATAGGCCTACTGGCAGAAGATGTGGAGCGGTTCAAAAGGAATCGGCTAAAAATACGTAGGCCACGCTAAAGTTACGTTAAAGTTACGCTTTGAACAAAACTGTGCCACTGTTTCCTCAAAAAAAGAACCGACTGGATGATCAAGCGAACTGGCCATCGGGCGGGGCTCAATCTAGCTGACCCCTTCTCACGGGAAACAAATACCGTCAAAACGCAAACGATCGGCCGGCTAACTTAAACCTACCTTGGTAACGGTCAGCTTTTAAAGACTTAACATTCAAATTATCTGACGGCACATCACATCGATAGTAACAAACACACACACGTGTGCACTCGTGCAATCGCGCACACACTTTTATAATCACCGTATGCCGAAGTAATTAATAAGAGAAACAAATACGAAAACATAAAACAAGGCTAGAGATAAGAAGATTTTGGCTCTCGCAAGAACCCAAACACGGTTAGGAACGGTTAGGCCTACACATTTCAAAGCACACTTGAATAGCTTATTTCAGAAACAACACAAGTCAACAAACACCAACTTTCGGAAAATTAAAAAAAACTGCGTTAACCGTAAACCTGAAAAGACAAAAATTTGAAAAAAATATATATCATATTTTAGTATTTCTTGTGTTGTACAAATGTCATAGGTAGAAAAAATAATGAAATTTTAGTGGTATTGTGGTCATCACAAAGTGTTTGACTTATGTTGTTTCTGAAATACACATAGTTTAGGATCGTATGTTAAGGTAATTTTTTAATAAAACTAGGTATGATAATGAAAGAACTGATTTTATTTGAATGAATTAATGTTATAAAAATTGAATACTTAAAAGTAACTTAGTACAATACTTATTTCTAATCATTTGTTTGTCTTGGAGGTTCCCGTTCACATGTTGGCCAAGCAAATATTTCACTGTAAAACTCCTGTATTTCTTCTTCGTTAGGCAGATATTTCTTAAGTTGAAGTATGTCACTGATTTTAGTTTTAAGAATTGGGATACAGCCTTCTGGATATGCTGGTGTATCTGGCAGTGTCATTGTGTCAAAGTTTGTGCTGCGCAAGCGGAAAGTGTGACATTCAAGTCCATCTATATAACGACGAGCAATAACAGTCCCTTCATGAGCACTGGAATGGGTAAATTGCATGAATTTACTGATTTTAAGATGAACTTTTTCATCCCTTGGTACATTTCTTCCAGTTGATTCAACAGAAAGCATGTTCTTCTTGTAGTATTTAGGCCACCAAGTTTTGAAGTCGATAACCTCTGTGGAATCAGGTACTACTACAAGAAATGAAAGTTTTGGGTCTGAACTGAGAATTAATTCAACACACTGTTTAATGGTGTAGATTCTGTCACAATTTTTTATTTTTCTTTTGAGGATAGCAAAATCTCTGTCGCATGGAAGGAACGTGTGACCCCTTATTGGAAAATATTGATTTATTGTGTCAAACTTTCCAAGTGTAACTAAACTTGACATAACTCGTAAAAGGGTGTGATTTTTATTTTGAGATCCAGCTCCATCAGAGAAGATGTGAAGGTCTTTTACTCCAGCCATTGATGTAGCAAGGTACTGCATTACAAATGAAGAAACCTCGTTTGGGCCTTTAGTGGCAATTCCTTCGTGGTAAACAAAAAATGTAACTCTGTCATCTTTCAGATTGTGTATACAAAATACTGATACAGTCAGCTGTCTAAGGTAGAATGTCTCCTGTACAGGGATGGTAGGCAACTGCAAATTCTGCATGTAGTCAATGCAGATAGCCCCCACAGAATCATTACTTTTAGCTAAACATGTGATTTCTTTAATTTTGTTATAAAACTTTTTAGATTTACGGATATGTACAATTTTTTCTGCGATATAAACTTTTTTTGCAGCATCATTAAGAAATCTATTTTTGATTTTAATATTTATTTCTTCACACGTACCGCATGTGTCAACTTGCGGTCGACCAAATTTAAGACAAAAATTTTCTAGAAATATTTTTCTATAAAAATGATATTTTACATCAAATTCTGGGTGTTTTTCTTTAAAAAGGTTATACATTATTATGAGATTTAATTTTTCACTCAAATAATAGATCTCATTATTAGAGTAATGAGCCACTTTAGTTGGAAATGCAGAAATGTGCTGTTTAATTGTCTCAATAACACAGCCAGGCTTAGCGTTGCCAGATCTATTTTTTCCACGTTTATCTAGTGGAGACTTTCCCTGAGACAATAATTTATTTAAACGACGAATTCGTTCATTAGATACACCATGTATGTTAACAAAGGCTTTCTTGCATACCTGGTGTTTTCCATTTACTGTTGAAATTTCGTATACATACATTGCTCCTCTATCAGGTTGATTTGATTCACTTAAATCTTTCCTTCGACGTCTTTGCTTTACTGAAGTTGTTGATATCATACTTTGAAGGTAGCTGTCCTGCTCATTTTTTGTTTCGAAACTCCTAAATTTAGCATAAATTATGTCTCGAACCTCTTTATGTATTACGTCATAACACCGTCTTTTACACCTGCAAAGAATAATAATCATAAATAATTTGACTAATAGTATGTAGATAACATAATTAAAGCAGATTATTTTAACTATTTGTTTGACAAAACAAGGTTAAGTTACAAATTTTTGGTCAGTACAAAACTAAGAAACATCAACAGAAAAGCAACTCAATAATAATAGGCATTAATTAATGCTAAGAAAATAATAAAAATAAACTTACTTGCAATCATCTCCTTGAATTACTTCAGGTTGATCTTTATCTTTCCAATTAACATAAGCTGTACCTTTCACTCTAGCCATTTTGATAACATTCCTTTTGTATTCAATTGGATTGGTTATACCCTTTTTCCTTTTCTTTTGAACAATATTTGAACCATCTTGTTGATTTTCATCAGACATTTCTTACTGTTAATTATACTACTTAAAATAATGATTTCCTAACCAATCTTCTCTCACTGTACTAATGCAAAGCTAATGAAACAATAAACCATAAACAGTATACATAACCTAACTTTAAAATGGTCAGCTGATTCAGGCAGTGTTTAGTGCAGAAACAACATGAGTCAATGACTTATGTGGTTTCTGCATCAAATGAAATTTTCAGACCACTGTAAAGTAGTGTGTAATGAACTGACTTGTGTTGTTACTGTATAAAATGATGTGTTTATATTAATTTGTACTGAATTCACTCATAACTCAAAATGGCAAAAAATGTGACTTATGTTGTTTCTGAAATAAACTATTCACTTAAGCCTACTAGTAGTGTTCAGCGTATTTCATTTTGGAATTGTATCGTTGAACATTTAAGAGTACAGTTTGATGTTATTTTATTTTCACTTGATAATAATATAACCGTAAACCGACCTATGTTCAGGGCCTATTCCGTTTGCTGTTTTATAGTCTGCGTTACAATAGGCTGAGCCCATACGTGGCTAGGCTAGTTCGTACACGTCTCGCAAAAATCAATCGATTTTGTGGAATTGTTTGCAACCTCAAGGGCCTATCTATCGACCAAGTTTATGACAAGCATTCCGGTCGGTTCGGTAGTCCAACTGAAAAGTTTCAAATCAAGTTGAACTAGCCTGTACAATTGGTTTTCGGGTCAGCCCACTCAACCATTTGCTAGAAAGTTGCTATTATTCGTTAAGTAACGCCGACTGGGGAAGCAACTTTGTCTGGCGACCAGCTGACAGTAACCTATCTACAGTAATATTTCAGTTAGCCTATTAGGCTACCTGTAATACAGGATTTCAATTTTAATTTAAATTACAATTAGGTCTGTCTTTTTGTACTTTTAATTCACTATTTAGCTTAGGCCTGTAACTTATGACAAGCTACTTTTACTTTAAAATATTAGGTACAATTTGCTGCCTTCTGGAATACCTACGAACGACGAGACGAGAATGAAGAAAAACAACTTGCAAACCAAAGAGCGGTATTATTTTGGAGTAATCAAAATACGGAAACTTCTGCAGACAGGTAAATTGAAATATATTATAGATACCCAATTTTCAATGCACTCGCCCCAATCAAAGCGGACAACCGGAGAAATCAAGGAAAAGGTGGTGGCATTCTGAAACCAGCTAGAGAATGAAATAGCCTACAGAAAGCATTTGAATTGTAGTTGGTGATTTCAGCGGTTAATCGGAAAAAACTGTTTCAGAAGATTGTCGGCGACTACCTGGCGTATAGGCTACAAGAGAAAAAAGAGAAACGGTAAAAGATTAACTGAATATTGTGCGAAACGTTTCATCTTAAATAGATGTCCACTATCTCCAAGAAAATCCCGATAAACATGGCGATCTCCAGGAGGAAAACTTAGTGAATTCCAAATAGATCACATTGCGATCTCGGAAAAAACTCAAAAGGAATTATGAACGTAGGCCTAATAATGGTGCGGAAAGGCACCAATCTCGATCCGGACCACTACTTGACCCTTACAATTTAAGCCCCTTCCACTAAATAAATAAAGACTGTTTCAATAGAAAATAGTCAGAATCGATCTCAAAAAGCTGAAGCGTAAACAGTCAGAATTTCAAGGAAAAATACTTCAAGAAATGAAAATAGAAACGTGGGTAGGAACCCGCAGCAGCATGGTCGACAATGCCAATGAATTGGGACCACTGCGTAGAAAAATCCGACGAGCCCCGAGAAACCAGATATCAAAAGAAATCAGAGACATTGAGCCAGTCTTCAAGAAAAACAACAGTAGAAAATTCTACCGGACGTCCAAACAAGACTTGACTGGCTATCAACCTTTAAGCTTAAGCTTTCGGAGAGAGACTGGTACGCTAGCTGTGAATAATAACGAAAATTGCAAGTTCAATACGAAATACTTTGAGAAGTTGCTGAATTGTAAAGAACCCGAAGAGAAATAGGCAAGGAAAGATTCCAGGCGAAGAAACACAAATTCATTTCCACCAAATTCAAGAGAACTTCGGAGGATAATCACAGAACTGAACGACAACAGAGCTGCCGTAAAGACTCAATCATTGCAGAATTGTTGCAAAATTGTGGAGAAGTAACCATCCAAGCGCGCAGGAACGAAAAAGATTTGGGAAATTGAGTAGATTCCCTGGAAGTGGAAAATGACACTACTGCATCCACTGCATAAAATAGCAGATAGAACGGATGTAAACAATTATCGCGGAATTTTCCTTTTACCCTTGACATACGAGGTATTTTCCAATGCACTTTTGACTAGACTAGAAGAACAAGAAGATCAGAAACTTGGTGAATGTCAAGCCGCGTTCAGGAAAGGAAGTTCCTGCGCACATTAGACAGTACGGAACTTAAAACGAGTTCTGGAAAGTTATATTTGAAGAGGTATAGTGGTAGGTATATAGTGTTAGTTGATTTAAAGAAAGCTTATGATTCAATCGACCGAGAAACGCTACTGAATATTTTACAAGAATTTGGAGTGGACATCAAAACAACGACTATATTAAAATTAAGGAAACATTAACACAGGCACGATCAAAAGTAAATTGTATTGGAGAAATTTCCGAAGAGTTTGAAATTAAAACTGGCGTTAGGCAGAGTGATGGACTGTCACCACTTCTTTTTAACTGTGAACTGGAGAAAGTTATTCAGGAATGGGAAATGGAACTTGCCAATAAAGAATTGTTAAACCAAATACAGATTGGAGGATCAAATAACGGCACAAAGATAAACTGTCTTGCTTTTGCAGATTACCTAGCAATCGTCTCTAGGAACACGGAAACAGCAACCGATGTATCAACGTGTTAAAAGAACACGCACACAAAACAGGACTACAGGTTCTCTTCGAGCAAACTGAATACACAACGAACTTCAAAACAACCCCGTATCACTTAGACACAATACGGAAAAATTGGAAATGTTTTACTTACAGAGAGTAAATACTGAGAATGTGGGCTGACAAAAGAGCTTCTAGAAACGTCTAAAATCACCTCACGTGATCTAAAATTGGCCCTGTACGAGAAAAATTTAATAGGCTTGTTTATTATTTTAACACTATCAAAATTTTTTAAATTATTCATAATGTAAAATAATAATTTATAGTAGCCTGTACGGTTTATTTCATACTAAG
Organism: Catonia carolina; assembly: GCA_035578175.1. NCBI lineage: Eukaryota > Metazoa > Arthropoda > Insecta > Hemiptera > Achilidae > Catonia > Catonia carolina. The sequence goes on along the minus strand of JAQMRL010000001.1, from coordinate 17,914,468 downwards.
AATGTCCAGTTTGTCTTTTAAAACTATTCGCTGCCATGATCGCCCGGAGCCCTTCTTCCCGGAGCAAAGTTACAATTTTCTTAGAAAATCAGATATCAGAAGAAATCAGATCTACATCGGTTGGAACGTGTGAACTGCTGAAACACTTTTTCCTAGCAGTAAAGTCAGGCTGAAAGCGACTTTGCTTGAAATTCCGTACAAGCTGTGAAAAGTCATCGGAAAATACTGAAATGGAGATGAAAACTGTTAAGAATTCGTAGACTTCGGCCTGTGACGGTTAACATTATGACATTCGATTAAATAAATTAGATAGGTCTCGTTCATTTTTCTATCTAAGCCTTCCGCTTTATTAGCCTACTAGGCCCTAGTAGGCTAATTGTCTGTTCTCGTCCATAACTGAACATCGTTGCACACATTTTAGCCTACTACAGTTACATCCAGAGTCTTTTCTGTTGGTCTTTTCCTATTCCACCGACCAACCTCTCCTTTCAGCTCAGCTTCTTAGCTGACCACGTTTCAATAGTTTTTTTATATTTCCTCTTCCTCTCCTTATCCTCATGGGACACTGACAGACATTTTACTCTTTCTTAAATTCTAACTGTACGCAGGCCTATAGCCCAATAAACAAAACTAGACAACAATAGGCTACGAGTAAACACTACAGCAGCGCTCCTTGCTCTACAACTGGCCACGTTTTTATCAGATGATTTTAAAAAAAAGGAAAGAGAAACATTCCTAGAGTGTTTCCCCTTTAAATTCCGCTTTCAAACCTTCAACTTTCAATATAAATTAGTGGAAACGTTTCCTTCTCTTCAACATCCGATGTGACTACGGATAGCCAAACCTACGAAATGGCTATCTCATCTTAATTAGACTAAATACTGGAATCGTTTCTTTTAATCTCACACATTTAATTACAAGAAAACGTATTACTCCGACAACAAATAGAAAAATAGGACAAGACCGATAGGGAAAATTACCGATTTTCATATGATGCTCGGGAAAAATTCAAAATTTTCTTGTCAAAATGTAAATATTATAATAAATTTAATAGATGTGATAAGAACGACATTCAGGTAGCCTATAAATAAACATGGATCGGTCCAACTTAAAAATTAGACATTACAATGTGTAGGCTATATAGGCATATTTTGTTGATCGTGCTACAAAACTTTTAGGCCTACTAGTCGAATACTGCTTGCGACTTTGGTCCCGCCATTTGGGATGGGCCTACGCATTCAGGCAATAGCAGAGCAGAGCGTCTGTTTAGAACCAAAGAGTCCAAAGTTCAAAGACAGGTGGAACAGAGGGTAATAAAATTGTGATTTTTTTAAATGCTCCAAATTTTGTTTGTGCTTCAAACCTAACGCAGTAAACACAGAGAATAGTAGGCCAAAATTCACCCGAACTTCAGTTGGTCTGTTAGTCAGTTCCGACATGTTTCCAACTCCGCCCAACCGAATTCAATCGATTTCGTTATTTAGTTTCCGGGCACTACATTTGTAATATAGAGGGGGGGGGTAGGTCCTAAACAAAAAGCTATGAATCTTTTTTAGGCCGATTAAATATGTTATAGGTTTACAATCAAACTTAGGCCTATAGTATTTAAAATTGTAGGCCTCTCGGCCTATTATTTTGTAAAAGTTAACTATGATGACACGCTTACTGAGAAGGCTTCTGTAAAAGGCCTACAGATAAAACCATCATAACCCCACCCCACTCTATAACTCGGTTGGAAATGTTGAAACATGAGTCACCGTTTAGAGTTGGTCGGTTGACCATCGCGAATGTTTTCATTTCTCTGCAGCAAATGATCAAAATTACTAAAGTTGTATTGTACACACAAAGATGAGCTGTAGGACTGAACTTGGTGGTCATACCTTTTACTAGAACCTAACTGAAGCAAATATTCCCACGGGGTGTGGCAAACGAGAATCACTATTTATAGTCTACGACCGAGAGCGATTACCCTTTCTAGATAAAAACCCTTCGATTATCGATCAGCGTCTATTTTGTGATGCCCATCAATAAATGTTAGATAAACTCTTTCAACCGCTGGACTTGAACTCGGTTGGTGCTTTGCACTTTGCGGTCGCCTGATTCCCTCGACATTCATGCCTCTTTCAAACCCATTGAAAATAAACATTTGTGTTGGGCCGACACAGTCGCAATCTAGCCTATCTAGCCTATCTAGCCTAGCAGTGTAGTGTAGGCCTACTGGACTTTGATAACGAAGCTCCGCTATTCAATCTGGAAATGAACGTTTTTTCACTGTCCTTTAAAAAATTACAGTTCCTTAACGTTCACCTCAGCTAATCTCTAAAGATATCTTGACGTAAAATAAAATAGACCTATAATTATTAAAATACATAGGCCCTACTAAGAAAACCAAGAGAATTTACCCCACAATAAGATTTTTACCAGGCCTTACGTAGACTCTATGCCTGACACAGTTCAATATCAGCCTATCTAACAACAATATCGATTAAAAAATATCCTTTCAATAAAATAAGGCTAAATTTAGCAAATTAGTCTATTTAACTTAGTAGTCGCTGGTTAATAATCTGATCAACAGTTCATTATGAACGAATTAGTCTATACAAACGTTTAATATTTTCCTGGTTTTTACAATAGCAGTTTTTAGTTTTTCCGTTCGTTATGATCGTGTATGTAGGCCTATAACTTATATGGTCACATGCATTACGCCTGACTAAAAGAAAAGATAATTATCGTAAATAGGCCTACTTGCGGTGACTATTTTTGTAGGGCTGCTACGACAAATTAAGATACAAATTTACCTGAAAACAAGTTGAAACTGTAATGTAGGCCTAATCGATGAGAATCGATAAACGAGTTGCTAGAATAGATGTAGCCTACGCTTAGACCTATCGCTTATAAATGTAACAGTTAAACAGTTGAATGTTGGAAGTAGGCCTAATAGCATCTAGCCTATAGGCCTATAGGCTAAATTGGAGACAACATTAGGCCTAAGTAAAAAAAGAAACGAATGATTCTGATTCTTTCATGTCTCGTACCTATTTAAGCAAATTCACTGTGGTTAGGGCATAAGCATAGGTTACTAGTTTTCTTAAATTTTCTCATCGTAACTTATCAGCCTGTTCTTATTTTACTTGTTTACAATGTAGAATAAAGTTGCTTATTAATTTTTGTACCGATTGGGCCGAGCCTATATTGTCCGAGTCGACTGAATAGGCCTGCATTTGAATGTAATTTTTGACCACACCATTGTTTTATTTAGGCTGTTAAAGAGTTCGATATTTTATACTTAGGCTACATTTAGAGAGATGTGTAGGCCTATAGTTTAGGGTAGCCTAATGGTTCTGCTGATACGCCCTACACACTGACACTGCCGTTCTCAATAATAATCATAACAATAAAACGATGAAAAGTAGTAGCCTGGGCCTAAATAGATAATAGGACTACGTCACGAGGAAGTAGGCCTATATACTGCGACAAAAAATATACTCGCTATATTACAAATACAGATACTCTCTTTAGAATGGTTTATCGGTCCGGTTGGTGCCCACTGCAGATGGATATAGCGCGTAATACCCATGCCTGTCCGTGAGATACGCCTGTTTGTTTGAGTCAGATAACGGATACCACGTAGTTCTAATGGTTGTAGCGTAGGCCCTATATTTGGAAAAAAATTAATACTTTCACTTAGCAATATTTTAACAGTAGCGTAAGCGTATCTGTTTGTTATCCTGTAGTCTGTAGGCCTACCTGTAGTCTGCATGCCAGCACTAGTCGTAAAAAACCCATCGTAAACCACACGTTCTTGTACTGCGTTAGCCTAGGACATGGCTTTCAGCCATAGTTGGGAAGGTCAATTTCCTCCACCTCGTACATTGCGAATTATTGTAGGCTAAATGCCTTAGGACAGCTTTTTCAAAGAATGTCAATGTAAACAAACAGTTGTAAAAAAGTGGAAATTAAGTTTTATTGTTTTTATTATTATTAGGCTATTATAATTGCTATTCTACACGCATCGATAGGCCTACAGGTAGGGTAAACATCACCCGGTCTAGAAAAATCAACAGCAGGATTTTCTTCAGCTCTGTTTCAAATAGGCTACAGCTACATATAGAATAATTTTGTAAAAATACTCAAGAATAATAAAGTCACTAGCTAGCCTACACTGGCCCTACTTTTGGTGCATAGATCTACTAAGAAGTTGTCAGTGGACTACATTTTAGGTCTCTGTAACAGACAGCTAGTAGGCTATTTGGCCCAAATGAATGCGATTCCTCTTCGTATAACGTCTGACTGAAATTAATAGACGTTAAAGGCTTACAATTTAAACATAGCCTACGCCTTTACAATAGACCTATAGCCTCCGCGTCTATGCTACCTGACATGATGACTACAGTAATAACTAGGTCTATAGCCTATTTTAATACAGGCTTTTTAACCACTAGAGGCCTACACGTAGGCTAAGTAATTCTACTTGTAGCCTTTCGGCTATTTCTTAGTAGTCTACGCACATTTACAAAGATGAAAAAAGTAGCTCAACTCAGCCAGCTAGACTAGGCCGGCGGCTTACCATCTTCGATCGCAAATGATTCAGGCGATAGGATAGGCCTATGAATTGTGGGGGTGAACGGTTTCTCACTTTGGGCATAAAGGACGCGGACGGTGTACGCAGCCTGGCTTTCATAACAGGCAGGCAGGCCTGCTATAAATCGGGTCGCAATTTAGTAGCTAACATCATTCACTATTTTAAAAAACAACTCAGGCCTTCACCTAGACCAACTAACTACTGGTCTAGACTCTAGAGGTGTCCGGAAAATTTAGCCTACGCCTTTTGTTGATGCGGAAAATCATTCTTATTTCAAATGATGTAGCCCGACAATTTGTTAGGCTATGAAAGCACGTATCCGGTAAACTATTGTTTCATAGACGAGTAAATGTCCTTTAGGCTATTTAGTTAGCCCTACTCGCTAGTAGCCTACTAGGCCTATTCGTTTGCGCGTGGCCGAGATCAATACACAATAGCCTACCGACATTTTCTCCACCCAATTCACGAATTTTCACATCATATATTTTGCCGTTCTGATCCAGGTTTTCCTTTTTCTTTCCAGGCGAATGCCAGCAGATTGTTTTATTTTCCATGAAGTAGCTTACGATCTCTATCCTGACCAAAAATTATGTGTTGTCAATCAGCCTCGGTTACTAATTTACGTCAGGCAAGTGGACGATCGAAGGCCTAGGAACAGGGAATGCGCTTCAATTGACGTAATTGACGTAGGCCTCAACCACGCGGTGTTCTTCCATTATTTAGACCATCTATAAGGACGAAGGAACATAAGCTAGTCGGATAAAAGTAAGAACGTTCCGAAATGGAACTTTACAGGACGCGACACTCGGTCTAGATATTTCTGAGATCATGTCCATTTAAAATGAGTTGCTGCCCATTATTTACAGCATTATCCTCAATTTTAAAAATCAGTTTGGTCTGTCAGGCTGTAGCCTAAAAGAGAAATCGGTTGGACAGCTCGACTAAAAATTGTGTAGGCCAAAGTAAACTGATGAGAAGCAGCGAAGGGCGGCAATTGGCAAGCAAGCAAACATAGGGCCTACGTAGAAAGAGAGAGAACAACGAATGTAGGTAACTTAGATGCCTATCATCTAGAAATGTCATCTGCCGATTAACGGGGGGGTTATCCGTGATTTATGTTACGTGTGAAAGGGACCTAGCAGCAGAAAACGAGTATTTCACTTTTTTACACTGATGTTAAAACGACAGTGTTGCTTGTCGAACGGAGTTGTCGCGCGCAGACGAGTCATACGTACAGGTAGGTAGGTAGGTATTTGTGTATGGTGGTCGCGAGGGTGAAACGTGTAGCCCTTCTAAAATGCCTCTCTGGTCCTGCCCTCCGTTACCATGGCGACGAGTGCAACCAATCAGCGCTCGGAATTGTATCCCCTCCAACGGCGATGGTGGGAGCACTGCAGCAGATATTGATCAGGCCGGGCGGCTTGCCCCATGCCCCATGCCCGGCCGGCGTTCTGGCGATCTGCCCCGCTTGGGCGGGAGAAGTTGCCTCTTTAATCAAGCGTGTTTTTCGTTTTATTAAAATTATTCCTCACGTTTATCTTTTGTTTTCGACCTCGGCGAGACGATATTTTTTTAACATAATTCAACAATATCTACACCGGTATCTGAAACGCTCTCCATCCATCCATATAATTATTAGCGATTAGAATTTTACATAACTTATTACATGATAGGCCTACATTCACCTAAAACAGAACAAAATACCTCCGATAGGCCTACCTCTTACAGAGTCGTTAAACAATATAATAATAATAATAATAATAATAACAATGTTCAATTTATTTTACATGAAAGTTAATTAATCGTATATGTGTTGCCCGTTTGATTTGAAAGTTGATTTTTAGATTTTTTGGGCGTACGACCATCCATGAGAAGCAGACCGATCAAAATCCTATCGTCGACTGACATTCATTTACGACACTGTTTGATACACTAGGCCTACCCTGCCAGGGTTTTGCTGGCTTTTTACGTGCTTCACGCTTGTGAAACAGGTGAAAACTGAACAATGGTCAAAACAATAGCCTACAGCTTTCTCTAACCGCCAACCCTGTGGCCTACCTACAAGCCTATAAGACTATAAGACTATAGGCCCTATGGCTTTTGTGAGATATAGCCTAAACTGTAGGCCCTAAGTAGCCTACCTTCCGCAGTACGAAAACTCACCGGCTAGCGTAGAGCGAATCAAAAACGGTAAGTCTATTTTTGTTTTCGCTCCTTGTGAAAGAGAAAAGTAAATGCAAAAACATAGCCTACGAGTAGGTAGGCGTAGGCCCACTCACAGGCTTATCGACCCAGACAAAGTTCAATTTGTTATCGTAGGCTATAAGGTAAGGTCGCTTACCTCGTTCACCTAAACCATCACTATCTCATCCATCTCATTTGAAACTGAGCGTCCACTTCATTCGACTAGACCTATAGGCTACGTTATTCTCGTTATTAGGCCTATTAGGCCTATCACCGGTGACATGAATATTAGGCTATAAGCAAAGCTCGACTTTAGGCATATAGCTCGACCAGGCCAATAATCACTTAGTAGTTTACCGAGTTAAAACATTAAATATTTAATGGCTGGGTCATTGCCCTACAGCCCGATCCAGGCAAATGTATTTTCAAATATTCGGGTTATGTTGATCATATTTAGCATATTTCAATAAACCATTGAATTATGTTTAGCATAGCCTATCTATTCAATTTAGATCTAGGCTATGTTATGACCGATTGACCTAAGCCTATTTATTGTTATGTCGGCTACGATAAAATAACGCGACTATTTCTCTGGTACGTAGCCTAAGAGGAGTTTAGGCCTATTTTGTACTAGGCCGATAGTAATTAGCCTATATAGGTCTGCACACTTTTTAAACAGAATAGATGATTTCGTTTTATCCACAATTGTAATCAGCCAGTGATTCTTGTTAGGCCCACTTATGACACACACAAAACCGACCTACTTTATTGTACAGAATTCGGCCGGCCGGTCGTTTCATTCGATGGCACACTTTCATTCGGAAAATCAAGGTATTTCTAACTTGGCCGATCATGTCTCTAATTGATTGCAACTACCTGACCTTTTAAGTACCAATTTGAGTTTTCTTTAGGTAGCCTACTTGGTTTTGTTGGCCGAACTGAGTCGAGTTGATGGCAACGGAACTAGGCCTACTTAAAATCAATTGTAAACGCTTCTCGAGATTCGTGTGTGTTGACTGTTGGTCAATACATGGCCAATGCGTAGGCCTACATGCAATGATAGGATATGATCTAAATATGATTTTTCGCAAGAGTGTAGGCCTAAATAGGTCGAAAAAATAAAATATTTTTTACTGTTATGTAAAATGGTAGGCTATAGGTCGACATTGTGTGAACGCTGTGTAATAGGCCTATTTTGGGATGGGGAAACAGAAGCACTCTTATCTTCTCTTCCGTAGGACTAGCTGTAGGCCTAATACTCGTATGCCTAGGCCTATGCCTAATTAAGATAAACGACTAGCCTAATAAATTCCAGATACGCTGGCTACAACATAAGCCCCTACACACCTGTAGCCTATGCAGTACACTTGAACATTAATAAAACTTAATTAAACTGAAATTTTTTTCAGGGCTTGTTCTCCTGCAGTGAAAAGAGTTTGGAACGATCAAAACAGGCAAATGCTTCTGTCAGGGATGGTCAGTAAAGTGCAGATTTTGTGGGGCGCTCTCCACGAGTGGCCTTGGATAGGTGGAGAATCTGCGCTACTCAACTGAAGAGGAGACTCTACAGCTTACGCTACAACCGTAGCCCCTACAGCTAAATCGGGTAGAGCTAATTTACTCCAGCCTATCCTATCACGATAATTTTCTGCTGACTTTAAAATGCGTAATGGAATGAACATCTCTAAATAGAACTACCCCCACGGGGTAACCACCCATATTTCGATGTATTACACGTTCCTATCAACGCAGAAAACCGCAGAAATCCAGAAAACGTGGAAGTTTCTGGGATAAGCTAGGGAAAGAAATACAGACAGCTACAGATAAGAACTTTCGAATTTATTTGGTGATTTCAACGCACAAATCGGAAAAGAAAAACGATTAAAGATTATCGGCACTACCCGGTAGACCTATTACACAAGACAAAAAAATAGGAACGGTAAACGATTAAATTGGATTGCGTGAAACGTTTTGTCCTAAACTGATGTCTACTATTTTCAAGAAACTCCCTTTGAAAACAGAAACATGGCGCTCTCCGGAAGGAAAACTTAGGGAGTTCAAAATAGATCACTTTGCAATCTTGAAACGAAACACAAAGGAATGGTAGTACCAAACTCGACTCGGTCTACTTTACTTGTAGGCCTGTATATAGGCCTATAATTTAAGACTCCTCCACTAAAAAAATAAAGACTCTCAGTAGAAAATAATTAAGATCAAACCTGGAAAACTGAAGTGTAATGAGTGAGAATTTCAAAAACTATTCAAGAAAGAAAATAGAAACCTGAAATGGCATCCGTAGCAGCATGGTTGACATTGCCAATGAATTGGCACCGCTGCGGAGAACACGTAAGCACTGAAGGCTGTGACCAGGCAATAGGCAAGAGGACAACGGCCTTCAGAGGTTCTTACTCAGATAAAACGAAAGAAACTTACACCGTATACGGAAGTTTGAAAACAGACAACAGAAACACTCCGACGAGCCCTGAGAAGTCAGATATCAGAAGGAATCAGAGGCATTGATTCAGTCGTCAAGAAAAACAACAGTAGAAAATCCTACCGGACGTCCAAACAAGACTTGACTGGCTATCAATCTTTAAGTTTAACCTTCCGGAGAGAGACTGGTACTCCAGCTGTGAACAATGAGAAAAGTTGCAAGATCATAGCTAAGTACTTTGAGAAGTTGCTGAATTGTGAAGAAACCGAAGATAAATGGGCAAGAAAAGATTCCAGGCGAAGAAACATAAATTCATTTCCACAAATTCAAGAGAACTTCGGAGGATGATCACAGAACTGAACAACAACAAAGCTTCTGGAGAGGATTTAATCACTGCATAATTGTTGCAAAATGGTGGAGAAGTAACCATCCAAGCACTCAGGAACGAAAAAGATTTGGGAAATTGAGTAGATTCCCTGGAAGTGGAAAATGACACTACTGCATCCACTGCATAAAATAGCAGATAGAACGGATGTAAACAATTATCGCGGAATTTTCCTTTTACCCTTGACATACGAGGTATTTTCCAATGCACTTTTGACTAGACTAGAAGAACAAGAAGATCAGAAACTCGGTGAATGTCAAGCCGGGTTCAGGAAAGGAAGATCCTGCGCACATTAGACAGTACGGAACTTAAAACGAGTTCTGGAAAGTTATATTTGAAGAGGTATAGTGGTAGGTAGCCTATAGTGTTAGTTGATTTAAAGAAAGCTTATGATTCAATCGACCGAGAAACGCTACTGAATATTTTACAAGAATTTGGAGTGGACATCAAAACAACGACTATATTAAAATTAAGGAAACATTAACACAGGCACGATCAAAAGTAAATTGTATTGGAGAAATTTCCGAAGAGTTTGAAATTAAAACTGGCGTTAGGCAGAGTGATGGACTGTCACCACTTCTTGTTAACTGTGAACTGGAGAAAGTTATTCAGGAATGGGAAATGGAACTTGCCAATAAAGAATTGTTAAACCAAATACAGATTGGAGGATCAAATAACGGCACAAAGATAAACTGTCTTGCTTTTGCAGATTACCTAGCAATCGTCTCTAGGAACACGGAAACAGCAACCGATGTATCAACGTGTTAAAAGAACACGCACACAAAACAGGACTACAGGTTCTCTTCGAGCAAACTGAATACACAACGAACTTCAAAACAACCCCGTATCACTTAGACACAATACGGAAAAATTGGGAAAGTTAATAGCTTCAAGTATCTCGGGGAGATATTACAACCAAAGACCAGTGAAAAGGAAGCAAATAAGTAGCCTAATATGAGTAGGCCTAGGTATCATTGCTCGTTTCTCGGGTGAAAATGGTCGCTACAAAGTGAAAAGTTCAACTAGTTATAAAGGTGACAATGAAAACGTGTCCTTTTGGTAGTTGACTACTTAGGCCCTACTTATTGTGAAAACACTGGAAACGATGATAGGCAAGCCACATAGGCCTAGTTGAACTTTAAACAGGTGCGTGTGCGTGTCTGTCAGCCGACCGATATGAAAATGTTGGGGCGGATGGGGACATCGTTTTTCTTTATTTTTTCAATAATAGGCTCAATCTATTTCAGGTAATCGGGGATGGGCACGGATCGCGCGCCTATATTATTAACCCTCCCATCCATTCTACAGATCGGTTTAGAAGAAAGAAAGAAAGACTGGCTCTCTAGAATAGGCCTAGGCTATAGCTCCGTCTCGGCTATTATCTGTTTGAGGTCGTTCGATGAATATTATTATTAGGTCTGTTTTAGAATAGGACCGATTTAAAGAAAAAAACAATTCTTCTCGCCGACCACTATTTTTATACCAAATAGGTTTTGAATAAAAATTATTATTAAGACGCTTGTTAATTGTCCTATGGTTTAGGGGTGAAAGTATAGGCCCAGCCTACGCAGACGTCATGTCTGGACTCCGATTCTACTCACCTGTAGGCCTACATTACGATCACCTGACAAACCTCATAAAATTGTTTCCTCAATTACGTATTTAGTCGGAGTTTAATTAAGAGCAGTTGCGGCCTTGTCTAGGTCAACCACCGCCACACTCCTTCACCCCCTTCACCCCCTTCACCCCCTTCACCCCTTCACCCCCTTTACCCCTTCACCCCTTCACACACTACATCATTGTCATTTTACAATTAGAGGTCACCATTACAAAAATGCTTCCCTATTTACCCAAGAAAATTAAATCCTAAAATTTTCAATCGATCGATATAACATGGAATTTAAACTCTTCTGTTGGTGGTCAGCCGAGTTGCCTGTGCATCAAGAGAAAATATTTTTTAAATAATTCGTGTTCACTCTTTTGCAGTAATTTATCACCTTATCTATTTGTGTGGCCTTATTTAGGCGCGCCACAGTTTATTAGTTTTTATTATGTAGGCCTAACCGGTAACCGTTCAATTTGAATATACTACCTAGGTCTACTTAATGTTCTTTGTAGGGCAAATTAATCTTCCTGTGTCCTAAACTGTTTGTAATGTTGAAGGGTATACCAACCCTTCACTCTGGGTGACTATCTTCACGGATAGTCGCAGGGTGGTTCTGTGACTATTTTCTGTCGGGCTACTTCCACTGCCGCTATATCAATCAGTGTGTCAGTAACCTTCAATTGGGATCGATTTTCTAAAAGCGCTCTGAAAGTAGTAATCTACAATAAGAAACACAGATGGTCAAAATACGATAAATAGGCTATAGGTAGTAGCCTAATATAGTTATGATACGGTACTAGGGTAGGCCTATTGGTAAACACAGATTATGGACTCCACTAATCACGTGGCCACTGATTTGTATGCTTCACCACAGATATCCAGTATATTTTTAAGGCGTACGGGCAGCAAGTTGTGTAGTTTGGGTACCAAATAACTCTGCTGAAATTCTTGAAGTGACACTAAAATACATCTAATAATTCTCTTAATGACATAGATTCGTCCCTTCACTTATTAGGGCCTACTTTATTTATTCATTAACCGTATTTGCCGGTGTAGGCCTATAAGACGCAATTTGTCTCCTTCAGTAGGCCTAACTCGTCAAAAAACAGGATGCGTCTTATACCTTCTTATAGGCTACAGCGGGTGGTAATTTTCTTTAACTGTTTTAATGGTTACTACTTAGCATTAGCCTACAATAACCAAAATACTGTAGCTACTGTAGCCTACATTGTTACCATCATACCGCTATTCAATTGATTAACCTTATTCGGAAAACGTGTTTTCTTTGTAAACATTTCTAGATTAGGCCTATCATAGTCCAGAACAGGCCTACCTACGGTACGCTATATAAATTTACTGACTGTCTCATCGCTGTCTGGTTAGTCATTCCTTTTGAAATATAAGTTACCTACAATTTAATAGAAATTGGATTCGCTTCCAGCGTCAGAGGTAGATAGGTAGATAGCGTAGGGCTGTTTTGCCCTCTTCACGATTGGAATAAATGAGTGGTGTCACCGGGACAGCACACGACATCAGAGGGACAATTTAAACGCCTTCCACATCTTAGGTCTGTGAATGGGTCAAAGTTTCCTGGAACAATGTTGACTCGAAAATTGTTGAGAATTCTTTCAAGAAGTGCGGCATCAGTAATTCTTTGGATGGAGCTGAAGATGATTTATTGTCTGAAAACAGCTGAAATTCTTCAAGTGATAGTGACTTCGATGTATATCCTAATAAATAAGAATTTTCTATTTCAGTCAAGCCTACCTGTAATATTGGTGTAGCTTAAAAAGTAGTAGCTACTGTTAGCTACGTAATATTCATGTTTTATCTAGGCCTATACTGCCCATAACAGACAGGTGGAGTGTCAAATTATTTACACTCAATCTGTTCGTTGCAGGGCTAAAATAAATAGTTCTGTTTCTTATCACATGGTCAGTCAATTAAATGACTGAATCATTTAAGAACAGAAGAGGTAGAGGTGTAAAAGACACTAATCAGAGTTATCTTCTCTGAAAGTAATGAATTTCATTGTACAGCCAGACCCTGTGGTGAATGAAGTGAAGTTGTCATTTACAGAGTGGAAAATATGTGCTTTTCAGAGGGCCCGGCATGCTGATAAGCGTACTTTTCCACTCAGTGAGGAAGGCAATGGTAAACCACCTCACTCCTTGTTTTACTTAGTAAAACCTCTAGAGGTTCAAACCAGCCTTTCGGCTGTTGACCTAAACAACAACAACTAGGCCTATAGGTATCTTTAAATATCGATCCTTTTAAGTCACTGGTTTAGCTTTTCTTTTCTTTACGTCGATACAAATACTTGTTTATTGTATTATTTTAAACAATCATTACTTATGAAAACAAATTCTCGTTCCTTTCATAAAAATCAAAATCAAAAATATATAAAATTTAATTTTTAAGAATGAATTCCTTCTTGAAAACGGGATGCGTCTTATACACCGGCAAATAAACAAATAAAAAATTAATATTTTTACCCATAAATTTGCTAATAGTTAGGCCTACATATTCCAGAAAGGAAAATGCTTGACCGCCGGGGAAAGCCGCTGTAAGCTAATTAGATCCTTAGCCCTATAGGCCACTAATTAAATAAATAGGCCTACTTTGACACAGCCTACTAATTACTTTCGATGTAATTATTTGTGCTGGGTCACTGGGTCACTATGATTAGTGCTGTTAGCATATCCAATGATTTGTGTGGCGTTGTACTAGCCTACAAAATAAAAACAAATCACCTCAACTAAAAGGAAAACTATTAGACTAGGTTTACTATTAGGCCTACTAATCGAATTAAAATAATTCTAATTGTGAAATTTTATTTTCCTTTAACGAGTTGAGCATTTCTTTATTCGGCCTACTGTGACTAAATAATGATTAGTAGGCTAATTGAACGTCATCTAAATGGCTACTGCATCATTGATCAGTTTGCTGCTGATAATATTCTCAGTCGGTTAAATTTTAATTGTCCGTTTCAAAGATGAATTCAAATTTTGTGGCAAATACGCGGCACTGATTTCGTTTCTAAATAGATTTTTGTATCTGATAGACTGGGCGTACACATTTTTATATTTATAGCTATTCTTTATATTTAATATAGATTTTAGGTGAGCGTGAACTGCATCTAAATCAACTGCCTTTTTTATAGCTCTATATAGGGCATACGCCTGTTCGTAATCAGCCTATTCTACATGTGATGCATTTGTAAGTTGACATGAACATTTTCGCCAGTGGAGAGAGCCTTTCTAGGATCGGATCTTCTCTAAACAGTGGACCGAGCGGAACGTTAATGGCGAAACAAATCGCGAGTTAATTCCATGCCGACATCGGATCCGGCAAGTTACAGGCCTGTGATTGTTAAAACTCACACCGTTTCCTCGTCGTTTTCCAATAAAGCGTTTAATTTAGAAATTTGAACGTCACTTGTGTTTCGTAAAGAATTGGGAAAGGGCGGTGGAGTCGAGCCGTTTGCCGTTTGCAAATATTATGAAATATTAATCGAATAAAGATAGGCGTATTTAATACTTCATGTAGGCCTATCTTCGTAAGCCTAAGAGAACGGTCGCCCGCCGTAACAGGGAAAGAGAGCAGGCGCTCGTGTAAATGCATACGCCTATATTTAAATCATTTTTAATTCTAACGTTTATCGATTTCGTCCACAATCCGTTCAATCATTCATGTGGACCCTCCTCCTTTCCTCCTTTAAATACTGCCACCGCCGGCGACGGCGCCGTTGTGCCCCTTAACCACCGGACTAGTCAAATACTTTGTAAATATTTCACGTTCATTTTAAAAATTACCGAAAAACAGGTAACAAAAGTACAGGCGCAAGAATAAGGAACGTTAAAGACAACTGATACTGGTTGTCCCCACCGCCGAATATCATTCCTCAATGGTCACAATACAAACCGAATCAGTTTGTGCAAGGCTCTCGTTGACTTGGCCGTTGTGTACACTGGTTACACTAGACATAGACATAAGTGTTTACACTTTAGGGCTTATACCATATCGCCACAGTAGCCCATCCCAGGTGTACACACAGATTACATTTCAACGGTGCGCGTTTCGTAAATATGTTTTTGCAACAGCTCTACTTCTGTATGAGAATCAACACTATTTATAGACGGAGGCTAATTTTTAAAAGTAGTTGGCTATCGTTTGCTGATCATCCGGGCGGAATCTCAAAACAGTTGCCTCTGTTTTTCATCGGGCGCATACCTTCCTCCTTCAATTACTTCGGTCCTTAAATTAATGATGTACATGAAAATGTAACACCAAGGCCTGGCACCTTGCACCGGTACAGCGCTTACAACATCTGATGCCTGATCCTGTAGCGAAGTCATTAGAACCGTTGTTCTTTCTATCAGCGACCATGAGCTGAAATCGGTTGCTGCCACAAACAGCTGGACCGGATGGTGTGTTGTCGGCGAAAATTTGCGAGCCGCCGCCGTTTTCAACTGATGTTTTTATAATGTCGTTAAACTTAACATCTACGCTCTGGCTATATCTACCCTTATTAGATTCCTTCTAACTGAAATTCCACTCAGTCGACGGCCTTCCATGTTGTCTCTCATGGAATTTGCTCGTAGCCTACATGATTATCCTATAATTTTTATTGGAAGCTTGTGTTTTATCATTAATTTCCTCATTACCTGCCAACATTTCATAATTAATGGCTTGTTTTTTATTCAACTTTCATGTAACTATTAAACGCACAAAGCTTAATAATTCTTGTTAAAATACGTTTCTCACACACGAGAGCCATAAACGTGAACCGATCTTTCTTGCGAACAGATTTTATCCGACGATAGAATGAAGGATAATAGCACGGCATTACAGGCTACTGCGTTCCGAACCCTACCTGAGGATCCCACCTCAGCACATAGGCCTACCACTGTGCTCCACTCTTTGTTGTTTACCATAATTTCATTTAACATTTTCATTAATAAATCTAAATCATAAGAAAAAATAAAGCTAAATCATTAGAACTAGCCATTTTTATCCTATAAATTTTAAATTACTCACAAAGTTAAAACAAATTGCTGATACAATATTAGGCCTATAGGTAGTCCTACTTAGGGAACAGTCGTTAACAGAACGGCAAAGATTTTCTACGTATTGGAAGCAAAATGGTGACCCTTCTACGCTTTAAGAACAATTTAAAGCATAGTAGAAATGACCATAACAAAAATTTTTTCCCCGTCTTTTACACTAGTTTTGACCATGTTTCCAAGAACTTTCATTCACAACCATTTCAACACAGTTCATTCATCTGCAGTGCATTATCCATGCCACAAAACACTTAATTTCTTAAAATAAACACCTTATTCCCTTAACTAGTTTAAGGGCATTTTATTTCACTTGGCAACAAAATCTTACGCTTATTTACTTTCATCTCATCGGCACTAACAAACTTAATGGTAAAATAATCTGATCGATTTTCGCCCAGTTTTAACAGACAATGGTCGACTTCGGCTAAACTGAGCGTCATTTCGGGCAGATAAACATTTCAGTATTTCTTCATACGTTCGATCTCGGTTGTAGGCCTATTCAGTTCTGCTCCAAAACGCAATTCAGTGAAATAATCCGCCCAAATAATCCCATAAACCCATGCGCCTACAAACTCCCGCCCAATGTTGGACCCAAATACGAGGGGGTACCTAAAAGAAACCGGAATTATTTTTTAAAACTATTTATTTTTAATTTTTTTACAAAAGAACCTTATCCCCTTCAAAATACTCTCCATTACAACTAATACATTTGTCCCACCGGTGCTTCCACTGTTCAAAACATTTTTTGTACTCCTCTTCAGTGATGGCTGCCAGCTCATCCGTCGTTTTTTTCTTGACATCATCAACGTTGTTAAATCGGAGACCTTTCATGCCCCTTTTCATGCGTGGGAACAAGAAAAAATCACACGGAGCCAGATCGGGTGAGTACGGTGCGTGTGGTAGCAAAACCATGCCGTTTTCGCCAAAAACTGGGTAACCGAGATTGCCGTGTGTGCAGGCGCGTTGTCGTGGTGGAAAAACCAATCCCCTGTCTGCCACAAATTAGGTCTTTTACGACGAATGCTGTTTCGTAGTCTTCTTAACACTTCAAGATAAAAAGCTTGATTTACCGTCTGGCCTGGTGGAACGAACTCTGAATGGACAATTCCCCTCACATCAAAAAAAACAAATCAGCATTGTTTTGATGTTCGATCTGACTTGACGACTTTTTTTTGGTCGGGGTGATAATGAAGTCTTCCATTGACTGGATTGTTGTTTGGTTTCTGGGTCGTACCCATAGCACCAAGACTCGTCACCCGTAATGATCTTTGACATGAAATCTGGATCAGTTTCAAGCTGTTGTTTCAAATCACTACACGTTTCAATTCGACGTTCCTTTTGAGTGTCTGTCAGAACCCGAGGCACAAACTTGGCAGCGACTCTTTTCATTGTCAAGTCTTCTGTTAAAATGCGTTGGACTGAGCTCCAAGAAACCCACTAACCTGTGATATTTGGTCAATGGTCTGTCGTCGGTCTGTTCGTACAATTTCTTTCACTTTCACAACATTTTCGTCTGTTCGGGAAGTCGATGGTCGTCCAGAACGAGGTTTGTTCTCAATCGACATGTCGCCATTTTTAAAGCGCAAAAACCACTCGTACACTTGGGTTTTTCCAATAGCGTCGTCTTTGTAAGCTGTGTTCAACATTACAACTGTTTCCGCGGCGTTTTTACCGAGCAAGAAGCAAAATTTCACAGCCGCACGTTGTTCATTAAAACTTGCCATCATGAAAAACGACACGAGCACAAAACAGCACTAGCGAGAACAATCACTGCACGAGAACAGAACAAGCTAGATCAACGAACAAAATGGCATTGAACTGGCAATGAGTAGCGCTACAAGCAGCCTAGTGGCGGGAATTTGTACTGCACAAGCTCCGCCCACAGCAGAGCTATTCCGGATACTTTTGGGTACCCCCTCGTAAGCCCGTACGCCTAGACTCTAACTCTTCCATGATGAGCCGAAATAGGCCTACGCCTAGTGCTATACGTACGCCTATACATACAAATTTCAGTTCATTCCACTTAGCCTGTAGCCTATTTGCATCTGTGGTTAACGAACGCTCTGCTTTGCTGTTTTATCGGCTGGATGCACTATTTCACTTTAAAAAATTTCTTAGCACGAGTCATCCCAATAGCGGAAGCAAAATATTATCTAATTTAAATAGCCTACTGATGTTGGTAACGTGCTCGCCTCTCATCACGCGGTCTTGGGTTCGAATCCCACTCGGGCATGGCATTTTTTCATACGTTACAAAAAATTCATTTCATCCTTCACCGTCTGCATTAGCAGCAATTTGCAAAACAGTCGGACGTTAAACAAAAAAATAAATAAATAAATAAAAAAATAAAAAAAATGATTAATTGTGATAGCCTAATGTTTATGATGAAGCACTGAACTACACAAAAAGCAACGGAGTAGCCAATAAGTAAGGCTACTGTTCCAGAAGCAGACATAAACATAGGCCTAAATAGGCCCGTGTTGATAGCCTACAGTGTACGCCTTATGTGTCCGTCACTGACCCCTGGCCGTCCGATAGTGACCGTCGCGTCGCACAGTGGGAGGAAGTGACCTTCAAGTTGGCAACAAATATTTAGGAATTCATTTTGAATTAAAATGACGTTGCAACTTTCAATTGAAGGTGTTTTGTTACATTCAAGTCCATCTATGAAAGTGCTATTTTCATATTATAGGCCTAGTATTCAACTGAATAGAGTAGACAACTAGTAAAGCCGTAGATAGTCTAATGTAGAAAGCTTCAAAAACCACCACTGACACAGGATGGCGACATTCAGTGGTGATCTTTTCTATTTGGTGGCCCTGAAAAGGAAAAGGGCCGTTTAAGCGGTGGTCGTCTTGATGGGACGCGTCGGTCGTAGTCGTCGTGGTGGTCGAGGAGCTGGGCGACACGGCGTGTTGTCGTCCAGCGGAGACGTCATCTTCTTCCCTCGCAGTAGTGCATCGATGGCTGCATCGTCGGGTCCGGTGGGCGTAAGGCTTTGTCGAGGGACCGCTGTGAGCACCGCTCGCGTCAGCGGGCGATGACGGTCCGGTCGACGGCTTACGGTGACGGGTCGGCGAGCGGAAGCATCATCTTCTCTCTTGCGGGGTCGTCGATTAGTCTTCGCTGGAGTCCTGTAGCCTTGTGACGGGTTGGACGTCTTGTCTGCTGTCTGGATCGGAGTTGAATCACTCGGCTAGTGCAGCGCTCTTTATATAGTTACCGAGAGCGCTGTGGTAGAGGGCGGCTACTGGCTCGGCCTTGATGACAAAAGGCCTCTGTCGGTGCGCAGCCGAAAGGTTTGTCGGTACGCCGCCAAAGGGGCTACCGCGCCGACAAAGGCCGGGAGAACTATTGAAGGCCGGCAACACAGTAAATGATTAATTAGAAGGGGTGGCGGTGACACAACCTATAATAAAATGGCTCCAAATTTAAAAAGAGAAAAAACACGAAAGATAAAATATATAGGCCTATATAAGTTATTCATTTGTAATTGTTTTAAATTTGATTACTGATTACTAGGTGATTTACTAGGTGGATTGCACA
This sequence comes from Catonia carolina, assembly GCA_035578175.1. Classification (NCBI taxonomy): domain Eukaryota; kingdom Metazoa; phylum Arthropoda; class Insecta; order Hemiptera; family Achilidae; genus Catonia; species Catonia carolina. The sequence goes on along the minus strand of JAQMRL010000001.1, from coordinate 17,894,665 downwards.
TGATTCATTTATTCAGACAAGATTTCATTCATAAACCATCAATAAAATGTTTAAATTAATCGTTAAGATAGGCCTGATGTCTTTTGATTTTAACATATCAGAGTCTGCTAATTTAAGCACGTGGTTCGGATTTTTATTGCCCGCTCCCTTAGTGACAAAACGTCCTTTCTCTTCTGTTCTCCCCTAAGGCACAGTAGGCCAATGTGATTTTAAAATGGCCAACGTGACTGGTTTAAAAATACAAATTCAAGAGTGATTCGAGATAGGCAGCGCACGATAATGTGAGAGCGCCGTCTGCACGGAAAAAATGATCGATTTGCAGGTGGCAGAGATCAGAAGTGAATGAAATTTCATGTGTCGGTGTTTGGCGCCATCTGTCCGCTTTTAGTTAGGCCTATTAATCGATGCAAAGTAAAGTTGGTGGAAAACAGGAACACGTAGGCTATGAACAGGCGCATCCTCACTTTTCTTATATGAAAAGTGTAGGCCTACGCCTAATATAAGCCCAGATGCTTTTATTATTTTTTTATACTGAAACAGGATTCATGCGCGGGAAAAAGAAAACTGGTTTGATCCTAGCCACCGGACCAATTTTTTTGAATGTTCTCCCTTTGGTACGGATAAATTTTCGCTTGTTTACGATAAACTCGCTCGAGACAACAGGGAAAAGTCGGAGGTGAAAAATGACAAAAAAGAAGCTGATGGATCTGATGGACACTGGGTGAGTAGGCTATGGGGATTGTGTAGACGTGAAATTGGACGGATTGCGACACAATTGGAATGTAGGCCTACGCGCACAACTGTCATTTAATGTAATGGTAAAATGTGTGATTGCGAATGAACCTCTCATATTGTAATCGAATGTGAAGATAAAGAAGAGTAGGCCTCTCGCGTGATAGGCTACTGCTCACGATTGCCTATTTCAGCCTTCCATCAGTCACTGGATCGATTCGGTTGAACTTCGCTTCAATCTAGCAACAGAAAAAAAATCAGCAGGCCAACAGAAAAGAATGTTATACAAGTAAACGATCGGATCTAAAACTCATCGGTTTGAAAATATTTTATTGAAATTTTTCGCGGATACGGTGCGAAAGCCACCGGGTCGGAAAATTAAAGGTAATTGGAGCATTGAAATGAACCGAAATAGATGTTTGAAGGGGCCGTTAAAGAAAGAGGGTGCTGTCCATGCCACGTGTCCCCTTTGCCACATCCCCTTTTAGCTAACTAGAATCTTGTGCTCGTGCTTTAACAATAACCCTCTAACTTCTCCCCTAACCCATAACTCCCATTATTGGCTATTATTTGATCCAGCATCCCTTACATAACTTGTATACATTTAAATCAGACACTGTAATAATGTGAGTTAGTTAGGGCCACCCAATCGTGTTAACTAGACGCTCACAACCTTAATCCTTAATCCACGATGGGCCTACGCCTATTGTTAACCTACCGATCACCCAATCAACCTTATACGCTGACTAATTATTCATATTGTTCTTTATCATTATTTCGGAAAAACCATGCGCTCGTATTCCGGGAAACTAGCTGCGTATAGCCTAAATGCGACTGTTCTCATTAGGAGCTCTTTTCCCAGCGGCTCGTACATAATCATAATCTTTTCGAAGAACGCATATTTTAGCTAGTAGGTAATACATTTCAAACTACCTCTTGTCACCGTCAATGAACGGAAGAATAGTAACAGAGACTGCTCAGAGACTGGTGTATTCGTGACGAGGTTCTGAATACTGTAGGCCTACCTCTACTTGTGGGTCTGAGGAAGAGGTGCTACTTCCTCAGTTTGTTCAGTCATAGGCCTATGATTGAGTGTGGCCGGAGAATAGGCCTACTATGTCAGTTAGGCCTACACATGTAAATCTGTAAATGCTTTAAATGTTGTTAAACGATGGCGTAATTTATTGCAGGAGAAAAAACAGATGAAGGCCGCGTATTCGGTGAAGGGCATAATGAAGGATCAATTTCGACGGTTGTGGTCAGAATTGCCTACAATGAGGCATCAGGGACTTCTTGCTACGGTTAGCAAGGAGGATGATGACTTACTTTATTTTACAATTTATCGTTTGTCGCGGGTGAAAGGCATTCAGGTGGCTTGAAATTGGCTTATTTATTGTTTGGAATGAAAGGGAAGTGGGCATGTCGAGAGTTGAGCGAAAGAAACTCAATTATCAATTGAACGAACGTTTAGCGGGTCTCGATGTGTCTGTGTAGATGAGGACAGTTGTTCAACCCCGCGGTTAAAAATGACAAAAGAGAGCATTCATCGCATTGTTTTTCTAAAGACTTGTACCGTTCATAAAACAGAAGAAACAAAGGCATTTTCGGCCCACAGCTGTCGTCGCCGCACAAATTGCTAACAAAGCACTAGCAATTATGCGGCTCGACACGACACACGCGCACATACGCACATGATGCGAGCCTATCTACTCACTGACACGCTCTTAAGAAACATATTGTGCATACTAGACAATGCGGCTGAATATCACAAACACTTACTAGGCTTACCCCACCGCCCACTCCTAATTGTTTATGTCCTACCTACCTACCTACCACTATCCACCATCCACCATCCACCGGGTAGGCCTACGCTACGCTCTTGTTAGCCTGTTAACGGCCGCCAATCTGCTGTAAAATTTCATTCGTCGTCTATCGGAAAGCCTTTCTCACAGGATTACCGTAGGCCTACTGGTAGACCGTCTGGTCTACTAATAGCCTAACATATGATATAAGCAAAACACTTCATTTGCGGATTCTGTTATGACAGTTACACCATTTTCAGACTCCGCTCGTTAAAAGGAGCGGATCGACTTTAATGATGTTTTCTGCAGATGATGGTAGGCTATTTTGCCGGAGCAAATTACCATTTCCTCGTAGGCCTGCTACAACCGGTCGAGCCGATTGGTCATAAGTGCCTTTATCGACAAGAAAATAACTTTTCAGTTAAGGCCGTCTTATAAAATTTTCATCTGATTTTTATAGGTTCGATGACAAGTGACATTAAAATATGTAAATTGCAATTCGGTTTTAAACAGATTACATTCAACACGAAGTGAGTGCTTCGATTCAATGTTTTCTTTATGAAGGAAAAAGTTTCATTCGACTGAAATATTTTCTTTGGGTGTCCGTCGTTGTATAAATTTTAACGTAACAAGTAAAAAAAATGTAAAGTAACAAAAAATATACTTGAAAATAAGTATAGGCTAATAGCCGTAAGCTGTAGGGAGAGAGAAGGTGTTACAGTAGGTGACTCATTAATATGTATGGGAGAGGTGTAAGGAGACGGGTGGTTGTCGGCATTGGGCCTCAGGCATCAGCGAGTCGGTGAGTTGGTGGATGAGAGAGAGAGAGAGAGAGAGAGAGAGAAAGAGAAAGAGAGAGCAGCTCGGCTGGAGCAACGAAGAGAACGAAGAGAAGCCCGACAGAGCGGCTGAGTGGCGAAGCTTTACTCAATCCGGTCGTAAAACAGAGACAGAACGAAAGAATAAAAAAGATAGATAAATAAGACAAAGGGGAGGCAGATTTCAACGTAGGCTGTCATTAGGAATGCACACACGCGCTATCTCATACTTACATGGACTACCATATTAGTCGGCCTATACAAACAACAAACGCACACTCACACAAAATAAATAAATGTACGTATTCTGTTGTGTCATTAGGTTAGACGGTTTGTTGTGTTGTTCTCCGGTTTGATTGGCTCATAAAACCAGCCGCCACTGTTCGGAGCCGACGCGACGCCTTACTTCAATGAATCCATACGTTTCATTGTTTCTGAATAGAGCCACGTCACAAGATTCACAGATTTCATGATTTCATGATTTCATGGAGTTATCGGTTTCTTCATTGGGCGATATCGTCATCGAATCTCCAAACACAAACCTCCGGTCGCTCTTATCGATTTTTCCTCTCATTCAGTTTTTGTGAAGAATTCGTGGGTCTTTTCCGTTTTCTGTATGCCACGTTCAAGTCCGAATACCCTGGAGGGTTACACGATTCTCCCACTCCTGCGTCTAGAGTACCAGTGACTAGCAACATTCCTGCGTAATGTCAACCACTCCGATTTCACAGTTAATTACTAAAAGGTTTGCATAGCCAGTCGTCTAATATGAATTTTGTAGTTACTTAATAATATTCGGACGGAGGATGATGCTGCAGAGTTCCCCAAGGAAAAGGAGATATTGCATAATCCCAGAAGATGTGACAGCTAAAAAAGTCTGTGTGAAATACTCAAGACTTACTCTTCCCAATGTAAATAATTAAAAAATAAAACGTAATGTAATAATAATTTATTGTAAAATATAATGTAAATAATTAGAATAAATTAAAGTAGGTAACTTGTAAATAAAAAGAATATAAAATAATAAAAAAACTCAAAATAAAACAATCTTAATAAGAAATAAAACAACAGAACGTGTCACATAGCCTAGTATTTTCTACTTTAAACTGGGACTGGGAAGGACGTAGTACGGGTGCTTGTTTCTTTTTTTTAACGTCCGACTGTTCTGCAATTACTGCTAATGCAGACGGTGAAGGATGATTTTTAGTAACGTATGAAAATATGCCGTGCCTGAATGGGAATCAAACCCAAGACCGCATGATGAGAGGCGAGCACGTTACCAACTACGCCAATGCGGCCGGCATAGACACACACGTGCGTGTGTCTGTCTCAGTTTAAATTTCAGTACGGCAGGGAGTGGGAGAAATGAACACTTGTGCAACCCTTCAGGGAATTCGGATTTGATAGTGGCATACACAAAATGGAAAACACCCGAATTCGTTTTTGCAGTTAAGAACGTAGTTTACTAGTTTTCCTCATCGAAGAGACGGTAGGGGTCAGGTTAGGGTGCGCAGTAGCCGATCACGTCACCGGTGCTTAATAACACGGCCAGCTGTTTGTATCATTTCGGTATTTGCGAATGTTGTCCGTCCGTCTAATAACCGCATACGGTATTATGTGAATTCTTTGTGCATTAATTTAATCGAATATATTATTGAACTTAACAAAAACTAGTAAATATTTAGGCCTAATAATAGTTGCGTGTATTAGGATATGTATTTAATTTTTTTGTTATTTCTAATACTTAGTAAGTTTATATCTAGTAAGTTCTAATATAGTTACATTGAAAATTGTTACGGGTTGTGGTAACAATGAAAAAAATATACATGAAAGATTTTCGTTTCATCGTTTTCCGAAAGATGAAACCTTAAGAGAAGCATGATTGTATGCTTATCCTACATTTTTTCGGTTGACCCTGCGCGTGTTTGTGGTGTTCATATTGAAGACTGTGACGATGAACACGATTTAAAATCTGAACTTTGTAACTTTAAAGCTACAAAAAAAAAAATTAAAAGCCTGCAATTCCACATCATAAGATACCAGTTAGCGAAACTGTTTAAAATTTTAGTGACCCCGAAAGAAATTTGAGACATGAAAAAAGAGAAAAATAGTAGAATTCCTTGTTCCACAAGGAGAAAATTATGGTTGTTATGAACCTCCTATTGCTAATAAAAATAATCCTATTTCACCCCGAACTACTATGCAAAAGAATCTGAAGATTTTATAGCGTTGAAAACGAAAATTTGTGTCTGCGAGAAAAAATTACTGAACTTTTACGAGAAATAACTTATAAAAGCCAAAAACCCAGATTTAAAAAAAATTCGCTGAATACGAGTTTAAAACATCTTTTTGCGGAAAATAACAAATAACTTTAGGCCTAACTGTTAAATATTCACAACCATTTTATTTTCCTACAAGTAGGCTACTGAATATCATGAATTTATTATTTTATATTACAATTACAGACTTGTTTAAACATTTTTATTTCATAATGTGAATATCTAAAGAAAATCTGTTTACTTAAATCGTCAATGAAAAATGGCAGGAAATTATTTTATATTTTACTTATATTTCATTAAAATTTTTTATAATTATTATTTTTGCTGTTATTATTATAGTAGACAAAACATAATTATTACATTAGTCTTAATTAGTCCAATATTAGCCCAATATTAGTCTTAAATTTTGAAGAACGAAGTTAAAAAAACTGGTGCTTTCCGCACCGGTGACGTCATTTGCTAGTGACGGTAGGCCTATGTACTCATAACGGCCGGTTGTGCGCGTACCCCTACCGTCTCTTCTATTTACCGTGGTTTTTCTATTAAATGATTGATTTGTCGCATATCGGAATGCATTTCATTTCGCTTGAAAGATAGAAACTAAAATTTATTTCCTTTTAAATGAACAACACACTAAGTAGGCCTACATGCACCTTTAAAATGTTCAACCTCTGTAATAGCCTACTTAACGCTAATAGCCTAAGGCCTAACTAAATTAACCAAATGTTTGTTATACCTGCAAAGTAGTCCTGTGCCCAGGTATCGGGCTTGTAGGCTATATTAATGAAGTCTTTGCGATTCATATTCCACATAGGGCCTAATTAGGCCTACATTCTAATAGACATTTTACACATTAGGTAGGCTATCGATGATTTTACAAAGGCCTACTAAAAATAATAAGTTATAACATCATCGTGAGAACTGGTTTGTGATTAGGGCCTATAGGCTACTTAACTATTGTTAGACAAAAACAAAACAAAGTATTTAACTATTAAAAACGGAACAATTGCAATCGTAATTATAAAAATTCAATCAATGTAGCCTGCTGAACGTTAATATAGTTATGATTAGGCTAATATTCTAGACTTATATCTCTTCAGGTAGGCATTCATTTATTTCTATGAAGGCCTATGTCTTATATTCTCATTGTATAGTTTAATATTTTTATTAGCATACGCGCGCGTGCATACACACACACACACACACACACACACACACACACACACACACACACATACAAACACAAACACACACACACACATAATTTTTATGATTCTTAAAAAGGGGCAAGTTAGTATTTGTAAAATATAACCTGAACGGATCCACCATCAACAAACGTAGTAGTAGTAGTAGTAGTAGAAATACATTTGCTTAGTAAATTTGAAAGGTGGTGGTGGTGGTATGTAGGCGTAGGCCTAATTGGGTGGCAGGTTATAAGATGATTGGCGGCGGACACTGAACAAATTGTTATTGTTGGTCATAAACGGTACTACAACATTTTTAATACGTAATTGTCCAACTGTCATAACATTGAACGCATAAAACAGATCCCAACTGAGATCTGTCCAAGGCAGATGATATTAGGCCTATCTGTTTTCGGATCATCGAAACGTTAATAAAATTACTGTTATCGTCCTCACCTTCGCCCCATGCTCATATTGCAAACTGGAATAAAGATTGGGCGTAAGCAAAATAAATAAGTTTGACTTTGTCAGTGGCCCTTAATTTAGAGGTATTACATTAAACTTTTTTTTAAATTAATGTTTTAATCACATTGCTAATATGCAGATCCCATCGCATGTGTGGATCGACCTGAACGACTGAGGTATCGACACAATCAACCCTCGCTTATTTCGGACACTGACACCGAGATCCGCTACATCTTCTACAATTTAAGGGATGAATATTTTTGTACTATCAAAATTCGATGGTTGACCACCAAAGTTGGGAAAAGTTCATGTAAGTACTTTTCTTAATGTTGAGTGTTAAGATGTGTTCATGTAACCAACAAACAGCCAGTTCTAATTGGGCAGCCTTTTTCACATCATCCCATGCTTCGTTAGTAAGTTTTAGCCTACGAGTAATAATGGATCGCCAGCAAATGAAATTGAAACACCATCGGTCTACTAATATCTAATTTGAAATGCTCGTTCACATAGATCAAAAAAAGCACCGGGGACAAAACTGTTCCTGGCGGTAGATCATATTAAGAAAAACATTTTCTTCTGGTTTTAGTATTACGAGTAAGAAATTGAGATCGATTTTTTAAATAACTAGTAATTTAAGGGGTATACTGTGAATTCCAAGTCTCAACGATTTTTGTAGTCATCTAGAATGTGGGACAGTTTCAAAAGCTTTCGCCAAATCTTAGAAAATGATCTTGTACTTTAATTTATACTATATGTAAGTAGTTATATATAAGTTACTCAAAGCCTACTTTATTTCCAAAAAAATATTCAATTCTATGACTTTGGTACTACATCTGTTTAATTTATATGTATACACATTTTCTCTACTATCACACCGATTCCAATTTCAAATTTAACAGAATCACATATGGTAAAACAACTATGCGCCAGGATATAGGGCTACCCGATTTAGGCTAGTGTAGGCCTATGTAGGCAATTGATAACATAGACCGGCTAGATGAACCGCTCCATCCGGCCCTGTCACTAGGCCGGAAACATTGCTGCTCATCGATATCCCTATCCCTGAAAAGCGTTCGCTTTTATTTTTCTACCCTACAAATGACTCCACAACATGGAACTACGAGCAGGCCTCCAGAAATAGGCTACATCAATCGTAGCACAACCAAATAGGTCTACTAGGCATGACAATGGAATAAGCAGAACAAGTAGGCATACTTTGGTGGACGTCAGGTTCATCCGCAACCTTAGTCATTTAGATAGGCCTATCTCTAGGACCGAGTGAGTTCAGGTTTTTCTTATGTCAGGGTGAGATGATAGGCCTAATAATATGAACGAGGCCGACCTTATCCATGCGAGTATAGGCCTAACGTAGGCCTACTACCACGTAAAGTGAACCGCTCAATGTCCGTGCTGTCAATTCAACGCTCCGTTACATTTTTAAATTAGCATCAACTTATATTGACTACGTTTCCTAGTCATAGGCATGTTTCATGCCTAACACATTCAGTTGGCCTGAAAGTCTAATTGTGCTTGATCCACTGATTTTTTTGGATGTAAGAAAGTTATTTTCGGTCAAATAAATTATCGAAGTTTTTTGAGGGAAGGAAACTGTTAGTGAACAGTTTTGGTTGATTTTTTCTTAACCCTTACAGTGCCTAGCGTCCTAATAGGCTATTGTGAGTTCCTACCGAAAATGCCAGCAGCCTACTTTTACGCGATTTGTACCATTTTATAATCTATCCATAACATGGCTATTTTTTAAGGTAGGCCTAAGCTATATTAATGACTTTTTTGTTTTGTTCACAATGAATTTGATCTGTATTGCATTCAACTTGGAGCACATTTCTAAAAATTTACAATGATACGTAGTCATTTTTGTGGAAATTTCTTTTTTAATTAAAAATAAATCACCCTAAAAAATTATGTTACTCAATTTCACTAATACAACACTTTAAAGACAATTTAGCCTAATTACGCAAAATCACAAAAAATCATTTATTATTGTAATAAATAAAAATACTGCGATAAAAGTTTCTTACTGTTTATTTTCATACGTTGTTAATAAAAATTGAGTGAAAAATAAAAATTCTGTGAATTTTTTAGTCGACTTACTAATAAAAGTATGACGCCGACATTTTTTGGTTGAACTGCTGGCGTCCTAATAGCCTATTAGGACGCTAGGGACTGTAAGGGTTCAAGCGATGGATTTCATTACGAATGCACTAACACCAGGCTAAATAATTATACGTGACATAAAATAAGATACATTTTTAAAAAATAAGGGCCAAAATCGAGAATGAAAAAGAGAACGGGATGTCTGCTAGGATACGCAAGCAAAGGATTGTGGAGTTTATTTGGAGGGTCTAGGAAAACCATGAAAGATGTGACAGAACAGCACCATAAGTAGGCCTACAGACGCTGTGGTGGAAGCAGTGATTCTAGGCAAGTGATTTTCAAGACGCGTCACCTCTTCACCTAATGACGAGCATTTCTCTGTTTACTCCACTATAAATTGAATGAAACATGCGCATCGGGCCTACAAGTTTTAATTGCACTCCTGGAATTTGGGGTATGCTATTAGTGTTGGTTGCCTTTTTACCTGACATCGAAAAAAGAGAACTGTGGTCGATTTCGATTAGGCATAATAGTTTGAGTGCCAGCGTACTGGGCGTACTCAGTGGTGGTTATTTGCTCAAGTGAAGTGGTAGGGCGGTGGGCAAACGGGCAAACGGGCAGACGCTCTTCAAAAGGGTGGTTGGCGGTTGTGGTAGGGCGGTGGGCAAACGGGCAAACGGGCAGACGCTCTTCAAAAGGGCGGTTGGTGGTTGTGGTTCTCTCACATAAAACGATTGGCGCAGTTTTCCCCACCCTACTCTAAATATTGATTCATTGATTGCGCTCGCACCCGGTTCGCCATTTTTCTATTTTCTGATAGGCCTATAGTTTATGCAATCCTTGTTTGTTCCTCTCTTGTGATCTCACACTGTCCGCCATATTTCGCTAGTGAAAAGTTAAATGAACACCGTCTTATGAACCTCGCTTCTCACAAACTGTTTAACTTGTATCTGTCTGATAGAATACTTTTACGTACAGCCAAGAGTGTGCTGTTGACTCGTGACCGACTTAGGCCTACTACAACGCAGGGCTGACTTATGGCGCTTATGGTGATCGGTAGCTGTCCACTTTAGCTGTTCACTTTCAGGCCTACTGTTCGTACTCGATCGGACGCTTCCTAAAATAAACTCACAGCAGGCGTATATTATCATCTCTAACGACTGCGTTGAGGTGAACCCGTTGTTTCACGAAACTAATTCGATTCGACCGAAATTCTTTCTTAAAACTGGTCGCCTTAAGATGAAATACCATTGACGGAGATGGGTCACCGGTCAGTGCTTCTCATCAAAGTTGTTGCGTGGGTGACCCGTAGGTTACACGGGTGAAATTCAGAAAAACTCTGTATCACGCGGTTGGTTTTGAAAATTGTCTAAATTAACAGATTAAGTAATAATTTCTGTCTACTTACGCCTAAATAACGTAGGGCCTAAATGAACTTCAACACTAAGTAGCCTATAGGCCTACATTATGTAGTACGACAGGTCAAAATGTTTTCTACAAATGAATTGTCAATCGAGTACAGTGTTCGCACTCGCAAACTCATTTGATATTGTCCATTAAACAGTTACCATTTTAATTAACAAAATATAAATAGAATAGCCTATAGGCCTACACTGGAAAAACTGTAAATAACAAACTTTCAAAAAATAATTTTATGACAGAATAATTTGATACCCAGTTTTAAACGTAGTCTATATTTGAATAATTTTGAACTAAACCGATATTAAATTAAATTAACATTACTTGTCGGGTTAGACTACGGTTCGGTACCGTTTAGGTTCCTGAGCTCTATCCCGATCTTATATAGAAAGACCTTCTCGAGCGAAACATGAAGAAAGGGCGATGATCCAGGAGACTCCACAAAGGGATTAGGCCTACAGCAGATGTCAACATAGGCCTACATCTGATAACCTTAAATATTAACACTATCAATATCCTGATTGGTGGTCAACAACCGAAATTTAACCGATAAATCGCGTAACGTAACAATTATAGAAACAAAATTTTGACCGAGTATTTTTAAACGGCAAAAGATAGTTTTCAACCATTTTAATGTAGACTAATCCGATTGGGTTTAACTCCAAAGCGTCCGCAGAACGGGCAAAGAATTCGATAACACTTCAAGTGTAAGACAAATAGCAGTGTTGAATAGGCATTCAGGTAAGAAGGCAGGCAGGGGGGGGTTTAGGCGTACATATCACAAACTATCACGTACACACACATATTATTCACCCGCCAGTTAATGAGTACGTTTCCTATCCTAGGCTGGTACTTATCTTCTACATAGGCTTACTATTCAAACAATTAGGCCTAGGTAAAAAAATGAAAAAATAAAAATGAAAACAAATTACAGAAGACAACACAAGGATACCGGGTGGATGATTACGTCAGTGCAGCCTATAACCTATCAGCTGATGTCAGGTGAATAGGCTTCGGCTTACGCTAGGCTTGGCACAGCCTTACAGACGATGTGAATGGAAACGTACCGAACGTTTTCAAATCAACCTTGAAGTGCTCCATCTTCCATCTCACTGTAATGATACATTGCAATAATTGTAAATCTGATTTACTACTAGGCCTAGTAGGCCTAGTAGGCCTATCATCCTCACCTCGACAACCTCCAACACTCATCTACTCATGCACACTGACTGCCTAATAGGCCTGCCTGCCTGCCTGCCTCACCATGTTGCCGCCATAGTGCGGGCAAAAAATTATATATAGACCTACACTAATGATAGCAGCTAATTAATTGCATTTCACCAGTCCGACTTAAGTAACCTACTGGTTAAGGCCTTTTAAACGAAACGATCCCGGTGACTTATGCGTCTGGCGAGTGACTGCGGGTGTTGACCAAGCACAGCAATAATTTTTCAAAAGTTATCAAGCCTATCGCTTTCCATATCAACAAGTTAACTTTCCGACAAGTCGGCAGGTGCATACCGACGTCCAGCCTTTTGTGCAACTCCTCGGTGAAAATAATGTCTGCAGTCGATGGTCAACAATATTAGCATTACAGTTAAAATACGAACACAGCGTAAGAAGAATAGAAAACTCTTCGTTAATAATGAGAGGCCTACATATCCTAAAGCAAGCCCAAACAGTTTATAGCAGATCTTTGTCTTGAAATTATCTTTCCGATCAAATTTACAGTAATGTTTTTTAAGTGTATCCAAAAGACTCCAGGAAGAGAGAACAGGCCTACGACATGTCAAGGTAAAAATGATACGCCTAAATTAACACTATGTTAAATTGATTACTTTACCGATTCATTTATTACCACTACTTAGACCTACTTGGTGACTGACTTCAATCACCATCTCTTCCAGTCATTATCATTATCAAATAACACACAATTTGCCTCAGCGTGTACGCACCCTACTTTTACTATCTATTCTAGGCCTACGTTTACTAAAACTAGTCATTTAAAACTAACGAGCAGTTTTTCTTTAGCGATATTATCCCCCCCCCTCACCAAACATGTACATAATTATGCAGTCACCCACTGGTGCTAGCACTTATTTTCTAATATCACTTACACAGTGTTCCATAAACATATTAATTTCTTAAATCTCTAACTTAATCCTTTTGTTAATTTAAACATTAATTTAATAACTTGGGCTAATATATATATATATATATAAGTATAGCCTATATTACGACTTTAAAATAGCTTAATACTGTATTATTTATAGCTAACCATTAGTTTTAGTAACTTATATTATATAGGCTACATGACTTAAATGTAACTTAAGATACTTTTATTTATAGTTTAACAGTAGGCTACTTTAATAGTGGTTTTCAGTGGCTCAGTCCTCTTCAGTCACCTAACTATTAATTACACTACTATCCAACAGTTGAATTGCTTCAATGTTGACGTGATCGTGAAGACGATCTTCGTGTTTCCTTGCACTCTTACACGTTTCTTCTGCTCCTCTATTTACTTGCAAGTCATAATGAATATCGCTGTTGCGGGCATACCATGGAGCGTTTACAATGTTTCTGAGCACTCTGTATTGGAACCTTTGGATTGCATTTATATTGCTTACTTTTGTGCTGCCATAGGTCCTTACCGGTTTTAGCACTTGCTTGTGTAGAAGCAATTTATTGAAGGTTACAGTTCAGAGGTCCTACCGAGCAGCCAATACATCTTTCTATACTTAATTTGTAATTCTTCCTTTTTCTTCTTAACGTGTTCCTCCCACCTCAGCCTTGCATTAGGGTCATCCCAAGATACTTTGCTGGGTTGGCAAAAGGTACAGAATTGCCATTGATAGTTATGAGAATTGATTAACTTTCTCGTTGGGAAAATTTACATGCACTGACGTATTTTCATTGAATCTGATCTTCCATTTTCTGGTCCACGTAGTACTAACTACAGTTACATACAGCTCGCAGTAGTTTTTCGGTAGAAACCTCAACCGAATTTCCTGACGCCAGAATGACTGTGTCGTCAGCAAACGAACCAATAATTATTTTTTCACTTAGTGAAAGATCACACTGGTGTATAGCGTATACAAAACAGGACCCAATACGCTCTCCTCTGAAATGTCAACAGGTTTTTTTTTGGTTTAACGTCCGACTGTTCTGCAATTACTGCTAATGCAGACGGTGAAGGATGAAATGATTTTTTTTGTAACGTATGAAAATATGCCGTGCCAAAATGGGATTCAAACCCAAGACCGCATGATGAGAGGTGATCAATGCCAGCATTGATCGGTTTAGCTTCAGAATAACTGTCTTCCTGCTTCACCCATAAAACTCTCCGGAGATGTACCAATTCAGTATTCGAAATAAACAAGTCGCCAGCATTCTTTATAAGTTCTTTGATAAACCTTCATGCCAGACTTTATCAAATGCTTGGGCTACATCCAGAAAAACTGCAGAACAGATTTGTTTTCTTCCAGTGAATTTTTTATAACATTTGTGATGCGATGTACTTGATCGATCGTCGAATGTCTATTTCTAAATCCAAACTAGCGTGCCGGAATAATGATTTTTTTTGTCTAATTCTTGTTGAAGAAGGGTGTTGTGCATTTTGTATACACATCTTCTGTTAGAGCCACATCTTGAAATTGAAGAGATAAAGTAGCCATCACATGTGGTTAAAATTTAATTTCTAGGTGCTCTGCAAAAATTTGTGCTTTTTCTGAATTACTTTTGGCCCACTTTCCGTCTATTTTTTGTATTGAAGGTACATGCTTCAGGGTCTTTTAAGTCCCTTTGTAGCTCTCCACAGAGAATAATCAGGGTCTTTGCGGTTAGTCAGTCCTCTTAAAAAATGACTAAAAGTTTCGTTCTTAATAGATTTTTTTTCATTTTTAAGTTGTTGACAAAGACGATTAAAAATTGTTTTGTCGTAAGGGGTGACCTTGATTGTTGCCACTTGTTTCTTGCCTTCCTAACGAATTTCTAACGGGTAGTTATTACCTTTGGTTTTTCTTTTAATATCAGGCGTGTTCTTCCAAGCCGCCTGTTAAATATCTCTTATAAACTTTTCTACCTCATTATCTAAATGTTCCTTAGTTCGTAACGGCACCTGCAATTCAGTGACTAATTCTAGATCCCGCTGAAATCCTTCCCAGTCCGTGAGTTTGTTACATAGAACTGGATTAGACTGTTTTTTAATTACATTATTACTTATTGTTAATAAAATTGAAGCGTGATCAGAAAATAAATCATTGGATTTCTCTATATGTATAAATAAGACGATGAAACATTTTTTGATATAACAACAAACCATTAGATCTGGAATTGTTTTGAGTCAGTGAGCCAGTAAGTTGGTTTTCCTGTTGAATGAAATGAACGAAATATTATACTATAGTGTGGCTGCTTCGTATAACTCTCTTCCTTTTGTATTAGTTAAACGTGATCCCCAGTTGATAATGTTTTGCATTTTCGCCGCCTACAATAATTTTATTACCAAACTTATGTAGGCCTAACAATGCTAGATAATCATTTTTTTATTATTATATCGTGGAGGGCAATAAGCTGCTGATTGATACACATAAATTACTTGTATTTGTTTTAATTGTGAAAATAGGTGCTTGTATTCCAGCTTTTTGATATTTATTATTTTCATAATGTGAAATACCACTTTTTACTAATGTTGCTGTACCACCCCAACCACTATTGTGAGGGTGATTGGAATTGTATACTTTATACCCTTGCATTTTTATTATGAACTGATTAGTAAAATGAGTCTCGGAGATAAGACATAATTTATATCAAATTTTTGATATTCTAAATAAACGAGTTCTGCCTGACGCTGCAAAAGTCCGTCAACATTCCAGCTTACTATTCTAAGATCTTTGACCATTCTTCTTTTTACAGACTTTTGTCGCTATTTTCTAGTTGAAGTAGCCTCTCATCAAACTTTGTTATTAATTTTTCTTGCTTCTCTAACTTGGTTAAAATTAACTGTAATAGTTTATGTACATCCTGTTTTGCCGCTTCGGTATTTACTTCGTTTTCAATATTTTTATTACTATCTCGAGGTATGATATTTCTCCGAATTTACTTTTCTTATTTCCTAACGCTTTTCTTTCTAGAATATTTTTTTTAGGTTCTTCTACTAACACCGTTGAAATTTTTAATTGGTTTTTCTGTGGCTGTTTTGTAACTTTAGCTCTTATTTTCTGTAGCTCAATTGCTACATCTCCAAAATGAACACACTTTCGTCTTTCTTCATTTGGCTTTTTACAATTTTTTGTTAGATGCTTATTTGGACATTTAACATACCTGTACTCTTTATTACAGTATTTCTGTGTGAGTGCATAGCCTACTCAGGCATCGTTTAGCCTACTCAGTGGTATAAATTTATTTTTTCTAACTGCTTCTAATTCAACTTTACATTCTAAGATGTTTTTAATTTTATAAATTTTTCGTATTTCTTCGTCTGCTTCAAAAGACAATAAGAACATAGCCCTATCTAGTGGTTGCTTTGCTTTCCCCTTACCTAAGTTTGATAGCAGCATCAATGATTTTGAAGCCATTTGTCTTAAATTATTATACAATATTTTCTGGGTGGCAAGAATGGTGCAATTTTTTGCCATTAGATTTCTCTGATTGGTGTTTTGTCTGCTTGTTTTCATAAGAATGCCAAGTGAGACCATCCTCATTCAGCACTCTGGTGCCAATCCTGTATTATTCTGCATCTCTTAAATTAATTTTAAAACTATTTCCTGATAACAATTTAATAGAGAAGCTGTCATTAGAAATCAGCTTCGTTAGCTTTTCGTATAATAAATTATACGATTTAACTTCACCTAAGTTACTATTACAGGTGAAAGTGGGGGTAATTTTTTACACTTACGTTGGGTTTCGTTATTAGTAGATTTCTGGTCCTTTTTCAGCTGCACTGATGGTGGGGGTGATGGTATCAATGACTCTCTAATTTTTCTCTTCTTATTCTTTACTCTAACTCACCCTGTTTCCTTTGCTAGCTCTTCTTCATTTGTTTGATATGCAGAAGATGTTGCACTGTAAACAGTTTCCCTACTTTTGAGAGCCACTTCAGCACCATTCTGCATCCTGTAAAAACTAATTATAGTTATAGTTTTAAACTAGTTATAGTTTCTAGTGAAACTAATCTGACTTGCATCTCCTCAAGTTCTTGCCTGAGGATAGCATTACTGTTGACTGCTTCTTTTCATTTTGCTTCAGCCTCCTTCTCAGAATTGAACATAACTTGTTCAGTTGGAGTTTTGAGGCTGTTTGGGCTCATTAATATTTCTGGTGAAGTTTCCATTTTTAACGATTCCACTTCATCACCGTCTTCCTTAAATTCCGGGACAAGGAGTGTTGATGGCCTGATGAGGGACATGCACGAGCCCGAAAAGGCGAAAGAAGTAAAAGAAATTTCAACAGATAATACTGTTTTTTAAATAATAAGTTAAATATAAATAATTAGTACTCACATTTAATGTTTTCTATACCTACTAATGAGTTAAAATGCTGACACCAGCTTTTGATGTAAATAATAAGTTCACTAATAGTATGTTCAACTACTAACTATTTGCTAACACAACACTAATACTACGTTTGTAAGTATGCTGACACTAGTCCTAAATGTTAGGCTAACTCTAGCCTAACTAATTAACTGGTGGACTGATTAATGATTGTACTCAGAAATTTATTTATTCTTCCTCCAAAATAATATTTAGAAAAAAGTTCTTGTACATTGTAATCATCAATCAAGAGTGTATTTTAACTTTTTTTAAACAAATTCACATTAGCACAATTTTGAAAGCTTGTGGTAATTTATTAATTTATTTTCTACCAGCATGAGAAGGTTTTTCTTCAAACAATTTTGTGTTATGGTTAGCAACAAAGTAATCGATTAGGCTATAGCCTATTCCTTTAGGGAGGGGGTGGTTTTAAATTTCTCACTTTTACAATTAATATCCCAACCGTTAACGGGCGATTCAAATAGCAATACGAACCAGGACCCGATAGATCAAAAGCGACTGCACCGTAGGAAAACATACAGTTTTTATGGTCTGAAATGGGAGGATATTTCTAAATTTTAAAATGAGGAAATTTTTTTCCTCACACGATGACAAAATCCATCAAATGTTCTTCCCATCGAAGCATAAATTGACTGTCGTTCTAATTTATTACTAAATAAAATCGTGAAAGGTTTCTTTTAAACTAGAAGCCAAAAAATTAATACAAACATTAAGTTTTCTGTGCTTTAAGTGATAGGACATAGATGGAGAAGAATATTAAGATGCACATCTAAACGTAAACCTATAACAGCTAGGAATCTAATTGGGCTTTCGGACACGAATGAACGATCCAGATTTGGCATACGCTTATAGCCTACTACTTGAAAACAGGAATCTGTCAGAAAGTCTTTAATGAATTAGAGTGGTGGTCCAGTCGAACAGTTTCCTCCCAATTTGGTGGACTTAAAACAAGAAATAAGGTGAGAATCGGTTTGATTTTTATAGCGCGTAGACCTAGTTGTAGTCATAATAAAAAATGTAGATCGGTGAATGTTGCTCGGATTACAGATTGCAATGCAATGCCTCGTATCAATGACTAGCAACCCCTGCTCGCTTCGCTTCACAGCAGCTAATGTAGGCCTCACTAAATTATTTTAAATCCTCTCTATATACAATATTTGTGGTTTTGTTGCCCTGTAGCAGCAAAATAAGTTGTTTTTCTGCACTTCCACCTCTAAAAAGTCCGACATATAGTCGCCCATGAGTGAAGGAGCACTGTTGTCACAAATCGATGCCCACCGTTTTAAACGTTTGTCCCAGCGATTAAACAGAATTGAATAGAATGCATAGAAGAATACCGATGGAAAAGAAAGAGACAGTTGATATAAGGCTGAGATAAGAGACAGTAATACAGGGGGGGGGGGTGCAGTACGCAGAGTAACTGGAAATATGACTCATTCACTTCCTGTCGAATGAAAAGAAACATATTATGAAATACAGTACAAAATTAAAAATTTTGAATATTTTCGAATTTTTAATGTTTTTGGAATCGATTGTTATTCATCACGTTTTTGTATGAAATATAAAAGTTGAATCGTGTTTCTAGCCCAAAAAAAACCCCACCCAGAGGACTTAGAAAAAATAAATGTCTATGCACCCGATGGGCTAAAATATGCTACATCGTCACAGTTTAAGTGGCTTAACTCACTTAATTAAAGTAGCAAAATAGCCTATATTGATCAGGAAGCTCTAAGCTATGCAACAATGAAAGATTTTTTTAAAGTCAGTTGAGTAGTTTCTGAGATTACCACCTCACACAAACAAACAAACAGACGTTTCTTCTTTATTACATTAGTATAGATAAACGGAGCAGTGCCCAAAAACAGCTCTACATTTTGTAGCTATGAACTATTTGGTAAGCCGTAAGCCTTGAGCCGTCATCCGTATTGTCGAATTTTATTTAAATGTTTCAAATAAACGGGTAAGAGCGGTTTGCTGCAGCATCTCTGGTAAGTATACTTAAATATACGCCTTAAATATGTGTGTACGCTAGTGCCTACGTTTAAATACATTGAACCGACCCAACAAATAAATATATTTGTTTGTCGTCCCGTAAAATACATTCTGGTTGCCTCATTGCATGGAAAGGTCCATGCTACGGCGCACCGCGCAAAAATGGGCTTACCAGGCATTCGCTTGGAGTGGTCAAGGGTCTTTGCAAAAACCTTGATCAGGACAGTTATATTAAACAGGCCTTAATAGCCTACAGCTAATAATTATTGCCTCATTATTTGTCTGGTTGAATTGCACCTGTGATTTTTTTCAAGAAATGTTCATTTTGCATGTGCACTGACTAGGCTATTAATTAAATAATTAACGATTTTCAAAACGACAACCAAACAATCGCTAATATAAAGAACAGACTTTGTAAATAAAATACAAAACAGAAAACATCCAAAAAATATATAAATAAAGAGTAGGCTATAGCCTTGCACAAAATACAAAAACATTAAAATGTCACATCAATGATGGGCCTCAAAAGTTAAAATTCTCTTCTTTCTTAAATCAAGTATTAAATAACTAGATTTGCGTAATTTAGGCTTACTAAAATCTATTATTGGGGACGATTTAAAATTTTCCTCTACTGCGAAGGCAAAGATTATAACTATATGCCTATGCATACGCCTGCGCCTAAATACTCCCGATCCTACAGCAAGTGTGACGATTTAAATTCATTTGTACCATTGAATACAGAATCCCACACCAGCACCAAAAATAATAATAATACAGTAGTAACCCACACATACACACTCCTTTCTAAAGCTATAATAAATTTACAACAATTCACAGTGTACGGGTGGAGGAAATTGACCTACCCAACTATGGTTAAAAGGAACCATGTCCTAGGGTAGGTTCTTTATTAATTAGGCTATACACCTGAGATACAAAACTAGTTTTTGGCTAAAACCATGACAATTTAAAACATTTATACTATTTCTAAAAAAAGCAATCTAAAAAAATCGAATTAACGCAGGTAACGAATAAACGTAGGCCCATTTAGGGCTTTAAGGACTTGCAAAACAAAAACAATTTTATAAATAATAAATCTAAATATAATTATATAATAATAAATCTAAAAAAACAAACAAAAACTTAATGAAATGACAAATATATATAAAAAGTGAGCCAAAAACTTCTTTTGCTATTAAGAAATTTAAAAAATCGAATTTGCCAAACATATATAGGGCTTTAAGAACAAGCAGACAAAAAAAACAATTATTTAAATAATAAATCTAAATATAATAATTATATGTTACAATTATTGTAATAGCCTATAATAAAACTAAAAGACAAACAAAAACTTAGTGAACTAAATTTATTCATACATAAAAATAAGTGAGCCAAAAACCTTTATTTTGATATTAACATTGTCCCTTTCTACATTCATTATCCATTCGTGGACACTGCTTTTAAAAGACCTATCACTTAAGCTTTTTATGCACAAACGGAGAAGATTCAACATTTTGGGTGACAAATAACCATGGTGACGCTGATGAAGAGCCTTTTTTGGCAGTTGTGGAATCAATAAGTGCCTGTTTCTAGTGTTAAAGTGGTGGACTCTGCTCTGTAGATGCAATCGTTTTTATGCCCCTAATTAGAACTTCCTTGCCATAGAGTTGCGTTACATCCATCACTGGAAAATTAGCGAAAAGCTGCTCAGTTGAATACCTTGAAGGTTTGTTGTTTATTACTTTAATAATTGAATTCTGCACTTTCAGTAGGGGTTCTATACTTGGATAATAGCTCCCACCCCAACCTATCATTCCGTAGGTTAGAAGGAAGGGACTGAACTATTGAATAGTACACTGCTTTTCAACTTTTCATGTCCAGTACCACTCGCAGTTCTTTACAAGTGTAAATAGTCTTCCTCAAATGCTGACAAAGCATCTTAATTTGTTCATCCCAACGCAGCAAGGAGTCAACTATTATTCCCAGATATTTTATGGATAGCTTTCTCTCTATCTTTCGTCAGTTACAACCTGGACTCATCCAGACCTCTATGGACTGCTAACTGGTGGTAAGGTAGTAGCCCCTGCAAAGTCGGAGCAGAGACAAGAAAATAGGTCTTTTGACAATTCATTAGCAAAGATAGGCTACTCTATCGGTAGCCTATCTTTGCGTTCTTCGAATGTGATTGCTGCACTAAGAATGCGAGCAATCAGTTTATCGCGTGTGTCTACTTTTTGCTTGTAAACATCATTTTTCACCATCCCCACAAACAGTAATCCGACGGAGTGAGGCCTGGGATCTAGGTGGCCAATTAACCGGCCCTCCACGTCCTATCCATTTATCAGCAAATTTTTCATCTAGGGATTGCCTTACTTCGTTAGTGAAATAGGCCTATGTAGGAGCTCCATCAAGTTGATAATACATCACAATTCGTTTTGCTAAGGGGATATTTTACAGCAATTTTATAAATTCTTTACGTAAAAGTTCCAGATAATGTCTCCCTGTAACACGATGTTGTAGTATGAAAGGACCAATCAATTGGTGATCTACCATACCACACCAAACATTCACGGAAAATCGCTGCTGGAAATTTGTTTCCACTAAGGCATGTAAATTTTCTTCGAACCACTGTTGCGCAATCCGTGTGTTGTTAATTCCGTTACGAGTGAAAGCAGCTTCGTCCGAAAATGGTATGAATGGAGTTAAGTGATTATTCCCACTAACCCATTAACAAAACTGCGACCGTCTGGCGTAGTCACCAGGCTGGAGATGAAGAACTTTCAGAATATGAAAAGGATGCAATCCGTTGGCATTTAATGTCCTCCACACTCTACTTTGTGCAACATTGAACCGTGTAGAAATTATTTGTGTGCTCGAAGTCGGACTACGTTTTACCATCTGCAGAATGTTTTTCCTTCATCAGCTTGTTCTGATTGTCGTTCAGGTAAAACATGTGCACTGGGGAGTGTAACATTTTCACGAAGATTATTAAAAATTTTGATAAATACTTTACTGTTTGGTACAACATGACCAGGATACCTACTTCGATATTCTGTTACCGCCGCTGCAGCACTTCTATTGCAAAATCCATAGATAAAAATCATATCGGCGTATTCAGCATGAGTGAAGATACGCGGAATTTTTCAAAACAAAGCTGAACAGAATTTCACTTTTTTAAACCTAGATTTGATTTTAATACAGTGTAAAATAAACAAACTTCTTAAATTTTTTCTAAAATTATTAGAAGTGTAATTATTTAAACATGATCAGAATTCAACGTAATAAACACGGTTGGTCAGCAAAGCGTTATTTAACACGTTGCCACAATTTAATGACGACAGTATTCAAACTAATTTTGATGGAAACAATCAGTGCTGCTTACTTATTTTCCGTAGGCCTAAAATTATTCTACTTGAAACAACTGTTTTGAATTTTTATTAAATTTGTAATAACTTTCTTCTGCTATGTTTTGGTCTGTTTTGTTTTTAATAAAAGTCGACGTTCTTCAACTTTTATTTGTTTTCTATTGAATTTACTTACATAACTTTTTTCAATAGGCTATTAAATTCTTTACAAATTTTATCGAAAACTTTTAATTTATTTATTCGCAATTTAGCAAAGTAAATTTAAGCCTAGTTGAATGTACGCTTTACAGGTGAGTCACTTCCAGAACCTATATTCGATTCGAACCGGATTCATCAATCACGTTTTACTACGGCCGCCTCACCGAAGCAGAGTTTGCTACAACGGCGGCACTCGTACAGTTTGCTTTCAAAACTCCCACAAACTTCCTTTCCGCTTCGTTTTTTACAAATACTGAATTGTGATTCGTTAAAGATGAGGCTTCGACTGATCAAGCCATAAGCCTATAATCACGTGACAATCATACCGACTTGAAAATTGTAGCCTACCTGATATCATTGCCTGCCATATCACGGGGTAGTCTATTTGCATATTTATTTTGTGAACGGGAATCGGGGATAATCAGTTCACCCACTCGGTCTTTGCATAAGGTAAATTCTAGTCATTAATACTGTTAGCGGTAACATTCGGGGACGAGCAGACCTTTAACTTTTTATTTGATAGCCTTTGGCGATGCTACAATTAGGGGTAGCTACAAATGACACCCCCTCGTCATAAGTAATGGAGTCAGGCGCCGGTATAATTTACTTCCCGTCGGCAATACGGATACATCCCTAAAAACACGGCTACCTGCATTAACAGTAAACGAGGTTCCCGGGCTAGACATCTTGTTCTGAAATTTTACTTTATAATTATGTCGATGTTAAAACAGTATAAAAAATAAAACATCACAGGTTTTACTCGACGATTACATCTAATGCTGATAATGCTGGCGGAACAAAAACTCCTTTTATGATAAATAAAGTTGTGAGTCATTAATAAACGTGTTCCTGGAAGCCGGACTAAAGACCGCAAGTAGGCCTACCGTCTTCCTTCCAATCTCTTTCCCCCCTATAGGCAATATTAGGCTAATTACAAATAGTTAGGCCTATAGTTGAACGTTTTCACTTACTTAGCCTATCGGGTTACAGATTTGCCCACGTTTATCGATACGGCATTCGATGAAAGTTTATTTCAATGCTCTCATTCACTACTGTTATTATGTTTCGCATTGTCCATTTCAAAACACAACGCAAAATCCATGGTTTACCAAAATTCATGATATGGCAGGCAACAATATCAGTCGCTATGATTGTCTCGAGATTAATAGGCATAATACGGCTCGATCGGTCGAAGCCTCATTGAAAAGCGTGTGTGTTTGCGAGACGTGGCGGCAACCGCCGTTTCGATAGCTTCATGTAGCTAATTGTGCTAATTGTTCATTGTTTGAAGGCGAGTAAAAATGTGAAAATGTGGCCAAGCATGCAAGGTGACAGGCGTGCTCAGCTTACGCTACGCTTATAATACGCCCTGCTGCTACTTCAATGTTAACCATTTTCTCTGATAGGCAACACTGACACGTATATAGGGCCTACACCCTCTGTAACGAATAGGCTATAATATTTATTTATAATAAGACAAGCTTATTCATTAGCGCATATGCATAGAAAAATAGGAGCGCAAGGCCAGCGGCCAGAAACCACCCCCACTATGGTCACCGGCAACTACCGTAGGAGGCCGAAATGGTTTTTCATCTTATTTCGAACAGAAATAGAGCGGGTAGCTGAAACGTTACGAGTCTTGAGAGCCATAATTGCAATATTTATTTATTTATTACTAAACACAAATACAAAGTAACTTATCCTATGTTATTTGCTAATAGGCTACCCGCATAGGTCTAGCCTGTGCGCGGCGGGCATCACTTGCTATAGCCTATATTGTCATCCTTATTCATATTTAGGCCTACACTAAATTCACCTAAACAGAAAACATAAAATGAAATTTCCTAACGTAATACAAAACTTAATATAGCCTATTAATTTCATTGTAGACTTCCCTTTTCTACAATATATATATATATATATATATATATATATATATATATATATATATATATATATATATTTATTTCGTTAAATAAATAAATTTGTTAAATAAATGGTAATTGTTATTGGCTGTAGCGTAAATATAAAATTAAAGAGAAAAAATTATTATTTTTATAGGCCTACAAAATTTAATTAGACATAGACTACTAACATTAGGGCCTGCAGTCGTCAAGCATAATCATAGTAGGTAGTCTAATACCAAAATAAATGCAGAAATAAAATGTCACGTAGTGGTAAAGAATGAAGCAGTATTTCGATGGTAATGCTGGCAAAAATCTACGACTGAGTCAAGAGGAAGAGCAGCTAATTAAATGGTGAGGCTGCCCTCTCCCTAAATGAATCAGCCAGTTGGTTACTCTTCTTTTGTGGGTATATTTGAGGAGTTGCATCAGTATATCGGGTAGCCTCTCGTAAATTAAGGTAGGGCCTATGTGATTGAGGCTATAGCCTAGGGCTATAATGTGTTGCAGGGCTACTAATGGGGCTTGATATCCAATAGGCCTACGGCTTAGAGCTCAGATATGATAATTATGAGTTATTTTCTGCGGTACAGAAAATTTATTAGATCTTATGTGAAGCAATAAGTTCCTGATGTAAAGTTGTCGAATGTTAAGTACCCGAAATCTACTCCCGAAATAATAAACCAGAAGGAAATTGTCTGTCGTAATTTAAAGCGCGTTAGATTAAGGGCTTTCTGAGCCCTTACGAGTGGTTCCAATGTCGAAGCGACGATTGATTAGGCTAATGATAATTTTAACAGGAACAAAGGTAACCATCGTCGGGCAGATTGGACGACACCAAATCGGTTTGCCTCCATTACGAGTAGCCGAGCTTGTTGATAAGATGCCACCAGTGAATCGTGCAGCAACCGATATTAAAAATTCACCACGGACTGAAGTAGGTTGCTTAGTGTTAGGCTGTTATTTGCGTGGTGTAGGCCTACGCCTACCGGCTTCATCGACTCAACTTTTATTTATAAGCTTATCCCTGCATGGAATATGCATCATATAATTACCGGGGATATCCTTTTTAGCAACTTCATCCGTGGGGTGGGGGGAGGGGGAGCGGATACAAAATTGCAGTCCTGTTTGACACTGCATTTTTTATTCTTGCCGATGCAAATAGAAGAAGGTAAAGAAGAAATGTCCAGACGTTTACGTGTGCACTGTTTACCCTATAAAAATGAATTATCGTTCTGGAAATAAAATATCCTCTAGTCAATTATTTACCCGCCGTTATCTATTAATAAAATCTATTCTTTATTATTGGAATTATAAAGTACGAGGGACGAAACCTGTTCTATTATTCATACGGAAACAATTCTTGAAGAAGAGGAAAAAAGAAGAAAAATGAGAGAAGAAGAAGAAGAAGAAGAAGAGGGAGGAAGAAATGGAGTTGTGGTAAGGAGAGGAGGTGCGAGAATTGCGAGTTGCATGTGATGGACTCGTTGCAATAATTCAATTGCAAATATTTTTTCTTTGATCGGCATTTCTTTAGCCGATAATACACGTTACAAATAAATGATGCGATGCTATTAAATATTCACCGGTGTGTGGTTATTAAAATTGATGAAAATAAAAAGTGAACGTTGCATTTCAGGTGCAGAGGCAGTTGCGCACGGCCTATCGAATCGTGTCACGCAGGTCCCTAGCCAATTGGGTCCCTTACCAATCTACGCCTATAATTCATTCATTCATTCAACGTCAAATCAATTCGTATTTAAACGATATCGATCAGTGTCTGTTCGTTGGGATTCACTTTTGCGCCTCTCTTATTTCCTCTAGCCCTATAGCCCTATCTCCTCTTCATTTGAAATCGCCGAGAGGTCAGAGCTGTGCAAGCTTCGGCGAAAAACGTTTCATTTTTCTTATAACAGCTGACCGGACAAAAACATTACATTTAAAATCACCAACGTTACAAAAACTGACCCCTTATTGAAATTATTATTCGTCTGTCGATAGACCGAGTCAAACAATTTTTCTTCTCTAAATTCAGTTGATTGTCGATTTGTTTTTTTGCATAGACTTTGGCGATTGATTAGTAATTTCCGTACGGACATTTTCGAGAAAGAAATTCTTTCCTGTTCAAATGATTAGACTGTACACCTTTTGTTTTGTGTTAATTTATTTCCATTTTGAACAGCGTAAATAAAAACAAAAGAATACCGACGACTGTTAAGCTATTGCACAGGTCTGCCATTTTAAAACCACTTTGATGCGGTTAAAAGTGAGAAGCCGATCAAAAAGGCGTCTGGTTTTAAAAATATATTTTTAAACGACAGTCGGTTATCTTTACTTTAAATTGAATTTGTTTTGGTCGTATATTATTGAGCCGATCAAATAAATTTTCTGCCTCCACTTCACGACGAATCTTCACTTCACGAAGTGGCAGATTAATTAGGCCTGCTGGACTGTTACTTTTTCCCGTCTGTATTTTACGGCCTTAGTAGAAAATTTCCACAAAATTTTGCGTACCGGCAGTTTACAGTTGACAAAAATACTTTATATTCGGCCGCCGCGGATTAATTTTGTAACACACCAAATGACAAACTTGTCGTTGTAGTATTCCCCTTCCCTTATCCATGTAAAAGCTGTAAAAAATATAAACTATACCGAAAAGGTTTTTCGCGAAAAATTGTGTTTTAATTAGGCGGTAGTTTGAAATAAATTGGTCTGTTAAAATAATAAAAGCGAAAACAATTTTACATACATAAATTACTTTACCACGGTGTCACATTGTGCATTGTGCACCATTGAAATAATCTTCTCCACATAAATGCGATTTTAAAATACAGTTTTATTTTATAATGAAAAATTTGTTAGGTAGAATTGCAGGTACGCCTGCCACAGTCCTTCTCGAAACCGACTCAGCTTTCTGCACATTATTTCAACAGCAGCAGCACGTCATTTAAAAATTAAAACACCATAAACATTTGTCGTCAGTTAAACGTTAGGTGATAGTAAAGAAAATAATTAAAAAATCTAAGGGTAGTTCTAAAGTAGGCCTACTCGGTGACGGTGATTAAGGTAGATAGGTGATAAGGCCGGCACAAAGTAAACTTTTAAAGTTAGCCGTCTTGAAACATGAGTATGGACGTGAAATGTTGAAAGCCCGTTTTTACCGTAGCGTGTGGGCATGATTGCATCGAGTTGTTACAATCGATTGCCCCGAATTTTTACTTTTACACGATCATCAATTATTTTAGCTGACAAAGTGGATTTATTGATTTCATACGACGAGTGACTGCGTATCGGCTGATTCTAATCTGGAGTCTGTGAGTGTAATGACAAGCAACCGTCACAGTCACAAAGTTGCAAATCGAAGGGTTTCACGGATTGTGGCCGGCATTTCCTTTTCAGATATGAATGAAAATAGGCTACAAGGCGATACAAGGCATTGTCAGTAAATGTCGTGTTTTATTTGGGCGGTCTTCAATAAAAGGGGTGTGCATTTCCTGGGTGGAATTTTTTGAGGGTTGTTTCCAGTCCGACGGTGTAATTGTAAAGGTGAAAATTATAATATTGTCGGTGGCATTCGTTGAGTCGCCTTTCGTTCCGTGCAAGGGTGTGTTTGAAAGTTTCAAAATGGAGGCTCCCGGAGTCGAGTCGGTTGAACGCTTGACATATTGATCCCTCAGGCCCGCGTCTCTCTCCACTCCACTGGTCCGCGCAAGCCTAAATCCTCCTTTTACGGCACTTGTCGATACATTATACAGTATGCATTATACATTATGTTTCATGCGTCTTACGTAAGCCTGCATATTTACACAGCACTGTTATGGCCCAGCAGCCCTAACGGAACGTGCAACGGCTTAGCGGCAGGAACGGTGCAAGACAGTTAGGCCACTCCGTCGCTTTCCACTTTTCCACTGCTTATGCACACATTTTCAAGCATGTAAATCCTTTATCGGAGGGAGACTGCTGCCGCCTTATTTGTGTAATTACCATTCCATATCGGCCATTCTGATTTGCCCGTCCAGTTTAAGATTTTTTCACCGCCACTCGGACGGCTACCCTTCCACGATGTCACACTGTTTCAGTTTCTCGGACACTCACCTAATCTTTTTAACCGTATAGAATTAAGAAGAAGGTTCTCGATCGGAGATTATTTTTAATAATCATATAACTATCACTGCTCTAATAAATTACTCCAGTCACAATTATTTTCTGCGATATGGTTTTTCACGGGTCGGTCCCTCAACAAATCTTCTCGATATGAATCTTTCATTTTCTAGGAACTCGCCGAGACAAAATTGACCGGTCACAATTGGTGTTCAGTCCAAATTTATGTCTACAATTTAGCCTATGTTAGTCGATACGCATTCGATCTTCCCAACAGAAATAAATGTTCATTCATACTTATGTTTGTTTTTACTGTTTTCGGTGAAAGTGGAAGAACGTTGGGCGCGCACCTAGTTAAAAATTTAACAAGCTTTTTTCTTATTACAAGTATGTAGGCCTATGAAATGTTAGACCGTTACAGCCGATAAAAAGTTAAACAAAACTTTACACGTAGACAATAAAATTAAATTATCTGAATAAAAACAGTTTTCTTCATTTTGTAGGTATCGTGACTAATAGCTATAGGCCTAACTTATCGCCAATTGTTAAGCGATTCTGATTCAGTAAGCCTACAACAAAAGTACAGAAGCTATTTGCAAATACGTTGTAGAATACTCTAAGCCAAAGATATCGCCGACTCGGAAATGGGTGCCCAGCCGTAATCAGAAGAGATTCTTGCAACGAGAAGGGAAATAAGCAAATACTCGGCACCCAATCAATGATTTACGAGAACAGCCAAGCCATTCAACGGTGTTTGCGGCCGACTTGGTTGAAACACCAACGTCGTTAAAAACAACCGAAAGGCCGGACCGAAACCTGACTCGTTTTACCGAGTAAGACGATGAATCAATTGCTTCACCACAAAATGCAGTCATACGTTTTAGCCTTTTCGGTGCGTGAAGTCTCCGGGAAACCACCCAGTTTCACCAGCTGACCGATATGTTTACTCGATTCGTCCTCAAAGTAGGCCTACGGTGGTAAGGAGAGGAGGGGCCCAGTGATGTGAGCGACCAGTGATCGGTGCGGTCCCTCACTTCAACCGCTACCTCCGTGCAACGGAGATCGAATGATATCTGTGAGCCCTGTTCTGATTATTCTTGTAACAATCGGCTATGCGCGCCTACACCCACCGTCCGATCACCTCATTCATTGTGCGAGGGAAAACTATCGGTGACTAGCCGCTAATAATTTATTTAGCCGAATACATTATCAAACCGATAAGTAAAAGAAGCCATCGGCTTACATCTAATCTCTTGCTTCATAAAATCATCAGGCTAATATTCCAAAAAATAAATAAATGAATCATAAAATAAATTATCAGGTTAATACACGTATTTAAAAAATTTCCAAGTAGATACATTTATTTACAACCGCTGTGAAACTTGGGCAATAATTTGTACCAGTGTAAAACCTTTCACTTTTGCTAGGCTTATGTAGCGTACAGATAATTGAATAGAATATAAGTTACGTAGGCTATACCTACCATAGCCACGGGCCTACTGTTTTCCGGTGCGAGAAACATTGTCGTAATAAATCTAGTTAATTGTTTCTGTTTTACATCCAACCGCTACGTACATTAAAGCTGATGCGTACGGAAAGTGTGGCGAATGAAAATGGCGATCAGAAAATGCCACTCCTGTCTGGGAACCCAGCAACCCTGCCACAAGGTTCGGTTACTCTGACCACTGCAACAACTGGCCGTAAAAAATATAAAATGAAAACATAACCTAATATTTTAATCATAAATGAATTATCCTAAATGAAAATCGACCTCTGTAGGACTTAAAAATACAGGAAATTACTAATTCACGCTAAACTAGCCTCTGTAGAAGAAAATTCTTGTAATAAACGTACCTAGTAGATTTCTTTTATTTTCTATAATAGATTTTACACGTTTGTAGTAAAATGGATACTAAGGCCGCAATATTAAAAAGACCCATTTTTACCGATTTTGATGAAAAAATACAGAAAATCACTAATAATTGACCTTAAACAAAGCGTTGTAGAAAAAGATGTTTGAAATAAAAGTTGTAAGTGTATAAATGGTTTTACTAATGAAGTGGTTTCGGCTTAACTGAAACAAAAAATGAAACTAAATGCGAGTAGGCTTATAAGCCTGCAGGTATGAGCGTTTCATTGAGATCGTCGACGGACCCACGACCAGGAAACACAGTCTTACAATAAAATTCATGTCGAAAAGCCATTTTATCATGTAACTGTTACGTTCTAGTACATGTTAACTTCGAGATCTGGTTCGTTACAAGAATGTGATGGTCCGCCCAAATACTTGAAACAAAAAACCTGTGAATTGTTTCATATTTTCACCCGCATAAATTAAATATTGTCAGAAAATGGCTAGAAATTGTTATTTTGCCGTGATAGAATCGCTGCCGCAGTTGGGAATCATCGCATGGGGTGGGGCTATCTTACGAATCTAGAACCACTCTTGACGGCTGAGAAAGCTGTGATCAAAAGCGCCTTCACTTTAGACAGACAATCCCTCCAGATATGTTACAGGCCTACGATATTTTCCAGGTACTTGACGTACGTAACTATTCATAAAGACACTGTTACTTTACATAAAATCGAATAAATGTCAGTAGGCCTTCTACAAAAATTACCCACAATTATCATGCCAGAATAATTGTTAGTGGTATCGGTTATCGAACTCCTAGATTAAAATAAGACCATTAATAATACTGCACCATATTGTTCAGTGTTAATGATGTATCATAGGCCTACGTCAGAGACTATCCAAGTTACGGCCCATCTCCTTAAACGTACAAGAGAAGAATAGCCTATTTGGCTGACAAATTTAGGGAGAAAGCAGTCCACATTTGAATGTGGTTCCGCAACACCCCTGACTCCCTCGATTCGGTCATATATTTTACTTTTGTCATAGAATTGAAAGGAAAGCCAGCTTTCATATTATACTACACGGAACATTATTATTTCACAATTATTTAAATTTGTGTATGTTTAATGTTAATATTGTTTATTTGCCTATTGTTATATTTGTGCAACAGTTATTAATGTTGTGTCAAAAATAACTTTAATTGACATTGTTAAACTCGTTTTAACAGGCTAATAGTTAATAATAAATAATACGTTATTTCAAAAAATTAATTGGTAGTTTTATATATAAGTAATTAAGTAGGCCTGCTGGTTAATAATAATAATGAAAACTTTAGCTCAATTTATGATATTTAGATTTAGTTTAGGAGACAACTCCTTCCCGCGTACAGGCAAGACCTGTGCAGAAGTTGGTAAGTTAGGCTATAAAATACTTATATGATGTCTACTTTTTAGTAAATAAATAAAAATGATTCTACAATTCGGTCGGTGCATGACTTTTCATGATAAGATGAGACTAGGTCTTTCAAAATTCAAAAACTCTATCTGAATAATAGCTGATAATAAAAAGAGACGGTTTCAAAAGGTCCTGATTTTACAGCTAAATTTTTGATACATTTTATGTCTACAATCTATATTTTGTAAGCATTAAAATTCGAAACTGCCCCCTCTCCACCTTGACTATCTTACTTGGTAAAAAATAATTCAAATCAAAATTTTGCAAAAAGAAGCAAAGTAGCCCAAATGTTTACCGAGGCGTTCACCACTCAACAATATAGTTGAGTGTAACCTACAGGAAAGAAAAGGATCTGAACAAAGTCTGTCAGTAGATCACATTAAATAACCTATTAAATTTTAACTTCTTTTGAAAATATCAGTAATGATAATAACGGAGTAGACTAAAATTTCATATTTCTCATATCTCGGTAGATGAATATAAGTTATTGTACGCATATTAGGGCCTATAGGCTATTCCCCTCGTATACAGCCAATTTCAGACCACCTAAGGTTACTTTCTGTAAGCCAACAACTTTTTGTAAGACTGAAAGTTAATAAATCCTTTTTTGCTAATTTTTTTTTATTTAGGTCCGAAGTGTTTTAACCTGTTGTCTATTGAAATTAAAAATAGCTTAAACTTTAATTTTGTTTAGGCCTATGCTATTTTTAAAATATTAACACATTTTCGAGAAAGGTTAAAAATTGGCTCAATGAAATAACTGATGTTGATTCACTTATAAGAATTGTTGGTTAATGTTGGTGTTTTGCCGTTGCTGGCTTTCAGTGGTTGCTATTCAGTCCTTGTAGTAATATACTGATCTAGATAAATAATATAACAATAATAACTGATTTTAGTGTTGGTCATGTACAGGTGAATATCTCATCTGAAAACTAACGGCTTGGTTAATGTTTAGTGTTGAAAATAATAATACAGTTAACATGCGCTGTAGCTGCCGCTACAATTTGGATTGTCATTTGTAATGGATCACGGCATTGATTTGTAATTAATTCATTTGTAAAATTGTTCTTATGTAGCCTATTTTTTTTATATATACCACCGTTTACTTGAGTTGGTGGTTATTTATTCCTAATAGAAAAGATGTAAATTTGTATTTGTATAAAGTGAAATAAATAAATATTATTATTATTACTTTACACGTTTCTGAAAATTCTTTTTTGCAGCCCACATTCTCAGCATTCGCTCACTATAGGCTTTTCTCCTTTCTTCTGTACAACCGGTTTTCTGGTTTTGCTCTCAGTGGAAGCCGTAATTAGTTGTTTGAATTTGGTTCGGTAAGTTTTCTGGGTTTATTCCGTTTTGTCAATATCGTTTTTGACACCTAATATCGTTTTAGTCATTTATCCGACACCTTAGGTGTAGGCGGCCTACTGTTTACAGTCTTAAAAATTTGTTTTGTCAACTGGTTGTCACCCATTCTATACTATGTAGTAAAATGTTAGCATGCTTTGTCTAACCGTTTCCATTAAACTGTTCATTTCGACCTCGTAACCTATTTTGTACGTCAACTATTTTGGGACCCATTATCTTGCGAAGGATCTGCTTCTGTTAGAACAGTCGCCCAGTCATTTTAAGGCACTCGCTCGCGCACTGCATACAAGTTTTATCACAGTATTATAATGTCATTTCTTCGTTTGTCTTTCTTCTTAACAGGGCTTTCTTCTTACACAAATAACGAGTGCCACAGAGTGCAACGGCCTCGTTTGTTGTTTTTCGCTTCATTTTCACTGGTCTTTGGTTGTAATATCTGCCCGAGGTACTTGAAGCTATTAACTTTCCCAATTTTTCCGTATTGTGTCTAAGTGATACGGGGTTGTTTTGAAGTTCGTTGTGTATTCAGTTTGCTCGAAGAAAACCTGTAGTCCTGTTTTGTGTGCGTGTTCTTATAACACGTTGATACATCGGTTGCTGTTTCCGTGTTCCTAGAGACGATTGCTAGGTAATCTGCAAACGCAAGACAGTTTATCTTTGTGCCGTTCTTTGATCCTCCAATCTGTATTTGGTTTAACAATTTTTTATTGGCAAGTTCCATTTCCCATTCCTGAATAACTTTCTCCAGTACATAGTTCAAAAGAAGTGGTGACAGTCCATCACTCTGCCTAACGCCAGTTTTAATTTCAAACTCTTCGGAAATTTCTCCAATACAATTTACTTTTGATCGTGCCTGTGTTAATGTTTCCTTAATTTTAATATAGTCGTTGTTTTGATGTCCGCTCCAAATTCTTGTAAAATATTCAGTAGCGTTTCTCGGTCGATTGAATCATAAGCTTTCTTTAAATCAACTAACACTATATACCTACCACTATACCTCTTCAAATATAACTTTCCAGAACTCGTTTTAAGTTCCGTACTGTCTAATGTGCGCAGGATCTTCCTTTCCTGAACGCGGCTTGACATTCACCAAGTTTTTGATCTTCTTGTTCTTCTAGTCTAGTCAAAAGTGCATTGGAAAATACCTCGTATGTCAAGGGTAAAAGGAAAATTCCGCGATAATTGTTTACATCCGTTCTATCTGCTATTTTATGCAGTGGATGCAGTATTGTCATTTTCCACTTGCAGGAAATGTACTCAATTTCCCAAATCTTTTGCACCATTTTGCAACAATTCTGCAGTGATTGAGTCTTCTCCGGCAGGTTTGTTGTTCAGTTTTGTGACGATCCTCCGTTACATGAAAAACGGTTATCGGTATAATAGGTAGCCTATATCGTTGTGAAGCTTATCAAATGAGCTAAATATTTTATTTACACTTTTATAAATAGTTAAGAGTACACATAGTTATTTAATATGAAAAAATTAAGTTATCAAAAGTTCACTTTTTCAGCAATAGGTATATATATTTGTAAATATTGAAAACTCCATGAGATATAGGCCTATGAGAAAATTATACAGAAGCTAATTTATAGAGCATAAGTTATAAGAAACTCATGAAATGAAAGTCTGTGCTGATAGGTGGTTTAGGCCTAGTTGAGGAGATAAGGTGTTGTGAACAAAACACTGCAAATGCAATATTTGGGAGTGAGGTTGAGGTACGTTCTCTTGATGTATAGGGCCTACCTATACTTAATCCCTGACATAATTCAGCTCTCCCTAATTTATTGCAGCTGAGGCGTAGGCCTATTTTAAGTGTTATCTGTTCATTGACTGTAGGCCTAAACTACAAGTAGCCTACAACTAAGTGATATCTTATACGCCAATTAGACCTAATCGACTCATTAAGTAGCGCTTACTTTACATTAACTACAATAACAATTTTATCCCATCTGTTAGGTTTATTTGAATGTTAGTTTTTATTGGTTCCATATTTGTTTTGATGAATAAACTGGTCTGGTGAGGCGTTTCTTGGGCCAGAAAAATTATTTTTAATATCAGGCCTATTTTTAGTAACTGCTCCTATTTTTAGCCTATTCCGTAAAACGGGCCGTATAAGTGTAGATAAATATAGACAGTGCTGATAATAGCGTCGCATAGAGTTTCCTATTGATGGTGTGCGTGACAGTGTGACAGTGTGACAGTGCCACAGGTGCGCCTATCCGCTTCCTCCTTACACCTTCCAAGTAGAGAATTTTTAAAAGAAGGATCTGCTGGAGACGACATCCATCAGTCGCATCCGCTTATCGTCTCCGATTATCGGACGTTCCACATGATTATATTATTTGCGATCATTCACAAGACTACTGCCACCGGTAGGCCTACTTAAAAACACTTTCAAAGTAGGAACAAATGAAATAATGTAGGCCTATTTAGGCTATAACATTTTAAAACGTAGTTGAGACGGACTTTATGTTAAATAAAGTTTATTAAGTGTATTACAGGAGGGGGGAGGCGTGGCTCGGACTAGAAAAACGAGGGAAAATTACCGGCGGCGTCGGCGCCCGGTCTTTTGGTTGGCGGGAGGGGGGCGTGTCAGAGACTCAAAAATGTAAAAAGCGGATGCCCCAAGGCGTACCAAGCCGCCTGGCGCCGAGTAACCCCGACTGCTCACAGAATTTGTCAAATCATCCTTTTAACCAGCATTTCTAGCTACTTACGACCTCACACACGCACCTTCACACACACATACACACACACACACTCACACACATACGAATTCATTATCTAACATCCTTGCCATCCTTGCCACTGTGTTTGTTCATTTTAGAAGAGTAAGTCAGCGGCCAATGACCGCCGCTTGCGCTGACTTACACGCCACTGTTATTCTGTGCATTTTGCACTATGTATGTATCTGTACCTGACATAAAAAATCATGCGCTGATTGTAAGTACTTAAATATGCCACTTAATGCCACTTGGCATGCCTCGTTCGTTAACGTCCCATAAATAACCTCCTGTTTTATATTTATTTCTGTATTTCGTTCTCCTTCTCATCGCTTCCTTTCTTCCTTCCTTCCTTTACTAACATCGAGCAATAACCAACAGCATCCGACCCAAAAAAAACAACAAAAAAACCAGCAGCAGTACCAACTAAACCGGCGTACAGCGCATCGGCAACGACCACACCAATCCACAGGACACAGAGCCAATATTCAGGATGGACAGACCTCCTACGTCTCCTAGGTAGGTACCCGATAGCAAAAAAATCTGACGCAGCGGAACTGAACACAGTTTCCGCTTGATCATTGATAATTGATCATTGAGGATTGAAGATGGGATTTACAAATCAATTTATTACAGAGAAAACCATTCATTATTATTAGTTTATTAGTCTACACCCGTAGTACTACAGCATGTTAATGTAAACGAATCATTTAATATTGCACCCACGTTACTGTAACTACAAAACTACTAAAGATATCTATATATATATTTGTATTATACGAGTATATAAAATGCATCACGAAATCTACCGTTCCAAATTGTCCAAATTGAGATGTTGCACTTTTGGTGTTTGTTTTTTTGCTATTATCTCATTTTATGGTAATTTTTCCGAGAGAAGCCTAGCGTTGATTTTAATTGGCTGCTGTTGATGCACTGCACAAAATTTTATGATTAGGCCTAGGCTACAAATCATCAGCGCACTTATTTTACACAGGTGCCCCCCTTTGCTCTACATCGTTCTCTACATTGTTCACCTCTTTAAACATATCATCTACTCGTTATCTACAGTTTTTCTTTCTCTTACCTTATATGAATATATAGGCAAGGAAAGCCCTTATTGTTTTCATGTCGATTTTTCATAATCGAGTTTTCACCGGATATACATACACGTTACCGGATATGCACATAAAGCGCGCGCACGCGTGTGTGTTAACAAAATATCACAAAAATGGAATATCGTACAAAGTTGAAATTGGTAATTAAGTTAGGTATCATAAGCGGATCAGACACAAACATTTGTATCAAAATCGGTCAACCGTAGCCTAATAATTAGTTTGTTCGTGCAATTTTTCACTTTTTTGCAATTTTCAATGAGTAGGTTATCATGGTGATGAGCGGTCACACGGCTACTCACAAGCCAATAAAACGTGAATGTATGGGTAGGACACTAGCCTCCTCCCGGCCGGTGCTCTTAAGCCTTTTGTACAAAGAATTAAGGGGTGTCCTTCCAGTTGATGACAAAAGACCTTTATGGCCCTATGAGAAGTTAAATGACATATTAATTATCAATTATTTAACTGAAAGCGGCTTTCTCTTACTTGTTGTCAGTACGTGTGAAAAAACTGGTCGAAGCATATAAATAAATTTTCTTTGTATTTAACG
The DNA here is from genome assembly GCA_035578175.1 of Catonia carolina. Classification (NCBI taxonomy): domain Eukaryota; kingdom Metazoa; phylum Arthropoda; class Insecta; order Hemiptera; family Achilidae; genus Catonia; species Catonia carolina. The sequence goes on along the minus strand of JAQMRL010000001.1, from coordinate 17,856,680 downwards.
GATTCGTTTAGAATAGTGTGTGTTGGTGTGTGTGGTTGGAGACTGTTGTTCGGTTTGAAATCAGGTGATCTGGAGGCTACTCACCTGATCCACCTTCTCCTTCTCAAAGCAACAAATCGTTAGAATTTTGAACGGCTTCAACGGTTTGGTTTGTAACCATGTCTTCGTTTATTTATTTTATTTTATTGTTGGCAACAGGCCGACTATGGCCCAATTACAGAAACGATATTTCACAATAGAGCACAAGTCAATAGGCTACAAAAGTAAAAAGAAAAGAAAAGGAGAGAAAAATACAAAGAAAAATAGTCAATAATGCAAACAGAATTAAAATATAACTAAAACAGTATTATACACATAGATTTTACAAATAATTTACTGAACAATAATCATGATGAACGTCCAAAACACACAAAAAAAATTAATGCACACATAATGTGGAATGGCTTGAAAAGTTAGATCTTGAAAGACTTAAGAGCGGCTGACCGATACGATGCTCGGCTCTGACAAAATAGATCTATTGTCGCAATTCTGTCCATGATAGCCTATTATAATTAACTATCATACAATTAACCGGCGAATAAGCTGAATAATTAGTGGAGGAAGATTTGTGATAAAACATATTTTCTGAACGGTTATAAAAACTTGGGACGCGATACGGGATTTTTCTAAGCGTATAAGGATCATTTATTTCATTACACAATAATTGTTTCAAATACATTAGTGAAGCTAATCAATGCCTATTTTCCAGTGTTTTCATTTGAAAGGTGCCTAGTAAAGTATTATATGGAATTGAAAAAGGAGTAGATACGGTTCTGCTTATAGTACAAATAACGGAGGAATTTGATCTGAAGTTGTTCTATGGCATGAATGAGAACACCGTAAAATGGTCTCCAAAAACTGAACCAAATTCTAAAACTGACACGAAAAAAGAAAAATAAAGGATTCTTTGAGCAGAAATGCTATTTAAATTCCCACAACTTCTTTTAATAAAACCCAAAAACCGACTAGCTTTCTTAATAATTCTAGTTATGTGGTTATTAAAAGATAAACTGAATCGAAGATTACTCCCAGATACCGCACTTCAGAGACCCGCGTCAAAATGTTATTATTCATATTATAATTAAACTTAATAGTAGTTTTTCCTGAAAAAGGACATTATTGAACACTTTGATACATTAAAAACTAATTTATTCTTCGCCGACCAAACTACTCGTACAAGATTATCCAGGTCCCCCTATAACAGTAACGTGTCCGCTAAACAACTCACAGAGCGAAATAATTTCAAGTCATCTGCATACATTAGTAAATCAAAATTATGTATCATATGAACATTCAATATCATTTATAAACATCATGAAAAGTAAAGGACCTAGATTTGATCCTTGAGGAACTCCGGACTGTACAGTAAAAAAGGAAGAAGAAAAACCGTGATAAAACACATATTGCTGTCTACCCACCGGTTATGAGCATAAAAAATTCAATAGATTATCGGAGAAACCGAAATTCTGTAACTTATCAAGTAGTAGGCCTATTTGGTGATCAACCGTATCAAAATCCTTGCTAAAATCAGTGTAAATTGCATCAGTTTGAACATTGCGCTTCTCAGAATTATCGATTATAAATTCCGTGAAACTCAAGTTAGACGATATTGAACGACCAGAAAAAAACCATGTTGACGTTCAAAAATTTAGCATATCACGAAAAAGAAAACATGCTTATATAAGAGCTGTTCAAAAATTTTCGCTGGAGTAGAGAGAAGAGCAATAGGCCTATAATTACTGACATCGGAAGCATCACTTTTTTTATTTAATGGTATTATCTTAGTGGTCTTCCATTTATATGGGAACATACAACTACTTAGAGACAAATTAAAAATAAACGCTAGTGGTTTAGACAGAATATGGGAGCAAGCCTTAAAAAACGAGACTGACGTTGTAAAATATTTTATTTTTATTTTATACATACCTTCAATATACACTCCTTCTCTATCCCTACAACGCTCCTTACAAATTTTCCATTGTTGGAAACAATGTTGGAAGTCATCTCCTGTCAGCTCCTTCAGGACACGTGCCGCTCAAAAATGTTTGAATGAAGCTCGCACAAATGTTTGTACTGACACTTTGTACGCGATTGAAAATGACCCAATTTTTTTGGAAATGATAATAACATGTGGTGAAACGTGGTTTTTTACTTATGATCCGGAAACGAAGCGCCAATCCATGCACTGGAAGAGCCAAACTTCACCGAGAGCTACAAAAGCTTGAAAGAGCCAAGTCAAAATTTAAAGCAATGATGATTTTTTTTTATATTCATGGGATCGTGTACCTTCACTGCGTTACTGAAGGTCAAACAATTAATCAATATTACTACCTCGAGGTACTTTCTAAACTACGTCAAAGAGTAAGGAAAAAACGCCCCGAAATGAGAAAGGACAAATCATGGGTTCTCCACCAATACAATGCGCCAGCTCATTCCGCGTTATCTGTCAAGAGGCTCCTAGCCAAGTACAGCATCTCAGTGTTAGAACATCCACCTTATTCACTAGATCTTGCATCATGTGACTTCTATATGTTTCCTAAGGTAAAATCTGCATTAAAAGGGACAAGATTTGAGTCTGTGGAAGCTGTAAAAAAGAAAGCGGCACGTGTCCTGAAGGAGCTGACAGGAGATGACTTCCAGCACTGTTTTCAACAATGGAAAATTCTCATGGAGCGTTGTAGGGATAGAGAAGGAGTGTATATTGAAGGTGACAATAAGTGATTACGTATTTAAAATAAAATGTTTTACAACGTCAGTCTCGTTATTTAATAGCCACACCTCGTATGGGGGAATGTTGTCAGGGCCAAAAGAGCGACGAGAGGGCATAAGTCTGATAGCATCCTCAACCTCCCGTTCAGTGAAGCTCGGGATGAAAATGAGATTAGAGTTCAGCGAATATGAAGGATTGAGCTGAGGTAACTCGTCATACTTACCATAAACACTGCTAAAATATTCAGCAAAGGCAGCTGCGCTTGACGCATCACTACCACAGAGGTTGCCATCTGCTGATTTGATCGGATCCCGTGTCACCCGTTCGCGCTTACTCTTAAGGAAACGAAATAATGATTAACTCTATTATTAGCTATACTATTTTCAGTTTGACGCAATTACAAGGAGTAGGCCTTCTTAATTTTTAATTTGAGTTCCTTACGAACGGGTTTGAATTGATCAGAATAGAAGTTATCGCTAGCGTTTTTAAGTTTTTTACGAATCTTTGCCTTTGTTTTGATAAGTCTAATTATTTCTACTGTCAACCAAACCGGATACTTACAATTAGGGCGAGTTCTCTTTTTAGGCATTTTTTGATCCATTTTAGAATAAATAGTATCATAAAACGCGTCAACCGCCAGATAAGGATCCGTCTGTGTATACAAAGGTTCCCAATTTTTTTGGTACAGAAGGCGATAAAATAAATCAAAATCTGTTTTCTGAAATTTATAATTAACATCGCCAAGAATATTATTAGGGGTACCCTTAAACGATCGCTTCTTATTCACGATTATACGCAACGCAGGATGATAACGATCTTGAGGTACGATAACAAAAGTCTCCTCGAAAATGACTACATTACAAATATTGCTTAAAACTAAATCCAACGTTTTCCCGTTCACTAAGTTTCTGACGTCGTTTAAAGAGAAAAAGTTACACAGATTAAGGAAGAACAACAAATTTTTACGATTAATCTCACCACAAGAAAAATTGTCCCCTGGGCCAAAAATTGGCAAATTAAAATCACCGCAAACTATAAAATCAGAATGTCTACCCAGAGAATTCTGATGGAATTCTACTCGGTCATAAAAAAGGTTGTAGTCAGCCGGCGAAGAATTAACAAAATATACAGAACAAAGATACAAAGGGTTGTCTTGAGATAAAATCTTAACCCAAGTGTCTTCCTTGTCCGATTCTTACTCTTCAAACCTCAAGAAATTGTAATAAGATCGGACTGCAATAAGCACCCCGCCCCCCTTGATTTACCTGATTTAACTGCATTGCGGTCTTTACGGTAGACAGTAAACTCCGATCCCGGGAACAATTCAGACAGCAAAGGGATACATCAGAATCAAGCCAAGTCTCAGTCAAGCATATTGCATCAAAATCCAAGCAAGCGACATTTAACAAAAACAACTCAGTCTTGGTTTTCAGACCTCTAACATTCTGATAACAAATTTTGAAATATCATAAATTGAAACAATAAAAATTTAGACAATGATAGAAGAAAAAGAAAGGAGAAAAAAGTTATATATATATATATATATATATATATATATATATATATATATATAGCCCTAGTCTATATGTATAAATAAAATGATATGAATCAAAAACAATCGACTCTTCACAAATAAAAAAAAATAATAATTATCTACTCGTATCTTAAGCATCAAAATGATGCGTAATAATAACAATAATTATTACATGACGTCTTTATCACTTTAACATTTACTGCTATTAATCTATTGATAGTCTAATAACTAAAAATAATAATAATAGTAGGATTTACTAAATAAAAGTTATACTTTCGAAAACAAAATGTATTCCACTGAAAGGAGATTAACTCTATCTCCGTACAAATAACAAATATACAATAATCAATGTTGATTAACTTAAATAAAAATGAAATTAACTTAAATATGGCTACACTAACATTAATATAAAAGTACATAAATCCATCTTTCAGGAAAACATTAGATTAAGCGGGAAATAAACAATACAGAGATTTGAATTGTACAGAACACTGTCTTTCAGCGATAAAAACAAATTTGTATCACTACATGCCCAATCTTGTTACCTCAAATTAAAAAGCACATAATAACTATACTGTGGGCAGACAGAATTCAGTAGAAAAAGATAAAAATAAAAATAAATATTCCTTACACTTCAATAAATAACAAGAGAAAAACAAATAAATATACAGAAAAGATAAAAACAACAATGTTACCGAACTTTTGGTACAATAAACAACAACCTAAGTAAAGACCAAGCCAATTGCTGTGAGCGCTGGACTACGCATGCGCATACTTGACTTAGACCCCCGCATACCCCTCCGACCTGCAGTAAGATGTACAGCCAGAGTGTTGTTGAAAATTGACAACACCCATTATATTTTGTAGGCTTGCTGTTCCGCTGTTGATTATATACGCTGCACTATTGCAGTACGTACAAGACTATACTAATGCAGACGCACGTTTTTCTCAGCGCTCTCCTTACAAAAATCAGGCTGTACTAAAGACGTTCCGGGTACCTAGTCACACTCAGTTTTCTATAATTCAGGCGTTCCCAGACTTTTGGAGCGGTAGGCCCTAGTTGGCCTATAACCTTTTCGTTTTTAATCATGGGTTTTTTAGTCGTGCAATAGAAAAAACCGAGCTTTTTTCATTTCACTTTATTTTCGGTGGTATGACCGATAATAAATGTTCATGATGAAAGGCATTCCGTTCTTCTTTTTTCCGTGAAGACGTTCTGCAAGAGCAAAATAAAATTTGAAGCTGTAGGCTACTTTTATTGAACCGGAAACCGAAATCGAACCCGATATTACGTTGGTCTATAAAGTGTTTGTTAGAGATCCAACACTCGTACAAAATTAACACTTGATAGTTGCCGCATTCCCTAGACATACATAGCCTATAATTGATGTCGAAGCACAACTGTAGGCCTACCGATTGATTAGGCGACTCACCGCATCACTTGAGACGATGCGCACGGCTATTTTGTTGCTTAACCTGTAGGCCTGCACTAAAAACGATTCTCTGTGGTTCCGGTCTCAATTTCAGTGCCGACAATACCAAAGAAAACATTACCTTAGACTATAGGCGTACGCGTATAACTCAATAAACGAGTCGTAGCTCTTTTGGTTCGTCACAAAAAATATCCACCTGTTGACCTAAAGGCGTATAACGAACGCTTCAACATATTATTTTAACTTCGTCTTGCCATTTATATAGGCGTACATCGACATGTTCTGAATTGTGTAAATAGTATGCTACGTGTGCGTACAGGTGGTAGGTAGCAAATGATTGTCGACAGGTAAATAATTGTTTTGAGTGTTAAGTGACAGTAGGGCTTTAATCTTTGTAAATAACTTAATTGATCCAATCTAGTTGTAATTTGTCAGTAGTCTAAGCTTCGTAATTAATTATAATTATTAACGAATATAAATAGTTGTTAGGCCTATTGGTAAGGTTAAAGGAAGTTTGTTTATTATTTATTATCACCAGATCCCGAGCGAACCTCTGCTAAAGTGGTACATTGGTATCAGAAGTGCGAGATCTGTGGTTATTACTGCATACTTTTAGTTAGTGTTAATTTTAGTTAAGATAATTGTTAGTGTTATAGTTTTTCTTCCAGCCTATGTAGATTTTCTTGCTTTCATCGTTTACAGAATTGTTTCAAAAATAATTGTTATAATTCTAGTTTGCAATAATAATTCTTTTTTAACATTTGCAGAGTTCTAAGTTAAAGATGGCGAGTTCCGAAGATTTCGCTTCATTAATAAAAATTTTACCAGAAGTTAATAATAAAACAGAGACAGAAAGGCCTAATAAAGAAACTACAAGCAACTAATGATGACATCCAGGCAGGTAGCTCAATGATGTAGGCCTAGGCCTATTAAAGATAATGTATATACTATACAAATTAGAATATAGGCCTAGGCCTATAAAAGATGAAAATTTAAAAACATTTATAATTTGAAAATAGTGTAGATCTGTACAAGTTTAATTGGATAATGCTGTGGGTGTAGAACAATTTCAGTTGAACGATGATGCTTTAGATTTAATAGAATTTAAATTGAAATGAAATTTATTTCCGCAAAAATTATAGAAAACATAAAAAGCAAACAAGTAACATTAACATTTAATCCTTAAATTAAGCCTACACTAAAATCAAAAACAAAAATTAATTAGTGGAAAAATATGGCCTAGAGCGCACAGGCCATAGGAGGCCTGTTTCTTTGCATTTCATATTTTACACTATTTTTCAAAGGCGATGAGATCTAAACGTACGCTTTGCCCCCTACCCACTGCATAGCTAGCCAATGACTTGCCAACAACGTTGCCAATACTTGCTTTCGTAGTTCTGTTATATATTTCGTCAGCAATTGTTTTTGGTCTTATGTAACCTATGAACATACAACCGACTGATTGTATTATAAAGACGTAGGCCTATTGCATATTAACGCGCTCTATAATCGACGTGTTCAGTACGAGTGCAAGACACGAGTGAACTACTGCGGCTGTTATGTATATGTATGCCTGCGAAATGTTTGTCAAGCTGATACATTCGTACAATCTGACAACGCTGGCAAACGTTCTGGTTGGTCTAAACGCGTGCAACAGCAGAGCTCATCAACCGTGAAAAGAGATCATTATACAGAGTGTTTTTTCAGTCCTGTTACCCAATTGTTAACGTCTGGTAATTTTTTTTTTAAGAAAGAGGAATTATGTTTCGTTTCACGAAGTTGGTAACCCTACTCAACCAATATAGATACGGCAGTGTGTTGATTCTCCTTGAGCTGTGTAAAATTTTGTGCCGTTTCCGGTTGTGTTACGAACAGAATGTCTTTTACCCTAGAACAACGGGTTTTTATTCTTGAACAATATTTTGCTACGAAATCGTAAGAGAGTGTAAAAATTTCAAATTAAATTTGTTGGTGTTCCTCTACCAGAAAAAATATCAATTTATAGGCTGACAAAAATATTTCGAGAAACACGCAGTGTTTGCATCAGAAAACGAAGTGGTCGACCAATTCTCTTAACAGATGACGTTTCAGAGAATGTGAAAACAAGATTGCTCAATTCTCCACGGAAAAGTTTACGAAAACTTTCCTGCAAGTTGGTTTGTCATATTCGAGTGTCAGAAAGCTGCTAAAAAATTGAAATTGTATCCGTATCGCGTACGATTACTCCAAGAGCTTTAACTTGCAGATTTAAACAAGCGATTGCAATATTGCCGTTGGTTTAGGTCTTTCGTAAATGATTACTGAATCGCAGTTTTAGACACAGTTTTCTTTAGTGATGAAGCTTGGAGCCATCTCGACGGTTATGTGAACAGTCAAAACACTCGCATTTGGGTGGATGAAAATCCTAACGCTTTACCAGAAAAAGCTTTGCATCCTGCAAAAATTGGTGTTTGGTGTGCGATATATCGTCATCGTAGTCGGCCCATATTCTTTGAACAGGCAGTAAATGGTGAAGTGTACAGGAATATTGTGCGCCAATTTGTGTCCCTTCTGTAATCTCAAGAACGGTATTGCTGGTTTCAGCAAAACGGCGCTACATGCCACATCTCGAGAAACCATGGATTATCTGCAAGAGTTCTCTTTGATTGAATAATGAGCAAGGGCATATATGGCCTCCAAGGTCCCCAGACCTCACAATCATCTCCTGACTACTTTTTGTAGGGTCCGAGGGACATTTAGTCCGAGGTACATTAAGTCCTTTAAAAACAATGCTCACTCTAAAACACGATGTATCCAATGCAACTCTTAAAAAAGTTTCTGCTAATATGCTGAAAAGAGTCAGAGCGTGTACAACTGCAAGGAGTGGGCATTTTGAGGATATTCTTTAACCAGTATATAAGGAATGGTATCTTTTTTTAAACCTCTTTGTAACAAATACATTTTTTTATTACATCTACATTTTTCTTCCATAAATTACATTACAAATTGGTATCAGGACTGAAAAATCACTCTATAGTTCCATTTCAATGAATATTTTTATCATAAATAAACATCATAGTTACTAAAAACAGTGAGGAATCATTAAGAGAACGGAATTTGTGATTCTTTAAACATAAAATGATAAAAAATGCAGCCAAACTAATATTATTTAAAAATCTTGTCTCAATTAAATTAATGAACCTAATAAAACATTAGAAATAAAAAAATAACCTCAAGAAACATAACCTAATTTTAATAATGAGTGAATGATGGAAAATGAAAACCAACCTCAGTTTGGCTTAATAATAGGCCTACAGAAAATTACTTTTTCACGCCTAACTAAGCTCTGTCGAGAAAAATGTTGGAAATGAAAGTTGTAGATCGTTTAATTTTCTATAAATTTGACTGTTATGATTTTGTCGTAAAATGAATAGGCCTACTAAGGCCGAAATCTTAAAATATCCATTTTTACAGATTTCATGAAATATAAAACCAGAAAATCACTAATTACCGGTAAACAAAGCGTTATACAAAGAAATGTTTGGAATAAAAGTTGTAGGTTTGTAAATTGTCTACAACTTTAATCAACACTTTTGCCCTAAAATGCATATTAAGGCCGCAATCTAAAAAAAAAAAAAAAATTTCTTCTGTGAGAGAACAGCCTCCCTAAGAATTTCAGCAGACATGGCGCCTATCCTATTATGTGCAGCATTCAAAATTTAGTAAATGAGGCTATTTAAAAAAAAAAATCGTAGGAGTCGTTTTTGAGAAAATCGCAAAAAGTGAAAAATTACACGAATAAACTACTACTTCCGGTTGACCGATTTTGATGAAATGTTCTCTAGTGGTATCTAACTTAAGTTTCAACTTAGTACGATGTTCCGTGCTTGAGATTTTTTTTACACACACACAGACCAATTCGCATGCAAAATTTCATAATTTATTCTTTGTTTGGTAGACCCACATACAAATAGCATTACATTTAGGCCTATTCATCTTACGAGATTCATTTATAGCCGAATGTCGATTCAAATTAGCCCCATACTAATTAAAACCACTACGATCTTAATCATGTTCCAAGTCTCAGATAGGCCTAATATTATTATCTGAAATTCAGTTTTACAGTTACTTAGAATGTAAGCAAATTCATCAAGGTTTTTCCTTAAACTACGAATATTTTAATCAAGTACTATGCTAAAAGAATTAAACAATAAAGTTAAGTATTTTTGCAGGTCCGTTTTTGCCAGTATTCTTTTCACTGGTGAGGAAGTAGACTGCCTGATGAGAATTTTCCATCCCTTACCCAGACATAGTCTAGCAGCATACTCTCTTTCCTGAGATTCCTAGCCACACCCTAGACTGCTTTGTAGTAAAGAGATAGATGCTCGTTGAAGAAAACGTTTCTTCTTTGAACCTCGTGTTGAGTTCTGTGGTCTTCAAACCTCGCTTTTTCTTCTTTGCAGCGATCCACGACATTTTTATGCGTCTTGATACAAATTGAACTATTACTGCTGTTGAATAATTTACTTGAGTGGCCCTGTGGACAGCCGATCGGTCTTCATGTTTAAAATCTATTTGTAACGCGTTTGCAACGCAATCCAAGACACTATAAATGAAACTATAATATTGAATTTGTTGACACTAAGTTAGAAGAAACCGATAAGGCTATGGATGTTAGGTTTAAGGACTTCATAAAGACAACAGGTGAAAACCGAGGCTCGATAACTCATACCAACACCATCGTCAGGGCATGGTATTAATATCAAAGCGCCGAAATTTGATGGGAGTACTTCGTGGGAAGTTTTCGACGACAGTTCGAGGCAGCGGTCGATTTCAACTTATGATCACCGGGAGAAAGAACAACAGTTCTATTTTGGACTTACCTACATGACCAGACAACGAAAGTTCAACGCGCTGTACCGGCGACCGCAGGTACGACGAAATCGTCGGAGTACTGGTAGAACGATACGGCGAGCACAACTTTGCGGCCATCTACAAGTGCGACCTACGAGACGAAGCCATAAGACGAGCAAGTCCTTTAAAATATTCGCCATCGAAACTGAACAACAGAAATAGAAGGCTTTTTTTAGAACAGCCCGTCAGATTTATCTAACAAGCGGCGGATTCCTTCTTCAGAGGGGTCTGAAACACTGTAACAAGGAACACATTCTACTAGGAGAAAAGAAGATACTCAGCATGGTTCTCACTTAGGCCTTACGCATAGAAGCTGTCACCGCATCATCAAATCCACCGATTAGAATCCAGAGTGTGACCGCCGACAACGAAATAAATAGCCCACAGCAACTCAAAAGAATTGAAGGAGTGGCCTACCCGAAACACTCCAAGTTCCAGTCGTCGATGAACACCGACCAACGAGAAACAGCTGTGCTGGCAATGTGGAAACCCCGATCACTTAAGAAACAATTAAACAACAGGCCAGGCTCTATCACCGTGGACACGTGGGCCTCTATATCAGTAATCCGGCCGGACAGAGCGCCCCCTGCTAAATGAGGAAAGTAGACCAGAAGTATTCCGTACAGACCACGTCTGGTAGCACACTGCCGATGTAGGACGAAGCCCTGTTACCCACACTCGGATGTTACGAACTACAAGCCAGAGAGTGTTTGTGGCCGACATTTTGGACGAATTCATATCAGGGCTCGACATATTGAAATCGCACAACGCTGCAGTAGATATCGGACGTCACTTTTTTTATTACCATATTCAACGCAAATACTACTACAGATTAAATACAATAAACAAAACTAATAAAAATTTATAATTAATACAAAGGAAAAATATGATAAATTTGTAATGGCGCTCCAAGCAGAAGTAAAAATTTGAGCGCCTGCAGCGGCGCTCATTCTGACCAATTTCTTTTGTTATTTTTGATAAGTTATTAAGTAGGCTGATGGGTTTCAATGAAAAATAATACAATTAAAACCAAAACAATATCTCACATAGCTATAGGGTGTTTCAAAACGCCTTAGCGTTCGCTCACTTCATTTTCGTATTTTATATACCAAAATAAACAAAATATTCTATAGGCTACGATAAAATGTCGATTAACCCTTCGTTCTCATTCTATCCGCCATTTTGTATTTTTCAGGAATACGATTTGGCTGTATCACGTGAATATTGAAACCGTTTATTAAAATTTCGTTCAAAAATTTGCACCTATGAACTCTAAAAAATTAAAACATACGATTCATGCAATTCCATATTTTTCAAAATGGCGACCAAAGGAAAATTTCAAAACCGATTTTCTCGAAAACTATTAGTTTTGACGAAAGGCTTTTTACTACTTGAAATGTTAGGGTTATTGTTATGAACAAAAAGATATTTAATTTTTTGAAAATTAGCAGGTAAACAACCGAAATACGGAAAAAGTTCGATTGCTTAATTTTCTGGCCGGTTTTAACTTCTCCAGTAAAAAAGTAAAAACAAAATGTGTTTATAAATAAATGATGGAATTGAATTCCATATTTTTATTATAAAAATTACATTACAAATCCAATACAGTAGTTATATAAATGTAAAAACAATGATATCAACAATAAAGAATAGGCCTAGGTATCATGATAGTAACTGTCCGAAGTGGCCACCACCGACGACAACGCACTCCACAAGTCGACGGGTTAGAGACTCTCGCGCTCACTCCAACACCCCCACCTGTAGCCCTGATTTGAAGAAAACCATTGTAAATGCGCTCTCTTAGCAGGTCAACATTGCCTAGTTACCGGATTTGAATGGATAATCTACTTGAAGTGACCCCAAACGAAATAATCCAGTGGATTTAAGTCCGGTGATCTCGCTGGCCAAGCTACTGGACCGCCCCGACCTATCCACCGATTCTGGTATTGTTTATCCAAGTAACTTCTTACATTACGGCGGTAGTGGGCGGGGGCAAAATCGTGCACAAACCTCATGCAGTGTCTAGTACCTAGGGGTACTAGGGGCACCTTCACCGAGGTAATTACTGCTGAAAGAAAAGTAAGTACACTTCGCAGTTTAGCCTTGCAGGTAAAAACCCTGGACCGATTAAATTGTCACCAATCGGGTAATACTTGCCCAGACGTTTAAAGAAAAGTTGTGTTGGTGCCTGGATTGGACAATTACATGTGGATTCTCTTCAGCCCAATGGTGAGTATGGAAATTGAGAATACCATGTCTATTGAATCCAGCTTATAACCTGCCACCCAATTACATACCACCACCTTTCAAATTTACTAACTGTTTGCAGACAACAGTTGGTGCAGATCTCTTCGAAATTAATTAATTTGACTCAAGCGTTGTCCCATGCTTTCGGGTGACCTGTCGTGGGGGGGGGAAGTGGCGGCAGAAATGCCAGCAAACCAATTGTCCCAAGCGTTTTACTAAATATTTCCTTGCCGGGAACAAATTAATGGTGTCGAGCACTTGCTGGTGCTAGTGTATTGTGGCGACAGGTCCTAACTATATTTTAATTCTGACCTGTTCTTCGACTGTAAAAACCCAACTTTCTAGTTTTATATTTATTTATGATGTCGGGCGCCTTGTTCGTCAAGAGGCTCCCTCGACTAGAGAGCGAGTAACACGCATCCCCCTGGTTGCCGACCAGCTCACCCTCGATCTCGAAATTTTTATTTTAGTTGTTGATAAGTTAGATAGTCTATGTGTCAGTTCCCAGTCACGGTACGTAAGAATTTTACGGAACGGCCTCCGGGTCTATGCTTTCGGGCGACAAATCGGAGGGGAGGTGGTGGGTGAAATGCCAACAAATTGTCCCAAGCCAATTTATTTGTATCGGGTAACGAAGGATAAGGTTCGCAGCGAATATTTAAACTGTTAACAGCACAGCAGTGAGTTGCTTTGCGCCCTTTTAATGTGTAATATTTGATGTAGCGAAATATTACGCCATATTGTCGTCGATCTGCTTCAATTTGTTTTCCAACTAAAAGCTAAAATATAGGCCTACTGTTCTTAGTTTTTTTATGTTGCCCGTAACAGCTAAATGGAGTGTTAAATTATTTGCTCTTGATCTGCTAGTTCCCTGTCTCTTATCACATGGTCACCCAATTATGACTGAATCATTTAACAACAGAAGAGGTACAGGTGTAAAAGACACAAGTAATGGGTTATCTCTTTTGAAAGTAATCCGTTTAATCATTATCCAGGCAGAAACTGTGGTGGGTGAAGTCTAGGTGTCATTTGCAGGGTGCAAAGTAGATGCTTTCCAGAAGGCCTGGCATGCTGATAAGCATACTTTTCCAATCAGTGAGGAAGGCATGGTTAACCACCTCACTCCTCGTTCTACTTAGTAAAGCTTCTAAAGGTTCAAACCAGCCTTGCGGCTGATGACCTAAAGAACACAATTTTTCATGAAGCCTGCAGGCTATAAATTTACTATGTTTTTAAATAGGCCTATAGGTATGCTACATGAATTGCGCAAATGCTGTTTTGACGTAGCTATACTACACTGCTCAGTAAAGTAGCTATATTTTATTAGCGACAAAATGGAGTGGTTATCACTTAGGCCTATCTAGTTGTAGCTTGATGATAGGCCTATCTATCAGCGATTCAATGGAAAAACTTCGGGCAGGCTAAAAGGCCTACTGTGTACCTTCGGGGCCCATTCATAGTTATCCCTATTACTGCTTTGCTTCTCTTTGAAAAGCTTTACGTATGAAGAATTGTTTCTACATATTTTGGCGTTGGCCTAGTTTATTATAAATATCCTTTTTCCAGAAAATGGTTCGGTTTCTTATGTTTATTTTTTGTATTTTAATCGTAAATGAATGACAAATACACGAATTTCGTTTTTGTTTCCTGTGACATTTTCCAGAATGGTACCGTACATAAGAAAAACAGGAAGAATACTCGTTATTGTAGAAAAATAAGATAACAAGGCTTATCGATATAGCAAACATTTTCAAATTTTACAATGCTACTGCAATAGTTAAGCTTGCAGAATTTTTTTTCAAGTTACAGGCATTAGACAAGTAGGGCCTAATCCTAATGTAAGAAACAAGGAACTATGCATTCTTGCCTGCTCATTAGTGACCGACCAATCACAAATGAAGTCACAGTGCAATCGACTGGTCCAAGCACAAGTTAGGCGTAACCACCAAATGAAGTAGCGCCAACCAGCTGAATCGGTTGATCCAAGCTTTGGAGCTGATACCGATCAGAGTAGGTACCGATGTCTTCAAAAATCAATCCTTGAAAAAGATCGCTTTTATTAAATCGATCTTTCCTCTTCCAAGAGCACAGAGAGCAAGCTAGAAAAAAGGCCCTCACGGACATAGTGATAACCTCTTAACAATTCAAAAAACTATCATAAAAGAAGAAAGGAATTGGAGAAGTCAAAAAAACGAGCGAGCTTTTAAAAAGACTGAAAAGGCGAGTGAGCAAATTCATATGAGGCCTGCAATAAATTACACAGCCTCAAACCCACAGACACAACTGAAATTTGGAAAACATGACAACCCCCCCCCCCCCACGCCAACCAGCCTTTCTAAAAATGATAATGATCCATTAATTTCTTAGGTTACGAGAATTCATATCTTATAGTGAGAAGCGGAACCACATTGGTGGCACTTGTTTCGAAGACTACTAGGCTACTAGGCTACAAGACGTTTGTCTGCTCTGATGTTTGTTATCACTGCTAGTGCGTAGGCCGCATTGGCGCAGTTGGTAACGTGCTCGCCTCTCATCATGCGGTCTTGGGTTCGAATCCCATTCAGGCATGGCATTTTTTCATACGTTACAAAATATCATTTCATCCTTCACCGTCTGCATTAGCAGTAATTGCAGAACAGTCGGACGTTAAACAAAAAAAAAAAAAAAAAAAAAAAAAAATAGTGCGTAGGCCTACTCTACGTAGGCCCTCCTGGTAGGCTACCACTACGCAACAAATAGGCTACATTTTTCGTTCAGATGTTAACCGATAGATAGGTTGTTGAAACTTGGTACGATGGTCATACATAAAAATAAAGAAAATCATCTAGGAAAATTGTCAAGTGTTTATCTTCTCCATTTCCACAGTAGGTCTATTAACTGAACTCGTCTAGTCCCTAATAGGCTATTTCTAGTAAAACGCTTCTTAAGGAGAATGATTATAAGATCCGTTCAGATAATATTTTAGAGAAACTTTTTAGGAATTATGAAAACTATAGGCTTATTTTTTAAAACAGTCGGAAAAATAATACGTAGTTAACCGATCAGTATTATTGGCTACTAAAATTTAATTTTTTAAATGTTTATGCGGTCTTTTCTTTGTCAATAATTAAATACAGTAGAATTGCAACCGATTCTCTCAATGATATCGTACCTGATCGATTTTAGAAAGTGAAATAAATGTCTACGTCTATTAAAATGGAAAACAAGAAATGTGTAGACTAACGAGCATAAAAGACTTGTACCTGCGCGCAAAGCCTCCTTTCGATATAGGCCTACTTTACGCCCTATCTAGTTTTATTTTAATGTCGAAATTTATAATTTTAAATTGTTAGGTCTATGTAGGTCTAAGCTATATAGCCCTAGTAGGCTGGGTTTAAAAGGAAATAATTTTTATTTCGCTTCAGCGTGTTTCTCTTTCTCTTTATGGCGTTTAGGCCTAATCAAAATCTATTAATTGCTTCTTGTTGAAACGGATTTCGAAGTGATTGGTTTTCTCCTGCAGCGTTTTATTTGTTTCGTAATTGCAAGAGAGAACGTCAGATGGCCGAATATGTCGTGTTGTCGTGTTGTCGTGTGGCCCCTCCGATAACAGTTTTAGTAGTTCCATGGCCAGCCTATAAATCTAGCCATTTCGTTCACTGAAGTAGCCAAAAGTTAACCACAATGGTCAATCTGATTTAAGCGCACGGACGGACACTTACAAGCAAGCTATAGAAATAATAATAGTAATAATAATAATAAAAAGAGATTATTTTTCTCTAATAATAGGTTCGATAGCAAATAAGAAATTTCTAGATTGTTTATAATTTACATTTTTAGAAAAATAAAATCTCTGAATTGTTAATTTTTTTATCGGCTATTAAATTGTGTAATAGGCCCTATTATATTTCTTATTTATTCAAAGGTCCATGAAGAGTGATAAAAAGAAAAGAGAAAAAATAAAAAGGACGTTTTCCAATATGTATGCAAATGTACTTTTATAATGATACACTTCCCTTACGTATGAATTTATTTATTTTATTTTTAATTTTATTATGGAGGGCGCGCGCACGCCCTCTGTATGCATGGGGGTAGTAGATGTTTAGGGAGTTGTTTGGGGTTACAGTTATCAGGAGGGGTGGAAGTAAGCAAAGGCGGTCTGGTTAGTACTGCGCAGGCGCGACGCCGTTATTGAAACGTCCCCTCTTGCGACTTCCAACCGGCTTTTGTGAAAGCCCTTCTGCGTTCACGCTACTCCATATTGATTTGCTACCGCGGGGACCGACTGGGTGAAAGCAGAAAAAAACAACCCGCCTGTACTTGGTTTTCCGTTTTTACCTCTGCTCGTTCTTGAATATCGGTTATGCGCCGACCGATCATTAAAAACGTTTCGCTAATAATTCGACTAGATAAATACGTTTGTACAATACCATCACCACCACCACCACCGCCTCACCATCCCATTTCCTCCTGTCAACAAACGCCCGCCATGTCAAATTATTTGACATAATTCTAAAATCTTAATACTTTATAAAAAGAAAAAGAAAACAAAGCATCGTATAGAGCGATGGCGAGAGGGTGGAGGGGATATTTTACACAATAAAGCGAGTACAGTACTTGGCTTTGGTTCACACAGACACACTAACAGAGCTCAAACGTTGGGTTACCTTCCCACGTTAAGCCTGAACACTGTCATTCATTTTCCCCAGTTTATTTACAACGTCAATAAACGTTAATGGATTGAAAATAATAAATAATATAATAATTTTTCTGAACGTGTGATAGGCCTATTGGAATTTCAGTAACAAACAGCCGAAGGCTTTGTGTATAACGCCTATTTTGTCTGTAGGCCTTTGTACAGTATGAACAAAACAAACTTTCACAACACCAACAAACATTATGCTACTTATTTCATTTCCCAAAAATTGTCTGCTTCGAATGAGGAACCAACGATCGAATCGCAAGAGCCGCACAGGTGATTGAAGTTCGTTTCAAACTTCCTTCGTTCTGATACCATGCTGACCTGTACCATCCGAAAATCGATTGCTTGGTGCTCTCGAAAATTCAAGATGAATAAAATATAGCCTTTTTAACCTTTAACAAATGGCATTGGTGTGTTGTCAATTATATGCAGCAGCCACAATCACCGCAATTACTGAGGCAGTGGACAAATAGAGACTGTGAGATGCCAGTTTTTTTTTGTAGTAGGCGCATTGAGAACTACGTCAGTTACCGACAATGTCGGGTCATCAACAATTTAAAACGCTGTACGTCAAGTCGAAATAAAATGAAACCATCAGAGCAGTTTTAATGGTATTAATTTTTTCAAGGACCTCGACTGGACATATTTTTCGGTCGGTAGGCGTACGGCCTACAAGGCTAGAGGCGAACATCGCTCGCCCACCCGCTACCCTGTCGTCGGTGTTCATAGACCAAAATGAGGCGTTCTCATTTCAATACGGTTTCTTAATAGACGTAGACCATGAGGTCCTTGACTATGTCAAGTCCCGCAACAGACGTATTTTACTCGCACGTCAGATACACCTAACAACTAACTCTCTTTTCGGACCTCTGTTGGTCCGACTCGCCTCGGGTTGCATTACGCTATTTGTATTACGACTGTAGCTGGTTCCATAATGTTTTCTTATGTAGATTGAGATCTGAAAAGATTTCCAATTGGATGAGTGGTGCTGTAGGCCTATAGGCCTACCTTAACGATGCCCAAGTTAGGAGGGTGCATCGGACAGCCCAAATAAACGAGGAGAAAGTCCTGTTAAACGGTTGAACGCTGAGGCAGTCGGCCGGGGTAGGCTCGTAGGGCTACCTAATTATTTTTTTTCCTTACGTGGACATTTATTGATCGGAATTGAACCAGGTTTTAAAAACGAAATCCAAGTAACTCTAGGCCTATCTAAAATCCGCTAAAAAAGTCACAAAAACCTTTTCTCAAGAAGAAATCCGTAGGTAGGCCCTAGGCAGTTGCGGTCTCTGTGATGAAGAAGTCGAGTATTTAACATTCCGTACAATAGGCCTGTCCAAAAGGCTAGATAGGTTACTTAACTAATATTTGGTTCGTAGTAGCCTATAATTTAGTTATAGGTCTAGTAGGCCTATATATTCCTAATGGTGCAAAATCTGGCATAAAATATTTCAAAGATAATTTTCAGAAAACAAGTCAACACGTACCTAAATACTAAATGGACTTTCAACGTCTACGAAAAGAATAGAATACGCTTAGTCTACTCATATTTTTTTAAATATTTTTATGTGTGACTTAAACATGATTTTTAACACTCGTTCGTAACAATTTTAAAATAGATTTTTCCTTTTTTCAGAGTCGCTTTCAACGTAGGTCTAAAGTAAGACTGTGCACAAATGGCCAATTTATTTCACATCAATCCAATTTTAAAGTAGATCTATTTATTTATTGATAAACATTACTCCTGGACGAGAACATAGCCCGTGCTTGGAGGAGGTGCAATTACACAATGTGGGCCTACAGATAAAATTAACAACCACCAGTGCAGAACACCAAAATGGGACGTAGACCTCCTATAGGGCCTACATTTAACAAACGATACGATAATAAAAACAGCTGAGAATAATGTGCAATAAAAATAATAATACTGTATTTTATTTATTTATTGGTTTTACAGGTTGATACAGTTAAGGATTCCACTAAGACATAGGCCCTAAGCTAAGCCTACGTCTTAGCAGCCGGTTCTCCTATTCTACAGTTAGGCTACAAAGTGATACAGAACAATAAATAGTCATTTAAAACTGCCAATTAAAAAATATTATAATTGCGAATGGGGACAATGACCGATTGGCCAAAATACGATTTACACGTAGTACCCGATTTCACTTTTTAGCCAATAGAGATCGGCCTTCTTCCTTTGTTTAGTCCAAAGATAGGTCGTTGCTTGAGATCTAGTTTTCCTTCTGAACTGATGCCTGTTCACTTCTGGCAACTATTCTAACATCACAAATTTTCTTTCTATAGTAATCTGTATCCACGCTATCCAGGCCTACTTGTTTGATTTGAAATTCATTGTTTTCATCCATTTGCTTTTTTAAGATGCCTCGCGTGCTTTTTATTCGTTTGATCGCGTAAAATAGGTCTATCTGTCGGTTTAATATTTCTTAATCCATTCTCGCCACGAGTCTATCAAATTCAAGGCGCCTTTTCTTTATTGTTTGTTCAAGAGTTTCTGTGCTGATGGTTGGTGTCCGACGTAGATCTTTTACAGGGCCATCAATCTTCCCGAAGATCGTTTATAATAATATTATTGTTTAGACGATCATTTAATTCGCCCTAGATGGATAAGATGTTTTAATTCCTTACAAAATAACTGGTTTTAGTACCGTTCGCTAATGCCTTAGTTTTGTCCCGATTGTAATGTTTAGGCCTATTTTGTTGTAAAGATTTTTGGTCGGATTAAATTTTTTCGCAGTTTAATTATTCTCCCCTTTAAATCTTCCCTAGATATATTTTTATTTTGAATATTTTCCCCGAGTTATTTAAATTTCTTAACCATTTCAATTTTCTCATATTTAGTTTCCAAGGACTTTTCTGGGATCTATGCGTATAGTATCTGTTGCCATTGCTTCAGTTTCCTCTGAAGAAATTTGTAGCTCAGCCTTCTCGGCGATCTCGTTAAGCCGATCGAGTTGTTTGCGTGTCCTTATTCTGACAATGATGCCAAACCATCACGGTAGCTAGGAAGCTTAGCTAACGTTTCCTTTTACGTGTTTTAAATATAATCCTGGATTGATTTATTTTTTGAAACTCTTTCATGATGTGCCAAGAACAAACTGGAATGAAACTGGCGATAATTTATCACCCTGCTTAAGCCAATTACTATTTCAAAAGGGGCGCCACTTTCTGCACGCATTTTAACTTTTAACTTTGTGTTGGTTAGCGTTAACTTTAAGTGTTTAATATTGTTTTTGTTAAACTCCATATTCTTTTAGCCGATTAAAAGGTGCGTTTTTAGCCTATCTATTGAGTCGTATGCTTTGTCCAAGTCAATGAAGAGAATAAAGAGATTCTGGGCCATGAATTTCCTACATTTGTAGATATATTTCAATAATTTCGAATTGTAAATGTTATCAGCGCAAGATGGTTTTCTTCTGAAGGCACTTTAATAGGGCCTATACGAGGGCTGTTATTGTCTAATAGCAATAATTGCTTCTCAATTGACTCGAGCTTCAAATAAATTGTAAATAGCCTAATTACAATTATATATTGTACTCAATTGTAATATACGAGGGCCACTTTTTTGCCAACCTCCGATAGCCCATAAATAAAAGACAAATGAACAGGCCTATAGAAAAAAATGTTTCATTACTAAAAGTTACGTACACCTATGGCTACGTTTTTACATAATCACGTTGATGATTGAGACATTTGTCGTACCTGTGGGCAAGAGTTCCAATAGGCCTACTCTCTTCATAAAATGTTGCCGTTAATGAATTTAAATGAGTACAGACGTTGCCTTGAAACTCCTCGTTAGTTTGGAAGCGCTACTCTCTTAGCCAGTTCTTCAGTTCAGGGAAAAGATGGAAGTTCCTCGGGGTTAGGTCGGGACTGTATACCTACATGACGGGTGGTTAAATATGTCCCATTGAAATTGCTGAAGGAGCCATTAGGTTGCACCAACACTGTGAGGATGACCGTTATCATTGATAAGAACTATTCCAGAAGTTAACATACCTCTTCTTTTGTTTTGAATGGCTCTCCGCAAACTTCGTATGAAGGCCACCAGAAGAAGAACGAGTCGCTTCAAGACAATGTCAAGACTTATTTAAATTGATTGGCGGCAACATTTTATGAAGAGGTTATTAGAAATCTTATACACAGCAAATGCGGGAAAATGCGTCAATCGTCAGAGTGATCATGTGAAAAAGTAGCTCTTGATAGTGAAAAAGTGTGTACGTAACTTTTAGTAATGAAACATTTTTTTTCTATAGGCCTGTTCATTTGCCTTTTATTTATGGGCTATCAACGGTTGGCAAAAAAGTGGCCCTCGTATATTAGGCTATATTTACAATTTATTTGAAGCTCGAGTCAATTGAGAAGCAGTTTAGAAAATATTTTCCAAGTTCGGGGCTAAGGGTAGAAGAGAAATGCCTCTATGATTGTAGCCATCAGTCCTACCTCATTTTTTTAATGAAGGGGTGAATAAACAACCATTGTACAAACTTTGGGGGTGGTGGAATTCTTTTTATCAAAATCTTGGAGAGGTTTAACATTGTCTCCTGGATAAATTCATCATTTTAACTTTTCACAGCTTTGCCATTATTCCATCTTCACCTGGGGCATCGTTATTTGCAAGTGATTTTATTCCATTTCTGGCTTTTTTCATCAGGAGGAAGGTACTCTTACTTTGTCCGTTGACTTTGTTTTGCAGCTGAGTAGTTGAGAGGAATATTCACTAACGATTATTGGTTATCCGCATAGTTCATTAGGTACCAACGTTCCACCTTCCATCTTCCATCTTTCTTCTAAAGTTCACATTCTGTGGAGAAGGCCTATATAGCCTACCCTTATTTTCTGCGGGGTTCTTTGTATAAATCTTGCATAGGGCCTTTTATTATTTTTCTTCAAATCTAATTCGACTATGTCATTACGAGTTTATGAAACTCCTTTGGGCGTTGCGAATGATGGCATCTTTTAAAAAAGTCAACACCGTTTCTAAGAATGACACACTAGCGGGGAAAAATGTAAGCCTATACTTGCTGCGGATGGGTAATTTATTCTCTTTAAGATGCTGGAGAATAGGCTTAATGAACTAAAACGAATCCCCAAACTTTAGGAATCGAAAATGCACGATCAACATGAAGTGCTTGGCGCTCTGAAATAAAGAGTCTGAGGGCACAATCCTGCTAGGGTAGATTAAAAACCAGACTTTTGTATTTCAGCCGAAATATAACCATGAGTGCAAGTTTTACTCTGTGTCGGACGGGAATAGGTCTTGAATATATACCTACAGGAAGAGAAGGAAAACTAAACAAATTATCGGATAGGCCTAATTGCAGTAGAAACAAATTAAGATAAGGATTTTTTAACTTGAGGTAGCCTAAAATGTTAATAACCTAGATGTCCATAAAATCCGCTAATAAAGATTAATAAGGAAAATAAGAAATCTTATAGGCTAAATCCAGAAATAACTAAATTAAGACACAAAAATTTACATTTGTCACCTAACTTTGAAAATGAAACCAATAGACTGGCTATAGAGCTAATATTTTCAATTAGTAAATTTTTATAGTTATAATAATTGTTGTTTTACTTATTAATTACCGTAATATAAAAAAAAGAAAATTGTGTAATCTTATACCTACCTAAAAATTTGGTGTGAAACACTCCCACGACTTTCTCTCGCCAATGTAGGTAATGAATAATGTACCCTATATTTAATCATGAATAAACTATGTACAACGAAAAAGAAAACGTAATTTTAATTATGAGTGAATGACGCAAAATGAAAACCAACTTCTAGAACTTAAAATTAAAGAAAATTAGGCCTACTATTCCTATCTAAACTAGGCTCTGTAGAGAAAAATTCTTACAATAAAAGTTGTAGGGTTTTTAATATCCTATAACTTTGATTACCATACACTTTTGTTGGAAAATGCATATTAAGGCTGCAATCTGAAGAGATCCAAGTTTTTTACCGATTTTGATGAGAAAAATACAGCAAATCACTAATTGTCGCTAAACGAAGCTCTACAGAAGAAAATGCATGTAATAAAAATTGTAGATTTTTTATTTCCTATAACTTTAGTTGTGTGCATTTTTGTCGTAAAATGCATACTAAGGCTACAATCTTTAAAAATCCCATTTTTTACCAATTTTGACAAAAAGAAACAAAAAAAAAATCACTAATTGCTGCTAAATTAAGTGTTGTACAAAGAAATGTATGAAATACAAGTTGCAGGTTTTTAAATATCCTACAACTTTGATAATAGGCCTATAAGTACATTTTTGCTCTAGAATGCATAAGGCCGCAATCTTTAAAAAACTTTTTCTTCGAGTCACAGTCTCCCTAAGAATTTCAGCAGATATGGCGCTTAGCCTATCCTGTAGAGCTCAAAAAATTTAGTAGGCCTAAATGACGCGATTTTTAAAAAAAATCGTAGATGCCATTTTTGCAAAAATTGCACAAATAAACTACAACTTCCGGTTGACCGATTTTGATAAAAATGTTCGTGTTGGGTCCCCTAGTGGTACCTAACTTAAGTTTCAAGTTTCAACTTCGTACGTTATTCCGTTCATGAGATATTTTTCACACACACACACACACACACGCGCGCGCGCACACACAAACACTCCGACCAATCGCTGGAACATGTTTTTTTTGGGTTCAGATGGTCTGAAAACGTGTATATACGGCGAAAACTGGATTTCTAAAAATCGATATGAAAACAATACTTTCCTTCCCGGTAGGCCTATTCATATGGGGCATGAGAAAGTAAAAAGAAGAACCGACGAAAAATTTATAAGGCAAAGGTAAGACTTACCCTACACAACATGTTGTTGTTGTTGAGTTGTTTAGGTCATCAGCCGAAAGGCTGGTTTGAACCTCTAGAGGTTTTACTAAGTAAAACAAGGAGTCAGGTGGTTTACCATTGCCTTCCTCACTGAGTGAAAAATTACGCTTATCAGCATGCCAGACTCTCTGAAAAGCACATATTTTCCATTCTGCAAATGACACCTTCACTTCATTCACCACAGGGTCTGGCTGTATAATGAAATTCATTACTTTCAGAGGAGACAACTCTGATTAGTGCCTTTTGCACCTCTACCTCTTCTGTTCTTAAATGATTCAGTCATTTAATTGGCTGACCATGTGATAAGAAACAGAACTATTTATTTTAACCCTGCAACGGACAGATTGAGTGTAAATAAATTGACACTCCACCTGTCTGTTAAGGGCAGCTACACAACATAATAGGCCTAAATTATGGAACTCATTTTACAAATGGATTTTATCAAGTTTCGACCTATCTAACTTTTTATTTTTTTTTCTTTCTATCTAACTTTTGATATGAAATAAATTGAATAAATAGCCTAATAGTAGGAATGCATAATATAAATAATTATTAGGCCCACTGATTTATTTTAGTTATAGGCCTAATAAATAAGTTTTGTTTAGAAATATTGTAACTGAAGTTAGCCTACACAGTGGTATTATAACAGTGTATTACGGTATTATTAGTGGTAGGCCTATTACTACAGTGGTAGGCCTACCTACCTACCAACTAAAATAATGCATTTAAATACTAAAATTAGTGAGCCAATAAAACCCACCGTACAGGCCAATATTACACCCATCTGCTTAGGCCTATAGGTATATAGAGACGCTAACTTTAAGTGTGATTTAAGAGCCCTGCTCTAGATTAAATAAAAAACCTGTTAATTTGTTTCAATATTAATGTTAATTTTATTTCTAATGTTTCCTGGAAGTAAGTTGAAAATTTTAGCTGGAAGGAATTCAAAATGTCTCTGCCCTACAGTAGGTTTTTTATTTAACTTGCTGTAATAGGCCAGCGACTGCCCTTCTGGTTCCTTTCGAACTCGATGCGGAAGTGTAATTATCTGCTTTAGTTAGTCGTAATATTCCAGATTTTATGTCTAATTCCGTAATGTTTAAAACAGAAGGTTGTTTAAAACGAGGTTGACGGGATTAGACCTACGTGGAGTCTTTTTTCAGTATTATCCTCAGAATTGTTTTCTGCAAACAAATTACCGCAGCGGTCCAAGGTTGCGGTTGAAAGCAGCCACCCATACGATTATTCCATAATATAATAAAAATTGCACCAAACGCATTACACTTGCACTCAGTAAAAGGTGCTCTCTCAATCTGACCCTCATCTTTTTAACCAAGAAATTAACATGAACATCACGTTTCAAGAACTGATCGATATAGGCACACTGCCAGGTATTCATGACTTGCACCCTGTCTGTTGGAAAACAGCAGTCACACACAGCCTCCTCATAGATGTTCCTTCTCTTCGGCCTATACAACCTGGAATTTACAGGGTTACCCACTGTTTTGAGTTAAAAAAGTATGTGCTCATCTATTTTGATGTTTAATATTAACGTGTTAGTAACGACCCAGTCCTTTACTGCATCCGGACTTTCTTCAGATTGATAATGAATACCAGTCCAAGTTCCAACGTAGGCACACACTACTGTATCGTCACAAGACGACCCGACTTCAATGTCCCTACCAAATTTCAACTGAATTAAATCATTCTCGTAGACAATAAACAATGTCGGATCAAGAAGTATACCTTGAGGCACCTCCAGCGTGAATAACCACGGTCGCTGAACTAATTATTTATTAAAATATTTTGCTTACGTTTACGCAGACAAAAAGGGAATGATCTAAATGCTTTAACCCGGGATGCCAACACTTTCCAAGTTCTCTATTCAGTGACTGGGGGACAGAGTGTCAAGCGCCTTGGCCACATATAAAAACACCACCGAGGCTTTTTACTAATAATTCCCTTCTTTATTTTAAACCCGTATGAAGGAGGGGAGAGTAATTTTTCCCGGTCAAGATACTCAACTAAATATTTTTCAGCGTATTTTCTGATGTAATTTAGATGCATTTAATTCAAGTTGTACTTTTATTTTGAAGAAAATTTGTTATTATTAATAAATTAATTTATTTGTTGAACTAAGTAAGGACCGCGTTGATCGGCGAGCAATATGTTTTTAGGCTAAGCAGATCAAGGGTTATATTTTATAGTGAGATGCAGACCTCTTTTTGTCCTAAATTATTGTAATAATTGCAGTCCTGTAGTTTTTATTAGACCTCAGCAACATGATCTTTGTAGCCTATAAGCGGCGACGTGATCACGAATCGATATTTTCATGATGA
Source organism: Catonia carolina (assembly GCA_035578175.1). Taxonomy (NCBI): domain Eukaryota; kingdom Metazoa; phylum Arthropoda; class Insecta; order Hemiptera; family Achilidae; genus Catonia; species Catonia carolina. Next base: position 17,829,950 of record JAQMRL010000001.1, on the reverse strand, counting down.
AAATACTTGATGGTGGTAAAGACACCTCGTCTTGATAGCTATTCGTTCTATTCACATGACATTTACAAGAGACCGACAGAAAGATAACCGAGGAATAATCATTCAAATCGAACCGATCATTTCGGAATGATCTAGGTTATTTGTCCATATACAAAAGAAAAACAGACCTACGTACCTTCGAGGTGAGTTGATGTGAAATAAATTTGAGTCAAACGATTATTTGAGGCGACTTCGAACAATCTGACTAGTGATACAGAGAATTTCGCTTTTGATAGCGAACATTTCTTTAGGGTGCATTGAAAGAAGAAATGTGAAAAGAAGAAGTAGGCCTACTTGCCACTTGTCACTTGCCACGGGGCTACAAGTAGGCTGCACTCAGTTAGAGTCACTCGGTATTGTGCAACAATTCGCTAATTCGTGACAGCCGGATGACCGGCAGATGTTCACTTGAAATCGTACTTACAAAATGTCTTTGTTCTATTTCAACGATTCAAAGTATAATCACATATTAATGTATCACTTTAGACAACAGACTTTTGTGCGGCCAGGCAAAATGTAATGCAATGCATAGTAACAGATGCGATTATCAATGAAACGGCAACTGAAGTGTGTTTCTGCCTCTAGATTGCAAGGAGGGTTAACAAAAAGGGGTGGCTTTCACTCATTCACCATTCACTCGTCCACTGCGCCCACACCACTTGCCATTTGTCTGCAGTCGGCCACGCTCCACGCTCCACACTCTTACCAGCGGCAGCCTCTTCATTAGGCTCCATTCAGTTTTGCTCTTAATCTTTGCGCCTTTCCCTTTCCCCTCTCCCCTTTCTTGTTTTCCCCTCTTTCTGATTCCTTGGTCCGCTAAATGACTGATGCATTCATTGAGCATTGAGGTGGAGACGAGGCGTGCATCCACAATTCAACATTATTCCTCTTCCTTGCCTCCTTCCTTTCTTCATCAAATATTTTCTCCTAACCCGATAGGCCTAACAAATTAATAGGCATAATCTTTGCCTCCTGAAAACCTTAAGTTTGATGCGAGTGAAGTGAACCGATTAGTTTTAATGATGTCTATAGAATTTTGTTTATAAGTTGTGTTAATTTTTATTTTGCCCCAATTTACAGAGGCTAGATAAAAGAAAAAAATTAACAATGTAGAGAATACAAAATAAAAATTCTTGCAGGCTATGAATAGGGTGGTTAAAAATTGAACTATATTCTCTCGAGGTAAGAAAAAATGTTCATATAAACTTAGGACCAGAGACGCCGCGTCAGCGAGTTCCATCTGGCGAAATATTCCGCCCGGAATTCAGTTACGCTGGTGAAATAAAACCATACTGACGTGCAAGGCCTCAATTATGAGGCAAACTCGTAGGAATTTTTGGTTTTCAACCTGAAAACTGAATTAAACAGGTATCAGAATTTGTATTATACCCCACAATATCAAAGGTATGTGCCATATAGCACAAAAATTATGGGCGACACTTCTTTAGGTTTACCGCTAAATAACTTTGTTTAATGCTTAATTAAGTTGACGTCGTCCATCATGGATTAGGCTGTAATTGAGTCTGTTCCGGCGTCCATCTTTTCCTCGGTCTCCCCACTCCTCTTGTACCCCTCGGTTCATAAAGCCATGCACTCAAAGGTAGTCGGTCTTGTGACATACCAAATAAATGATTAGTCCATTACGCTTTATATTTCGTGGTGAGCTCATTTAGTGGTTGAGTCGCACATTCCTCTCTTATCACCTCATTCCTGGTGTGGTCTTGTTTCGTGCATCCTTTAACATATCTATGGAACCTCATTTCTGGTGCTTGGATCATTGACTTTTGTTTCTTGTTAAGCATCCGAGCTGCTTCACTTCCATAGATGAGTGTCAGCGTGGCCATCACCTTGTAAAACGTAATCGGCGTATCCTTTCTTGTTTGCCTTTCAGACTTCGGCGTATAGCCCCACATATCGTATTAAATCTGGATACCTTTTGTTGGACATCTTGATCATAATTTTATAGGTTACGTCACATCCCAAATAGGTTGAAATTTCCTACATGTTCCAATATTTTATTACTGGTAATGATTTTGGTCCTTATCGGCCACTTTCTGCAAAATGCCATCACTTTCGATTTCTGAATTGATATCTTCATAACTAATAGTTTGCTTAGGAGATGAAGGTTATGCCCTATGCAGTTTCGAATCCTGAATTAAAACGGTATCATCAGCAGAAGCAGGTGGTTGAGGAACATTCTTCAGCTGAGAGGTATACCCTCGTCAACTTGTCCCTGCCACTTGGATATAAGTTTGTCTACATTATAGTCTACGTTAAATAAAACCGGTGATATTGGATACCCTTGCCGTAGTCCTTTATTAGTTCTCATCTCCGTAGTCATTCTTCCATCTCCTACATTTACCACTATTGCTTTTGTACAAGTTTGTTATGATATCTATCAAGTGTTGGGGTATCCATTATTCAGCATCACACTCCAAAGTAACTCTCTATCGGCATTATCAACAGCTTTTTCCCTATCAATGAAGGCCAAATGGGTGTCAATATATTCTCGGTGTTTCTCTACGACCATCTTTAGTGTAAACACCGCGTCGATGCAGGATCGTCTTTCCTAAAACCTATTTGGTTATCTCCTACTAGGTGCCCTGATATAGTCTGTAATCTTTTAGCTAGTATTGAGGCATATATCTTGTATGTTGTATCCAAAAGACTTATTCCTCTATAGTTGTTCGGGTTTGATCGATCACCGTTTTTAGTATGGAGACAACTTTGCATAATCCCCATGTGTGCGGTACTCTGTGATTTTTCCAACAATTGAACAAATGCAGTAGCCTCAGGTGTAAAACTATTCCTCCATACTTCATCAACTCCATATTTATTCCATTTTTTCGAGTAGCTTTCCGGTTCTTTGATTTAGTAATCACAGTTTTAAGTTCTTCCATGGTTATTCCATCAACACGACATGAAAAGCCTGTAGTCTTGATCCCTCGCATTAACATCAGACCATAATCTTTTGTAGTGGTCTATCCATCTATCTTCATTCACGCAGGATATCTTTACGCTTTCCCTATTCTCCTGCCCCATCCTCCTCATGAACATGTAGGCTAGTTCTTTCCTGCCATTAATGTCTTCTTCCACCGTATTGATAAATTTTTCCCACGATACCTGATGCACCCACCTTACAACAGTCTTGGCATGGTTTCAGCCCTTTTGTAGGATATTCTACATCCTTCCGAAGGATCATTTAACTAAATTCTATGTAGTGGCTGTTTTTCTTTTACTGTCTGCTCAGTATGGTCATCCATGTTTGCGGGTCTTTCCTTCTATGAGATTCCTTCTTATTCCTACGGCTTCCATAGCACTTTCTTTGACAGCTTTGGTTAAATTCCCCCACTCAATTTCTATATCCTCTCTTGTAGGTTTAGTTCCAAGTTTTTGAGTAAGGCGTTGCTGATAGAGAGTCCTAATACTATCATCCTTTAATAGCGAGACTTTGCACGTTCTGTCTGTTTGCATTTTTATTGTGGTCCTTTTTAGCAGTTTTTGCCAACATCTAAGAAGACCTATTATTCCCATCAGCAGGTACACCCTTTCATCTCTCACTCGGGAAACTAATCTCTTTTTGACGATAATGTAGTCTCCACGTGAACTTATGCACGTCCTTCTTCCGGAAGAACGTATTGGTTATTTTCATTTGGTTATAAATAACCAAATCTCTCAACCTCTCCCCATTTTCATTAATTATATCTTCTCCAAAGGTGCCAATACATTTATACACAGGTCAGTTTCCGACTCTTCCAGTCAGGTGTCCTACCAGTATTATATCATCGTTCGGATTTATGTTGTCCATCACCTGCTGCAACTGTTTGTAGAAATCCTCTGACTCTTTTCTTTGTTGCACCAGTAAATTCTTCCGGCGCATAGGCCGCTATAAAAGTATAGTTTCCTCTTTCATGTCTTATTCTTACTGTCATCAATCTTTGGTTAAAAACTTATAACCTCTAATTTTTGACTTCCAATTTTTGTTAATGGAGATAGCTCCCCCTTTGCTTGCTCTTTGATTTTGGGTGACCCCGCTGTTTGGCATCACATAACTCTCTCTATAGGCAGCTTCCTGTTGATTTCTTTTTTGTCTCTGTGATGATTACTGTTTTATGTCATTTTCTTCAACTACTTTGGCTCTATTTCTTTATTCATTATACCTCTCACATTCCAAGTAGCAAGCTTTACTCTCTTATTTTTGCCGCCGTTCGAACACTGCACTGAGCTAGTTTGGTGATGTGACTGTTAACTCACGGTTTCCAAACCAATTTTTCTCTTAGCGTTTACTCCCGCAGTTTCTGCTGTCTCTTCCGTCGTTGGAAATCTCCTCCTCATCCTTCTTTAGAGTCGTCGACCGTTTTTTTTCTTTTTGCCTACTCAATAAATGCTTAGAGACACTTCTATCTAACTCAAAACTGTCCTGCATATCTAAAGGAGCGTTTCCTATCAGCCATTGGGACGCGCCGTGTCTGGGTTGAGGTCCCTCATCCTGTCGTCTCACAAAAGGTTATGCCCAGCCACTATACCATTCAGAGCCAGGCCCTCCAGTGAGCTGGACAGACGCGAAATTAATTTCATTGATCTTTTTTTAATTGAACACGTACAAAATTAAATTCCGAGAAAACTTAAGTCAATCAGTGATGATGACTATGTGAATGGCCAAGCACAATGATCTTCTCACCTCACGATATCATACTGGTACAAGATGTAACCGTTTTATAGCTATATTGAATTATCTGATGTGAAGTTTTTAAAAAGGGCTCCTGTTCAGTGGTTTTAATATAGTTATTAACGTGAAAGGAATACGGGAAAAATTAAACTGCCACATCCTAATAGGGAATATTTCAAAAGAATTTTTGACTATATGACTCCGAAAATATATTATCAAATTTCTGAGGCTATATTAGTAGAAGGATATATCGGGATTGGAAAAAATCTTTATTGAAAAATTATTTGAAATTCCAAATGTTAAAATATTTTTCGACTATTAATCAGCTTCCTCTTTTATAACTTACGCGTAGTGTTCTTTGTAGCCTAATCCTTTATAAAAGTCCTTTTATAGAATCGCTACCTATAGACTATTAAAACCTAAATTATGCAATTTTTATGTTTTAGTTCAAATGAAGTTTTGCGTACCATAGGGCCTAATTTATAGTAAATCTGATGTAGGCTACTGTGTGGCAAAGATTTGATAGCCCCTTGCCCCTTGCGGAGAGGAGCAGAATCGGCTCGCTACTAACCTTCTCAATATAATTTCATTATTGTACCAAATCCAGTGTACTATTTAGTAGTGTTTTGTGTTTTATTGTTAAACGTTAGGCATAAAACCAAAATACTACATATTAATAATACATAATATATCGTAATATTATTATATTAGTAATATGTTAGTAGGGCTATATATATTTCATGTATATAGGCCTACATAAACAAACTGTGAATACACTAATCTTCTAATACACTAATTTTCAGACGCCAATATTTGGAGGTCCTTAACTTTTGAAGGGGTCATCAAAATTGTGTGATTCTTCCACTGAAAATAAGTTCACTCTTTAAACTACATTTTGTACGCTACATGTATACAGAAATAATTATAAGCCGAAAACTTTCTCGCGAAAAGACTTTTTCAAATGCTGGCGTACTTCAATCAAACGTTTTTACAAAATGAGTGACTACAGTATTGAAATCAATGACTAATATACATTTTCATTTGATCTGTAAGTGTTCTCGGTAGCCTAGCCTATATAGGCTGATCCCGTATGTGAAATTTGTTCAATGACAGACTTCCAGTTAATAGATAATCATCGTGGAAACGAAAATTCGTACTATTACACGGCTGTAATTTTTTTCTTAAAATCATTAATAACTTTTTAACCGTTTCATTTATCGCAAAAGTCAATAGGACAAAACAAGATGCGTATCATGATTTTACACAAGACTAGAGCATTTTACGGTGTAATAAAAATATTTTATAAAAAATGAAATGTTATTGTGAAGGCTAGTAGCGGGCCGCTCCTCTCTGCTCTTCTCCGCAAGCGGCTGTCAAATCTTTGCCACAAAGTACTATCATTTCTAAAGTTGGCTGAATTAGACTAATTTTTATATATTATTATTATGTTTTACTTCAGAATTTTTGAAGCAGGCACAAAATTATTTACGGTGTATTTTTGTTAGTTTGTAAGCCTATATTTGCACGTATTGTCATAGGTAGGCCTATATTGTCTTTTATTTGTTCGTTATTAAGTTTATTAATTGTAAGTGATGGTGGCGTTTAGCGGTACCTAATTTCCATTCTAAATGAAGTAGGCCTACAACATTGTGTTATTTTCTGTTTTATGATGTAACGAAATGTTGAACTATATGATATTCTGTATAGGATACTATTAATTTGTATGATTTTATCTTCTGTTATGTAACAAAATGTTGAATTGCTTGATCGTATGAAAATAAATTATTATTATTATTATTATTATTGTAGATCGTTTATTTGTTAGGCATATAAGGACCAAATGAAACAGTCAAATCGAGTTTCCTTCAAAAACAATCGACCAAGTTTAACGAGAAAAATGTTAAAACGCAATAAAAAGAGGGAGGCATATCGCAAGAAAGTGCGGACCCACGGAAAAACCGTTGATCGCACATTCAATTTTCACCGATAATTAGCCTATTTTGATATTGTCTTAACGATAAGAACAAGGCCTGGCAAGGCAGTAACTTAGACAAAGATAATCGTAATTCTCCATGCAAATTGCCCCCATCATTCTCCTAGAATTTGCGCTTTGCGCTTATCTGCTTATCACAATGTCAGCCCATCACTGTGCAGTAGGCCTATTTCCGTCTCTCTTTCTGCCCCCCCCCCCAGCCACACTCACTGTATTGGTCAGTGCAACTGCCTTCTATGCCAGGGGTCCAGGGTTCGATTCTGGTATATATTCGTCATTTATTTTCATCTGGCCCCCTCCTCCACATTTTTAAAGATTCCATGTGCATCAGAATCTTTCGATCGCTCAAATAAAATGGCGATGCGAAATAAAACTTGATGAAATAAAATCAGATAATGAAAACGTATTTTTTAAGGTAGGCAAAATGGAAGAATGGAGCTGCCGATCAGCCAATAGCAAAGCGAGCAAAACGTTGTCACATCGTGAAACCGGTAGCAGCCCTAACTGGAAGCGGCAAGTTGAAGAAACTGAAGTTTCCTTCTTGCATACTCAATCCCGTTTTGTTTCTCAGCCTCTATTTTAAATCATCGGGTTTGGTACACAACCTATTCTTACCACATACCCCTTCACTTCTCGTGTAGTCTCCTATGTCATTTAAAAGGGTAAATATCACAAATTTTCATGTGAAAACTAAAACAAGATTAATGGTAATATTATTATTAATATTATACTAATATCGTTTATCATTTGTAACTTTACACATTATCGGAAGATGCACATGAATTTTAAGTTCATAGAGGAATATTTTATGATAGGCTAATTAAAGAATGACAATGTGAAAAATGCAAGTGCGTTCGGTTAGGCCTAACCATATGTTAGCCTTAATAACTATTAAAATAGGTCTACTAGTTGGTTATCAATAATTTACTATATTTTACAAATTTAACAAATCTATCGCTCTTAAAATTAAAAACAAATTGCTGATTCTTTCCAGTTAAAATAGGGACTACCTTATTTAATGACCGAAGCGGAATAAAATCCAACGATCGATAACATTTTGGTTTTAATTTACCTAATTTGACGTTTTGTTAGATACAGTTGGCTAAGCCTGCACCACAAAGTAGGCCTACTTATGAAACTGCGGGGTAAACAAAAACAGAGCTAGCCTATAGCCACCACCACCAGTAGGCAGTAGGCTATGAGTCAACCATTACCAGACATAGGCTAGTAGTAAATCTTATCTAGCCTACGTAATTAATTGGAAGTGCAAGTCGTTATTAAAATTACGTAGACCATTGGTTTGTTGCTCTGACAAGGAATTGGACTGATGATTTTGTTTCCACGCATCGATACATCAATATTTTAAATAGGCCAACAGCTAATCAATTTCTTTATTACGACCAAGAGTGCATCTCACTCATTAAACCTTTTCTAACCGTTTATTTGTCTATTACGAGTGTATATAATTTAAGCGAGTCCAACACTGCCACTGTAGGGCCTATCGCATTAAAAGCTTCTCTTCTGACTCTTACATCCTATAAATGAAAATTTAATTCGCTTTACGATAGTGCCGTGTATTGTCTAGAAAAATAATTGAAACCATTCCAGTATTAGCTACTAAAATGCGTTTCTAAAAAGTAGAAATGTTTACTTAGTATACTGGGTGTGTAAGAAGTGTGGATCCGGCAATTTTTAGTTAAATAGCTAATTGCAGCGAAGAATAAGCATTGAGAATCAGTAGACACAAAAAAGTACTTTTTCAGCCCCCGAAATTTACGGCCGACATCTTGGATTTCGCCATATTGAATCTACCTTTTCTTTAAATATATTTAATAGAATTTAAATGAATTTGATGATGACTTACACCCACTAGAACAATGTAGACACCTCAGATGACAATGAGTTTCAGTTGCAGTTCTCATTTCCTCACTTCTTTAATCCATTTCCGATTTAATTTATTTTGTAATTCATAACCAGCTTTTTCAGTATGAATTGTTTCATTATCAGCTGTTTCAATGTTCATTGTCTCATTTAATCCAGATCAGCTGTAATTGTGTTCATTGTTTAATTTAATTTAAATCGGCTATTTTAGTGTTCATTGTATATATGTCGCAAATGATCTGTGTTACTTTCCAGTTATTCAGTTTATTTATAATTTTTTCGACATGTCGTTAAATGAAAAAGAGAAAAACACTCTGCTAATGATGAGGGGTTATGGTGGTTGAAATAGATTTAATCGAGCGTATTATTTATTTAATAATGAATTTCGAAATCGTGCGCCCATCTCTAAATCGACCGTAACCAAATCTATTCTCCGTTTCCAAGAGACTGGAACTGTGACGGACCGTCTTCTTGCTGGACACCTCAAAACTACGACTACCTTTTAAAATTCAATTAACGTTAAGCAAGCAGTCGTTGAAAATCCAAAAACGTCCATGAGGAAAACAGCTCTTGAGTTAGACATCAGCTTTAAATCTGTCCATAACATTTTAAGCAAAACAAATTTCGTCCATTTAAAGTGCAACTTTTACATGAACTGCATAAGGATGACTTTCACCGTCGTCGTAATGAGTTTTGTGAATTAGTGATGGATGTAGACACTAAGTTACGAGAATGCCTTTTGGTTATGGGCTATGGGCGGAAGAGAAAATCCAACAGGCTGCCAACCTCAACACTGAGACACCACATTTCACTACACACTGTCCAATTACTTCAACTAAGTTAATATATACATTTTGTAAGCTATGGGTTTTGCCGAGAACGTTTTTCCTTCATAAACCTTATAAGAAAAAAATCTAACTTGTAATATTGCCTATAGTTTAATTATTGACTAGAATGTTTAATTAACTGTAATTACCAGTTACCTTATTCTACTGAAACAAAATCTTCTAGAATGAATCGCCTCCTTCGCTATCACCGTCGTCTTCACTATCAGTCTCACTAGTATCTACCTACCGAACCGTTTCCTCTTTTTACCAGGTGTCAACAAAATTGTTGATGAAGAATCACTTTCCCCACTGTCTTTAACTTCCTTCTTTGTACGTATTTCGAATCGAGGAAAAAGAAACATCACAGTAGTTAGCCGCTCGCTTATGGCTTTTGTTAAGATGCACTGAAAGGTATTTTTGGTTAGTTTCAACTTCGCAACATTTTTATACATTGCATATTAGATTTCGTTCAGCACTGCTCGACCATGTTTTCGGAAACCGACATTTCTGTTTACGGTAATAAACAATTATATTCGTAAAGTAAATCTACAAAAGAGACCTCAATATACTATATGTCCTCTGAGTATAGTTTACGTTGTTGTGTTGGCGAACTGATACCAAAGCAGTCGTTCATGCGCACTGATGCATTCCCCTTTACCCCTCGTTAAAACTAAAGGCAAATTCGTGACTCAAGTACTAGCCTATATGATCTACACTATCCAAGTTTTATTTAAATTTATTCTTAATAAAACGCTACACTCAGACCTGAACGTACGTTTTCTTAAAACTATACAAAATTTAGGAAGAAACTCGTGAACCACCATAACCCATTGATCTTAAATCTGGCTACGTAGACTCTCCCAAACAATCCAATAATACGTCTGAAACGTGGATGATGCCGAGACCTCATTAATTAACGTAGTACTGTAATTCACTATCCATTACAGTGTTCTAGTTGCTGCACTTATCTATTCACGTCGGAGTTCTATCACTAAACTCCACTCACGTCTCCACTCACGTTTATTTATCATGTTATCACATTCACTGATTGTTTCCAACAGATTGTGAATTTCCTAAATAGAGAGACAAAAAATTATTTTTGGATGAGGTTACGATGATACAACACTTAAAGAGTAGTTAGGCCTACCAATAGGCCTACAGGTTAGCGCACTGTCAAATTGTGAATGAGGAATGTTTTGAACATTTTTTATGAACAGCTGAACAAATGCAATTCTAAAATTCGCAGCAGGTGAGATAAATATTCCAGTAAAACAAGGAAGTTTCCTGTGTCAAACAAAGAATGAAAGCCTACTTTATTTGTTAAATTTTTGAACTTACAATAAATACTTAGAATAACATAATAAACAAACTTCACCTATCGGTTTTCTTTTTAAATTTCGCTTTGAAATTGTGAGTCACAGTAGGCCTACCCATTTGCATTAGAATTTTTGAAGTTGAATTCATAATGGTGAAATCCAAGATGTCGGACGTAAATTTCGAGTACGTTAAAAGTAGCTACATTTTATGTATCTCTACTGACTCTCATTGCTTACTCTTCGCTGCAATACGCTAAATGACTAAAAATTAACTGGTTCCAAACTTTTTACACATTTGGTATATTTTTACATTGCCTATAGGCCTACCATTTATTGTCATATTAAAAAATGAGTAGGCTAGGCCTATATTCAACTTAAAAGTCATGAACTTGAAGCGGAACATCTTAAGATGCTAATGTAGCCTACAGGAAACAATTTTTCCTGTAACTATTTAATAGTTTATCTATAAAGAGAGACATCTGACTTGTAATTTTACGAATGTCGGGTTATAATAAACAGATTGTTTATATAATAATTCCTTCCGAGAACGTATTTTAGCTACTTAACTCAACGAATGGCATGCATTTCTGTTTTAATACTCGTATTGTACTTTTATTGTGTTCTTTTATTATCGCTTGTGTACAAAATATTGTAATTTCGTTCTATTTCCGAATCAAATGAAGCTACAGACATGTGACTGACATTATAATAAAACTTTTCCTTTTCACATTTTCTTTAACACTGACAATAGATGGTAGAACTGAGTTGAGTATTAGACAAGCAATTCAGTAGAACGCCGACCGCATTGGCATAGTTGGTAACGTGCTCGCCTCTCGTCAAGCGGTCTTGAGTTCGAATCCCATTCAGACACGGTATATTTTCATACGTTACAAAAATCATTTCATGCTTCACCGTCTGCATTAGCAGTAATTGCAGAACAGTCGGACGTTAAAAAAAAATTCAGTAGAACGTGGAAAGGTATTCTATTCGCATGTGTAGCGGCGCATCAAGCGACGCCAGGCTTTGGCAGCGACCGATCTAGGTCTATACGGTTGGAGGCCTCTAAGTCACTTGGCAACAACGCTCCGTTTTCATCCGCATTGTGAATTGACACCAGCTATAAGCCAATTACCCAGGCCTATATGGTGCCTATAGGTATAGGCACCAAGTATCGTACTATAGGCTATAAGCTATCTGATTTTGAATTTAACTTAACACTTTTACTGTAAAATATTTTCAGGGCTGGTGAGCTGTGAACGTACGCATTGCCCCCCTCCCACCCACTTCGTAGCTACTAGCCAATGGCTTGCTAGCAACGTTGCCAACACTTGCTCTCATAGCTCTGACATATATTTTGCCAGTCATTTGTTTGGTCTTTCAATCACAATTAGGCCTATAACCTATAAACATACAACCAGGTAATTATATTATGAAGTAGGCCGGCCCTATTGGATGTTAACGCGCTCTATAATCGATCTGTTCACTACGAGATGCAAGACACAAGTGAACTACTGCGGCTCTTATACGAATGCACACATAATGTTTGTCAGGCTGAAACATTCGTACAATCTGCCAAACGTTCTGATTGGTCTAAACAGCAGAGCTCATCAACTGTGAAAAGCATTATAATATAAATTATAACAATTACGAAAGAGCTTATTTAAATTTGTAGCTGGCTATGAAATCGTTGCAGCTTATTCAAGTTTCTGGAGATAACTACTACGAAGTAAAAGCAAACGGTCTCGTACTCTCACAGCCACACTGGTCCATTGATCATAACCTTTACCAACTTACAGTAAAAGCCGAAAAATAAATTAACTGTGAATGTTGGGGAAAAGTAAGCTAGTAAATTTTGTTTGTTTTACGTCTAACTGTTTTGCTATTTCTGCTAATGCAGACGGTGCAGAATGATGGTATATGAAATGAGTGATGAAAAATTCCACACCTGACATGAAATCGAACCCGGAATCCCGGATTAGAAGCCAGCTGTGCTAACCACTACGCTAGTTAAGATGATGTGCTGCTACCTCATGAGCTAAATACTTTTGATAACACTGCACATGATACCAGTCAATCCCGGTATCAGTTAATCCTATCTAATGGTGGCTGCCTGCATGGCTGCTGCACTAAAAAGCAATGCATGTCCAGCGGTTGATCAGGTGTCAAAGTCATAGCAACAGCATTATCATTGATAATAAATCTGATATCCAAATTATGGTTAATTTTCCCGAAACGGTTTGAAATTACAAACGTAAAGCCTGCATTTAAAAGTGGAAATGTACCAAAATCCGATATTTATGGGTCTATTAGCCTAACAAATAATAGGTTAATAATAAATGAAAAACTAATAAAAGAACGACTAATAGATTTTCTGAGCAACATAAAGTGCTCTACATAATTGAATTCGTTAACACCGTTTCAAGAAAATCAGGAAATTAGGATAAAACCTTAGTTATTTTTACCGAGCTAGCAAAGGTTTATGATGCTGCCTCACATTCGCTTCTGTCAACCAAATTGAAAACAGCGCATTAAAGGTACACCTTTGATTATTTACGCAGTTATCTTGAATGTGGAGTGCAGATTCTACAAACAAGTAGACGCACCCTTTCCAATTATCGACTTCCACAAGGCACTGTACTCTCTCTTATACTCTGTTTGTTACCCACTAACGACTTATTGCGGGTCAACACAAATAACTGTAAAATGTCCTATGCAGACGACACCGTTGTTTATGTTTCACAAATAACATGGAACGATACATTATTGTCCGCTGCAAAGGGTTTAAGTAGACCAGGTTGTGGTTTGATGTTAATTATTTTCGTATTAAAAGCACAAACACTGAATCCGGGCACCTCCTATCCACATGAAAATCTACACAGGTCCGCATGACCACAGGCTTTTTTGAAGCTTTGAACCATCGTGATAATTGTTGCTGTCCGATTATCGAAAAAGAACTGAAGTCAGATGGAACCTTAAATGGACCCACCGCATTAATTTCCAACTGGAAATATGCACAGGCGTACTGTGGTTGTGTGCAGTGTGGATGTGTAAGTGTGATGTGGGGTGGGGTGGCGCTTGAGATTATTAGTCGACGAAAGTGAATCGCCGCCAATGCGATGATCACCAACAGACCCCCCCCCCCCCCAACTGACTAAACGGCCGGCTTAACTGCTTCAAGTATTTCATATTTACACGGTCAGATGGCTCTGTATGAAATCCGTTTCCAACTGCAGTCGTAACAGAAAACGTAATAGGCGAGAAACAATAGAAACAATTCATTATCGACGTTTGACATTGGTGAGTGAGACGGCCGGCCACTTGAATCAGTTGAGCGTAATCCGGCCACCTCTATGCCATCATTATGCGTGGCTGTTGCAAATAGCGACGTGATTTTGTCTGTTGGTCAGCTGTGCTCTCCCTCCCTCCCACCTCTTCCCATAACTAGGCCTAATACTAAACAATAATTATAGATTTCTTTTTATTTTATTATTCCATTATTATCGTAATCGTTATTGTTATATTTCAGTATCAGCTAAATTTTGTAAAACTATTAGCCTATTAATATTTTTATTGATTCTTTCAAAATAAGTTGAATCGAATCAAACTAACACCCGCTGAAAAGCTTAATCTAGTAAAATGTTCAGATCGTTTGGTAATCTATTTAAGAATGAATAGAATTAGCCTAGGCCGATAAAGAATTGCTCGTTGGAACTTAGAGAATCGGTGTGTTTTCGTTTCTTAATGGTGGTTGAAGTAGTTTAATAAACCGCATTGACTTTCTCGCGAATTTCCGACCGAAATCCCACGTGCACATTGATAAAAACCGATGTTGATCGGTTGATGATGACGCTGCAAACACCCTCATCATTTTATAATCTCTCTAAAATTAACCGATTGATTTGTATGCGCTTTTAACAGAAAGAAGGAAATTTTCGGAAATCAAGCGTAGCACAAACATCATTGTATCCTATCAGGCCAGTTTTTAATTTGTATTATTGTAAATTGCACTTTAAAACTTCAGTTCAAAAAATAATTTAGGGTAGGCTAAACCTTATCCATACACCATGCTTAGGCTTATAGCCTAACTGAAGTCTAGTGCAGCCCACTTGTTTACCTTACATCCTTTTTATAGGCCTACATTCCTCTTTACTGACTCACTCGTTCCATTTGTCGAGGTAGTGGAACTTCTTTACATCGAAATAGGATGCAAAGACCGACCATGCGCCAGAAATGAATAAACATTCAGTTGGCCGACACAATGTAGGCTTCTATTATGTCCCTTCCCGCATCAATTACCCGTTTTTCCATTTCATCTTTATTGCATTCTCATTTATATCTAACCTTTTCTGTAATATTTTTTTGAAGCAAAATGTTTATGAACCGGGAGCCAAGTGAGACAAAAGTTATATCACTCAGAGGGCCTGAAACAGGCTTAGTCTGCGAGTAGCAGATGTTCGTTTCTTGTGTCGCACTTGAGAGTTGTACTTGGTTTATTCGATTGACTTATGCGACTTACATCTTGAAACTGTGAAGAACGCTGGTCAGATGCCCATCCGGGTGGTTTCAATTAGGCCTATCCCTTCTATAATTAATTTCTTAAACATACTAACAGTTAAAAGAAATAGCAATACGGGAGGGACCAGCCCGATCTACAATTTCGCTGGTGAAAAGCGACGGCACCGCGATACACCGTTTAGGCTATAGGGTTCAACTTTGAAAGGCGTACGCTTCTAAGTTAGGCTATAGGCTAGGGTGTCCCGGGAGGATTCTTCTAAAGTTTGCACGTATGGTCCTTTTATTATAATAATGAAAAAATCTGGTGTGAAACAATCACACAACTTTCTCTTGCCAATGCATATAATGACGAATATAACCTAACATTAGTAATAAAACATTATAAATAAAAAAAACTAACCTCAAAAACCATAACCTTATTTTAATCATGAGTGAAGGACGCAAAATGAAAATCAACCTCAGTTTGGCTTAAAAATACGTAAAATCACTCTTTCACTCTAAACTAGGCTCTGTAGAAAAAAATGCTGTTAATAAAAGTTGTAGATCTTTTTATTTTCTATAAAATTGATTATACATTTTTGTCGTAAAATGCATAGGCCCTACTACCTCCATAGGCCGAAATCTTTAAAAAAGCGATTTTTCAAACGTTTTCGTGAGAAAAATACAGAAAATCGCTAATTACCGCTAAACTAAGAGTTATAAAAAAATGTTTGAAATAAAAGTTGTAGAATTTTAAATTCTCTACATTTTCTATTACCTATATAAATTTTTACGCTAAAATGGATATTAAAGCCGTAATCTTAAAAAAACATTTTTTTACGTAAAAACAGCCTCACCAAGAATTTCAGCGAACGTGGCGCCTACCCTATCTTGTAGAGCATAAAAAATTTAGTAAACCAGGCGATTTTAAAAAAAATCGTAGGACCAGTTTTTGAGAAAATCGCAAAAAATGAAAAATTACACGAATAAACCGGTTGACCGATTTTGATGAAAATGTTCGTGTCGGGTCCGGTAAAGGTATGTAACTTAAGTTTCAAGTTTCAAGTTCGTACAATGTTCCGTTCTTGAGATATTCTGTTAACACACACAGACCAATCGCTAAAACATGTTATTTGGGTTCAGGGGTCTGAAAACGTGTAGATCCGGTGAAAACTCGATTTCAAAAAATCGACATGAAAACAATAAGTTACTTTCCTTCCTATATATTCATATAGGCAAGAGAAAGTAAAAAGTATTGATAAACACATGTCCAAAAACGCTTCATTACCGAGTTGCAAAATTTCGCCCCGATTTCAGTTCCCCTGGTAAAATTCGGTCATACTGAATTTTTTGGGGGCCACTTTTAGTGACAAATTTGGTGGATTTATATGATATCCAATGAGAAAAATGTAATAAAACAAGTCCTAGAACGGTAGCAGTTCTAACGACATCTGACATAGGCCTACATTACAAAATATTGATATAAAAACACGTATTTTTACGTTTAAACTGTAATAAATTTGCAAAATTTATAATAAACAATCTAATTTTAGCAATGCAATTTGTAGAAAATTTAAAGGTGAAACATGTTATGTAAAATTAGTTAACAATAAACAAATACTAGCCCAAGAAATTACGGTACACTTTAATACAGAACAATAGGTAAGTACTTTTACAAGAGAAAATTGATAAATACATAGGACTAAATGGTTAGATTAAACTCAGTAAGCGATAGCGACCATTACACTTGTAATACTGAAAACAATTGGAAAAAGCCTCAAAAGAAAATAAATTTCTTACATTAGAAGAACTGTTGAAAATGTCCACCATTAACCAGAACACACATTTCAGCACGGCGAGTGAGAGATGAGATAAAATTTTCTATCATTCTTGGATTGTTCTACCAACTCTTGTTGTGAGTTTTACACCCTCTAAAAGTATCGGTAGCTCATTTTTAAGCAAGTTCAGGTGAGCATTACCTGTGAGTCTACCGTTGAAAATATGAGGTCCGACAACATTGCCTATTATTCCACACCAGATAGCCTATTTAATGAGAAACGACGCTGGAAGTTATTTCAATTGTTTCATAAGGATTAACATTACTCCAAAAATGTGTGTTTCTTTGATCTTTTATTGCTCATCCCACCACAATTAAATGTTGCTTCATCTGTAAATAATATTTTCGACGGAAGCTGTAGTGGTGGTTATTTTGCAATAACCACTGACAAAAATTCAGCCGCTGATTGTAATCGCCCTCTTCAAGATGTTGAACTGTTTGAGAATGATATGGATAGAGACCTTCATTGTGAAATGTCCGCCATATGCTGGTGCGTGGAATACCCAAACGTGAAAATAATCTACGAGTACTAGAAGTCGGACTTTGCTCTATCATAAGCAAAACCTGCTCATTGGCATTTGTTTGCCGTCCAGATGTCAAAAGAGATGTTCCACTTCCCGTAGGTGCCGTTGAGTATCTGCAAGTAGCCTACTTACCGATTGGGAAATGTACGACGATATTCTTCAACGGCATTGTCATTACAAAAACCGTAGATGAATGGTTATCACCATATTCCTCATTCATAAAATGATATGGAATATTTTTCTTTTGCTATTAAATAATCACTTATTATTTATTATCAAAAATTTTGAAAATCAATTCAGAGAAACCGATTAAACACACATAAATCACAAATGCACTATTAAAATACAAAATTCATTTTATACAGAAATTGTAACTCCTAATAACAATTATAGGAGGCTATACAAAAGCAAGCTTCTGAGTCACTACCGCAACAATGTAAAAATTTTTTAGGTTAAGCATTGCACTCTTAGATACATGGAACTACAAACAGTGACAACAGTACAGCGCCCCTAGCGGTCAATCAGTGAATAATATGACGTAACCTAACCAAACTTGTAGGCTACGTATTTTCTCTTGGAAAAGTATTGCTCTCTGCACCTACCTTAAGTTCTTGCACTAGTATTTGTTTATTATTAATTAAACTTACATAAAACTTTGCAGCATTTAATTCTCTACAAATTTCATTACTAAAATTCTATTGTTTATTCCAAATTTTGGTATTGCAGGTCAATATTAATAAAACAAGTCCTAGAACTTTATCTTCAGTATTTTTAACGACAAGTGACATGAAAAACAAAATATTGATAAAAAGACGTTGATAAAGGACGTTTGTTTTTATGTTTTAAACATACGTAAAAAGTGTGTTTTCATACCATTATTTCGTGTTTTATGCCAGATGTCTTTAGTATACTGAAGATACAGTTCTATGACTTGTTCTATTAAATTCTTAAGCCCGAATATCTCATAAATCCACCAAATTCGACACTAAAAGTGGCCTCCAAAAACATCAGTATGACCAAATTTCACTAGGGAAACTTATATCGGGGCGAAATTTTCCGGTAGCTGTAACTCGTAAGTGTTTTCGACTGTAGGCCTACATGTGTTTTCGGACATGCGTTTATATGAATTTTTTTCATTATTTTAATAAAACGAACACATCTTTTCCTCGGACGTTGACATAATCGATATATAGACTGCCGCCGACCGGGCCCGACGACACGTGGCAAAACCATGCTTGCGAATTGGTGGCCCTGAAAAGGACCGTTTTATTGGTTGGGGGTCCTAAGAAGGACCGTTGATGTAGCGGATTGGTGGCCCTGTAAAGGGCCGATTAGGTTTTTGTGGTGGCCGTGAAAAAGGCCGTTAATGGTGGTCGGAAGCGGCGAGCTGGCGTGTAGAGAGCGGAGCCCAAAGAGCGACGGCTCAGCTACCGGGTTCGGGCCTAGCTCTCCCTTAGCGGCAGTTGAGTCCCCACTGCAGCGTGACAGTGGTCGCCCCCAGAGCCCCGCAGTGTCGGGTCGGCGAAGGCCGCCGGCCGAGGCGGTTCTCTCCGGTCCCGCGCTGAACTCTATCTTTACCGTAGTGCCATCAGGCACGCCACGGGCTTCCTTCGGCGGCCGGGTAGGAGAAGGCTGACCGGTGCGGGACTGTGCGTCCGCCACCAGTAGCTTCGACCAGGGATGGTGCGTCTGGTCTCGGACGGGCTCTTTTTCTTTCTTGCTAGCTCTCTTCTTTCTTCTTCTCCGTTCGGGAGTTGGCTGGTGAGTGTACCTCGTGGCCCAGTGCGGGGGCTTAAATCCCCCTCAGATTAGTCCACTTTATGGTAGAAGGAAGGCACTTTATTTTTTCTTTTTTTTTTGGTTTAACGTCCGACTGGAAGGAAGGCACTGCCGCGTCTGTAGCGCTCCCCGCGGCAGGCAGGTTCTGGAACCGTCTGCTGGCGCTGATAATGGTAGGGCAGTCGGCGACAAGAACTATGGTCTCTTAATCAATCGAAGCAAAAATTCCTCAAAATTATATTATTGACCAAATAAGAGTAGTACTAATTAAAATAGCTCAGGTGCAAAAGAAGACGAAGGAAATAACTTAGACTATACATTTTTAATCGGAACCGATAGCCGTTTTTCAGAATTTTTAATGTCCGCATTATTAGGAAAATGCGGACAAATGAGCATTGCAAGCGCAATAAACTTAATCACTTGTACTTTATAACGACTGACATTCTTCTGTTAGGGCCTAATTTATAAGATACGATCACCTCACAAAATAACAAAAGCACCCTTACAATAGAGCTAATTTATCATTTAGGTATCATTTAACTTAATTTCTGTTCATTTTCCCTACAGGCCTAGCCTACTTCTAACTTAATTTTTTTCTTTTAGACTTACGCCCGACTGCAGACAAAGCCGACTTTGAAAGTAACTACCGGAATTATATTTAGGCCTATCTGGTTTATGATTTTAATTGTTTTATTTAGTATAGGTCTACTTCCGTTTATTTAGAGTTCAGTTGAAAAGTTAGCCTAAGTAAACGAGAGTTCCGGATGAATGGTGTCCCTATGAACAAGACTCGATGACTGTTCTATTCGTAGATAAGACTCTGCAGTTCCACTTGTGCTTCGGCGCATTGTGCATGGTTGCCGGTTACGGTGGCTGTTGCTGCACTCCTGTTTTTAGTTCGCCTCTCGTGGAAGAGTGTCAATTTTATAATTCATGTTTCACTTCTACTATTCGTTAACTGTCTTTAAAAGCGTTGCGGTCAATCACACGATTTAATTGTTTCTCTAAGCAGGCAATCATCAACAATCTTTGTTTGCACAAGTTTCCTCGTAGTGTCTGGCCAAGAGATGTGACCTTCACGTTATGTTCTAGAGCCTATAAGTAAAAACTAAAAACCGTTTACCCGAACAGTTCAGCGAGCAATTTGTTATCGAGTTACGCGTAGCGAAACATTTCACCTTCGTTTCTAGTCTTCCGGTGAAATGAAACCAAGCTGAAACTCAAATTTGACCGTCTTATATTCTACTGTATTTCTTCACCTAAAAACTTAAAAGATGGGTCCCAGCAAAGTACTTGCAACAGTCCTTGAAAAAGCGGGGTAAAACCAAAAATTACAGTGGAAACACTCTCTAATTTTTTAAATTCCTAATATGTGTACGTTGCAATCTGTTCAATTCAGAACAATAAGCAACCCCATGACCCAATGAGATGAGGATGATACGTATGACGTGTAAATGAGGTGTATTCTTGCACAGACTAAGGCTGACCATTCCTGAGAGAGTATGGTTAATTGAACCTTAATCATCAAAGTACACCGGTAACCACTGTCTAGCATTCAAATCCGTACAAAAGTAACTACCTTTACTAGGATTTGAACCAGGAACCTTTTTCTCCGAAAATCAGCTGTTAAACAGCTGATTTTGGCGACGACTTTACCTCTAGACCAACCCGGTGGGCAACTCATAATTTAGATGAATTTACTCGTTTTGAATTGCCGACAAACATACAGTTTTAGGTAAAACGAAACCATAAGGAATTTAATTCTGAGTAAGTCGCCGACCTATCATAGGGTATACATTAATAAATTAGGTCTAAATAGGCCTAATAGCGAGTTAAAAATAACATTTTTATTATAGGAATGTTCGCTTATTTCTTAGTTAGGCGTATGTTAATCACTTAGACACTGTACAACACATAGGCTACACAAAAGAAAGTTTCAAAACATTATTTTTTAAGTTATTTTCAGTAAACAACTTAATGTTGTCTTAACAAACTACTGATGTTTTTGCGGTCTTAAAATAAATGTTTGTCAGGTATGAGTGGTAGCATATAAGCCTGCTTTGAATGAAATTTGGAATTTATCGGCTAGATAAATACTTTAATACAGTCTTATTTCCAAATTTTATTTAAGGCAGGCTTATATGCACCACTCATACCTGACAAACATTTATTTTAAGACCGCAAAAAATCAGTAATTGTAAAACAACACCAAGTGTTTACTGAAAATAACTTAAGAAAATGCTGATGTTTTGAAATTTCTTTTGTCTATGTGCTGTACAGTGTCTAAGTGATTTACAGAGACCTGACTAAGAAATAAAGCAAACCTTCCTATAATAAAAATGTTATTTTTAACTCGCTGTCAGGCCTATAGAAGAATTTATTAATAACGTAGGGTAGGTTGGCGACACCAGCAGCTGATGGACAACGAATTGTGAACTGTATTTGAGAAATGCTAATAAGGTAGGTCTATCTGAGACCCGTTCTATGCAAACCTTAAGCCTACAAAAAATAACAGCTATTTTCTTACAAAAGATATGTTGATAAATTTTTAGGCGTATGACGTTTGTACGGAAAATTCTGAAGCTGTTTATCGTGAATGGTGAATGTCGAAACATATTTCTTAACAGGCGGTTTCCAAAGTCCGAAACCTACTTTGCGTTATCGCTCGTAGAATGTGTTTTTAAATCGCTTGTACGTTTTGTGTGTTAATTCTTTCGACCTACGTTTAGAATCTTTTGCCTGCAGACCATCTTCTAAGAGATATGCAGATGTGGAGTATAGGTGCTGCAATTGTAGGAATTGCCACACAAAAAGCCTACAGAGCCAATAATCCACAAACTAGTACGGTGACCAATTTCACATTAACGTTTGGTGTCTTATTATTGACGAAAATTCCGGGTTTAATAGTTTTCAATAAAATATTAGGGGAGCTCCATGCGTACATTTTTGAACAAAATTACCGACCCTTTTTGAGGATGCACTTTAGAAACAAGGTCGTAAATAATTCACCAGTGAATCGGTTCAGCTGGGCATTCTTCTGAAAAAGCTAGAAATGTCTAATGAGCAAATTAGTTGAACGACCTTCTGCCTGGAGGAGCTGACGAATAAGAAATGGCCACGTCGGTCGACTGACGTTATGCCAGGGATTGCTGTTACCCTTGGCGTCGTTCAGAAGCTTAGTGTGGTACCAGAAGGTCAATTTTAAAGAACAGTTAGACATAATCAGCACAATTAACAACCCCGTTGAATTTTCACGAAACGATCCTAATACAGTGCGGAAAGCCACTGAAAATAACTTGCGTTGGGCAGAGTACTGTATAACTAAAGGATGATTCAAAAAGAGCGCCGGTTTTTAAACGGCTGGTAAATTTTTGTTTATCGGTTGGCAACATTGTTAGACCTCATTTCTATTTCGGAGAACATTCCGATTGACGATTCAGTTGTAGTTTTTCTTGTTCGCAGTGTAGTACTCTCGCAGTCTGTGTCTAACCATGGAGAAGTTTACTATTGCACAACGAGTGTTAATCGTCAAAACATTTTACCAGAGTGGAGAGAGTTATGCGGCTACTGTCAGGCGACTTCGCGGTACTCTAGGACGTAATGAAGCACCGAATGAATCAACAGTTCGCAGGCTCATGAAAAAGTTTTTTGAGACGGGTTCAACAGTCGACCTTAAAAGTTCTGGACGTCGTCGTTCTGGCCGAACTGAGCAGAACGTTGCGTTGGTTCGTGACAGTGTGACTGTTAGCCCAGCAAAATCAATACGTCGCCGTTCTCAACAATTGGGTTTACGATGTTCTTCTGTACGGAGAATTCTTCGGTACGATCTCCAATATCACCCGTATAAAATTCAGTTGACGCAACATTTGAAAGTGGCAGACCACCAGAAGAGACGACAGTTTGTTGACTGGGTATTGAGAAAACGGCAGGATGATGACACCTTCGCAAACAAAATCATTTTCAGTGATGAGGCGCACTTCCACTTAAACGGTTTTGTTAATAAACAGAACTGCCGTATGTGGGGTTTAGAAAACCCTCGCGTGGTTAATGAAAGGGAAATGTATGCACAGCGAGTGACAGTTTGGTGCGGCTTTTGGTCGGGCGGTGTCATCGGCCCTTACTTTTTTGAAAATCAAGAAGGACAAGCCGTGACAGTAAATGGAGACCGATATCGTACGATGATTAGGGAGTTTTTGTGGCGTCATTTGGATGGAATGGACATTGACGAGTTGTGGTTTCAGCAGGATGGTGCCGTCTGTCACGCTGCACGAGAAACAATGTTGTTGCTCCGTGAACGGTTCCAGGATCGCATCATTTCTCGTAATTCCGACTATCAATGGCCACCAAGGTCGTGTGACCTGACGCCTTGTGACTTTCATCTTTGGGGTCATCTGAAGTCATTGTTGTATGCCAATAAACCCCGAAACATCAATGACTTGAAGGAGGAAATTCGACGGGTTATCGGGCAAATGGAAGTCGAAACTTGTCGTGCAGTAATATCCAATTTCATGGACAGAGTTGATGCGTGCCAGCGCAGTAGAGGAGGACACATGCATGACATCATTTTTCATTCATGAAATCGGAAGGTAAGAAGAACTTGTAGATGTATTTATTTTCAGTTTTTCAATAAAATAAATCTCTTAATTTGATATATCAAAACCGGCGCTCTTTTTGAATCACCCTATAGCTATATAAATGAAATTGTGATTTGTCTGTACAATTTTTTAAAATGCCCCAAAATTTGTTTCTACGCCAGATCTACCACGTAAACACTGCAAATAGTTCAGCTAAATTTTTATCTGTTTGTCTGATTGGATTTTACTGCACACGTAAGAACCGCTGAACCAAATTAAATGAATTTTGGTATTTGGGTTCTGGAAATAATCGAAATGAAAATAAGCTATAGTAAATTCTTTGAATATCACAAAGGGATGGGGGAGTTCAGAGGGAGAGTAAACAAAAAACTACGAATATCTCCGTTAAAAGTTAATGTAACTATCGAAAAATGTTAAATAGTAAAAATTATGAAACGTTTTTAAGACAAATAAGATTGATTAGTTAAGTTTTCCATTTTCACGCATAGTAATGGTGATATTACCAATTTTATAAAAATAAACATGTCAATATTTTAGAAGAATATTGAGATATAAAATAAACAGAACAATAAACGTAAGCGTACGCGCTGGTGAAACCCGTAATCTATCAGCAGTTCTATTCAGTTAAACTGTGTAGTACGTAGGCTACCATTTCCATTGCACACACGCACAGCAGCTGTTATCGGTCACATTTAGTCTTTTAGTTTGTTAGTCAACCAACGTGGAGTGCCTATAGTGATCTACCTCCTATAGTGATTTACCTTTTATTTAACGGTATCAAAATAGCAATTTTCATTGCTCTGCAGCGAATAATGAAATTTCCTTCAGTTATATTGCACGCACAGATTTGTGTGAGTAAATCTTACAAAACATGAATTTTCATTACTCTATACTAAATTTATTTATTTATGTGAAACAACAGAAATTAATTTTTGTGAAGATATTTTTGTTGAATCTGTTTGGGTTTCGCCCACATAGGCCTACATACCCCAGACCACCAGTTAACAATACTGGCTGTCAAGAGGTCGCAGCCTCAATAAAAATTGATTACTGTTGTACACATTGTATTTCGATTCTTTCAATTTCATTTTCTTTTTAATCCGAACATATTTTTCATAGATTTTGAAGTTTTTACAAGTTTTGGTATTCTTATTTATTTCGTTTTCTTTCCTCCTAAATATCTCTTAACTCCTTATGCCATTTTGTTTCTTATTTCGAAGACCCCTTCGCGGAAGAGGTCATGATTGACCAAGGTTACAAGACATGCCAAAATTTTAAAATTAAACAGGGCTAATGAGAGCCAGTAAGTTACTACATCGAGGCTGAAAACAAATCGAGAGAGGGTTAGTCATACCCGCCAAATTGAATCCGTAGAACATGTGGACAACGATTGGTGCTTAACGAGTCTGCCAGGCTTCTATTCGCAGAAGTGAGTGTTCTGAGTCGCCTGGAGGCTGACAGGGAGAGATCCTCATAAGTTAGCGAGGCCGAGTCTGTTGAAAAACATGAGCTTCGATTAGCGTCTCAACAGGTCCGCACCTTCTATTCGCAGAAGTGAGTGCTCTGAAGCCCGTTGTAATCGCCTTGAGGTTGACAGGGCAGGACACTCACAATTTCGCGAGGCTGAGTCTGTTGATGAACATGAGCTACGCTTAGCGTCTCAACAGGTCATTGAGATAGGCCTAATATGAATACATTGAGATATAATATATCTCAATATAGGCTAACTCACATTCATTAAAGTAATCATTATTTTTGGAAATTAAACATCAACTACGCTTCTAAATATAATAACCGCTGCGTATCTTAATTTAAAAACACCAAGATTTGCTTTTATTGTAAATCCAACTGGTTTTTCTTCATTAAAAATAATGCTGACGTTGAAAAGAGGTAGATAACAATGAACGGTTAAAGAATAGCAGACCTGACAGGGATCGAACTCGGTACACCAACCGACCTTCCACAGCCCAAAGAAAACTATTCCAAGAACGGTTATTTTAGCTAGAAGACTACATAAATATACAAAAGAAAAGTGAAGGCAGTCCGAGGATCTAATGGGTTCTGTAAATCCGAGTTAATGTTGCGCTTCCACATCAAATTCCCCCCCCCCCATGATTCTTGATTCGGTCTTATATTTGTGAACTTTGTCACATTTTATTAGCGGAAGCAACACTTAGCATTTGTGATGATTAGGCCTATTGAAGCCGGTAGTGTTAACGTGTTAATGTGTAGGCCTGGTGGTGAATTACTGTAGACTAACATCAGGCGTGTTAAAATATCAATGTTGAAACATTATTTTCTCTTAGGCATAGGCCTATATCGTCTTAATTTATAGCTCATCTTATGTACTATTATTAGTGACAATGACAATATTTAGCTCTGTATTATGTCAGTTACAATCTTACTGTAATTTATTTTTTCTTTTTTTGGTAGGCCTACTATGTGATTTAGTGTAAATACGTTTAGAATAGTAGGCCTATACTACGACTCATTCCCACACACAGGCTTTCAATAAGAATGTGTAGTAAATGCTTCGATGACTGGAAATAAGAATGATAAGAATCAAGAAAGGGATTCCTTGTCGACTTGTAGGCGCACGTATTTCGTATTTGTCGTTTATCGATCGAACTCACATTGTAGAAAGTAGGCACAGGCTGCATACAGTGCACAATGATCGCATAGGCTTAATTTTTTTATGGCTTGAAGAGGCCATAAAATTAGGGCTAATCAAGTTCGGTTCGGTAAACATTCAATTACTGATTTGTCTACGACAAATAAGTGTGTCAAGTGTGTGGTGTGCACTATACACGACTTACAGAGTGTAGGAGGAAACCTTTCTGAACAGAGGCCACTCTGCCGATCCACCATCGAAATTGTAGGTTAACTGATCGGCTCCACGCCTATTTAGGCCTATATCTAGGCCTATTATAGGTCTATTTCACTTCCGCAACTGGCATTTCTTTTCATTTCAGTAGATGCGAGTGAAATGCATCTCACAAATTACCAGACTTCTGACTCAGTCGCCCATTAAAAATTCTTACAATTTTAAATACCGAGACACGTACACTATCTAGCGCTGCCGCGCCGTTACAGTCAGTGCAAAATTTCAAGTTCGGTTGATGGCCGCCAGGCAGACCCCTGGTCGCAACAAACAGTTATCACTTTTTTTCAGTTTGCGCTTAAACTTAGGGCGTTTGCGTTGATCCGACTGCTAACCGTTTCAAGATTTTTCACTTCACAAAGAAAATGAGTAGCGACCACAGGTTGATTATTCAAAATCAGCCTGTTGGCTGTCGTCTGCAAACGAAACAATTCTACAGTTTTCTACTAGCAAGTTTACCAAACTGTTAACGTATAATTGGCGGTAGCACTTTCCCTGAAGTAACCCAGATTCACTGAGAATAAGTTCATCAGAACAGAGCATTTCGAGTTGGGCGTTACTTTTTGAGAAGCCCCTCTGCATAAGTTTGGCTGACACTTGCTTTCCTACTTGGCCAATTGGAGGAGTCAAGAAACAATGCTACACGCTACACGCTACACTAAACACACTTTACACTTATCGCTATCCTCTAAATTGTAAGTTACCAACTAAATTTAACGGTACTTCATTTTTCTAAATTGTAAATTTTCAAAATTTCTTCTCAATTTGTCTGTAATATTATTAAGATTCGTAAGGAACTTTGTGATCCAAGGTTTTAGGGCTGTGAATGTGTCGCATAGGGCCTAAGAGGCGTACGCTATTTTAATTTGTTTATAAAAAGTTATTAATATTTATTTTTAAGCCATTTAATATTTAAGCCATTTTTAAGCCATGTAATATTTATTGATCTTGAAAAAGCATTTGACACCGTACCTATACAAAGACTCTTTTCAATCCTAGATAAATTAAATGTCAATAAACACTATATATGTGCCATAAAGGAAATGTACACAGATCAAACAAATGTCATAAAAACTTCAAATAAAATATCAGTTCCCTTTGTAACAAATAAAGGGGTACGTCAAGGGTGTTGCCTATCACCAACCTTGTTCAAAATATATATTGAGGCCGCATTACATGAGTGGAAAAGGAAGTGTAGATACATGGGTATTAAGATAAATGATGATTACATGTATTCGCTGTTATTTGCTGATGACCAGGTAATAATGGCGGGAGATGATCACGATATTGAATACATGATGAGAAACCTGGCTGAGACTTATGAGCAAAATGGGATGAAGATTAACTACCAAAAAACCAAATATTTAGTGGTAGCAGGGCAGGCAAGAAATCTGCAGATATATGGACACACTATTCATGTATGTGATCAATATAAATACCTGGGAAGTGTAATAACGTCGGAAGGAAACTCTAGGAAAGAAATAACAAATAGGATTGGACAGGCTAGACAGGCAACACAAAAATTAAACCCGGTACTCTGGTCAAAAAGTATCAGGACTAGCGCAAAAGTTCGTCTATATAATACTGTTGTGCAAAGTATTTTGACATATGGATCAGAAACCTGGGAGATGACCAAGAGAGATCAGCAGAAAATAAATGCGGTAGAAATGGACTTCTTACGCAGAAGTTGTCTGGTTTCTAGGGTAGACCGGGTTAGAAACACCGAAATTAGAGCTCGTACGCAAAAACAAGACACCACAATGGAGGAAATCGAAAAACGACGTCTGGTATGGCTGGGACATGTGCAAAGAATGGGAGATGAGAGATGGCCAAAGAAAATAATAAACTGGACCCCTTGGGGACGAAATAAGCGTGGTAGACCACCTGAAGCATGGATAAAGCAAGTATCGAAAGATATGCATGCTAGACAATTGGAGGGAGGAGACTGGATGGATAGAGAGGGGTGGCGTATGGGATGCGAGAGACGGCCAGAGCTGTAGAATAACTCGCTTGATATATATATATATATATAAAAAGTTTCACAGATTTCACTGTTAGGGCCTACCTGGTATTTGTCATCGTTCTAATGACCGAATACCTCCTACTTTTCTGCGACAAGCAGCTGTCGTACGTTTTAAGTCGATTCTCGCACTCATTTTGTTGTATGAGATTGTACTTTTATCTGATACATATGAAAACGATCGGTGTAGGCCTATCGTCTATAATATCTGTTTGAAAACATTTCCGACAGGCCTACATTTTTCGAATTTTCATTTGTATTTTTGACAGTATGTGATCTTGGAATATGTGGAAACGGAATTGTTTGGTTCGTTTGTAAGAGGTTCGACAACGAAGCAAAGCCATGCGTGTTGAATGTAACTTTTGTTTCACCGTAGTGGCCTACTGCTAGAGTTAAAATTTCTGTTGACGTCACAAAAGTCTATTGAGTCTGTGACGAAGGCTTCGTTCAGTGGATCCACTGAAATATCAACATCGCTACTCGGTCATCTCTAAATAACGATACGCCTAATGTCTAATGTCAGATGTTTAATGTTTTAATTTCCCCAAAAGTTAATTTTGTACAAAGGGAACGATTTTAATAAGGGTCTATCTATTACTTCTACAGACATTTTTTCCGTACTCCATCACATTTATTTAAATTTGAAAACTTATGCATCGGTCTATAAAAATATCTGTTAAATATTAGACTGTTTTGTCAGTCCATGTTTCTATTTGAATTAGGCCATCAATTTGAACTCGGTTTTAAATTTATTAAGACCAAGTTATTTGTAAAACTTTTGATATTTTTGTATAGCACCATTTAAAGTGTTGTACCGGCCCACACCCTCAGTGTTCTTTCACTACAGGTTTTTCTCCTTTCTTCTGTTCATCCAGTGCGCAAATAGTTCCTTAAAGGGCAGACCTTTAAGTCGGTAATAAGACCTTTAAGTCGGTAATAAGTTATCTGAATTTGACTTTTAAGTTTTATTTGAATTGGGTTCGGTCTGTTACGATTTTTTTCGATTTATTCATATCCGATCGCTTTTGAATAGGCTGTGCGACAAGCAAAATATATTTTCAGTGGCCTTGTTGACCACCGACGTGAAAGGTGAGCCTATTGGTGGCGGGAACTATTCGCGTACTTTGATCGATCACTTTTCATGCAATTCATTAGCCGAGATGCAACAGAGCAACCAACAGACGGTCGGTCTGTCTACACATGGACAAGTGGTGAGCTCTGGTGACGTCAACTGAAACTACTCTGCTTCGATCCGTGTACAATCGATACCACGTTACTCCGATATTTAACTCATTTTAACAGATCGATATTGTCAGACGGCCGCGTTCATTTGCTCGGTGATCATATTTCATCGGTCAATCGATCCGGTTGCACATTTATTTTCGTAAAATTCTAGTCGATAAGTGACGGGGCCGGTTGTGCATCGGTTTGCCTACCCGCTTTACATTGGTAAACCGTTAAAAGAAGTACGTTTCCATTTCAATATTCCCACTTATATTCAGTTCTATAGCTGTACGTTTTCTTGCACTTATCTCTCATGATGGAGGATCTCATAGAATACAATCGATATAACTTAGGCAGCACCCATAAGTTGCCGATATAAATTAAATAAAACCAACGTGACCCATTTTGCAAGTACAAGGCTACTTACTTCTTACTTTAAACATGAGTAAACATTAAAAACACTTTCAATCGAATGCAAACGCAAAATTTTATGTACAAATTAAAGATGACATCGAAAACTAATTAGTGTACGGTTGCAAACTTTATTGTATAACCTAATCGATTAACAATTACTTTTTACTTTCTCTTGCTTATATGAATATATAGGAAGGAAAATATTTTTTTCATGCAGATTTTTCAAAATCGAGTTTTCACTGGATATAGCCTACACGTTTTCAGACCCCCCTGAACCCAACATACATGTTTTTAGCGATTGGTCTGTGTGTGTGAACAGAATATCTCAAGAACGGAACATCGTACGGACTTGAAACTTGAAACTTAAGTTAGATTTTACTACCGAACCCGACACGAACATTTTCACTAAAATCGGTAGTAGTTTATTCGTGTCATTTTTCACTTTTTTGCCATTTTCTCAAAAACGACTCCTACGAACTTTTGTTTAAATCGCTTCATTTACTAAATGTTTTATGCTCTACGAGATAAGGTAGGCGCCATGTCAGCTGAAATTCTTGGGAAGTCTGTTTTCTCGTAAAAAAAATGTTTTTCTTTTTTTAAGATTGCGGCTTTAATATGCATCTTAGCACAAAAATGTGTAGAGAATTTAAAATCCTACAACATTTATTTCAAACATTTTTTTGTATAACGCTTAGTTTAGCAGTAATTAGTGGTTTTCTCTTTTCTTTCATGAACATCTGTAGAAAATCAATTTTTTTAAGATTAAGCCTTAGTATGCATTTTACAACAAATATATAATTAAATTAATAGGAAATTAAAAGATCTACAACTTTTGTTTAGAGAATTTTTCTCCACTATTTAAGCGTGAATTTTTTTCTATTGTTTACCATCCGACTGTTATGCAATTACTGCTAATGCAGACGGTGAAGGATGGAATGATTTTTGTAACGTACGAAAATATGCCGTGCCTGAATGGGATTCGAACCCAAGACCGCATGATTAAGCGTGAAAGAGTGGTTTTCCGTATTTTTAAGCAAAACTGAGGTTGATTTTTTTATTGCATCTCTCACTTATGATTAAAATTAAATTTTATTTTTTGAGGTTAGTTTTTTTGTTTACTTCTAATGTTTTATTACTAATGTTAGGTTACATCGTGCATTATTTGCATCGGCAAAAGAAAGATGTCTGAGTGTTTCACACCAGATTTTTTTAGTACAAGATGTTTATAGGCGTATGATGTGTTCTCTCTCAGAAAGCTCACTAAAGCCTTTCAACTGTTTTCATTAAGATAGCTTAATAAATTACGATTCGGCGATAATCTATATTCGATACTTGTGTTAATTGTGTTCGCTCGTTAAATTAGCTTCTTTTTGTTCATTTCGTGACTCGGTTATGAGCGTACAAACAAACATAAGATTTTAGTTGTTATAGGCGTAGGTGTAGGCCTACTCAGTCCATGCAACAACCAACCAACCAACTTTCACAATATGTTCTGCTGGTGAACAAAAAGAAAACAGTAGTGAAATGGACGAACCGGGTTTGCAGGAAAAACGTAAATGTTTTACGCAAATATGGTGACTTACATAGCAGAAAGGTTTATGTTTTGTGCGCGACGCATAGGTGCGAAGACCTCTACGATTTTCTTAAAATTCAGCTGTAGGGCCTAAGGGAGATTTCTTCATCCGGGGATCGGATAGCGAGTGTTGGTGCACGAGTGTTCATAGTGGGCGCCTCCGTGGCAGGCACAGTGGTGGTCACTGCTTTAGATTACGCTGAGCTGCCCATCGAAAGAATTCCATTTCCGACTAAATCTTGAAAATGTTCACGAATTAAAAATAACCGGAAGGTACTATTCTGCATCGCACTAACGTCGCGATCATGAAATTGAATTGTTGTTCCCATTCTAATAAAACAAAACGCAACAAATTTAACCTCGCAAATTGGTTTACCAACCTTCTGTGTGACCGCTTCATTTATAGGCCTAAACCGTGACACTTATGAGGCAGCCTAGCCCTTCCCTTCCCTTTCTCCATCATTTAATCATTTAGGCTAATTGTTGAGTCAAACAATATCAAACATTCACTTAAAAAATTGCACATGTTATTGAAACCTTAGGAAAAATTGACAAAAAAAACACCGGTTAAAAAATTAGAGAGCCGTGTTGAAAAAGTCGATCGGGTCATTGTCGATCAGGAACAGAAAAGGTAGGCTATACCTTTCCTAACAAAAAAACGAAAAATAAAATTTTCAAAAGATACGCCTGTAACCTGCTGATGAAACTGAAAGCTTTTTAGCCTGATCCATCCGATTTAAAAATGAAAATTCACTGCACTGCGGCATCTAAAATACCAATACGATTGACCATCATATGCGGATAGGTCTACTAGGAAAATTAAAATGTGAATAACTATGCGAGCTAATGTGAAACACGTTTCTTCTTCACACACCATCCAATTGTAAACTATTATTTCAATAATTGAAGGGGATGCGCTTCAACATCTCTTATTCTCTTCATTTCTTACCTCCATCTGTTTCTATAATAGGCATACAGCGTATTTCCTTGAAACTTGGTTCTAAGCATAGGCTGTATTTTATTTTCATCGTAAAGGCTGCAAAACGAAAAAACATCATCGCACGTGTAACACTGAAACGTATAATTCCTTATTATTATTATTATTATTATTATTATTATTATTATGACGATGATAATCATCAGAAACGATTCTTGTTTATCAGACGATGTTGGCTGTTGGAGGCCTACACGACTGCTGTAGGCCTATTTCGTAAGCATAGATTAGAAGGTTAGGCTACGTTAGCGTACGTAATGATCTGATACTGAACCGCAAAAATGTCTCTATAAAATAGTCTGGCGCAGGTAGGCCTACATTCTTTTACATTCCAATCTGCATGTAGGCCTAATCTGCAACGATCGTAATATATACCTAGCCTAATTAAATAATAGAAATTAGACCGCAATCTGGTGGTGGTGGATGACAAAATCAAACGTCACCCGCGTGAAATTGACAGCGAAGAGATTAACATCGATTGATTGTGGTCGACTAAAAAAGATGCGAGAGTGAAATTTAAAAATTTTACGAATCGGAAAATAGTTTTTTTGTTAGTCCCGGTTGTTATCTCGTGGTCAGTCAGATTTTTATCTGACCACGAGACCACGAGGAATGTTGCGGTCTTTTTAAACGGGAGCATTTAAGACGAGAAAAATGATTCACAAGATACCGAAGATGGCATCTGCTGGCAGTGGGCCTATTGGATTTCGTACAGCCTAACATGAAGGGTCATTCACGGAGTGGTAAAAGTAAATGGTTGTGTAACGCCCGGTAGCCTACGACAAAGAGTCGTGTCCAATCTGTTGGGTTTCAGTCGATACAGCCTTTTTCGATGTCGATTCGAGCGACAGATGTTTTAAGCAAATTTGTTATTTCACTTGATGAGTTTAACGAACGATATATATGTCCGTTAAAACATTTAATGGCATTTCATCGCAATTTATAAATTCTTATTTTGTGAATAAACTCCTTTCTCTACGAAACACCGCCTACTCGGTAAGTATTATCTTATCTGATAATTTTTTCAGTGGCTGTGTGTAGATAGAAGTAAGTGACTTTGTTCCGTTTCCCGGCATAAAACGGATAGCGGATTCTTAGTTATCCCCGACCTCACTTGCTTGTTTTCTTCGTCAACGAGCAATATTTTCGGCTGAAGAAAAGTTGAAAGGTACTTGCCGTTGAAAATTTCAACCGATTGATTTCAAATGAATCCGTACGATGTCGAGAGGGATTCATTTGAAAGTAGACGCAGCACGGTTGAAACCAAAACCTTTCCTCTTTCCTTTTTGCTCCTGTTAGATGGCAGTCTTTGGTTATAGTCTAATCGATCTGTTACCCGAAATAAGTAACAAGCAACCTCAACCCAAAGTTTAAGCTGAATTAACCTGTGCTGAATCTTGACAAATAGTGTAATCTCACCTAAACCAGCAGCTCTTTTTCGCAATTCGCCGTTAGAGTTTAGTCAGTGTAGGCTTTAAATCAACTGTACTTTTACTCCAGGTAAAATTTAAAAATATATAATTTTCTTTAAAGTCCAACTGTTTAGTTGAAACTTACAGTATCGACTAATTTTTTTGCGATCAAACTGAAGTGGCGTCTCCCGAACCATTTTTAGAACGCTGTTCTCGTCGAAAAGCTATTTACAAAATTACTGTTTTAAAACGGTTATTTTTGTGCTACAAACATGTCAAGAAAAAAAGATAAATATGTTAACTTTGTGTAAATATAGATAGCCTAGGCTACTACATTGTAGATTGATTTTAGTAAACAATTTATGGTCGCTTTTAGCCAAAGCTGATCATCACATAAATAAAATGAAATAAAAATTAGTACAAGTTGTAGTTGGGCGTAAGCGTATATGGTGTCAAGGTGCGTGTGGCGTTAACGACAGTCGGCCTCACCACCAAAACGAGTCTAACTTTGGTCGAAGATTTGCGAGAACGTTTATGTTGTTTGCCACCTATTTATTTCAATGGTTCAAATGAATTGTGTTTTGTAATTCAAGGAGGATGATAATAAATATTTGTCCGAGGCACGCCTTACGTCTCCCTGCATACGGTATTCCAACAATAGTAGAAAATTAAAAGAAACCAAAAAAATATATTTAGTGAAGATTTTTAGTATAATTTGTATAGAAACATTGCGCGTGTATGGTTAATGTGTTGTATTAGTACGTCGTGAATGCGTGTACACCAGTGTATGTGAGATGGTATAAGTGAGGTGGTCTGGCTGGTCCCGCTACAGTGACAAGAAGACGTTGATTGGCTCTGATTGTCAGAATTGCCACTTCCGTTTCCTCTAGCCTTGAGGACACAACACAAGACACAAGACAAGACTCTGTGCCTGTGTTGCTGTGTGTTTGTGCTTTACTTATCTTCGGCCGGCACTTGAATTTATTCCTGCAACTCACTACTGTACGCTTACTACGTTTAGGCCTACTACGTCTAACACCATCGTACAGGCCCAAAATATCCTCAACGTTTCAAACTTTGTCTTCAAGGGGCGCATTACTATTATTATCATTTTTTAATCGGGAAGAAAAATGTGAAAATTTTCATATATTTAATGAAATCATCTAGGCCCGTCTATCAGATCCGGCCAATGAGATGAGGGAGTGATAGTGGCCGGCGATCCGTACCCGGCATAGGCCTACCTGACATAGGCAGCTAAACGAGTACCAGTACAGAGGGTAGGTGATTCTTCCTGGGGAGGTGCCCGGTCTCGATCGCAAATGTTGATTGTTGAAATCGATTACTAATCGTAGGCGAACGTTCGCACAAAGAAAAACAATTAAGTGATCTGGAAATGAAAGCAGCGTTGTTGCGCATATTTATTTCAGATATATTAGCATTTCGATCGGCTTAGCTTGTTTAGCGAAATTATTTTAATTATGAATAGGCCTGTTGCCGATGAAAATGTAAGCCAACTGACGGATCGTGTTCTAACATTTATGATGACAAACAATCCTGCAAACGTCTGGTGCGGATTTGCGAACCATTGTATTTTAAAATTTGGGTTATCAGTGTGGAAATTTTTGGGCCAGGCCCAATAAATGAAGTATTTTGAGAAGGCCTACGTCGGCCTTCCCGACTGCGTTCAACGGGATTGCTGTTCCGACCACGGGCTACAGTAGGCCTATATCGATCCTTTGAAATCTCCGCTGGCAAATACAAGCAAACAAATAATAGAATCTCAACATCGTAAATCCCTCCGTGTCAATGAACACTAAATTAGTTCCTAATAAACGAACATGTAAAGGTTTTTTTGAAAGGAAAAGGCAGAGGAAATACTAGTGTTGCACAAAAGAAAACGAGTTTTCTTCTTTCCACGTGTTCATTAATGGAACCATAATCATAATGATAAGTTACAGTTAAGGAGGCTTGTGCGGGCGAACGCCCCCCCCCCCCCGACTCCTCATTCATTTACGCCTAAATTCATGAGTGTGATTCTTCTCCTTGAATCCGATAAAGCATCGATATCGCTAGCAGTGTTAATTTTCCCTTACTTCAATCTGAGATACAAAAAATCTCTCTCTGCAATTCACAATTACTCCGATCCGGTCTATCTCAATTCCGTTTACCCCGATCAGGCTCAATGGAGTGAATATTCTTATACGAGCATCTTACACGAGCATATCAACGTGTATAGATCGTTATCGGATTCGCGTAGGCCAACGGCAAGCTTACACACGGCTCACATCTCCCATTGCATACTCTTTGATTCACTATCTCTTTGTATAAGGTCTAGGTCCTACTTGACATTTTGAAAATCACTAAAAGAAATAGCCTACCCCTACTGCTATTCACAACAATAAAAGTTAAATAGGCCGCATTACAACCATAATAATTACAGTTAAAACAGTCATTGTATTATTATGAAACTCGACACAACGACTCACAGATGCATCTGTAGAAACAAAAGTTCTCACAAGGAATTCATTACATTTGCGTTTTGTTACCATCTAAAGTAAAACTCCAGTAGATAGGCATAATTTCGATCTGGCAATAAACGATTTTTAATAATAATAATAATAATAATAGAGAATACTTTTAATAAAAAATATTCGGTGAAACTGTCCATCAAGTCAAAAAATTTTCTGAGGGTTTTGCATTTGATGATCGGACAAAAGTAACAACAATAGGTCTGCTCTGAATTCGTAAACACACGACGCTAACGAAAAATAGTAATAATGTTGGCCTAACAGACGACAATTTATTAATATGA
This sequence comes from Catonia carolina, assembly GCA_035578175.1. Classification (NCBI taxonomy): domain Eukaryota; kingdom Metazoa; phylum Arthropoda; class Insecta; order Hemiptera; family Achilidae; genus Catonia; species Catonia carolina. The sequence continues at coordinate 17,792,666 of JAQMRL010000001.1, read as the reverse complement.
ACCGAAAATCAACTTGGCCTACCTACCGCCGTAGTGCCCGCTTAACCGGCAAGTCAACAAAACCATTGAAGTCTGCAACTATTAACTGAATCACGTCAGCCGAATTCGCAACAGTAATCGGAAACAAACTCACTACAATTCACTCAAAGGAAAATTTAAACAAGAATTTAAACCTCCTCACTGGATCATAGGCTACTAAGGAACCAATAGAATTCAGGGTTACGGAGAAGCCAATCTAAATTTGACTGTCAGTAGGCCTAATCAATGAAACTTTATAAATTTATAGTAATAACACTTTATTTGTCAACGAATTATAAAGCCCTATTCATATTATCTTCGATGTAATTAAATTTCATAGGCATATTTAAACGAATCTCTGTAAACTGGTCGTTGCATTTTTCCCTTTCTTAGGTGATAGAAATTGACAAGTCCAATCATGAAGGAACGACTTGAAACGGCCAGAATATCTATAATTATTTACTTGACTAATATTGTCGTCACTCAGCTGACAGCCAGCTTTCCATTTCAATCGCCATCACCTGTTATCTGTAAGAGGCTTCCTTCCCTCGTTCGTAACACACTTTTTCCATTTCATTATTTAATCCGATTTAATTTTGATCAGTTATAGTTTTAGGGAGCGGTGTACTGAATTCGGGAGCCACGCACCTATTTCTGGGTTTGTACTTGAGGGTCGTACTTTGTAATTTAATTTAATCTTATTTAACTTTTCCGGCATCTCCCTCGCAAACAGTCGTCAGGCATTCCTCTCTTGAAACTGTGCACAAAGCTGGTCGATGGACAGCGGGGCGGTTTTCAATGTCTCACTTTTACGATGACAAAATTTCCTCACACGATGACAAAATCCATCAAATGTTCTTCCCATCGAAGCATAAATTGACTGTCGTTCTAATTTATTACTAAATAAAATCGTGAAAGGTTTCTTTTAAACTAGAAGCCAAAAAATTAATACAAACATTAAGTTTTCTGTGCTTTAAGTGATAGGACATAGATGGAGAAGAATATTAAGATGCACATCTAAACGTAAACCTATAACAGCTAGGAATCTAATTGGGCTTTCGGACACGAATGAACGATCCAGATTTGGCATACGCTTATAGCCTACTACTTGAAAACAGGAATCTGTCAGAAAGTCTTTAATGAATTAGAGTGGTGGTCCAGTCGAACAGTTTCCTCCCAATTTGGTGGACTTAAAACAAGAAATAAGGTGAGAATCGATTTGATTTTTATAGCGCGTAGACCTAGTTGTAATCATAATAAATGTAGATCGGTGAATGTTGCTCGGATTACAGATTGCAATGCAATGCCTCGTATCAATGATAAACGCAGTAGTGCCCAAAAAACAGGTCTGCATTTGGTAGCTGTGCACTATTTGGTAAGCCGTTTAATTTGGTAGCATAAGCCTTGGGCCGTCATCCATATTGTCGAAATTGAAAGGTCTAAAACAATAAATGTTCCTCCCATCGAAGCAAAAATTGACTTTCATTCGTATGGATTTGATCGATTATCCCTCAGATATTTCAAATCTACAACCGGTGGAAGAAAACAGAAATAGATCTTCTATGTGACCATGGAACACAAATTAATGAAACAGGAATTTTATTCCGAACAAGGGTAGTTAGATTATCTTAAAGGCTAAAAAACTGTCTCAGTGTAAAATTTATAATTAAATAACACGGTAGATTGTTAGCGACGAAACTAGAGTAATTTAAATCAACAGATTTAATAAAGAAGCTTTAAGTAAGTTACTTTTAAGAAGAATATTTTTCTACCTGACGATCGACTTTCATTTTTCCTCGAGTAGGTATCCTTTATTCGTCTATAAACATAAATTTTGTTTGTTATGCAGTCGTGTCAGTGAGTTACATGTGAGAAGTGATCGCAACAAGTAGTAGGTAGAGGAAGGTAGGAAGGTAGGAAGGTAAGTATATATACAGCTAAAAGAAAAGAAAAGAAAATTGTTGGTCGGTGTGACAAAACAGTTGCGTTGTACGAGTAGGCCTATATGCCTACTGGCCAACCGAGAGACACATCATCGGTCATCTGAGACCTGAGTCGGGACTGTTAGTAGTAAATACGCTTGCGAAGGACTCACGCGTAAGCAGCATCCGGCCTATTTATGGCCGACTCATAAGTTAACCTTCTGTTCTAATTTGGTGTACTTGCATCTCATGAGAGTAGACAGTCCGAGCCAGGCCTACTGTAGCCGCAGTAACGGTAGGCCTAATAGTTTTTCCAGCGCAGTCATGACACCTGTATAATTTTTTACTTTCTCTTGCCTATATGAATGTATAGGAAGGAAAGTATTGTTTTCATGTCGATTTTTCAAAATTTAGTTTTCCCCCTGAACACAAAAAACATGTTTTTAGCGATTGGTATGTGTGTGTGTGTGAGTGTGTGTGTGTGTGTGTGTGAGAGAGAGAGAGAGAGAGAGAGAGTGAGAGAGCAGAATATTGCAAGAACGGAACATCGTACGAACTTGAAACTTAAGTTAGACACCACTACTGGACCCGACACGAACATTTTCATCAAAATCGGTCGAAGTAGTAGTTTATTCATGTAATTTTTCACTTTTTTGCGATTTTCTCAAAAACGGGTATACTAAGATTTTTTAAAATCGCCTGGTTTACTAAATTTTTTATGCTTTACAAGATAGGGTAGGCGTCATGTCTGCTGGAATTCTTGGAGAGGGTGTTTTCATGTTAAAAATTGTTTTTTTTAGATTGTAGTTTTAATAAGCATTTTAGCGCAAAAATGTACTATATGATAAAAGTTGTAGAAAATTTAAAATCGTACAACTTTTATTTCAAAAATGCTTTTTGTATAACGCTTAATTTAGCGGTAATTAGCGATTTGCTGTTTTTTTCTCACGAACAGGTGTGAAAATCGATTTTTTAAAGATTTCGGCCTTACTATGTATATATTTTACGACAAAAAAGTATATAATCAAATTTATAGGAAATTAAACAATCTAAAACTTTAATTAGAGAATTTTTCTCTACAGAGCCTAATTTAGCGTGAAAGACTGATTTTCCGTATTTTAAAGCAAAACTGAGGTCGATTTTCATTTTGCGTCTTTCACTCATGATTAAAATTAGGTTATGTTTATGGAGGTTAGTTTTTTGTTTATTTCTAATGTTTTATTAATAATGTTCGGTTTATTGCTAGTTATTTGCATTGGCAAAAGAAAGTTGTGTGAGTGTTTCACACCAGATTTTTTCTTACATTAACAATTAGGAATAGCCTATATTTTTTTTTTTTGTTTAACGTCCGACTGTTCTGCACTGCTAATGCAGACGGCATTAGGAATAGAACATGTGTTTTGTTTTTGTATCACCAGAACATCATGGTATATTAATATCAGGAAAATGAGATATCTTAGAAGGGTAACCGAGCAAACAGGAACGATTTCTTTCTCTTCATTCATTTACTGCCACCTGTATATATATGCTTAGTCTTAACTACCAGATCAACAATGAAAAATCTTTCTTGTCCGTATAAATAAGCGTTCAAACTTGGAATGGCAATAAAACGTAGTAAAATGCGTTATATTGAACAATCTTATTGCGTTTTAAAATATTTCAAGGCATCCGATAACAAACTGTAAGCTACACGGTGATATAATAGGCCTACTGATAATGAGCAACAACTTCACTTTCCAGCTGATGTGAGTGTACGGTCGGAACGATCGGACTGATGTGACCGACCATCTGAACATCTGAACCGGACGGCTACGCTTCAGTGACCAATCATGTTGGATCAACATTCGCCTATTTCAGGCTGCTTTTGTGTCTGCTTCGGGCACAGTGCTTGGTCTCTAGTTAACTGGTTTCACAGTTAAATACAATTTTATTTCAATTAGATGCGACTTTTTTCTCACCATGGGACGGCCCGAGCTACGCATTTTCTCTAATTAAAATTAAGTATAGGGCTTACAGCCGAAAGCAGAGCTGAGCGATTGTTTGCTACAGTCACAAAGATAAATGGAAACAACTATAGCCTAATGTTTAACAACGCAACAAATTCTACGGCTATATCGACCGATACACCTATCATTCACTTTAAATAGGCCTACAATATTTATTTTAAAATTTTAAATAAATATTTTTGATCGTAAATTACTAATGAAATAAATTTTGAAAGCGTACAGTTCTTCAATATTGTGCAGTAACGTGTTAGCGGTTGTAGGGAAGCCTTTCGTGTAAGACACTACAAAATAACGGTGCTGCAGATGCGAATGAATTGTAACAAAGTATGGGGGCGGGAGCAAGAAAAATTATAAATTTAAAGGTCTAAGTCTAAATGTCAAAGGCGGTTAGTAGCTTCAGCTAATTCAAGAATGCAGACCTCACGGTTTGTCTCGTATAAAAGATACAAACGATTAGACCAATTAGGTACTTTATGAAGTTTACTTTAAAACCGAACTGATGGTCAAGAGCCATGATGAAATACCCTTTCCAACGACTACGGTCTCCAAACGATTCAAAATGAAATTTCCCAACAATTTTCAACATACTAGTAGTCTATAAGCTGTAATGTAGGTAGTAGTAGTGTCCAATGAATGGAAGATAATGGAGGAAGAGAAAATATAGAAACGTTACTTTCAAAATTAAGTTTTTGGCTCATTTATATAATATATACATACCTAATCTACTAAGAGTCCAATAGATTAGGCTATATTGTTTGGGTTTTTATTTTTAGATTAATATTGTAGTACTAATTTCAGATTGTCTTTTTTTTAAATAATTGTATAAAAGTTCATTCATTTTTTTAAAAATTGTATTAACTTTGAATAGTTGCATTTTTTTAAAAGCCGTAGGCCTATATTTTTTACTAATTAGGTTCATTAGAGTTTAGAATGTATTTTTTTTTAATTTTTTTTTAAAATGTCATTGTTTGCAGCACTAGCGGAGCTTTTAAATCTCCTTTGTACTGTATCGCTAAATAAAAGAAGGGAACACGTAGGCCTACCCTAGGACATGGCTTTTAGCCATAGTTGGGTAGGTCAATTTCCTCCACCTCGTACACTGTGAATTGTTGTAAATGCCTTTAATACCTTTTGGAAAGATTGTGTTTAAGTTACTATTGTGAACAAACATGGAAACGAAGGTGATGATTATTATTATTAATATTAATGTCGATCAAAGTCTTTTCTGGTTTTGGAATAATTATTACTTTTGAAAATGTCCATTGAATATAGTAAAAAGTTTTATGACATTAAAAACACTTTTAAAAATACTTCACGTTTTTGCGGTAGGCCGTAAGTCACGTAAAATTTCACGTGTGATTAGATCTTATGCAGTGGCTGTTTCAATGGTATATCTTGAAAACTTGTTTTCGAACTTTTTCGTGCGACTAATTTGCAATTTTACTGCTAATGCAGACGGTGAGAAGGATGATAGATTTTTTTTATTGTAGATTTACTGCAACTAGTTACTTAAAACTAACGAACAGTTTTTCTTTAGCGATATTATCGCCCCCCCCCCCCCCATGTATATAATCATGCAGTCACCCACTGGTGCTAGCACTTATTTTCTTATGACACATCTTAGTGTTCTATAAGGATGATAGATGAAAATGAGTGAAGAAACAACGCTAGATCTGACCGGGAATCGAACCCGGGACCCCGGCTTACAAGCCATTTATTTACTACAATTTATTCACTACGCCACGGGCCGGCCGTGGCGTAGTGAATAAATTGTATTTGTTACAATATTTTGGAGGTGGAGTCATCTGAAATGGAACATCCAAAACAATTTTAATATGAGGTTCGTGCAGTGGAATTGGAATGTTAGCCTATGTGATCCAAATGGGAAATAGAGCCTAAATCAATCGGCTTTGTCTTTGTCAATGACAGCTCAAGATTTATTCAGAGCCAACAGCCTAGCAATAGGCTGTTGCAATATTTCAGCTCATTAATAACATTGGTCTGATTGAGCTGTTTATCTAGCCTATAGGGAACAAATTAGTTGCCACCGACTTCTAAGATCTCCCTTAACCGTTATTAAGTGTCTTATCATAATAGGCTAATTATCAATGTCGGTAGAAAGGCTTGTTTGGAGGCTGAACACATCAAAGTGCTGCATTTCCCATGTCGGTTTCACTTCGCAAGGGTAATTGAAAGCCATTGAGTGCTGGTGTCAGAGTAGGACGTGTAAGTTGACTGTTTATAGCAACTAACAACAGTAACTGTTGTTTATCTAACATTGCTATGTAGCAACCATGCAAATGACAGCCTTTACACACTAAGTACTCCAGTAAGTAAGGTTGGTTTCCGGGAGACGTGGACCAATAGGTATTTTTACACTGCGTCGAGGAGACTCCCGAGGGAGTATAAGACATGTCAAGTTATAAATGAATACATAGCTCCTGAAATACATATTTCAATTATATATTGATCTACTACTACAAGCTTACTGACTACAATAAGTGTCCCAGCTTCTAATACTTAAACAATAGTACACAGTTTCATTAGAATTTGCTTCAATACTTTGGGTGTTTATTTATTTTGAGTTAATTCTCTTTTTTATTTTTACATAATATTATTTAGAAATAAATTCATGTACACTATAAAAAGTTTCACCAATCAAGTAATTTTTTAAAGGTTTTTTCTTCAAGGAATGCAAATTATCACATTTTAAAATTTAGGGTGATTTATTGACGTATTTTCTCGCATAAGGAGGTTTTTCAGACAATTAAATGTTGTTTTTAGTCAAATTATAAAATTTTCTGTTTTTTGTCTGTTTCTATGATAGTGGACATTGAAATTTTGCCTAACATAAATTATCACGTGAAAAATGTAGAGTGAGGGTAATTTAAGGTGCTTAAATAGTGGTGTGGATGAGGTGAGGTGGTTAGCTCCCTCCCACCATACACCTGATAGCTCTCTTTTCAACCCTATCCATCTAACCTACTCGTATTTACTAAAATACCAAACGCGATACCAGACACAATTAGACCTTGATAAGCTGCTGTCATTAGTAATTTTTTATAATTTAATCTGGCAAATTGTTTCAATGCAAATACCCCACATGATATTTTACTGCAAACTTGATTGTTGTGGAAATGCCAAGACAAATATCTATCTAGTGATACTCCTAAGTGCTTCACTGTTTCTACATGGCCTAGAGTCTAGACTATTATTATGAATGAGTACATCCACTTCTCTACTTTCTTTAACTTTATGTTTGTTTTTCAACCGCAAGTATTCACACTTTCGCCCCATTCACTGTTAGTACCATTCAATTGAGGAACTCTACTCCAGATTCTATGTTAACATGTTGTCTATTTACTTCAAGAGTATCTACCAGTAAACTGTTTTAGATTACCGAAGTATCATCAGCAAACAATAACGCTCTGCCATTAGGTATGACTTCTGGTAACCTATCGATGTACAACGGAAACAAAATGGGGCCTTAAGTTTACGCTTGTGGAATGCCTGCTTTGACTTGAACCTTTCCAGACACAATCTTTGTAAATTTACCCGCAACAACTCCAGTTGACTCCATGCATTGTATTCTACCAATATAAGGTAAGATTGAAACATTTCAGTTCTACACCATTAACACTTAATGACTAATGTGTTCAATAAGATTTCATGATCAACACAATCGAACGCTTTACTCGGATCTAAAAACATCGCTAACTCTTTCTCTCCTGCATCCGATATGTCAACTTCTTGCTCGATAAGTGAGACTATATTATTGCAGCTCTAGTTGATCTACCTTTTTTGAAAACCGTGTTGATCCTCTGAGGTGATAAGGTTTGCAGTCAACGAACTGATTAACCTAATGAACATTACTTTTTCAAAAATTTTACTAATTGTGTTTTAAATTCTTTTAATACTTTATATTAATAATAATTTTCTACTGACCGGCTATCTCCATTCTTATATGTAGGCCATATCTTACCCCGTTTTAGATGTAAGTGGTGGGAGAAATAAAATTGTAATTTTGCCGTTTAACAGTTTTGTACAATGCCTTACCCTTGCGATCATTTAATTAAGATTCTCAAAAACTGTGTGGATTTAAAATCCGAGCCACAAAGGATACGTGAACCCAATATATCGAAGAAATAAGAAGACTAATATACATGGATCAGATGTCTTGTAGGGTAACAAGTTGAAGAACTGAAACAGCAATAAAATTAGTGCAAAGACGGACAGAAGTAGATTGAATGTGATGTGTTGAGAAAATGTTTTGAAGATGGTAGGCCTATTGGAGAAGAGACCGCGTTAGGACAGCTCCTTTCACGCGATCTATTCTGTAAAAGACTGTAGCTTTGGATACGTAGGCCCTATAGGGCCTATTATTTACAAAACGAGTTACGTATACTATCATTTACGAGATGAGTTAGAGGCCCATTGAACCCATTGAAGATGTTTATGAATTAGGCGTATTATTCATCTTGATTCCGTGTGTAGGCCTAATAATGTTTTGTAATTCTAAGTAGAAATTTTGAAAACGAATAGAGATAATAGACATTCTTTTAGGCTTGAGTTATGCTAAATAAACTTGTGTGTTATCAAATAACAAGACATTTTACAGCATACAGCATGGAGGATGACGGCTGGTACAAGCGTGTCATAACTCCGTGGTGAAGATTGGACATCGATCGATGACCGATGGTCTTGCGACAAATTTTGAGTTGTTCGTTTTACTGCACCTACTTTACTAGCATTTTAAGAATTTCTGTTGCGACATCTTCAAAATTGGCCCGTTTGTTTTACGACCAAAATATACACTCTCTCATTAACATCACAAGTGGAATGAATCTTCTTACAGGAAGCTTACCTTACTTTACTAATCGCGTTGTTTATACCTTACCCTACATTTTGTTCGTGAATAATAGCATCAAGACCGATATAAACTGATGTATGATGTATGATGTATGATGTATGATGTGTGTTCGGGTGAGCATCCGCTAGTAAGCTGAGGCGGTTGGCCTACATTTTTATTGTATTAAATGTAAAAGAGCACAAGTGTCTTGGCAACAATTAAAATATTGTTTTTGAAACGTAGGCAAAAGAAAGATTCCGCTGAGTAACAGAAAAAACAGGGATTGTATATGTATGTTACATGGCTTTTTATTATGATATAATTAAAAAGATAAAAGAGGCTTTTGGTTTCAACTTTGTAAAAGAGTAATTGACCGATGGGATGGAATGGACCATTTCGGATACTAATTTCTCGTTACGATAGGCCTATTCAGTAGGCCTACACGGTAATTCCCTAACGTTATGAAAACTTAACAACTAGTGATCGGTAAAAAGGATAAAATTTTAAAAGCGGTTGGATACTCGGTCGGTGAACAATACCAGAAAACGAAAACATTTTTTCTTTGTTTATGACAGATAATAGGCATACAGTTTGTTCGTCTGTCATTACGGAAGAATAAAATATTATTAAATTATTGTTATCAGCCGCGGTTTATGTCGTTGCGTTGCGATGCACCTGGGCACACAATAAAAAAATCCCCGTTTTCAGATACGCGGCGTTTCCTTTTATTATAAGACTCGACTTTATTGCGACTGTAAGTTAGGTTCGGCATAAACAATTCCTTCCTGTAATACGCGTCATTATAATTCATTGTTCGACAACAAAAATAAATTTAATAGCGATCACTGATGTTGAGTAAGCTCGGGTTCTCACGTTGTGCTCTGTGCCTCTCCTCTCACAATCCCATTTGAAAACAGCCGACGTGAATAGCTCTACTACTTTTCCACTGGCTGGTCTGCCGGGCTCCAATTCTTAGTTGACCAGCGACTATCAGCTAAGCCACCCGATTTCGGTCTCATCTGAATCATCTTTACTTATTTACAACTTACTTATTTTTAAAAAGGCTTCGACTTATGCTAAAAACCATTAGTGATTTTGATTTTTAATTTAGCGAATTTTATTTCTTAACTTTCGGTTTTGAGCCACTTCCGGTCGAACCGGATCTTCAAACCCAATGATTTCTGCATCTACTCTTTAAGAGCAATAAAATGACACTATTTTTCTTTCCAAATTCTGACACCGATTTCTTGAACTCCGGTCAAAACCGGAACTTTAAACTTTATTTAGGCCCACTATACTTAATCACTATACTTAATTGTGTCGATTAGGAATCCGAAAATCGTTTGTTGTTATATCTTGTAGTTTGTGCAATGTGGGTGTGACAAAGAAAATGATTGGCCTATTAGACAATTTTAAAAATTACCACCAATTAGTATACGAGTAGGCCTACGTAACATCCCTTCTTCACCTTCTCGTTACGATTACAGCGGAGCGGAGAAGATGTCAACAATAATTATTTGGTCGGAGAAATGCAGCAAACCCCAAAAAAATTACTATCCCTCCGTTTCCAAGACTTTAAAAAGCAACACACCAAAGCATTCTAGACGAGTATCTCTAATTCTAAACGAAATCCAATTCGACAAAAAATTATCGATACTTTTATAGAAAAACAAAAGAGTTTCGTTTTCGTAACATTCAGTGTTCAAGGACTAAACCAAAACAGAAGATAAGATTTTCAGATGAAATAACGATGAAAAGTAATAGCTATAGAATTTATAGGCCTAATGGATAAGCTGAATGAGACGGGAGCAGTAATTTGGCAAAAAAGAGGAAAAAACATTCATAAATAATTTTATACATTTTATCATAATAAAAGACCCGGCTCACAAATTCAGCTTTCCGCGGGGGGGGGGGGGGGTTCCCAATCGGATTAAGTAGCAATAAAAATTTAATGTAACGAAAAGTTTTAACGTAAACACACTTTATGTTGTAGACTACCAACGTAGGCCTATTATTATCGTCATCTAATTTCTAGAACAGTGATAGGCCTATTGTCACACTGTAATTAATCAACATAACAAGCACAGAACAAAGTGAACCAAATCTGGAAAGAAATTTATGGATGAAATTTAAATAAACCCAGAAATTATATTGAATTTTATGTGGAGATTTCAATGCACAAATCAATTCAAAAAAAATACAGAGATATTTTAGGTAAATAACGGCTCACAAAATGACAAATTAAATTGGAAAAAGATTAATGGATTGTGCAAAACATTTCGTCTAATGTAAATGTGAACACATTAAGCCGTCATTGAATGAAGAAAAAATAATAAAACTTGGAGACCTCAAAATTCAGGTTCGGCGGGGGGGGGGGAGGTTCCAATCGGATTAAGTAAGCAATTTTGAGAAAATTCTCTAAAGAAATTCAAAATTTAATGTAACAAAAAGTTTTAACGTAACCTCAGGCGTTACCTTCTGTTGAATAAAATTAAATTCATGCTACAAAGAAGCAGTACAAAATAAATAACTAAAATATCATTACTTAACTAAGAAAATAAAATTCAGAATGCAAAAACATTGTTCCGTCTGTAAATAGGGAAGAGACCACAAAATTCATAATAATTAATCTTACGTCGGAGCTAATCAATAATTCTCCACAAAATGAACTGGAAACACTAATAGTAGATTAAGGATTGCACCTGCTACACAAAAACGGTTATCTTTCAAAAAATGAAATTAAAACAAAACAGAACAAAGTTGAGAAAACTTTTCGAACAAAGGAGGTTATTTTAAAAAATCCGAAGACAATGCTTAAAATCGGAACTAAACCAGATAGAGGCAGACTTCTAAAAGAATGAAACGAAAAGCTTCTACAAAGCGTTTAATAATATGTGGTTAAACGATTTAAACCATAAAATTTAACATTTAAACGAAAAACCGGAACAATTTTACTTCCAGCAACCAAGAAAATTGGGAAATCTTAAGGTAATATTTTAAATATTATTAGGCTCAATTGCAAAGAACCGGTTGAATGTAGTTTTGAAAATATAAACAAAAGTCCAAATTGAAAATCTACCGATGAAGAAGGAATTAAACGAAAAATAAAGTCTCTGAAATTTAAAAAAAACTTAAACGAATAATAAAGGATGAAAAAAATTGTCACAGAATTTTGGAAGAGTTAATGACAAATTCATGAAACGATTGAAGGTAAATCTCGAGTATATAGGGCCTAAGATTGGCCAACTGAAAAATTTCCGAAATCCTAGAAGAATTCAATATAATAATAGGAACCAAAGAATGACATTATTTTGGGCCAATCAACATTCTGCAAAAACTTCTACAGACTGGTAAATTGAAGCGAACTGTGGAAAAGCTGGCCAAACAAAATATTTTCATTTATACGCATTACAAGAGACACGTTTTACTGGCGTGAAGACTTTTAACTGTAGAAACTACAGGATTTTCAAAGGCAACCTGGACCAAGAATCGGAGAGAACCTACAGAATCTTGGAACAGCATTCTACATAAACGCATGGATTATCGACTCTACAACAGAGTTCCAGTCACCTTCTGAATGGATCTGTACCTTTACAATGAAATGAGACACAGTTGTTTAATGCACACGCTGCTACATCACGGAGAAATTCAGAAAAGATGGAAGGCGGACGAAAGGTGGAAGCTTTCTAACCAATAAGAGAGTGAAATGCATAATGCACGAACAATTTGGGAAAGAAAAACAGTTGTGGAAGATTATCGGATAATCGGTTCAAAGAAGTCAGAAGTGATATTGAGAAAACAGGAATAAGCGAAGGAAATATAATGGATCGAACCAAATTCAGACAACTGATTACTGATAGTACACCGGGCCAACGGAACAGAGGAGGAACGTCTACAAGAAATGAATTCTGAAAATGTCGCCTGCGAAAGTAGCTTCCAGAAATGTCTAAAGTAAATTTACGTGGTCTAAATTTGGCCCTTTGTGAAAGAGAGCTAAAAGAAACATCTACGCCTAATATTAATAAGTAGGCCTAGTAATGATTAATTACGGAGTTATAACATTTTCTCAAAGATATTGGTAAATATCAAAGAGAATTTTGATGATATAGATCAACCATGGAAAAAATCTTATATCTTCTAAACAAAACATAAATTAATAGTAACTTAGTTCACTTACAGAAAGCATACGATTCAACTGACAGAAAATGTTTACTTGTTTGTTTGAAAAAGTAGAAACAGTTAAATTAATTAAATAAGCACTTTCCAAAAATTCTCTAGCCTAAGTGTAATTCCAAGGTGAAATCTCTAACCATTCGAAACTGTAACTGGTTTAAGGCAATGTCGTGGATTATTACTTAACTTAATTTCGGATAAAGGAATAAAAGAATTTGGAGGATTGACCGAATTACGCTAAAATTAAAACAGACGATAACTGGATATCCACTGCAGATAGCTTTTGCTGACGATTGTACTTTATTTGAAAATAGTGAAGAAGAAACCATTTTTCAAGTTAAACAACTACGAGAAACTGTGGAAAAAGTTGGTTTGCAAATATAAAAAGAGAACAGAAGTAATGTTTTCCGAAAAGAAACGCCAAAATTCTTAAGAACGACACACGGTAAACTTAAATCTGTAGATAAATGTAACTTTCTAGGAGAATCGATTGTAAAAGGAAATAATTCATTAACAACGATGCAAGAAAGAAATAAAAAGTTAGAACTAATGTTTTCAACTAGAAAGACATTTATAATAATAAACATACCAAAATGAGTAATACAATACAGTTTTAAGAAGAAAAATCTTGTTCGGATTCCGAACCAAATATTAAGAAGAAAGCAAGATGAGGGAATCGAAGAAAATCAATTCAGATTTAACTGTTTGCATTTTTTAGAAATCAATTCCGCCGCAAGTAAATTAATTCGGTGGCATACAATTTAGAGTGAAACGCTTCTCAACAACACAGATTAATGGATCCGTTCAGGTAATAGGCCTATTTATAATATATTAAATGATGCAATAAATATACTGTAGGCCTATTCATATTATATTTTTAGGAATCGTGAATATTATTGAGATTAACCAACCGGTATCGTATTAATGTTTAATTTTTTTGAATTTAAATATTTTATTGCAGATATTTATTAGTCAATTAATTAGGCTAAATAAAACCGCAAACCAATTGCCACGATGAATGCTTACCTCGTTGTTTTTGTTTCTTGTTTTTAGAGTGTGAAGTAAATGTTGATTAAAATGTGAAACATGAAATGCATAGACTTAAGTACATAAATGAGTCGCACCTGCGCACAGGCCTCTTTCCACGTAGTATTATTTCCAGTTATTTAGTTCAGTTATGCATGTAAAAATACTACAAGTTTTAAAATTTTAGCTACAAGTAGGCTAATTATGCGTTTATGTTACGTATTATGTATTTCAATTGAAATACATTTCATTTCAAATAAAAAAAGAAAATAGTCACTGCATATGAGACTATCTAAATGACAAAAGTGAAGTACCGGTGAAATATTTGTCAGACTGTGGATACGGTTGTTGCCATAGGCCTATGGCGTTTGCCGACCTGACCACTAACCGACAGTTAGTCACATGGACAGTGGTTTATGTCTGTGCGGACGAGTCCACCTGTATCTGTCAAAAGATGTAAAGCAACAATCTGAAGAGAAATCTATTATCTAGCAATAATTTTTGACGTTCTGTTCCGTTGGGATCACAATGCCAAGGTACTTTGTAGCATTAGATGCAAAGTGTCCTGCAGATTATCGACAAGAAACATTTAAAAACTATAAAGGGCTACTCTGCACTCGATCGTTCGGTCACTCTTAACTCCCGGAATCTTAGGTAAGGGTCGTGCATACATACACCCCCTGGTGGAAGTACAAAAAAAATATAATAAAAAAAGTAATAGGTCTCAAGAGGAAACCTGCCAGGCATTTATCCGAACAGCTTTTCCAATGACGGTGAAGGATGTAAGACGGCTTTACGTCAAGTGATTTCTGATCAGGGGAAATAAAATAGGTGTACCATCACTACAAGTACGATGAGTACATTGGCAACATTGGCAACAACAAAACGATGTTTACCGAGCTCACCCCACTCTATCCATTAACAACTTAAATGATACGCTATTTTGGTGGAAATTTTGGCTAATTGGTGCAGTCACAGGAAACATCGATACGAAGACAGATAGGAAATAAATAAATCGCTTAATAAATAGTTGGCTTAATTACATTTCTTACATTTAATACAGCACCTACGCCTACTTTACCTACTTTGACTTTACATTTCACTCATTTTTTATCTTTTCCTAGTTACTAGTCATTAGCGAAGGCTAATAGTAACAGAGCCGACTGTCTTTTGTGGGCGCAATATAACCTGATAACAGATAAAAGGATAAAAGAAGACAACACCTCCTCTAGGAAATGGCATTTAGCCGTAGTCGGGTACTAAGTAAAACACCATAAGAAATCTGCGCATACCGGTATTATAGATTCGATAGAAACATAATGAGTTTTGTGTAAACTGGACGTTATAAAATATAAAGGAACAAAGTAGGGCTATCGTTATTAGCCGTTATATTGGTGTTGTTTTAGCGCACGGTGGTTCACCGGCTCATGATTGAATCCAAGTGGTAGAAAAATTAGTCCCCACACGGGGAATGTTCCCCACACGGAACAACAACTATGTGCCGCTGCTGTTTTAACCAACCGGGTTCCAGATAGATTTCGTAAAGTAATGAAGAAAAGAAAAGATGGTTGCCGGCCATGTTTTCCTTCAATGTAGAAGCTGGTTTCAGTTTATTCCGCGACTGAAATGCGAGGATCGATTCATTTGTTTCTGTTTATTTATTTAAGGAATAGGCCGTAAGCAGTGCTGTCTTTAGAAAATGTGAGGCCTGTAGCAATACATTTTTGCGAGGCCTTCTTGAACAATGTTTTTCGGGGGGTTTTGGGGGGCATGGAATACCCCCCAGGAGAGCGGGGGGTCCGGGGGTCCTCCGCCGGAGATTGTTGAAAAATTATACTCGCAAAGTCGTCATTTTAAGCACTTTGACGAAGAAAAAGTTTAATCTCTTTAAACTCCCATTTAAAAGTTTAAAACTTTTAAAATTTCGGGTTAGTATAATTTCGAGTTGTTATTTTCTTGTAGGTCTATAAAAATTATTATAATTTTTATTATATGTTTATTATATTATTATTATTATTATTATTATTATTATTATTATTATTATTCTTTTGGTCGCTACTATCTCGTACGAAAGAGAATCTTGTTCATATTGGGCGGGTAATCAGATAGATATTTTAGGCACGTATATTATTATTATTATATTATTTTCATTCGACTAAAACTTTTGCTTATTTTTTAACGAGAGTAAGGCCTCACCTGAGCGCGAGGCCTGGAGCGGCCGCTCCACCCTAAGGACGGCACTGGCCGTAAGGGGTGGGTGGGTGGTGGGTGTCGGGTAGAGACAAGCAGTGACAGTGACAGTGACAGTGACAGTGACTCGGTAGAAGAAACAGGCCGACTGAAACTCGGTTCATCTTGCAAGATTCGACACAAGGAAAATGTGATTCGATTAACAGGAGAATTCGATGAACAGGAGAATTCGATGATCCAGCGGTTGAAAGAATGGTAACTTATAGTCTTATAGTATGTTGTTGACGATTTGTAATAAATATTAGCGTCGTGGGCGCAATATAGACCTACGAGTGAAATCCGTTTTTGTTATCATGTAAAATAGTAAAATGAGCCGCCTATTAATAAATGAAACACATAACGACGATATCGGTTAATTTCTTTCTTGGAAGTACGTTTTACTAATTCCGCTTTAATTTAAGCCGGTCGGTCAAATGACCAACGCGCTGCGCTACTCGTACCATCGATTCAATTCACCCGCATTCATCTGGTGTTGTTGGTGCGTTCTCCTCCCTCCTCCCTCCTCCCTCCTCCCTCCTCCCTCCTCCCTCCTCCCTCCTCCCTCCTCCCTCCTCCCTCCTCCCTCCTCACTACCATATTACAATTACAACATCTTTGTCGAGACACAGTCAGTAACAATTTCAGACTTGCACGGTGAATTTTTAAAAACAATTATAAGAAAACAAGTAAACACTTTTCTATAACGAGATACTACAATATCTCTGTTTTCGTGTGTAGGCTACATCGTTAAAATGCTCGTGTATTGTAGCGTGTTGAAATATGTCTACGAATACACGAATCATCCTTTATTTATTTTCTTATATTTTGTTACGTTAGGACTACGTTATTCTTATTTCCATTTGATTTGTGTGCAGTAACCGAGGTGAAACGATAGAAACCAGGTTTACGATAGTTTTCTAATATTGTAGGCGCTAACAGTTGATTGAGAGGTCGGTTGGGATTCGATCTGCGAATGACAACTAGCAACGATATGTTTCACACGACCGATAGATAATATTTCACTTTTTAAAGGTCCGCTTATTTTATCATAGGCTTATTTAAACCGTTCACAAATCGGTCGACTGATTTTGCTATTGCGTATTGATATTGAAGTTGTCTCCTGCACACCGTTAATTTAACGAAAGGGCATTGTACCCGAATGTAGTTTGTGATCCAAACTAATAACGGATGAGGCCATATAGAACGTACTCGTACTTGTACTTTTCTTTATTGCATTATGAGACACCAAGTCCTTCGAATGCCGTTTTCCTCGGATAGAATCGGGTTATGCCTGATGCAGCGCTACATAAGTGCTACCGTAAGGGAAACGCTTGATTAAAGTGCGTATTTAAAGCAAAGCTCCTCAACAGACCTGAATTCAGTAGGCCTATTGAAACGATGCATTTGGTCATGAGAAGTAGCCTACATCGGTCTAATGAATTCAGAATTTCAAATTTACTGATTTTATAATATAGACTAATTGGTGTGACAAGTGACATAGGTAATACAGTATGTCGGTTCCTAAAACGGAACCGCCGCTACCTAAAACGGTAGCGTCCATGTTTTAAAGACAGCTGCATATTTTATGCCATACACTCGCTCTATTGCAGAACAGTTAGGGTAAAACCTATTTGGAAATGCCAATGTTCATAAAAATATAAACATAGATCCAGAAATGCTTCATTAAAGAGTTACGGCTGGAGAAAGATTTTCCCGGAATTTTAGTTAGGCTCCTGTGAAATGAGGTCGTATTGACATTTTAAGGCATAATCAAAAGACAAAAGTGTGGCTTTTAACCTGAAAGATTCAATAAAACAGGTCCCATAACTGGATCTCGCATAGTTTTCAAGATATCTGACATAAAACACAAAAAATAGCTGCTGTCCAAAATAACACCTTTTTACGTGGTGAATGTAAAATAACTTTGTAAATGCTTAAATAAATTATTAACTTTTTTCATTCACCACGTAAAAACTTAAAATCTAAGAAAACTGACTTAAATTAAGTAAGTAATTGTTAAGGCATAGCCCGTTTGAAGCGACGCAGAGACGCAATTTACACACACGCACAAAATAAGAAGCATAACAATAGCAGAGAAAGGGAGGAAGGCCAATGAGATCCGAGTAGGCCTACTAGCAGCAGCAGCAGCAGCAGCAACACGTTTACATTGCTAAACAAGCAATATAAACCATTTATAAATATTGACAGCATTAATAACGGCGATGGTGATTAGATATTTCTAATGACGTTTAAATGAATAATAATAGTACCTGAATCAAGAAAACCCAGTAAGCTATAGGCTAATCTTAGGGGCTCAAAAAAAAAACACTACCCACTCAAACTGAGATTCTGCCCTAGTTCAAGTAAAATCCTTTCCAAACCGAAAAATCTGTTTCAAATTCTTATTTAGGTATATAATTTTCTCGCTAATCTTATCTGGAAGTGAGTTGTAAAATTTAGGTAGGCCTACAAGGAATTGAAAATGTTTTTGCCGGGTAGTGGTTAAATTGTTGTAATTGGCCAGCGACTGCCCTTGTCACTTGTTTCAGTTCAATTAGACATAATATTGCAGATTGAATGCGGCCTGGTTTCCTAATGTTTCACAGAGAAATGTGCCAAACATTAGGCCTACAGCATTTTATTTTGATTAGAAAGTCGACTAGTCTGTGACGGATGTAGCTTGTGCGACAATCGTTATGTTTCTTATCTTTTTTTTTGGTTTCGCGTCGGTCGATAGATGAGTTAGCCTACAAATCGTGTGAACAACAGCGAGAAAGTCGGTGCGACATACGATGAATAATTTTAATCCCAGTAAAATGCCCTTTTGTTTTTTAGGCTGCACGTCTAACAAAAATGCATTTGCGGACGCGCGAAATCATATGCCAAAGAAAATCTTTGAAAAACATCACGTTTGGCATTTCATAACCCATAAAAAAATCTTCGTGTTTCTTTTATCGCATATAGTCTTAATGGTGACTAATTTGAGGTTCCAAATCGGTACTCGGTGGTAAATTTTGTGAAAGCGGACAAGTCGCTTGGTCGGTGGCTGTAGTAGGCTACTACGGCCAGTAGTCATTCCGAGAGGCAATTATTGTGGCCGGATGCGACCGAGTAGAGTACAACCGGAGTTCGAACATTGCGCTACTGTTAAACATTGTGTATGGTAATCGTTAGAAATGAAAGGTAAAAAACTTGGATTCTCTTTCAGCGGGGCTTTTCTCTTTTCTGTTGGTTCTGTCACACGATCATTAACAAAGATGTTATGAGTCGGATAAAGAAGGTGGTTGCTGCTGACTGCTGAGAGCTGAGTCATCGTTCCGGAAAGAGCTGTTCGTCATAACATCTGACAATATGAAAAAGGTAGCTTCGGCAGCCGCAGTCAGCCTTCCCACTACAGTTTTCTTTTATATTAGATTAAGGTCGGATCGAACGTTTCTATTTAGGCCTACACCATTTCATTCATCTTTTTATTGTGGTACAATAGAGGTGTTACTCTTATGTCAATTTATGTGATACGATATTGTGTCTGGGCTATAGGTCTGCCTCCACCACTTAAGCACAACTCAAACAATGCAACAACTTTTTAAACGACGTGAGCGACGATTAGTGAGAAACAAAGTAAACCCTTTCGTACCAACTGAGCTGCCAATTCAAAACTAACGTTTTCTCAACCGAGCCCCGAGGCGTTTTTCAGTTTAGCTTACTTTACTTTAATCTTAAGAAATTAAACTTTCTCAATAACGGCTCGAACCATTTCAAGTAAACCTTCACAAAAAATATTTTGTTGTTTTATTGCAATTAAAATTGATTCTTGAAGTCGCATCTTAAAACATTTTTCTTTTTTTAACGCAAGACGAAAACTGAAGAAAATAATAGCGTTTTCATCTTCTGCATTCAATAAAATTTGTCCGACACTAATATTTTGGAATAGGTCTAATTTGAGACATTCTTTTAATAGCCGCATTACAATCGGCTATATGAAAATGTAACTAATAAAATACTAATTTGTCGACTGGGTCAAAAGTAAATATAATGTGAAGAACCGTATGTTCGCTGTGTCACTTTCCGAACACCTAGAGTCCTCGAATTGGGTTTAGTACACATTTCTTAGGTATGCGTGAGGCCTACCTCCGGGAAACTAAAGCATACTAGTATTTCGGCTTCGACCACCTGCTCCGGACCAACTGTAAATTGGTTACCACCATTGAACCAATGAATACGTATTAGGTCATTTGTATGGCGAACAGTTGTCATTTTAAAAATCAGCATCAGTAGTCTATCAGTACTTTTTTACAGGCCAAGCCAAAACGTGTTATCGGAAATTTGGCACGTGCACTTTGGAAAGTCGATGAACACATAGTAACTTCACAAACTGGAGGAGGTCTATTTAATGCTCATGCATAGGACCTAATGAATCCTTCCGATTATTTCATAACACATTTCTTAAATTTCAAACCAGTAATTTAGAGAAAGTTACATCCCAATTACTGGTTATTTAGATAATAAAAAATGTTGGGTGTTTCAGAAAATCTTTTTATTTTTGAGGGTCAATAATGCGTAGAAACCATACTGTTCGTTTCGAGTCCTTCGTGAATTGTAGAAATCCTCGGATGATGAGTAGCCATTAGGCTACAGCTACGGTTCACCTCAAGAGACAAAACCTCAGACTGAAACGGGTTCTGTAAAAACATATAAGTTTACATTACGGGGCGATGGAACAAAGTCACAGGCGTTTCTATGGGAGCGCGAAAATGCCGGAACTTCAATGTTTAAATGCTGGCTGATGGTTTACTCAACCACAAGCGAAAGTTTTCGCGATATTGCTGGATGTCGTGGTTTTCGTGAGCTATGAAATTTTCAAAAGAATTGATTTTAGCTTTATCGCTTCCATTACTAAAGCCTATAGGCGTAGGCCCTACCTAGAAACGGGTACGTGCCAGTGGGCAAACTGTCAGTCAACTGCGGTTGTGGTTAAGAGAGATGGCCCAACCGTTAGTGGCCATGTTCACCGAACTTCAATTGCATCTGGTTTTAGTTCCATCCGCATGTTAGCAAAAAACGGTTGAAAGCATTTCGCGTGCTGGTCAATACCAGGCTCAGACAGAAACACGTAGCCCTAGATATAGCTAGTTATTGTTTTGTAGTGATTTTGGATTCTGTTGTTTAAAGGTCGACAATAAAATAGGCAGGCTATCGTAACAATCGCTGACCTTGTGCTATACGCGTCAGTTTATCTATTTGTTATGTGACACGACTAAAAAATTGTACGATTTTTGCCATCATTCAGGTATGGCAGACAACTATTTTTACATAAGTTAGTGAGGCAGCTGTCTTTTTATTCACCCTCCATGGAGGAAGTGATGAAGGGATATTAAATGCAGTCGTAACTTTCACAAAAATATTATTTCTATACGTTTTTGGGCCGAAACACACTCTGAATTGTTCACTAAGAAACCACCCCGAGATGTTATGCCACTTTAATTTGAAATATTTTCGGAAGAGATGACGCGACCACTGGAATTAATTAAACTTTACAAGTATTCGATTCTTAAAATTGATCCTGTGTGAAAACTTTTGACTTGTAGAAATTTGTCCAAGAGATAGGATGCAAAAGGGCGGCTACTATGACGTTCGTAAATGTCGGGCGTATAATTCCAACCACCCAGCCTCTACTCAGCGATCAAGAAAAAGTGAACTTTTTGTGAAAGCAAATATATTTAAATCTGCCAAGTTGGCCCATCCTAGGAAGAGAAAAATAAGGAGGAGAAGAAAGAAGTAGATGGAAGAGAAGAAAAGAATAAGATAAAAGAGGAAGAAGGAGAAGGAGAAGGGGAGTAAGAAGTTGTAATTTAAACTGATAAATGTAAATAAGTGTTACTTTCTTTCTTTGTGGTACTTGTCTGTGTGATTAATTGACGATGCGTATTTTTTGTATAGAGAGTGAGATAATGAGAAAAGGATGAGTTCACACAGAATGTTGTTGTTTCGGCTATCAATGAGATAGAAATAGGACTACACCTGTTGAATTTTAATAGCCGGGACAGTCAAAAGCTCCACAGATCGAACGGTCTCAATGGATCTTATTTTTAAAGAAATAATAACTGGCACAAATAGATTATAAAATCCGAGTTTTGTGTGTGTGTGTGTTTATTGGGAGCGTATAGACGTAATGTAATTTGTAGTGGATAAAGGTGTCGAGCTACCTGTTTTAATTCAATAAGTTATAAGGGAGAAAATGGAAGAGTCACAGCGTGATAGGCTTTCCTGCTGTGCAGGTCCATCCCGGGGCTCGGGTTCGGGTCGGGTTCGTGTTCGATAAGATACAGAAGAATTTCTCCATTCTTTTCGGTAGCACCAGAGACTGTGATTAATGTTGTTTTCTTTCGTTCCGTGTCCAATCTTAAAATTAGTTTAGCCAAGCTTCTCCCGCTTCACACATTCGCTTCTGCTTAAAGACAATACGGGATGAAGGTAGAATAGTAGTTTATCATCTATTCGGGACAGCTGTCCTCACAACCTTTACGCCAGACACACTCACTCTATTGCTGTCGTCATCGCCACATCTTCTTATTCGTGTATCAGCCACGTACGCCTGCGCCTGTCTCATCAACAGACGAAACTTATTTCACGGTGACAATTTTTCTTATTACCGGTCATAACAATTTGCCGCCGATTCAAAACAAAACTCTACCGATAGGCCTTTTAAAGCACATTTTTTTTATCGAATGTGCTCCTTTGATATTTAATTTCTTTGCACAAGGCCATTATAGGCCCTAAACTCTTCAGATAATGTTATTATAACTTATTTCACGATTTTCACTGAAAATCAGAAAATCAAGACAGTCGATTCGATGAAATTCTGTGGAATGCTAAGTCATTTGCGATCGAAAGAATCCTGTTCGGTCGCATTTAAAACATAAAAAGTTAAATGTTTTGATTCGATTTTGCGTGAATGCTACTAAAATACCTATACAAGTAATAGTAAAATTTGGGAGAGAGCGGGTCTATATATGTGACGCAGAACGACTTTCATAAGACGCGTAACAGATAGACCCAACTGAACCTTTAAAAACCAAGATACGAAATGGTTTTCCAGTCTGTCAATTGCATTGAGGTAAAGGGCTGAAGGGCTCGGTCGGCGCCAACTTTGGCCCCTTCACTTCTAAGCGACCGCTTACTAGGCCTACTCGTATTCTAGAAGACACAATGCAAAAAAAGCAAGGGTTACTTGGTGCTGTAAACAATTATTGCATCGATGCATGAAGGATTATTTCCACGCGCACTATTTTGTGTGGGTACACAATCTGGTAGGACAGATAGCTGTGATGTCAGTTTTAACAGAACGTCCCGATCAGCCTGTGCTGATGGGGAGGGACACATCCTAACACGACTGATCGTCACTTCTGTTAAATCCGGCATTATAACACACAAAAGAAGAGCATTTTAATTTATCGCAATAAAACTAAATAAGCTTTTCATGAGAGGTTTTCTTCCATTATTATGTGGAGTCAGCGGAATGTCAGAGCAGGCATCCGATCTGAAGACGAAAGATGGAAACTATAAGATGACCGATCCTTAGTTTTTATAATGTTCCTGTTGAAAATGTTATGATCGAGGTAGCTTCTCGTTCTCTGCCGCAGAGAGCACGATTACACGATTTATCGTTCGTAGAAATGTTGTCCGTAGGTGATAGGCCTGTAATATGTAGGCCTAGCTGGTTTACATGATTAAAATTGAAGAAGAATTAGGCTAATGAAATGTAGCAACCGTTTACCGCAGGCATTTTATGATTGCGACACACCAGCGCACTAGCTCATTGTTGTGCTGTTATGTTGGGGTGTCAGCCATAAAATCTTATTAGGCCTACTTAATGCATCTGTTTGTGCTTCCGTCATTCATTTAAGCCTAATTACTGATAAGATTATTTATCTTACATTTTTCCGACCGGCTTGCCAATCGAAATTTCAAAAAACACTTGAAACGGTTGTCTGTTTTATTTTATTTTGCGGCGGGCTGAACAGCTTCAGTAGGCGATTGCTCTTGTTAATAATTGCGCCTGTTGCACTCACTACCCTTCTTTATATTGTTTCATATTGCTCTCTGTTCCGTTCACAATGACTCACCCGTAATCTTTTAATAATTATTTTATTTTCCAGAATTTCTACAAGTTTTTTGCGTATGAGACAGCTGTAGGTTAGCCTATATATGTAAGCAGTTAAATGTGTAAACTGTAAGTCCACAATCCTTTGTAATATCCTATAATTTCGTAATCGTGTTTCACTATAGGCCTACTTGGGCCTATTTATCTACTAAATGTATGTACTGTCTGTCTGAAACTTGATGGCCTCCGGTAGAGGGTAGAAATATGCCGATTGTAAAACCATTTCACAAAACATACATCGAATTTTTTTTAAGTTACTGAAACTGGTCGGAAATGACGTATTTTTATAAAAAATTATTTCGCATGGTTTTTGTTCCATGAAATTATTTCGAAAAACACACGCTTAATGAGATAATGTAGTAAAAATTTTGTTTTTTGAAGAAAACCCGTATTTTTCCAAATACATCGTCATTGTTCAACAACTATTTCACGGATTAACATACTTAATATTAGCCAGGTTTGTTCTGTAACAATTATGGAAAACGATGATACAATAAAATTTAAAAGAAAATCATTACTTTTTAAG
Source organism: Catonia carolina (assembly GCA_035578175.1). NCBI lineage: Eukaryota > Metazoa > Arthropoda > Insecta > Hemiptera > Achilidae > Catonia > Catonia carolina. The sequence continues at coordinate 17,767,756 of JAQMRL010000001.1, read as the reverse complement.
TTACGAGGACAGTTTTTTTTATCAATAACAAAACTTTTACTACATTATACATTATCTCATAAGCGTGTTTTTTCGAAATAATTTTATAGAACGAAAACATGCGAAATACTTTGTTTTTTAAATAGGCCTACGTCACTTCTGACAAGTTCCAGTTAAACAAAATATTTGCATATTTTGTTAGCCTAAATGGTTTTGCAATCGCCAAATTAATCAATCCTCTCAGGCGGTGGGAAATCGATCTGACCAGGTTTCCTATAACAAAGTATCAGCTTAAATGGTCATAAATTTAAAGGTGTATCGTTTCTTTCATATTTTACCAGCCGACGCTTAAAACCCATTTCTGTAATTCCGCTTAAAATTGTACGGTGTTTCATATTGGCTTACCTCTACAATTTTGGGGATGCAGGATACAGTTTAAGGCCACATACCAGAAAGTCGAAATGTTGATAGCATTTTTTTCGCTAAAAGAATTTCATCCTTATGTTTAAGTCTAAGGTTTTCGCGACATCACCGTTTTCATTTTTTCACTTACCCGATAACAAAGTAGGCAGTGTTTCTTATTATGTTAGTGATTGCGCACTCGAGCGTTTTTGGATTTCGTGCTAAAGCAAGAATGATTGTACGGTAGCGCTGAGTATCGAAATAAGTGTTTTTAACAAAATTTTTGAATTGATTGAGTAGCTTCAGAGTTAAGGTAGGCCTACTTTACTAGGATGCCGGATCTATTATGTAATTCTCTCAGAAAAATCTCTAGCTACTTTCAAAAGCTTTCCTTAATTTAAATGGCAATATAGGTACAATTAATTCAGATGGCATTTATTCACTTACCAAAGCACCACAAAGTAGAAGTAGCTAAGAAAAAAGCAAACGCTTTGTTTACAATCCAGTTTACATCTCCAAGAAATGTTTCTAGTAAAATGAGAATTTTGTCAAGAGTTGGGAAGAAAATCGGTGACGTTTTCCATCCATCTATCGAGTACGATACTAGGATGTGAATAGTTTACGTTGTTTATCACAAATGAGCCACCAGAGAGGTTGTGTAGCGTAACTAAAAATGTTGTCAATTAATCTGAACCAGTAAACGCGTGTATGCCTACGTCTGTTGCGCCTCAACCGACCTAAATTAATTCATAAGAACACAATAACATAATTAGGCTACTGCGAGGCACGCGTTTGGATAGCCATTGTAAAGCGTCACACGCACCGTATATGACAGGTGAAATCATTTAGAGAAAGACGATTTCGTACCGATGTCCCGAAAAAAAATATTTTAAAGTATAAAGTAAACGGTAAAGAAACATTTATTACTTTATTGATTTTGTAGGTTGTATTTTATTGCTAAACTCCTTTTTTTAAAGAATGATTCAATAAAAATATAATGGTTATTTAAAAGTAACATAAGACGGAAACTAAGAACAAGGTTAACACAATAACATACAAATACATACCTAAATTGAAACATTACATTAATTTAAAACAATAAAACTTCAAAAATATAAATAAAATAACAATAAATAGTTATATAAAAACCTGTACGTTCCAATTTAAATTTAACTGTTTTAAAACAGGCCGGATAGGTTTCTATTCAACTTTTAAACAACACGAATTATTTTGTAAGAAAAATTAAATTATAGATGGCATTATGTTAAAACGTATCTTCAAATTTTAGGTAGACATTTTATATCATACACTTTTGAGTTCAAACATAAATTGCTTTTTGTCTTTTTAAACATCCAAAAATGACCATCACATTCTCAAAATTAAATTAAATTAATTAAGCTCTTTCGTCTCTATAGTAACGTGTGAAAATTTATACAATCTTTTCATATGGTAATGACCTATTTACGAAGTATTTTCAATATTTAAAACTGAAGACTTTAAAGGAATAACATGATGAGTCAATTTTTCCATTTTTTTTAAATTTTCCAACTCATTTCTAGCTCTATTTCATTTTTTTTTCTTCAGTAAATCAGTCAGGGGAACAAATTGATAGATCACAAGATGTGAGCGATAGAAAAAAATATGCACGGAGGAAAAAGTTGACAAGTCCGTGTGAAAGATGGGAAGAAGGGGACAACTTCATTAAAAGCAGGGCATTTATTGGAGTCATGTTGGTTCACCTGCTTCCACCTCATTTACTCCGTCACCAAAGTTAATGAAATGCCTATTCAATTAATTTATTTCCAAAAGTGGAGAAATTAGGTATATATCTTAACTGGGGAATAACATTATAAGTTCTTGTGGACAGTTACAAAAAACAAAATTAGCACAGAAACTAATATAACAAAGAGTAAAAAAACCAACGAAAATGCATAGCAAAATTCTTCTGTGTGTCGTAATATTGATCTCGAGAACTAAGCCATTCTTAATGACAGATATTTTAAAGTTTAAAATTGTTTCTTGAAAAATATGAAAATGCGACTTATTAAGTTACAAGCATGTGATCTTCACAAAAAATAAAGTAAACAAGACGATGTTTTACAAACGAAATCGTTAACTACACCGATTAGAAAACGAAATATCGTTTTTAAAACACTTAAGCATCCGACTATAAAATAGGCCTATGTGCTTTATATTCCTTATGGCCGTTAAAAAATATTTTTTTATCTTCATTATCTTATTTTGAGTGACAGACAGTTCTCCGACTCCGAGATAATTTGTTTGACCAATCTTTCAGCGCAGGCAGCAAGGCCGACAATTTACATTTATATCGTGTCCAGTTGTATGGTTTTTTTGACTTTCTGAGACCAGCTTTTATATTATTGCTTGAAACCATCCCCATTTCTCGGTTCAGTCTACATTGAGCACATGTGGCTTCGCTACACCTCATCTACAGAGACATAGGCATCGGCCTACTCTCGGTTTATGTGGCCGGTTTTTATATGAAGAGATCGCTTAATCGGTGCGAGCCGACTTACAGATAGGATCAGGACCATGCTCACTGATGGAATATAATCAGAGGCTAATTACGTCAGAGTCACATCTTTAAAACTATTGACCGTCTGTCGTTTGATTCTCATCAAATGTAGGCCGTCGGTTTGAAAATACAGGAAACGATAAAAAACCCACCTGTGAAAATCAGTTGTGGTAGGAGAAAGAGGGATCAGAATGAGGAAATATATAACCTGAGTGAAATTGATCATAGAATCATAAATGGTATTCACAATCAGTGGCTATAGCCTAAGTCGCTTTTACAACGTTTCCACGCAGCTAGAAAATCAATACGATGAGGATGAAACGTGGGTAGGTCTATGACATGCGAAGATAAAATGTTTTAACGCGAAATCATGTGGTTCAATTACGAGTCATATCGATAAAAGCACGGTCATCAAAATTAAAGTTCACCAACAAAATAAGAGTATAATGGAGACAATGGACTGTTTTTAGTCGTTAAGTTAAAAGTCTGCTTCTTGGAAAATGAAATAAGCCATCGGCTTATCGAGCTTACCGAGGATTAAAGAATTACAATCACGGAATCGTGTGTACGTTTTGTGACGATCGGCTTTTGTAGCTGATAGTACGGACTTGAATGGAAGGGTACAACCGACTACTCAAGCATGATCGGATAGAAAACAGAGCGACAGAGCAGGTGCATAGGCCTAGAGGTGATATTTGCATCGTATGCAGCGTATGCTAGGATGCTAGGATGCGATACGGTCACGTAACAATTGCAGCCCAACTAATGTTATTGGATGGATCAATAAAAATGTTAAGCGCTCTGGTTCTAATTACAGCCTAGCGTAGGCTGTTGATACGATGTTAGAGAAATTCATGCGTCGATTTATCAATAGACTGTTCAGTAGGCCTACACAGATTGACATTGCCGATTTTATTTTTACGATTATGCAATATTTGGTTTCAATAGTATTGATAGCGTAGTTTGCTTCGCGTGTCAGGCGTTAGAATCGGAGGAGGCGTTGCTTTTGCCCGTTTCCGGTTCTAGCCGGAAGTCCGCTTTGAAGTTTCTTTTTTCGTCGTCTATTTCTCCTTGTATTCTTCCACCTCCTGTACCTCATTTACCTGCTCGGTTTCCTTCTTTGTCCTTCAGTGGAGGCCCGGAGGTCTGAGAAAGAAGTCGAGCTTGATAAAAAGAAGAACGTTAGAAACAATTAATCTCCATAAAACTGACTCGGGCTTTCCTTAGACGATGTCAAACTCTTCCGTCAGTTAGCTGCCGCTGTTTAGGCATATTATTAATAACAATAATGATACCGTTTCTTTTATTTCTTTATATGACGGTTTCTTTAGAAAAATCTTTTTAAATGGCATCTCTCAACGGACATGAAAACATTAAGTGATTTAATATTTCATAACAAATCTGTTAATATTTCAACACTCTCGTGCGTTGTAGTCGGTGGCCACGATTCGAGCTCGATACTTCTCTATTTACTTCACCGATTACAATCATCTGTAATTGTTTTAAATACCCAGGGACGATTGAGAGTCGACATCTCAGCGAATCGTGGTCATTTTATTTCGAGAAGAAATATATTTGTAAGTCGTTGGTTCAGACGAGACCTGCTTATTTACTCGCGATCGGTAAGATAAATTTTACAAGTAAGAATGTGCACGCATTCGGCGTTATTATGAATAAATTAATAACAGATACTACTAGTTTATGTCAACCACCAACCAAATTCATACACACTTCACACATACATTTACACAAATATCTGCTACATACGAACATTTAAGTGCAGTTGTAACTTCTTATTTTCAAGTATCAGTTCATCTAAATTATGCAAGCATTTAACAGTAGGTTTACTCTATCAGATTAATTTTTAATATAAGCCTACATTTTGAGATAACTTACAGTAGGCTGAAATTTTTTTTATAGATCCGTTTTTACCCCGATCGAGTTATTTGAAAGAGTTGATGGTAGGCATTACAGGCGTGTGTAGTAAACGTAGAACAATTTCAGCTTAAAGTCAAAATTTTGTAGTTATGAGTAAATGTGGTAGGAGTAGGCCTAATGGCTCAGGTGATTGACAGCCGGACCACTGTCCCACCAGTTGGTGTAGGCGCACTTTGTTGTTGTTTTTCCTCTTATAGGCCTAATTCTCGGTAATGCAATCGGAACGATAAATAAGAATACGCGCATATACAATTTGCTACGAACTTTTTTTACCGTAGGTTACATCGACAAACATTTCCTACAGAAGCAATTTTTAATTTATTATGGTCATTGAAGGAGCGTGCGGTGGCGCCCTAGTTACACAAGCCTGACCACACGACAGATGAAAACGCTGCCTGCGCTCGATTACTAAAAGTGTATTTTCATGGTGATAACCACCTAAACGATAATTTTCAGTAAGTGGAGGAAGGTGACGGTAAGCGACTCTATTCCTGGTTTCACCGGGTACAAGTTGTGAGGGACGGAAACCGGGCTTTCCGCCGTTCCGACGCCGATACGATCCAGGTAAAAGAGATGAACTCTCTTTCTTGGATACATTTACTTTCATTGTAAAAGTAGAGTCGCTTTCTGTCTCTCCATCTAGACCTCATCACAGGGACAAAAGATGTGCCCACAGGGTGGGTGACAGGTGAAACAGCCCGACCATACACAGTAACTATTCACAACTCATGTAAATAGTTACGAGCGGTCGGTCTGCTGCTTACCGCTTACTCGTTTTTCTATTCAAAGAATGAACTGTTCCGGTACTTTTCACGATCGACCAGAAGACCTAAATACTATTTAAGCATCCTCCGTTTTCCTCATTCACAAGTGGAACCGAATTTTGAACGAGTACTCCGTTAATCGCGTCCTGAAAATAAGCCGCGTTTGTATGAGGACGAGCAGGTGATAAACTGCGCTGACATAAATTCATCTAAGAAACTAATGGCCGAGAAATTAAAGCGCGAGGTGCATGTCCGGGTGGTGTGGGGGCTCTTTGACGAGGTAGCTACGTTCTACCGTCGTCATGTAGTTTAATTAAAGGAATTGTCTCAGCTGAAGTCGGCGGCACGGTGGATGCCCCAAGAGGCATCCACTGACAAGCAGGCGAGTAGTACACACTCCCCAGGTCGGTTGACCTGGCTCCAACTCACCCTCCAACTTATTTTAAATTTTAACTCTAGTTAGTTTTTTATACAAGGTGACAGTTGCCGTCACATTTGAAAAATTAAGAGTTCTACGGAACGGTCTCCGAGTTTATGCCTTCTAGCGACCAAACGGAGGGGAGGTGGTAGGAGAAATGCCAGCAAACCATTACTAAGTATGTGCGAGTGAGCCTGGTTTCAGAAGTATATGTGTTGGGCTACTAAGTACGTACGAGTGAGACCTGGTTTCAGAAGTACATGTGTTGGGCTACTAAGTACGTGCGAGTGAGGCCTGGTTTCAGAAGTACATGTGTTGGGCTACTAAGTACGTGCGAGTGAGGCCTGGTTTCAGAAGTACATGTGTAGAGCTACTAAGTATGTGCGAGTGAGGCCTGGTTTCAGAAGTATATGTGTTGGGCTACTAAGTACGTACGAGTGAGACCTGGTTTCAGAAGTACATGTGTAGAGCTACTAAGTATGTGCGAGTGAGGCCTGGTTTCAGAAGTACATGTGTAGGGCTACTAAGTATGTGCGAGTGAGGCCTGATTTCAGAGTACATGGTTGGGTTACTAAGTATATGCGAGTGAGGCCTGGTTTCAGAAGCGCATGTGTTGGGCTTTTACATATGTGTGAGTAGTAGACGAATGAGGTAGGAATTATTGTGATAGCGCAGCGGTTCAATTATAAAAGGAGACATGAATGTAGCAATTGTTATCTTTAATATTAATGTGCCGTGTAATTTTAATTGGTGTTCGGAATAATAGGTCTACATAGGCCTATAATAATTAGTCATTACGTACGGTTTACGTGTAGGTTGCGTATGTTGAACGGTGAGTGCTTCCTTGACATAACTGATCGTTAAAAAAATCTGTGAAACTTGGCAACACTAATGAAATCGTTTCATCGTTCTAGGCTAAACAAATTATAAATTTTCATGTCTGTTTTCGTTGTTCCGGTAAACAGGGAAACCACATTTCCCTGGTTTTATTTGTCAGCGGTTTCAGCTTGCTTGTTTGTCTGGACAAGACGTTTGCGATGTTTGTTCGAGCCTCTTCCAAAATTCTCATTTTTTTGTGTTGCACCTCTCAACCGTCTCACTTAGCTCGCTGTCGGAGCGTTGTCATCACTATAGTTCCCTTTTGGTTATATGCGCATATCAGACGGTATTCCGGTTGATCCGGAATATCCTGCTGGTGCTTCGTCCTCCCCATCCGCCTATTTTATACTGACGTCGTCTTAAGTCAGTTTCATTCTCTCAACTTCAATCGCAGTCCCGACGAGAATCTTTAAATTTTCCATCGTGTTTTCTGCACACTTTTTGATTTATGCAGTGGTTTTACCTAGAAATTGAGGATCGTCGTGGTTTAACCGTCGTCTTTACCGACAGGCAGGCAATTATGCAGAGTGTATTTAAAAGGCAAGGCTAGATTCCAGGAAGTGTCCGTATAGCTAAAAATAAGGAAAAATATTCAAATGCGTATTAACATTGGTTCTGAATTATTTCGCCCAAAATTCAGTTTCCCGGATAAATGAGGCCATACTGAAATTTTTAAAGTTTTAAGTAAGAGGCAAACGTAGGCCAAGTAGATGGAATCTTACGGTTATTAACCTGATTAATCCGAGAACTGTAGGCCTAGCTCCCATAGTTTTAAAGATGTACGTATAAGATGTTAAAGAAACAATAAAAAATTACTGTTTTTAAAAAAATTGAGATAACTTTCTTCGTAGGTTGGCTGAGACTTTCTTCTGTGAAGTTGGATAAGTCAATTACTGTTTTTTTCAAAATGGAATACTAACGATCTAAGGTATTGAATAATAGAACCTGCAGAAACTGTTAAGAATAAGCAAGGCCTGTCGTTAAAATTCGTTATAATGCTAGAAAATATATGGATTTGTCGAGCAAAATTATGAATCGAATAAAAAGGGTGGTCATTTCGAGAAGCTTTGTAAATACCTAATTAGCAACATCTATATTCTTTTAAATTCATTTTTCATTTTTTTCAGAATGAAAATAAATAGTTGACAAACCACTTTTCCGAAGTATCTCAACTGAAAAACATTAACCGTCTGCATTAGCAGCAATTTGCAAAACAGTCGGACGTTAAACCAAAAAAAAAAAATGAAAAATGAAAAACATTAATTTTTTAGTAACAATTGTAGTCTGTTGTTTAGCCGAAAGACTGGTTTGAACCTCTAGATGCTTAACTAAGTAAAACGACGAGTGAGGTAGTTTACCATTTGCCTTCCTCACTGAGTGGAAAAGTATGCTTATTAGCATGCCACACCGTCTGAAAAGCATCTACTTTCCACCATGAACGTGACACCTTTACTTCATTCACCACAGGCTCTGGCTGTACAATGAAATAATGAAATTCATTGCTCTAAGAGGAGGGAGAAAACTGTGACTAGTGTCTACCTCTTACCTCTTCTGTTCTTAAATGCTTCAGTCATATAGTTGGGTGACCGTGTAAGAAACACAATATTTTTTATAGCCCTGGAACTAGCAGATCGAGTGCCAATAATTTAACACACCACCTCCCTGTCACGGGCATAATTTTAGTCTAGTTTTGTAATAATTGATAAAAGTTGAATTTCAATATCTTGTATTTATTTTTCACTTAGCCCTACGTAATGCCCATGAGATTTCTCAGGAATCAATTTTCTACTCGTTCAATTAAGAAACTAAACATTTAACGAAGTTTCTCCACTAAACCTAAAAAAGTGTTATTTTTACCCCAATTTTGTGTTTTATGCAGATATCATTAAAAGTATGGGAGGTACAGTTTTGGAATCTGTACCACTGCATTTTTAAAGTTGAAAAAAATAGGATACGAGCACGTTTGTCTCTTAATTCAATTCTTAAAATTTCAATATGGTGTCATTTCACAGGGGCAACTGAATTCCGGGCAAAATCTTTCGCCAACCGTGAATCTCTAACGAACCATTTTCGGAGCTAGGCCTATGTCTAGGCTATATGAGCATTTTTTATTATTTTTAACAATATTATTTAAAAATTAGTCTTAACAATCACTTGTTAGAGTTTGGCCTTACCTTTTAAGTACATTCTGCAGGCCTATAGCCGACTGTATTTGGCTATTATTGTTCCAAAATCACTCCAATTGACAATTGACCTATTAGGTCTAAATAGGTCCAGCCCGTCCTTCAGCAATCAACGCAAAAAGTTCAAGCTCTCCATCGAACTCCATTTTTCTACTCGATAGTCATTCTAATGACTGGTATTCTATTGACATAATTCACACTCGAACGTTTTTTGAATTGCTATCGGTTTCGACATCAATATGTAATACTCTACTGGATAGAATTCTGGGTAGGCCTGCAATGACTGCAGTCCCTACTCCTTGAAAGCCAAATGATCCGTGGACTGAGTAGTCGATTAGATTAGGCCTGCGCATTGTAACCCACTGCTTACGTTTGAGTTACTTGATTCAACTACCAAATACTGCACCAAGAAAGTGGTCAGAATAAGAGGGAGGCGACGGGACAATTATTTCATCCCATTTCTTGCTCATAACTCTGATTCAGATGATCTGTTGTGGTCTATGATTATCATCTTAAAGTGATTCCTCAGTGTGATATTTGGTTGTGAAAAGGCAATTGTAGTCGAAGTAGGGTTTCACTGCCCACAGGAGAAATGGCTAGGAAGTAGTGCACCTCAGTTGGAGGAAAAGAGTTATTAAGGAAGTGGCGATAGTGTGCTAAGCCCTTTCTTTCGTTTACCCTTTAAATGTATGATTGTAGTGGGAGGGGGGGTTTTATTGTGAAAAACGGTCGAGAACTTGAAGAAGTTTTCTCCTAAAGTGAATAAAGTTGAAATGGAGCAGGAGGATTGTCATTCTGGTAGAAAAGTCAGTTGAATGTAATAAATACAATGATTAAGCAACAAATAAAAATTCTTTCCACGTCTCTAGAATTAGGCCTACTGTCTATGAGACGGTGAAAGGACTGTGTAGCCTAACAGTGGATTTCTCTCTTAGATCGGCGTACGCGAAAACTAATCTCGTGTTTTAGTGCTGGCTCAATGTCGAAATCATTTAGTTTTAAAACCACATTTAAAAAATCTTTGCTAGGTACTGTAAAGTTTCGGTCATGAATTAGGAGCACCGCCGAGGCATTTAGAATGAAAAGGAACCAATTTGGAGGAAGGTAAAATGGTGTGGTCGTCAGTTACGCAAAGTCAACTGAAAAATGAAACTTTTTAGGAAGGCGTAGGCCTACTCCCTTTTAAAACAGATGTCATCGCAATTGAATAGAACAGATTTTGATATAATATTTTTTTTAAAGACAAACTACTTTCAACTGTTATGAGCAACTGGTTGCGGGGGGGGGGGCGTAAGTAACAGTGAAGAGCGCCAAAAACCGGAAACGGAAGTTTCAGCCCCTGCCTCCCACCCTGGCTCGTTTTATTATTTTTTTATTTATAATATAGGCCTTTAGGCCTGCATAACATACAAGAGAAAGGAACAATGACATATGGAAGGCAGAGACGTTTTGTTAAGTCCAGCGCGAAGCGTCCACAGTGTAGTATGTGAGTGTGCGCGCGCGCATGTGTGTATGTGTGCTACAAAACGAATGAGGCCGGGCTATTACATACTACCTCACTGCTACATCACTCGCTTCGTTCTCAACGTCTCAGCCTATTTCAATTTTGTGTTAGTTTCAAATTTTATCTAAGAAAAATCTATAGAATGACTAGATCGGTCGAACATGATTCAGGCAAAGAATTCCGTTTCATGTTGAGCTTCCAGACTAGATAGCACTAAAAGCGCTTTTCCAACCATCGAATGATCAAATTTCCGGGACCCATCAGCGTTATTCTCTTTACCGAGGTTGAAACAGCAACTGACAGAGATTTAGGAAACGTTTGATAACGCGATTCCGTTGGGTTGTGTTGCTCCATACACTCCGTGTAAATAAAGACACGGTATAAACACCATAATGAATTTCTCGTCGATCTTACATGCAGAGTAGGTATGCCATTCCTATCTTTCACACCAAATTTAGTGTTGTATTCTATTTTTGGTAAAGTTAGCTAAATGTAAAAATTTTTAAATGTATGGTAAACGATATTTTTACACGTTAATTACTCTTTCACATGACGCGACATGATCCGTCACAAATCCGATTTTATGCAGCCAACAGTATAGCTCTGCAAAGATGCATCGGTTTGGTTTGGACATGTCTTAAGGAAAACAACAAATTTTAAATTTTATGAGTATTTATGAGCTGTGTGAACTTGTCCGAAGTAGGCCTAGATATTAAATCTATAATTTAGGAGAATCCATGTTTATAAGGTTTTAAGAGCGAATATTAAATATTTGTTGAGTCGTGGCAAATAAATTTTAATGACCGAATTGTGTACATTGTTACGTTAAAATGTTAAATATGGTGTAATTTTGAAAAAAAAAGTGAACGAAGAGATTTTATTGATAAGATGAGAGCGATTGCCGAGAGAATGTGAAGCGTGAACAGGTGCGTAGGCCCATAGGCCTACTATAGATTCTATGCACCAACTGTTGATGGGCTCGGTGACAGGTTGTCTCGAAGCGAGCGCTCTGTTCTTCGGTGGACAATTTCTATTTAGAGTGGACGTGTGTAATGAGCGAGGGTGAGAGAGCGCCATTGTAATTAGGGTGTCAAGTGTAGCGCTGAGTTGGGTATTGCTCGATTCGAGCGATGGAATGATTTAATTAGGCGCAGTTATACACAAACACGGGTTGACACTTGCACCGTTCTACTCCCTTTAAGGTTTCCTGTGGTTGGGTGAGGGGTGGGGTGGATGAAGCTGCCGTATCCATTTCCAAAATGAAGCTCCACTGATGTTTCTTTTTTTCTGTTGGCGTGTTTAACGGCAGTTTGTACACAGGATTGTGTGTACATTCGCTACTCCTTACAAACTAGATCCTTCTTATCTTATCTGCATACGTCCAAAGTTGGCTTATCACACGAAAACAACGGGGCGTTACCATAATGGCAAATGCTAAGTCGCTCGAGTTAACCACCAACCGCCTCTTGGCTTCCCTTATACGTAGAGCAACGCTATTTGGCTATTTGGCTATTAGGCTATTTGGCTATTTGTTCACTACAACACCGGATTTCTTTTAAACAACTCAATACGTGAATTTATTTATATTCAGCGTACAGGGCAGGGCCTACATTTCTATTACACCGTCTCTCACACCGATCTCCGATCTAAATTCCATTTTACTGCCGTTCACGCCTATTTTAGGCCTAATGCTGCACCTAAAAAATCCTCCGTATAGCCTTCACGTCTAAAAGATTTGTATTAGCCTAAAACATTTTTTGTCATTTTATGCAGCAGTTTGTAATCTCGTTCTAAACCAATGCACTGATCCACAGGTCTACTCTTTTATAAGGCCATTATTGTTATTTTGGTACGGCGCTTCGTGGAAGCCCTTAAATCCGGTGATATGTATTGTGTGCTGTATCAGTTTATAACAAGGAAATATTGAAATATTATGCAGAAGCATTATTACAGATAGCATTCATTGCAGTCGAGGACTGACTGAGAAAGAAAACAGAACGTAAACTATGCACTGGAATTGTTATGACTCGGGTAAACGGCGCCGGCGCGTTGAGTGTAACGATCATTTTATGGACACAGTTAATATGTTTTGTTAATACGAGTAGTTTTCATAAGAGAATCCAAATAGGTTTATAGGTTTACAAAGAGAAAAACACACTGTGATATGTTTAAAGAACTCTATGGTTGAGGGGCAAGGGGCAAAACGTATCTAAGAGGGCGTAGATTGTCAAGTTTATTTTATCGAAAGAGCAGATGGTTGAAGGATCTACAATAGATTCATCCGTTGTTGAAAATCTGCAGTTTCACCCCTCTAGACAGTGGCCTCGTCGCCTCTCTAGTACCCTTCAACATTAAAAACAGCTCTCGCTTGTCCTTCTTCCTCCTCCTCCTCTAGGGTCTACTGTGCATCCTGCTCCTCCCTCTCATTCTTTCTGAACCGATCCGTTTTCATTTACTTCATCTTATCAGCGGGCGAAACGCTCACCGATCACTTGGATCAATAATTTACATCGAGCGCAATCTACAAGAAGCACGGCATTTGGAAGAACCGGCACGCAGCGGTAAACATAAATAGTCCTACTTATCGTCTCCTCAAGGTATCTGTGAACTTACTGAAACCGGGGTGTCCACTTGGAGGCATCGAAGGGACGATAATGTTTTAAAAGATGTCATTGATATATCTTAAAATTTCAGTCAAAGGAAAACATGATGAATAGCTACAGCTCCAGCTAATTTCAAACGATCGTATCTCACCTACTCGAATGCGTTGTTAAATTTTCCGTAATTACTGCAATAAAATGTTAGCCTATGCGACCAGTAATTGTTTATTTATCTGTCAACTGAATGTTTTGAATATAGGCCTAAATTAGCAGTCACTAAAATTGGGGAGTATACGTACACGCACACGTCTAAATTACATTCAACAGAACAGCTGCTCTATTCGAAACTCAGCACTTTCTTGCTGAAAACAGCTTAAAATAGTTTCCTCGTAAACAAATGTTAGGCTCAAGTGCATTGTGTAATAATCACGTGCAAATAATGAACATTAAAATCGCTACGTGTAGTATATAATGTTTTTGTTGGACGCTGGTTTGGTTGCGAATGAAAAAAAAACACATCGAAACCCAGTTTCACACGGTCAGGTACTTAACATTTAAATTACAAAAATATTAAAAAAATTAAATCCAACCTACAAACTAGAACCCGTAAGTAGGACGCAACAGACACTAAAATAAAAACCTGTCTTTTCACGCCGGCGCCGTTCACGCAGAAACGGGTGTAGGCCCTACACAGAAAAATCACAAATTAGGGGTTTTGTTGGATAACTCCTATCAGACAAAGCTAGACACGGGTCCTATGATTGACACTGACCTCATTTGGGTCCCAAATTGTGTAATATATTCTCCAACCAAAAATAAAACTGAACAAGGTACATTTAAATTAAACGCTGAAATGCAGAAATGGAAGGGATATAACAGAAGTGATGCTACGTATAACAGATTTAATCGTGCTCACTTATTATATTTTTTTGGTAAGTAGTTTGAAAGTTCAGTGAATTAATAAAAAGCCCTTCATATCCTGGCCCATGGTTTAATGCTATAATATTATTCTTTTCAACCCTGTGCTCATTTGCACCTGAACAAATCTATGTGATTCAAATCTATGCAAATCTATGTGACACTATCGATGTGATTTTTCGATGTGTATCATTGTCAAGGACAATGGTCATCAACGGCTGTGGACAGAACGAGACAGTTTTGCCAGAGCTGATTGTAGCTCCCCACCCCATAACCCTTGGGTCAATACCACTACTAACCTTCCATACAATTTTGATAATAGGCTACCCTATAGGCCTACAGATCACTTTGCATTATTTTTCTTCTTCAACTTTCGTGTTATTAGGCCTACGCACAATATCAAAAGTAAGCCGATTGAATTGCAGTCATTTTCTTCCCTGTTTTTACGACAGAGTGCATACCCCATAGTATTGAATGATCACGTTTTGAAACCGACTGACGTAAGCCAGTGTTCGACGTGCAACAGTGTAAGCCCGCTTGAAAACGGCTACTTCAACCACCCCCCAGGCATATTTAAAATGAAGGAAGATCAAGTCCCAGTTTTAGGGTTGGCCTACTCTGAACAAAAATAAGAAAATCCTATTTCTTCAAAAGCGGCTGTTTGATGCATTTTCTAGGCTCATTAAGACAATACGAATAGTGTTTGGGGATATCCGCGAGTTCCCGCCTCTCATTCAAAAAGATTGATTTTCCGATAAGGAGGAATTGGGATTTGGGTCGGGAAGATTTTGCAGATACATCGTTAGTGCCCATCCACACAACTGTGATGGATTCGTTTTACGTATTATTGTCTCACCGTAAAATACGAAGTCACTTACATCACTATAAGTTTTCAAAATTAGCAAGAAAACACGACCACACCTTTCCAGAAATTTTGGGTAGGTGAATGCCCTTTCTGCCTCTGGTTACACTTCTCTCTTTCTCTCTTTATACTCCTAAATCATTGCGTACACATTCCGCTTCCTGAAAATATTACGGGAAAAATGAAAGTAAATTTAGAAATGCAATAAAAAATTAGTCAATAATCTAGGAAAGGACATCACAGAAGTGATGTAAATAAAATTCAAAGTTAATTGTCAGCTCACTTACCATAATACTTGTTGACTAGATTAGGCTATCTATGTATCCTGGCACAGGCAAATGGCAAAAGACACATGGTTTCTAAACTATAGTTGCTACGCCAAATGGAACGAGTGAGTAAATCGAGATGAATGTGAGTGATTACAATTTGTAGCTCTTTTTGGGGGGATGAAGCGTATTTTGCATTTTGCGTGTAGACCACTAAGGATTGCGTCTACAAGTCTACATAGATTACATTTCTTTATTTTTCAAAATTCTTTATTCTCTAACTATGTATTTTCTTCCGTTATTCTATTTCTGGCATTTGTACATTCTGTTATTTTTTTCTGCATCACATAAAAAAATATTTAGATATATAAAATTAAGACATTGTAAAGAAGCAGTTCTCCCGCAAGCCCTTAATCCAAACAAAGTAAAACGCAAACATTTTCAGAAAAAGCAGGCATTAATGGCGTCCGATGTGTAATGTCAGAGTACAACATTTTCGGAGAAAGTAGAAAAGAAATCGTCTCGAGTACGAAAATGGAGCGTGCAAATTAAGAGAATCAGAAAAAATATAAAGGTGGTAAAAAATAAAAAAATAATGATTTATATTTTACCGACATATCTAAAGAATGAATGAAAACAGAATACATATACAAAGAAAGTATTTATTTTAATGAAAATACGTATAAATAAAATAAAGATTTGAAGGTTCAAAAACGGTTCATTTGAAGGTTCAAAAGAAAAAAGTATTGAGTATTTCAAAAGAGCTATTCAAAGTTAGGGAAAATTGATCCCAGATTTATAGAGAAAAAATAGAATCGATTATTGGCAATCACGGCCTTGAAGGAAGGAGAAACAACATAGCGACAGAATGGAGAATTTTGGAAAACAATGAAAAGTAAATTAGTTAAGTTGACGCCCTTAGTTGTTAAACCGAAAAATATGAAATAAGAGTAAAATTGAAGTTAGATTCATATCAGGCTTAATGATGTAATATAGGCCTAATGGTTATTCTGTACAGTCGATCACAATAAATATCAAATCACAGTAGGCCTATCAGCACAGAGACTTATTGACTGCTGTCAATAAAAACTAAGGGAATCATTCAATTATTAGGTAAGTTAAGTGTGTGGCATTTAGCCTCCTATATCATCGGGGCGGCAAATGTGGCTGTATGTGTCAGGCCTACGCCAGCGCCAACAGTAACAAAACTAAAATTACCATAACAATATTAACACATAAACGGTTCTCGTAATTCTTTATTTTCTCTCGTTAAATAGCCTAAAAGAAATAGGCCTGTCTATACTGACCGTATTTTTTATAACATAAAAGTTAAATTTGAATAGTTGATTGAAGTTTACAACCGAATTGATTTTTTAACTGGGTATTAAAACAAATAAAATGTTTTATTTCTATATCTGACATAATAATAATAATAATAATTATAATGAAGTTTTTAATATGGCTTCTAAGCAATTATAAACATTTAATATAATAATAATAATAATAATAATAATAATAATAATAATAATAATAATAATAATAATAATAATAATAATAATAATAATAATAATAATAATAATAATAATAATTTACAAAATATTCACGTCATATATTAAAAATAAAAGTAAAATGCAAACATATTCAGAAAAAGTAGCCATTAAAGTAAAAAATAAAGCCCTTAATGGCGTACGATCTATTATTACTATTATTATCTATTGTTATTATTATTATTGGTTATTAGCTCATGCAGGCATTGACAAGGCAGGGTTGCTTTCGGGCGTATTTCCACCGGTTCAGACGATTAGATGAAGCAAGCTGTCTGGATTGTGAGGCGGAAGAGGACAACGCAGTACAAGCGATTTTCGACTACAGAAGATGGATACCGGAAAGGGAGGTTCTAGGGGCCCAGCTTGGGTCGCCGATTTCTCCAGAAAATCTCGGTGATTTTATGATTTCAGACGAAGAAAACTGGAAGGCCATTGAGGAGTTCATCCAGAAGGTGATGAGAAGCAGAGAAGCCCAGCTGTGTTAGTCTCAAAAGAAATCACTCAAAAAGGAGGAAAAGTGGGTAGCAAGAAGAGAAATCGCGCTGAGATAACGTTATCCAGCTAATAAAGAATCCCCGGCTTGTTCTGAAGTTATGCCTAACGGTGATCGCGCGGCAAGTCGGGATGGGATAGAAAGGAACTGAGAGGTTTTGACGGATAGTTGCCTTCGGCAGAGCACCGCATACCACGGTGAAGACCTACCTGGGTACCGCTAAATTCGGTTTCCTCTCGTATAAAATTAATTTTTGTTTTCATGGCCTCCACTCACTCCTTACAGCCATCCCAACCTCCATGAAAGGAACTAACAGGTAAGCGGGGGGGGGGGTACCTACATGAGTTGAACAAGACGTGCAGCAACAGATAGAAATCCTTGAAAACGCTGCACTTACCTACCGGGACGTTAATCCAGGGGACGTCAAAAGAAAAATACTTAACAAACTACATATGCCTATTAGCCTACAAGTAACTTGTGCGGGGATTGACAATGATACCACACCTACAGCGTTGAAAGATAACAAGGAGAAAGAATATAAACTCTAACAACAAGAAAAACCACCAAGCTAATAGATAAGTAAAATAACAAATCAAAACAAGAGTCCTTAATCTAATCTGATGGCAGGCTACTCAGTCAACCTACCAACTTGTCATGTGGCTTTCCCAACTGGATCAATCTATCCAACATAACACAAATTTCCTCTTAAACGTTCATATGCTGTTGAATATATCAAGCCCGCAACCATCAACAACATTCACAATTGGAACGCATCTCGCCAGAGGAGATATCCGAGTCTTCCCCTCTGTACACTACGTACGCAACATCGACATCAATAGCTCCATGCATTGCCTTAAATAAAAACATGGCATCTGCTACGTATATCCCGCCTCTTATCCAATGTCATGATACCCAGTTGGGTACACTCCTCTTCCTACTGATCACCTGCCTCACACAGACCACGACGGCGCAACTGATACACCAACTTCTTCTGCACAGCTTCAATACGCTGGTCGGTGTATCCTCTGTCGTAGTTCCAAACAACTGAACAATACTCTAACACCGACTTGACATAGGCTTGATAAAGCCGGAGTAACGTTTCAACACGCCGAAAACTACGTCCAACATAAATTACGAGTCCTAAATTTCTCCTAGCTCTGGCAACTATTTATTTACATGAGCTGTGAAGAGCAGCTTGCTATCGAAGTGCACTCTCAAGTCACATACGCTTTCAACATTGGGTGTAGCCATACCGTCAATGTAATAAGCATATTCGATACTCAGTGTCTTCCTCGAATACGTCATTTAAAATTATAAGGAAATATGCCTCCGGAAATATAGCAGTCTTTAGACTGAGATTAAATAGAAATACAAGTACAGGAGCAATCAAGTCGGAATTCCCCTGAATTATGAAAGGAGGAATACCATCAACCCCTGCCGCAGACCTAGCTCTCAGTGACGAAATACATGACATGACGTCTCTCTCGGTGGTGTTTAGGATATCAACAAATGTTATAGACTCTACACCCACAACTGCATCACCTTCCTGAGCAGCAATCACCAGCCGGTAGACATACTGGAAATACCTACCAAAGACCTCGCACAAGTCTCCGGCATCAGTGACAGTCCGATTACCTAATTTAAATGGACGCACATCCCGTGATTTCCGTACTAACGCTTCACATATTTAAAGATTGGCCGGCAAAACATGCAATTCAGCCTCAATATTGCTAGTCCTGGCAGCCGTATCTCACCGAAGAATCTCCTTCACCTTCTTCTGGAGAGAGGAAAACTCCAATTAATACTCCAGTAATTCAGTCTTCTTAAATTTTATCTGGGCACTATTCTTATGCCTTAAACAACGGATTAACTCACGCAAAAACCAGGTAGGATAATCTTTTAACTTTAACCTTTTCTGTGGAGTATACTCGCCAATGCAGCCAAAATTTTAGAGAATCCACCAACAGCCTCCTCCAAACCAGGCGACTCATTAACGTAACGCCAATCAGCATTCTTTACACTGTTAGAAAGCCCCATATAGTTGCCCCTAGCATAATCATACATTAGTAGACTGCCTCCAACCTTAAAAACCTCGCCAATACTTGTTACAATACAAAGGACATCATGATGAACATCAGGATAAACAAGAAAATCAACCTCTCTCGACACGCTAACCTCCACATTGGAGCAGACTATATCAAGGACCGACTTCGCCTGAAGGGGCAGATGAAAATTGCACTGAGAAAAGCCATGATCATCAAGAAAGTCAAAAAGAACTTCAGCTTTCTTTTTCGCATAGAAAAAAATGTGCCCTTTTATTTAATGAAAGATCAGCCCATTCAACCCCCGGAACATTTAAGTCTACCAAAATAAGCACCCTAAATTCCCTTAACTCCAACTTTTCACCCAGGGCAACGAAATAATTATGAAATTTTTCTGGCGGGGCATAAGAAGGAAAGTAATGGTTGCCAACGAACAAACTGACACCATCTCGCATCCTAATCTCAACCCAATCACATTCCGCAGCAAACTCCAAATCCTCTCTTTTGAAACTCCTAAACCACTTACTAATCGCAGTAATTTTTTTTTTTTTTTCGCCCTTGAGACTCCAGGAGGAGTATAGGACATGTCGTCAGATATAACACCTGAAATACGTATAAGAAACACACTATGTATCACTACTATCAAGAAAGAAATTCTTGTATGCTATAAAAAGTTTCACCGATCAAGTAATTTTTTAAATTTTTTTTAAAGGAATTCAAATCCTCACAACACTTTAAAGATTGGGGTAATTTATTTAAGAATTTTCTCCCTGCATAAGTAGGTTTTTGTTCAAACAATTTTGTGGAGTGATTAGCCACATAATAATCATTCCTGTTTCTCGTGTTATGATTGTGAACATTGAAGTTCTGCATAAAATTATTTTGCCTAACATACATAATCACCTCAAAAATGTAGAGACAGGGAACTGTAAGCAATTTAAGCTCCTTAAATAGTGGCCTGCATGAGGTTAGCTGGTTAGCTCCCACCATACACCTAATAGCTTTCTTTTGAATTTTAAAAACCCTATTCATATTACCCATGCTAGAATTACCCCATACTAAAATACCATAACGGATATGAGACAGAATGAGGCCATGATAAGCTGCCATTAGTAATTTTTTATCATTTAATCTGGCAACTTGTTTTAGTGCAAATACCCCAGATGATACTTTACTACAAACTTGATTGGTATAGAAGTCCCAAGACAAAGATCTATCTAGAGATACGCCCAGGAACTTCACTGTTTCTACATGCTCTAAACTATTATTATGAATAAATACATCCACTTCTCTACTTTCTTTAACGTTATGTTTATTTTTGAACTGCAAGTACTGACACTTTTTCCCATTAACTGTTAATAACATTTGATTCAAGAACTGCACTACGGACTCTATGTTAACATGTGTATTTACTTCAAGAGCATCTACCAGTGAACTGTTACTGATTACTGAAGTATCATCAGCAAACAACAAAGCTCTGCCATTAGATATGACTTCTGGTAACCTATTAATGTACAATAGAAACAGAATTGGACCTAAAACTGACCCCTGTGGAACGCCTGCTTTGACTTCAAGCTTTCCAGATATAACTTTTGTAAGTTTCCCTCTAACAACCCTAGTTAACTCCACACACTGTAATCTATTAATAAGGTAAGATTGAAACCATTTTTTTTTTTAAACCAAAAAAAAAAAAATAGTGTTTTCAATAAACTTTCATGATCAACACAATCGAAAGCTTTACTCAGATCCAGAAACACTGCCAATGCTTTCTCCCCGGCGTCCAATATATCAACTACTTGCTCCACAAGTGAAACAATTGCAGTTTTAGTTGATCTACCTTTTTGGAAACCATGCTGATCCTCTGAGATGATTAGGTTTTCAGTCAAGAAACTGATTAACCTAATAAATACTACCTTTTCAAAAATTTTACTGATTGTGTTTAAAATACTTAAGTTATGGGTCTATAATTTTCAACTAACTGGCTATCTCCATTCTTAAATATAGGCAATATTTTAGCCTCCTTCAGTTTGTTTGGAAATACACCTGCTTCAAGTGAGAAGTTAATCAAATGAAGGAGTGTAGTAATTAAAAGATGTTTACATTCTTTAACAATTATACTAGAAATCCCATCTAACCCACATGTTTTCTTACTTTTCAAACTATCAATAACTGATTCTAATTCCTCCCTTGAAACTAGGCTAAATAAGAATTGATTAACTACCTTGTTACCTTTTGGATCATAACATCCCACTGTTTCCCCAATCTGTTGTTTAAGTTTTAAAGCTACTTCCTGGTAATATTTGTTAAAATAATTACAAATTTCTATACCATTCTCTATAAGTTCATTGTTTTTGTTAACAATATTAGGTATGTCAGTAAAACTTTTGTTGCTAACTACACCTCGATTCTTATTAATTATTTCCCATATTGCTGAGTTTAGATTTGGTGAATTATGAAGAACTTCGGCAGTTTTTTTACATTTAGCTCTCTGGACTTCTCTGGCATAATGTTTTTTAATAGTTTTGTACCTTTGTTCATTAAAGGTAGTCCTATGTGAAAGAAAATCTGAGTATGCATCTCTAACTTCAGACCTCATTTGCAAAATTTCCCCTGTGACCCACTCATCTGTTTCACTGACAATATTTTTTACATCTTTCTTTTTAATTGGACAACTATTATTATAATGAAATTTTAATGTCTCAATAAAATTATGATATTTTTGATTAATATCAGATGAATTGAAAACCGTCTTCCAATCCTCTTTGGATAAACTATGTAACAAACAATTAATATTCCCTTGGTCTTCCTGCCTAAATTCTTTAATATTTTTTTGATTTGGGACATGACTACCTAAATCCTGAATCTCTAATACTTGGTAGCCGTGATCAGAGAGCTCTGAACCCCTTAACCTAACCTGACAACTCTCCATATTTGTTAAAATATTATCTATTATGGTTTGTGAGTGAGTAGTAATTCTTGTATAACCTTTAACTTTTATATCAAGATTGTTCATCTCCACAATATCCCTAAACTCTTCAGCCTTCCCCTCGAGTTTTACCCAACGCAGAAAAATATCTATCAGCTCGATATATCATACAATTACTTGGGAAATACTCCGCCATAATAGATTCATCATTAAAAGTAGTTTCCGTTGCAGCAACAACGTTGCACTTAGCTCCCGCCACTGACGCGAGAAATTCCTCAGATTTTGTTCTTAAACCTTTGACATCCTGATAAACCACACCCAATTTCTCGCTATCCATTAATATTTGACATCTTCAACCACCTCCTGGTCTTTGTCAGCCTCCCTAAATATCTGGTCGGGCCTCAAACGTCCGTAAAAAGTTATTTAACACCAATATCCCTCTGAGCCATACCTTAGGAGCAGTCACCTTCTTGTAGTCATCAAATGGTACTTCAACATTAAAAGAACTGTAACCCTCCTTCCTGGTGTTGATCTTCGTGCAAGTAGCAGCCTGTACTCCAGATCCCTCTTTCAGAAGCTCCTCAAC
Source organism: Catonia carolina (assembly GCA_035578175.1). Classification (NCBI taxonomy): domain Eukaryota; kingdom Metazoa; phylum Arthropoda; class Insecta; order Hemiptera; family Achilidae; genus Catonia; species Catonia carolina. Next base: position 17,744,913 of record JAQMRL010000001.1, on the reverse strand, counting down.
GTCAGGTGCTTTAGCACTAGGATCAAATCTTGCCGCAAATAAAGGTTTCACCCTTGTTTTAACTAAATTAGTGTGCGCACTCCCACTACCAAAAATAGCTTTTTTGTTCACCTCAGAACCTTCAACAAACTGTTTTTTAGTACGCTTTCGGGCTTAATCCTCACCCACTCCTCCGACAGAGACTCATTCTCAGATACCTTTCCATCTGCTATCTGATCAGCAACACTAATCACATCCTTTACTGCCTGATCATCAGGCACCTCACTATTTTTATTAACGACAACCACCATCGGTCTGTGCCGTTTACTCACCTTTCTGTTCCTACTTGACTACAAAACTGCTCTAAACGCTGGCTGTGAATCCTCCTGGAAGACTTGGATAGCCGTAGAGGAGACAGATAATAAGTAAACCTTTTCTCTCAGGATGGTATTCTCACTTCTAATTTAATTTATACTTCTGCCGAACTATCAATAGGTCGTGACATTGAAGCCACCTGCTGCTCCAACCTGAAGATAACGGCAAACAATTTAGGCCCCTACAACGGCAAACTATACTGACACAAACGTCATCATTTTGATCTTCCACACCCCTATCCTTATCTTCACCTTAATCTTTACTTAATTGAGCAGACACCACCATAACCCGAACAGACAACAAACCTGAACCCGACGAATCGGATCTAGCTGCAGAAACCGGGATACCGTCCCCTTTGGATTTGCGGGACCAAACAATACAATCATACTTACTTTCACCATTGACAATAAGAAATTCTAATTCTTCCTCTTAAACATTAACACAAAATATATGAAATATTTTGTTACAAACCCTGCACGATAGCCTTTTTAGCTTTCCAAAAAAGGGCTTGTCAAATTCACCACATTTTATTGAAGAGGGTGCCATCTACTCAAATCAACTACAATAACAGTAACACTAAAAATAAATAAAAACTTAAAAACCTACAACAAACAAGATCTATAATGTAGGAGTCAAAAGCTTTAAAAACCTTGTGTGGTATCAGTTACAGCATCTGTTAAAAAAAGACTCAGCCCATGGCTAAGGGCAAGAGAAAGGGGATAATAATAAAAATAATAATAATAATAATTCGTGGTTTTTAATTATTATTATTATTAATATACGTGCAAAGCAATCTCCTTATCTTGAAACCCGGAAGTCGATTTTTGGTTTAATTTTAAGTAGGTGTAAAAGTTGTTTGAAGTGAGGTGGCGACTTGTTATTTATATTTTAGGGACCGAAAAAAGCAATTTTGAAAACACAGTCGGTTTACGTTGGTTCTTTTATTTTTATTTAACGTTCTGTTTTTCGTCCGGTAATGCGTTTATGTTATTGTTATTTAGCTACATTACCACTCGTGTCATGGAGTACCATTAAAGCCAAAAAAGTAAACGTGTAGGTGTTCAAGTAGCTTGATACTCGAAGAAGGGAAAAGGAGAAATATTTTCAATTTTATCCTTAAAAAGCATTTTTCGAACAAGACATTTTAGCGTTACTTACAGCCGCCTTAAAGCCGTTTAACCGTTCCTCCCGAATTTTATGGCGTAATTTAGCCTGAAATAAATAAATACGCAGTGTAGCATCTTGATGTGTCCGAGCCACAGATTCTTGTCAGCAAGTAACAATTGCTTACGTAAAGCCCTATTTCCGACTCAATTTTATGAATAGGCCTACGTTTGTCGATGATAGACCGCTATCAGTGGTACGAGTACTATGGGAGCGCGGTACAATTACACTCACTGTAGCTATGCTACAGTGTAAACTAAACGGATCTCTGCAAGTTGATGACACCATTTCCATTTATCTACACCGATCATACCTTTGTTTTTGGAACGTTTGAATCTGCGTTACGGAGAGATATCACCAACTAAAGTAAACGCTTACCCAAAAAAGATAGGTCAACATTACAGAAGATTGTTTATGGAAATATATGATCAGCTGAAAGCATAGAGCCCTGCGGAACTCATTCGATAATTTTTTAGAATTACTAAATGTATTCCCGATTTTGCCCTGTCGAGTTCTACCTTTGAAAAAGCTAGCGACCGTTACCACTCATGGCCTCAAATTCCAAATGTTGTAGAGTTTCTTAAGTAAATTATCGTGATCGATAAGATACAACACTTTTAAAAACTATCGATAATTAAAATCTTTTGTTTTTTGCATTATGTAGGCCTATATGCCTAGGCCTACCGAATTTTTATCTCTAGTAAAGTCCGTTCGTCTGTCACTAGGCCTACTGAAATATGTGCTATCGATTTGTACATCGTTTCTGTTGTAGACTGCAGCCTACTTCGCGCACCGGTCCTACTCTACTTGAAGCCTCCAGCGATCTGAAAGGAATATCGTCGATTTACAGAAATACTTTTTAACTAAGCCACAATGGCGCTAGTCCAAACATCTCAAACGAGTGAGCCCCGGTGAACGAGGTTACCTTCTCTGAGGTTACGTGTTATAGTGCGCTATCTAAACAAAATATATCCGATGCATATTAAGCCAATAACTACATACATTTTTTACCGAGGGTAACACTTTTCTGATCACTTGCCTCCTTTTTTACACTTGTCCACAAATGAGAACGTTGAATAAATCTTTATGTTGTGTTGATAGCGAACATTCAGTAGCGATTGCACATCGACCAGACCTGATTCAGATGTTGAGAAGTAGATGACTCCAGTTGCAAAGCACTCCCACTTCTCCATTCATCCTGTTAATAGATGGTTTTATTTTACTCTGTGCAAGTAACAAACCGACACCTATTCGTTTGTCTGTGAGGAAGCGGTCGCTTCGTGCAGACGATATTTGTCAAACATTTGACCTGTTTGCCGACCAACAGAGATGCAATTTGTGGCGTGCTGGTGGTGGCAGAACGGCCGTTGCCGGCCGGCGTGGCGTGGCGTTAGGGGATTAGGCTTGCGACGCATCAAACGATCAAGTTCCACGAACGTGAATGTTTGAAAGAGTATAGCGCATAAAGATATATAATACACACAAGAGGAAAGGAAGAGTGGAGGAAAGATTGAGAGCAGCCGTAGTCGGTAGCCAGGTAGATAGGTAGGCCTACCCAGGTAGATAGGTAGATAGTTTGGTAGGTAGGCAGTCGGTTGTTGGTAATTCGTGATGTATTGTGAATGAAATGTAAGAAGTTGTACGGCTGCAGCATGATTGATATATGAAAAGCAGGGGCGGAGTTGCCCCTTGCCCTGTTTAAGCCGGCTGCACCCCACATAATGTCTAGGGTTACATGCGCCTTACGGTTTGGGGTCGCAGAGAATTTGCGTTACGCTGTCGTCTGAAACCGTCATTTAGCGTATAAAACGGCCGGTATGCCGGGTTTGCATTCATGTGCCTACGCTTATTACCACAACAATACGGAAACGCAGTCGGGCCTTCAAATTCGACCGCTCCTCTCATTTGGTCATCTAGGCATCCGGTTGCTACATCATCCAATCGAAATCTCTTTTATCTGAGTAGGTGTTAGTTGGTCTGACTCGGTCTATTTCAATAGTAACTATATAGGCCTACCAATAGAACGGGCCGCGCGACACATTATCCTTTATTATTTACAGATGTAGGATGTAGGCTATGCACCATGATCCCCTCCCCCGCTAAATAGAAGACAACATTTAATGGGAAATTGTGTGGAAGAACTTTCGGTTAGATAAACAACTGTATTTTAGACCTACATAATATACAGTAATTGAAAATTCAATGTTAAACTCTCGGGAGCTGACTGTACAGCTCAAAACAAGATAAAAATGTTCAAAATAAACATTGGTCCGGAAACGCTTCGTTAGCGAGTTACGGCTGGCCAAGGAATTCGCCTGCGATTCTGTTACCCCGGTGAAATGAGTCCATTACGATTTTTTAAGGTTTTAATTTAGAGGCAAACGTGGTGGCATCTTATTCTTTTTAACCTTAATATTCTATAAAACATGCCCCAAAATTGTATTTCCGTAGATTTAATGATATCTGACAAAGCACAAAAATTAACAAATTTATAACAATAATTGTTTTAGGTTTAACGTAAAATAACTCGGTTAATGCTTAGGTAAGTCACGTTGTCAATTGAATAAGAGAATGAAATGATTGTGTCTGTAAGCGTCACAGCGTACAAAATATCCAAATCAAGTGTGAAAACAATGAACCGAACGTAATTCAAATAATGAAGGTGTTGCTCGAAATGGACTCCGTTTTGTTCGATCCATGATTTTGCTCGACCAGTACATCTTCTCGTGCGAATCATAACTGCAGGAATACTCATGACAGTTTCTGAAGCTTCTATACGTTTGATTTTAGTGTTTGTTAGTTTTCGGAATACAACTGACTTGTTACGACCTCACAGGTAAAGGTTTGGTGGCGTAAGGACAGTAGATTGTGCTGGCCATACAACACAGGTGCGTTTCCACTTTATGTAATTCCTATCATAAACTTACATACGCCTATACGCTTATAGCCTACGTCAATCTAGACAAGCTATTTGTATGTGTGATCAGATTATCTTTTCTCACATTCGAAATTAATAATAGACAATAAAACGAGCAAAAACATTCCATTTCTTCAAATACCTGGAAAATACCGGCGATCCAGAAGAAAGTCGGGCGTGCGCTAATTCTATTCACTCTCTTTAGGATATTCTTTCCAAAACTCCTAGACATTCATTTTCTAATCATAAATCTTACCTCTTGAGAGTAGGCTACAGTATAAGATCGGGGGCAATTAGAGAACTATATCGATTATTATGTTCGATAGAAAGGTGCAGTTCGTCACAGCAAGTGACTTAAGTGACTTACTTGCTGTAATAATAATAATAATAATAATAATTTTTTCCACCTCCTCCATTCCCGACAGTGAACGTTACCAACCTAGACGGTCAGAGGAGGCTGGCAGCAAAAATGTAGGGGGAGAAATTTAAGTGTAACGGAACACCTAAAAGACCCACGTATGTTACACTAGTCAAAGATGGACGCTACAAGCTAACTTAAGAAATGACAAAAACCCAAAAGTTCAGCGTACACAACGATACGAATTAAAAATGCCTCGTCTTCTTGCAGAAGTTGATCTTCCCTATCTGACATCGCTGTACAACTCAATTGTTTTCAATACTTGATTTTAAAATTAACTACCACGACGTACCTTCCGGTAATCAATCTTCTTCTCTTCATACTCTTTGGCAACCTTTGTACATCTTACTATCGACGAAACAGATATCTACGGTCGTGTTACAAGTATAGCGAATGATCTGACACCGGTTCGAGGAAACCTGAGCATAATAGGCGGGTCGGAACCAGATGTTTGATGAAGCGCCTTGTGGAAGAATAATATGTCAAATAAAGTTTTTCTGGCGAAGAAAAAGGCAAATCCAAATGGAAATGGTCTCAGTCTTACTCAGAACTTGCAGTTCATTAAACCATAATAATATAGGCCTACACTTAATAATAATAATTTGTTGCCTGTATCCTCCCACGACTACGGCTGGTGGAAGACATGGAACGCATGCACAGGTCGAGTGGGTACAACAGAACCGCAATCACCCTTTCTATGCTCTACATTATCGTATTATCAAAAATAGAGATTCTCACTCAATGATTTCTATAATTTGTTCTTATCTTCATAAACTCTTGAACATAAATAAACAAAAATATATATATTCATATTACGTATAACATAAAACGTAGGCCTATATTCACACACAAACATTCAAACGTGGAAAAAGGCAAATCACAAAGCACACAGCCTACATCTTTACTCGAAGCAGGTATTTAATATTTTCCTGAGGTTATTTTGCTTTTCAAAATTTTTAATCTTTTCATCTACTTCATATACAGCGCCAGTGCGTCTATACAAGGCAGGGTTGATGCTAGCCTGCTATAAGGCCAGGTAGCCTTACCTATCCGTACAGTGCCCAACGTTTATAAAAACATAATTTTAATTTATATATAAATAATAATTAATTTCAATGAATTAATAATAACAATAATAATAATACTTTCGATTCCCACAAAAAAACGTCAATGTTATAACTTACATTTAATTAATTCTAATATTCATCTATAGGCTATCAGATATAGCCAATGCGATATATACGATATATATTATGCAACAAATATAAATTATTGATTATTGATTTTATTATTATTGATTATTGATGCGATATATATTATGCGATATAGCCAGGTATATCTGGGTGATTCCATTTGAGCCATCTACCAGAGTGCCAGGAGGGCTATGCATTAAGGTTTACTTAATAAACCCACTGTTAACTCCACATTTGACATTCCGTCACTTTCCGACATTATTAACCCGATTTTGTACTTTTAAGTTTAAATTTTATTTTATTTTTTTATACTTTTCGGAAGCAGGTTATATGATTTAAAAGGCGAGTGAGACAAGTGTGACGCTCGCTTTCTTTGGAATGAGAATTTGTCTTACGCACGGGTTTTAGTTTGTACTTAAGCTTGATGTAATGTTACGTTAGTTTCTTAAATTTTTTTTTTTAACTTCCGACTGTTAGTTGTTAGTTTCTTAAGATCTGCCTCTCAAATGTTTGGGTGATATTCATCACTTGAAACCGCCGTGCACATAGTTGGTCAGTTGGTCAGATGGACAGCGGTGCAACGATTTTCTACCGTATTTATCACTTTCTCAACTGATAACCGGCGATTCAAATAGCAATACCAAGTACCAACCCGACCTCATCATAATCTAGTAGCTCTAGTAGTAGCCCTTGCAGGGCTACTCTTGAGTCTTCACTCATATCTTCTTCCAGTTGCCTCACACCCATCAGAACCAGATCATTTGTGACATCATCCATCCAGCTCTTCCCGTTTCAAGCAAAGTCCACATTTCTCTGCTATAATTGACGACGGAGGGCGCCAATCACAAGTATATTTTAAGCTTTGTGTTCCAACTTATTCATTTATTCCTAAAAAAGTTTACATCAGCAAAACAGGCTCAATTTTAAAATTGAATTCGTTCTCGTACGGAGTCACTCTTCAAGAGTTTTGTCGTTTAAGCTATTCCCCGAGCACTGAAGTTCCTTTACTAGAATTTTTTTAGTGGCCAACTGTGCGATACTGCAAGGAACTCGTACCACCCCGCCCTACGATTGCGTAAGTGAAGAGTGAGAGACTGTATCGTAGAGAAGAAGTAGGCCCTACACCGTTTTTAGGTTTATTATTTTTCAGTCGCCATAAAAAAAGTTAATGTTTATAATTGTTTATGGTGATTGTAGTTGCGATTGACCGTGCAGTGTCGATTCAGAGTGTTTCTATTCAGAAGCATAAAGCATAGCATAAAATGCGCTATTTGTGTGCCGTTGAAAAAATTAAGAAAGCATAACGTATAGGATTAGTCGATATAAAGAAGATTTCTCCCCGAGCAAAAAAAACTACATCAGCAATCGGTTTGATTTGCCATAGAAAATCGTTTTCTTATCGGAACAGCGTACAACAGTGTGCCGTCTCTACAAACACCGTTTTTATATTTCCCTAAAACTTTCAGATCCAACATACGGTTTCGGTCGTTTTAAATTCTTCAAATAATTTCACATCGTTCTTCAAAGTAAAATTGTAACACCGAAAAGGAACATGAAGCATATAAGTGGTATTCTTAATGAGCTTAACTTTTAAAAAATGGTACCGGACATGGATTTGGTGTAGCCTACATTATCGAACGCTACGGGTCATAAATCATGTAAAACGACGAAGATTTCATACAAACGTATTTGACTGGCAGACATTTTAACTGCACATGGGGCAATGAGAATGGTGCCCCTGGTAATTGTAGACCTGCAACCTCAGTTATATATATGCTTTAAATTTTAACAAATAATTTATTTATGACGTGCTCAACTTTATTTGTGATTTTGACCCCATTACTTTTGTGAAATTTATGCGAGTTGTTATGAAAACGTAGATCTGTAATGAAAGAAAAGATCTTAAATGAGCCTAGATATGGGACTGCAGCGGCTGCAACACATGAAGCCTATTTTCTAAGCGTGCTCGAATTCTTAACTAACTCGTACAGGATGTCTCTCGACTGCAAACGCATGGTACATAACGAGAGAGCATCGTGTACTTTAATCGATCGGATTGATGATGCATGGTCACTTCTATTTTTACCAAAAAAAATTATAACTTTTGTAATCGCTTGGCAAACTGTGTCGTCTTTATTTCTATTTTTCAATTGGCCTACATTTGTGACTTTACTTTTATGTGAACCCGCTTATAGTTACCAATGGGTCCCGTGTTTTGTGATGTAAGGCGAGGCATTGCTCACCACAGGCTAGAACTATGCTAGGGTGCAACTGATTCGGTCTATTTCTGCTGGACTAAACCTATATTGATAATGGTATATGGGCTCAACGATGTGTTGCGTGTAGAAAAAGAAGGAAGAAATTCTGCACGTTTTAGTTGACGATAGACATTATTAGTCAGTCTATCATTACAGGGAGAGTGGTAAAACTCAAATTACGAGGTCCATCCCTCTTTTGCCACCTACGTCACCTACACCGCGTACACGGCTATAGGCCTGCGCAGCGTATAACAACGTTATCCGATTCTTACTTGACCTCGGTTTCAATTTTTTACAAACAAAATACGTCACTAGTTTTTTGGTATATTGAATTGTTTACCAAAAATACTAAGCCTACGTATTTCACAAAATATTGACCATCTCTTTCTCTCGGAAAGGCACGTATGAGATCTTTGCCGTTGATTGAGAAAATGAGCTAGGCTATATTTCGAAGAAGCTACGAGTAGCACGCGATCTTAGATTCCTAAGGTGTTCAACTAGTAATCGGTTACGGAATACCAGGTAAGGGCGGCACTTGCATGTCTTACTTATCCTCTTTGGAAAAAGTCCACGGGCTCATTTTACGTGTCATCAAAAAATCCATCCGCGCTATCCACCTGACCAATTATTCACATTTTCAAGAACTTTACGTTCGGCAACTTCGACCTTGTGTCTGAGAACTGATCATATAGGCGCACAAAAACGCACCAAACTTCCAAAAACAAATCACAAATACAAAACTAGAAATAAGCATTCGATTCCTTCACACAGAGCTCCAAACTGTTATCCCAAGACATTTATATTTCTTGGACCACAGACTGTACAGATTACTTCTCCGAAATAGTAAAAGTCTGCGAAACATCATGAAATTTAAAGCGGAATTACAGAAATGGTGATATAGTCGGTTAGCAGTAGGCCTACACAAATGAAATGACATCTTAAAATTTGTGAGCTCACAACCTGGTAGTTAGATTGTAGGAGACGTAGTATTCGAATGACAGGCGTCAATTACACATGTATTATTGAAGGAGATAGTTGGATTGGTGTAATTTCCCATTTACATATAGGCCTAGAGTACGCATGTGTACAATTTGGAAGCTGAAATTGTTATTTAAAAAAAATATGTTGACCTAAGACCAATTTAAAACCCGGTCAACCAGAATCCCGTCGACCATTTGCGAACCGCCGTGATTTTTTCTCACAGTCAGCGGCTGAAATCGGGTAAACGAATTTCCAACACAAAAAATGTGTTTACGGCATTTCGGGCTGATCACGTTCCGTTCACTAAAATTGAATTGAGGGACTAAACTTAAAACAAAAATAGCATCCGTTAATTTTTATCATATTATTTTTCTCGTAATTTATCGGTAAGAAACATTACTTACAACGTTTCATACGAATAGGCCTACGATATAAAGTAAAAATATAACTAATAATTTACAACCGTTTTGCTTCTGAACAACTGATTCAAGAAGCTGATAATTATGATATTTCTGAAACATGGAAATAAATAAATATTTCCATGAAATTTGGCCACCCTGACGAGGTGTCTGTGAACACCCTCAGGTGCCGTGAAGGTTCTCTGCGGCAAAACTGTAACGTGATCAGATCGAGATTTAAGACACCGAAAGAGCCTGGAAAAGTTTGGTTATGTGTTTAAGAGACCCAAAAAAGAACAGAAGAAACAGTGTCATTGAGAGTGTGTAAAGCGCATCCTTTTCAACTTACACGTTTGAAACTCGGAAGATCCGAGATTTAAAGGATGTCTGAGTAGGTGGCAAAAGTGCCGAGTAAAATATTATTAAACGTACAGATTGTTCTTTAAATTAGAGACACATAAATTTTTCTCCGCGTTTCTGGATATAGATCAGGCTCAAAATCACAAAACCTATTAAAATACAAATAAATAGAATGGATTTGGCACAATGCACGCAAACGTGCACTTCAGACTGACGTAATTACCTCACCGAACCGTCAAATGCAGAATCATCCAAACCACTGGACGCCGGATCGAGGAGAGTTTACGCTTGTCGTGTTTCTCGGCCATAACTTCTCGATCAGTTTGTTCATTATTGTCCCTCTCTCGTATCGACCGGGACGAAAACGAAATATTAAATCGTTCTTATCGAACGTGAAACTTGTCAGCGCGATAACCCCTTAGCCGGCAGCGAGGGACGAGGACGAGGCTGTACGAGATGACAAAAACTAGCGTGTAACCAGATTGGGCGGTACTAGGTGGTCACGTCCTAGTGGATCTCGGTCTGCGTGGATAATCTGTAATTGGCCACGATTTGTAATGGTCCCTACTGTTCGCTCTTCCCTGTTCGTTCTTACTCCTTGAGGTCTACTCGTCTGTTCGCTGTCGGTCCCACCAGCAGTCTTCAACGGGTTTTACTTGACTGCTACTCGGTCGGTCATTTTATTCACGCACTCAACTGCTATACAATGTGATCCATTAAAATAAGCACACACATTGCACAATATAGCCTGTCGTCTCCCCCTATCGCCTCCAGCAACGCCTAGTAATTTAATCCGTTTCAATTTCGCATTCAATTTTTCATATTGACAAGTATAACCTGGACTCGGATAACTTACGTAGGCCTACAGACCTACTCACATGTCGGTAGAGAAAATATAAGCGTGAAACCCACTAGTTCATTAAATTAATTTTCACAAAAATAATCTTTTACTTTTTTTTAAATAGATATATTATTTGGCAAAGGCCATGGAGTTACTGATATCTAGGAATTAATTCGTTGTCGAATATGTGTCACGCGAGTGAAACCGTACGTAACTCTACTTTAACGTATTAAATAAATTTTAACGTATAAAATAGTGAACCGTTCGAGTCCACTAATATTATTACAAAAAACGTCTCCAGGTTTTCGATGCCATGAAAATCAAGTCCGGATTTTAACGATTTCAACAGCTGGACTCTGGTGGTCGTACGGATAATGGACCGGCATAGTCATAAAAGCGAGTATCGGTGTAGCGGATATTTCTTCCTTTTGTCGCTCTTAAATTAAAGATGAGATGGCAGCTGCACCATTCTCTTCTTACCAGGGCTATTCAGCCACCTGAGACCGTTGAGTCTGTTGGTTTAGTACAGACCCAGATGAATACTGACCCCAATTGGATCAACTGAGTCCACGCAGGCAGACAACCGCCTGCCTACGAAACGCCCAGCTAACACTGCTGGAGCTCACCAGGCTGCCAAAGACTCCGTTGTCATGTCTAACTTCTTGTAACGGTCATATAGTACACCTCTACTTTCAGCGTAAATGTAAAGTAGGCCTACATCCCAAAAATGTACCTAAATCTTTCTAAAACGTATTCTGAATCGTTATATTTTTCACAAGTATTTGATTTGATTTGCATTATTCTGAATGCAAATCATATGTATCCGTTCGACTCTCCATATTAATTCACAATACGCAGAATTATCCGGAAATCACTAGAAAAGGATGCAACCAATAAACAGCGGAGATTCAGAAATGAATGTGTTTACTTTTAGGAGGTCTCCGAGCAACACAACACAAATATTCTGTTCCCTACAAATATTCGTGACATAGGTCTACTAATATTGGAAATATTTTTGTCCACAGATCGGTTGCGATCGAGTCTTGAAAACAAAATGTGTACGAGCAAATATAGCCTACTGGGTTTACAGTTGTTTTCGCAGCTAAGCCTATCTGCAGGACGTCACAGAAACATTACCCCTACATAAAATGAAGCATCTGCGTTGAATACGGAGTACCGGATTTTTAATTAGATGCCTGCTTCAACCGGTGTCCGATAGAAGTTGAGAAGAAACAAGATGAAAGGTAACAACAAATCATCCGTATCAGAACCGCATTCGTTGTATTTACCGTCAAAATTTCAGCTGCATTAAAATCAAGCGAAACAATAATTGGCTGTAATTTGTATTTTGTTAACGGACGGCGTTTTTTATTCTTGACAGATATTGTTGTAGCGCGGTGTTGCGTTGGTTGCCATCCAAGAATGCGTTGTAGAACGTACCTGCACCGGCCGCTCGCTGTAACGCCTGTGGACGTGGAGTGGAGGTGTGGAGGTGTATCTCTAGTCGTGACTACAGCTCTCCGCCCTCTTGCCCGGCCACCTACCGGGTACACCAAAATATACACCGCATTCCTAAGACGTGTCGCCCGCACCATACCGGCCGTTCTCTTAAGCGTATTTAAATAAAGTTGCGTTTCTGTGAAATCGCAAATCGCGTCGGACGCGAAATGCGGACATCGGTTTTTGAAAGCCGTTCAGGGAAATGGCCGGTAAGATGCACTATACCCATTACAGTCACGAAAAACAGGAATGTAAAATTGTACTCGCAGAGAAGATACAGGCACACAGGCACACAGACACACAGACACAAGAGTTCATTCGTTGACCTTGGCCCATTGAATATGCTCTTATATAAAGTACATTTCGTTTTTGACTGTGAATAAAGAGTGAACCAGACGCAGGCCCGATCTTACTTATTACATACAGCCAGTACTCTGTGCGCTATCGCCTATCAGCCAACCTGCCTTTGTCAGTCAACCTCCCCCCAAAGAACGAGTACCCACTTGTGATAAAACCAACATTATACCAAACGATCGTTGGCCCTGCCGATGCGATAGGGGTACAGTATAGGCCTACAGGTCCTTTACGCACTAAACCGAACAAAATAGGCTAGATTACGAAGCCAAAGCCCTAGCCCGAGCATCTAGTCTTATGTACGAAATAAATCGGTTTGGTCGACCTATTTATAATCCGATATTTAAATTTTGAATCGTCAAGTCGTATTGGAAGTCGAAAGTGTACACCAAATTGCTTTTTAAAGTGGCATGGCCGAAGATTACAATAACTTTAGTTCAATATATTTTACGATATCGAATATATGCGCATCGTTTCCAAAAACAGTAGTAAACATTTATAACGATTGAGCTGAACTGAGTGAACTGTGGATAAACGTCACGTCCTAGCGTAGGCGTAGGAGTTTTGTTTGTTTTGTGTGTTCCAGGGTACCAGGGTACCAGTAGAAGGATGAAATGCATCACCCGACATTACTAGTCACTGCACATCTCTACACATCACATCACTAGTTTTCAAATCGGGTACTTTGTGTGTGAACAAACCGAGTTATTACTGATAAGATAGGCGGAGCGTTTACTTAAACAAATCACTTCATGGGTTTACGATTTTTGGGTTCGTGAAATAATACGATCAAAGTATGAGGTGCACCATCCTCACCTACGACTGTTTTGAAAGAATTGTACGGATTCTGAGATACGCCTCCTGCGTCGTTCAAACTATTGGCCGCATCAAATCAGTAGTCATCGATTGAAGTATGCAGCGGAAGCGAATGAAGAGAGTTTGAAGTATTTAAAACATATTTTAGATTAAAGCTGGGAACCCGCTCGGCCTGTATTTCAACTCAAAAGAAGGCCACTACCGAGAGAAGCATCTAGAGTTTTATCCAGAAAGGTCACTGTGCCAAAATTATCGCTCGTCTCATGCGCACAAGGCAATTAAAATAGATCTACTTTTTGTCGAAACAATAACAACAGGATGTGTTATTTTACCGTGTAAATGTGCTAGCCGTGTCACATGCTAGCCGAGTGTAGCTGTCCTTGTGAGCTACAAAAATTGTTGGACTGTTCTCTTTTGCTCCGTCGAATAGGCTCTAAATGAGTGAAGCTTCTGGAAGAGATGAGGTAGAGGACGCATCACACAGGGCTAACGGTGCAGTCACCTGATCAACGAAAATCTTTCAAACTTTATCAACCAACCACAAATGGCCAAATCAAATGTAGTGAAAAACGTATAATTTTTTTTCGATTTCTAAAACACGGCATAGAACAAAACGGATAGGGTATTCCTATTAAACCTGAACGGTATATCATATTTCGTTGCTATTTCAAGGCGCTTCAGCCACGGATAAAGTTGCTTATTCGAGCGCGCGTCCGTTTTATTAAATAATTAGGAGGATTAAAATTTTCACTGTTGTGTCAGTATGAGAAAGTAGACCTATTTTAGTCGGTCGGCAATAGCATTTTTACCTACAAATATTTTCTTTTATATGTTATAATAAAGGCCTTAATTTTATTTTTTATAACGATGCGACCACAAAAACTGATCTCATTGTGGGCGGCAACGGAACAACCACTCACAATTCTCCATTTCTTACTCAATATCATAAAGTGGTCGGCTGCATCGACCCGTCTACAACTCGATCAGTTTCATTATCGATCTTGCACGCCCGGGTCACTTGTCAGTCGTCGGCCGCATTGGCGCAGTTGGTAACGTGCTCGCCTCTCATCATGCGGTCTTGGGTTCGAATCCCATTCAGGCACGGCATATTTTCATACGTTACAAAATCATTTCATCCTTCACCGTCTGCATTAGCAGTAATTGCAGAACAGTCGGACGTTAAACCAAAAAAAAAAAAAATTGTCAGTCGTCAGTCGGTCAAGCTAAACCAACCAGACAAACAATAAGTTATTCGTGTTCTTCAACAGGCCTACTCATTTGTCATTTTCAAATGTAAAGTACAGAGTCGGAAAATTTTTTATCAAAAATATTTATGTTCTGTCATAATCGTCTACATAATAAAATCGAATTTACAATTTTGTCTTTTGTTTTTACTGAATTTTATAAACGTAAAAGACATTTACAATCACTCACCACACTATCATTAGGCTAATCATTAATCATTAATTTTGATTTTTATGAGACGAACAAAAATGTTGTGCGCTGACGCTTAATTAGCAGCCAAAACTCGTACGTCTACAGAAACAGTACAGAGTAAAAAGAAATGTCGGCCGACAAGCTACACAAACAGTCCAATACAATTTGATGACCAGCCCTTGCTAGCCGCCCCGATCGCCCACGTCGCGTTAATCCATCACAGATCGACTCACTTGCGCAATTAAACCGATCGATACATGTGACCAATTTTTTACTATTGCTTCCGATAAATTAGAACAGACTACAGCGTTTCACGGTTTAAAAATCGGTAGGCACAACACACGGATACACAAGGTACTGAATTGGACCCAAGAGGTACATTTTTCCATAATGAATTTCTTACTTGAATTCATTAAATTTAAATACCGAGTTTTAATTTAAATGTTTTGGTTGGGGTTTTGGTTAATTAATATTCTTGCTTCTCAAACTTAACTTGACCCTTTTGTTTAACAGATAATAGTACTATACGGTGTTTTGATGTAATGTAATGTTAGTTTAAAAGACATTCCTTCATTTTTTTATTTAATTTAAAGGCTGTAAATAATTTGGTTCTTTTTTCTTTTATTTTGGGAATGTAGAGTTTTGTTTTCCTGTTACTAAAGCCTACATCCGACAATAAGTTTTAATTCAGAATACATTTTCATATTCTCTACGCCGCTTCAGTCTTTTTTGGACATAAAACAAATGAAAAAATATATAATAATTTAATTTTTCTTAAAAACTAAGATTTCAGTTTTTCTATGTTCTTTAGTAAATCAATCGATTCTTCAATTCCATTTATTTGTGTCTCGATATTTCCTATTAATACGTTTTTGTAAATTCTAAATTTTCCGTTGACTAAAATAATTTTATTTAACTTAATTTCTACGCTAACTCTTAGATCTCTTTTATTCCGTTATTAATTTTCTTTTTTTTAAATTAAGTTCTGTATTTTACGATGGAACTTTTGTAAATCTGTAATTTCGTGGTTCCCTACAAATCTTTTGTTAGAACAGCTCTGTTTTGTTTTGAATTGATTTTCGTATGATTTTCCAATGAACTGAATAACAGTCCCCCCCCCACCGTTTAATTATGAAATTCGTAGAATAATACGTATTTTTTTTAATAAATTTTTTTTTTAATAATGTCTAATGTTCATTGTCTAAATTTTTTTCAATCAATTTTTAAAGTTGTAGATTTATCGATTTTGCCGGTCGATTAAATTTATATTGCAAAACAGTCAGACGTAAAACAAAAAAAAAAAATTAAATCCATTCAAATAAAAGTAGGTTCCTTAAAAGTTTCTTTACGTATTAAGAATAGGCCTATAAAGGCTACGCTTCATTTTCTTTATAGTAGATATTAATAATTTACGAAGTATTCGGTTTTTCAATTGGAAGTATTTTAGAACACTAATTTGTCTCGAATACCATATTTTTTATATCAATTTAGTAAAGTGTTTTTCGTTAATTATCAATTTAAATAATTTTTTGTTTGTTAATTATTTTAAAGATAATTTCATTATTTTAAGAAGTAGTTAACGTTATTATGTTTTTGTCATCCTATTCGTTAAGCTTACGTTAATATTTCTGTTGTTTATTCTCTTCTTTTTTATTAGCCTAATAAATATTTTAAGTTCACTCTAATTTTATTTGAGTTGTGTATTGACCTGTGATTGTGCAATTATCTGACCCGGCATAGGCTAGATTTTATTTTCTCGCCGCCGTTCTTTGTTTGTGTGTTGCTCTACTGTAAACTTTAGTTTTTGGGGTATAGTTTCCTCTGGTTCTTCTGACCACGGTGGTAAAAATGTTTTTGCTGCCGAATGTATCGGTATTGAAGTATTTCATTTCAGCTGGCTGGTGTAATACGCCTTAACTGGTACAGCTAATCAGTTAGCTTTTTATGTTTAAATTGGTGAAGATGTGTGTCTCCCTTACAGATACAAAACACTAGAGTGTTATGATATAGCCCTAGGCACTTTTAATTGCAAAAGGTGTAAAATTAATCCAAGAATATTTCATTGTTTCAGGTTGCTACGGTAGGCCTATTGTGGAAACCTCACAGGAGTATTGAACCGAGTTCAAGGGTTCAGATTATGTCGACCCTATTAAAAACGAGTCGTATAAGCAAGTTTATGCGATTGAAAATCATTACATGATTCGCCTATTTAGATGGACGGACGAATGACGTCATCCGTTCTATATTCCGCATAAATATTCAGATGGATAAAATTCATTCACAACGCGTAACGAATCAGGCGTAATGAATGGACAAAATTTACTCGATTCATGAAAACGTCCAGTAATTACAGTGTCGGTTTTTCCTACTAATAATGAAAACTGAAACCGGTCGACAGGTTGGCTAATAAAATCAACTGGTAGGCTTAAAAATGTAGCGACTAACAACTGCACTTGCCATAACACATCTGCCAGAATGAAGATGCACTGTGCGTACATTTATCCGGGTGTAATTGCGTAGGGCCTACAATGTGTTTTATAATGTTACACCTTCAATATCGATTCACCTTTCACATCACATGTAGATAAACAGGCGTGTAGGCGCACGAGTGCATCGATCGAAGCACTTTTTCCAAGTACTCGGTAATTAAGTAATAGGTACTTTAAGTAGTACCAAGTACTCCAAGTACATAAGGTAATTTAAATGTTAGCTCCATTTATTTTGGGTCTGTGCACATGGGCTTATAGTGACACCCGCATTCCACTATCAGCGCAACGTTATAGGGCTACTTTAAATATGAGTGAATTGTCAACCGCTTATTTATTTGTCGACAGGCAAATTAATTGTTAGGTAGGACGATGTCGGGTGAATGCAATGGATTGAACACGAACATTTCCTCTTCCGATGACTAAATTTATTAAATGTTTTAATTTCACCGTTCGGTTTCAGTTGCAACAGAGCGAGCGCCTTGTCACGATGGAAAAGGATTATTCGTTTGCCACGAAACCGAGAGAAAATATATAAAACGATAGTATGATAGGTACGATACGTGACCCGTGCGTATCTCCCTTTTTAATTTTTCTCAAAAATAGAAACGTGCCACACGCTACATCACCTCAAGTCTACGATATTTCACCACTCAGAAACGAGGTCTGTCAGATGTCATGAGCGTTCAAATATCTACGCGTATATTTTTATTAAATATCCACTAAGGGCCTACGAAATGGTCTCGCTCGATTATCTCTTTCTGATTTTATCAGTCGGCAGTAGCCTACTCGACTGTCATCATAGCTGTGGAGTACACACACGCTTTGGCCTACCGCTATCCAGCGGTCAGTCGGGTGTTTGAGCGGTGTCGCTACGGAAGAATGTTTCTTATTTTCTGAGCGGAAGAAGGAAGCAAAGATGAGGGTGATGAAACCATTTGGTGGATGAGATGTGTAAAAAGAATGAGTAGGTTGACCGTCGACTGAGGATCGGGAGGCGAGTAGCAGTCGGCAAGAAAAGAAAGAGTCCAGTTAAAAACGACTCTACCAGTGATAATATTTGCAGTCAGTGCACGGCACAGATCGGTGCTAATAGAGTCATATAAGTGATTGCAATTCCTTTTCCTTATAGGGTTCCCAGTTCCACCGTCGACCACTTATATTGATCGTGATTAATACAGCGTGATTGGTACTCGACTTATTGG
This sequence comes from Catonia carolina, assembly GCA_035578175.1. Classification (NCBI taxonomy): domain Eukaryota; kingdom Metazoa; phylum Arthropoda; class Insecta; order Hemiptera; family Achilidae; genus Catonia; species Catonia carolina. The sequence continues at coordinate 17,726,231 of JAQMRL010000001.1, read as the reverse complement.
TAGCCTACTGGTTGTCACCAGCGCCAGCCTTTCCCACCGTTTTACTGCTCATCTACTTCTTGCCGCCCACCTACATTTGCTACATTCGAATATTTATTGCACAAATGAGAGCGTGTATGCCGTTTCACCGTTGCATTTTATTTACCTATAGCAGGCGTCCATGATGACTTAAATAGAAAATATCTGTGTTTGATATTATGGCTACTGTCTACATTTCGCCTGGTGAGGAGATACTGCGTCAAGAAAAAACGAAATATTCAACTGATTTTTACGTGTCATGTCACTCAAAAAGGAAGTAATTAAAGATATCGTATGTGCATCTGTGAGAACAAGGTTGGGCAGAGACTTGAAAACTTATGCGTGTTCATTGGACCCAAGGAGAAAGATAAAATCAGTCACTGAGCCCCGAAATCAACATAGAACAAACTCATACAAACAAATTCAAAAATAAACTTTTCTATCAAAGCCTTCTTATTTCCACATTTTCTGTGCTTATTAAGGGAGCGTAAGTTGTGCATCGTGGAAACATGTTTGAAGGCTCAGCTGCAATTTATGAAGTTCAGTTTTAAAAATTAGTCTCAAGGAGCGTTTTAAGGCAAAAATTAGGGAAACCTTTTCTAAATTCTAGTTTGACATTTATTTCTGTTCGTCACTTAGTTCGGTAGCAATTTGCAATATTTTGTAAAAAGATCGGATTTTGTTCTAGTCGAAAGGCGCACAAAAATTTTCTGCGCCCAATATTTCCATTCGAAGTTTCGTTCACACACGTATCAATAGCAATTTTAAATGTTGAAATATGAGACGAAATATATACATGGAAAAAGAGACGATCGTTGTTAATCGGACCGATAAAATAACACATGGACTTTTCGTAGATAGACTTTCTGTTGAAAAGCGAAAGAAACGGTCGTTAGTCCAGGCTACAGTGAACCCCTCCTCTACAACCACGACGTATACCTTGCCACCACTCACCGTCTAGCGAACCCAGTACCTCTGGGTAGAAGCCTGTGCTTTGCTGACCGAGCCAGCGGCCGTTGTAAGCGAGGAAAGAACAAAACATAGACTGCATAATAATTTTTAATTCTGAAGAGCTGGTAAATTGCCTAGACAGAGATGTAGAGACAGAGATCTGTTGTCCTCCCAACTGGAGGTACGGGTAGAGCAAAACAAAAACTTTAGGCTGTCATTATTTGATCATCGATCGCAGACTGCTGATCGCTCATCATTATCCAATTATAATCGTAAAAGACGATAAAGTGTGAATTCTCTTTAAGAAATTTTGAGCACCATGTTTAGTGTGTTTATATTTAGGAGAAGATTTGCAACGCGCTAATTATTATTTTGTAAACCGTTCCACAACGGTCTGTAAATGTTATCTAAGTTCACAAAACATTATAAAATTCTGGCTCACCCTTGGACGTCACTGTGAAATTCGACTCTAAATTTTAAACAGTAAACTTCATCGTGTGACACCGTGGTAAAGCTATTTAAATAGCTTTACCACGGTCTCTCGAGTCAATTGTAAATTGACTCGAGAGACCTTACAGTCAGACATTTGCATACGCCACAAAAAGCTTTTACCTCATTCTCATTCTTGCTGGTAGTTATTGAATAGGAATCGCAGTAAGTCGCTACTTCAAATGATGGACTGAAATGTCTACAACTTTTATTTTCTGGGACTGTTTAAAAATGACAAGAATGTAGATTGTAGTCTATGTGTTTGTTGGCGCGAAAGCACATTTATGCTGTACCTACCAGACACCGACTTTTCATCATTTTTAAAGAAATATTTCCATTCTAAGCGATGGAGTTGGTGATCAGTAATTGGTTGCGGTTGTAAACAGAGGAAAACTCAGCCGCCAACAGCGCACATCCGTTGTAGTGTAGAACTAGAACTGCCACAGCAGCGACCCACGACCACCTAACAACTTTCAACATATTTAAAAGATAAAAATTTGGTCTTTAAACAATTTAATAAAAATAGTTTTTACTTCAAAAACATCATCACTGGACAAAAGGATACTAAGAACGCACTTTATCAATCTACATTTTCGATACCTACATTGCCAGACGTATTAATGAGAAATCCGTTCAGGGTACATACACATTGCGACAGTTACAGTTAATACAAAATAACGGTTTATGGTGAAGATATGATTGAACACATTCTACAGCCAATAATTTTTCCCCATTATTTCTTACTCAGACTATTTGTTTCCTGAGATGAAAAATAGATTTTCTGGAAACATGAAAAATAAATTAAGTAAAATTGAAATTTTAAATACTTCAAGTGCTCTGATGTGTTGGTTTCATTTAACGCAGTGAACGTGAGCCGTTCAACCGAAACCACTACTTTAGTCGGTAAATATTCGCATGTCAGTCTACACTTTTTCATTTTTCTATCTTTGTCCTAACTTTTCAACTTTTTGTCATCAATCTAAAATGGTAAATTATTTTACGATCGAAAGTTGAAATAACTTTTGAAGATGAACGGTAATTAAATAATGACATAGGTATGCTTACTGCTCGGTCTTATTTAGGTCATCAGTGAAAAAATTATTTCGCTGTACCGGACAACGTTCCCGACAGTATCCCTCGGCCACTTGAAGTGAATGCATGGTCAGACTGCGGCTATATATATAGCCTACATATATATATATATAGCGTACTTGTGATATAAATCGTCCATATATTTACCTAAAGTATGAAGGTGTCCACTTAGAATTGAGCGTGACGATCGTTGGATGATCTGTTGTAAGGGTTCAGGTGAAAGCAAGGAGGCTTTGTTGCCTTGAGCAGTTTGGGTACAAATATTGAAATGCTTCTATAATAGTTCCACCGAAAAGATAACCACTAACTGCCCGATCATCATGTTTACTAAATTTCCCTCATTCTTCCCTATAGTATAGAATAGAAATCTAAAATTACGCCCGGGAAAATTACAGCCTGTTATAGTTGGTAGCCGCATGAAATGCGCAGCGCAGGCAATTAAAGCGTCTTACACCAAAGGCGTCAGTCAGCTAGGTGACCGAGACATCGATGAGGAACGATGGATGGATGCTTCCGAGAACTGAGAACTGCACCTCACGCTTTTCTTTCCTTTCTTCAATACACACACACACCACTCTAGTGTAACGGATAGATCCCGTTTTCCTAACCACTGACACAGCAACGGGCTACTCCCATCGCCTGGAAAACTTTTTAACCGATGCACAGATTCACTTTACTTTATTCAGGTAGGCTATATTGTGCGTGATCACCCTGTATATCTCATTTTCCTCGATTCGTAATACTACAACTTAATGCTTGTTCAAGAACGCAACTCTGGATAACTTCGTACGGTCAGAAGTAAACTGAAAAGTTTTACTTCTTCTCTTCAGCCAGAAAGATGAAATAAAATGTACCTTACTCAAAATGATAATGATGATGATTCTGTTCTATTGAGATAATAATGAGACGATGGGTATGCCTGCTGTCTACCAAGCGGTTTACCCTTTTCTTTAAAGTAGCGTCTGCAATAATTATTTTGTGAAGTATAGAAAGCCCAACTCTATTTATCCCCTATTTATACCCACCGGTATTTTATCACCTACCTAGACTCAATATATTTTCATATTTTTTTTAACGTCCGACTGTTATGCAATTACTGCTAATGCAGACGGTGAAGGATGAAATTATTTTTGTAACGTATGAAAATATGCCGTGCCTGAATGGGATTCGAACCCAAGACCGCATGATGCGAGGCGAGTACGTTACCAACTACGCCAATGCGGCCGGAATATAATTTTTTGTAACGTATGAAAATATGCCGTGCCTGAGTGGGATATATTGTTTATAGGTCCGTAACGAAGTTATTTCAATTTTATTCACGTACTCGTATAATGATTCGCTCAAGTTATTCCTTATACAGGCCCAGGCCCACTCGTATTCTAGTCTCCAAATTTCACCTCATCATCGAACCAACAATATGAAATGTATTATTCATTTAAAGAACTAGGGGGGGGGGGCTGTACCAGATTAGTGTCAGGTGAACCATCACCTCGGAGTACCGGCTGCTACTTACTTCAGTGATAGGAAATTGGGAGCAGTAAACATTTCCAATAGGCCTACCACCAGCAGCAGCAGCAGCAACTTTCTGAAACAGGCTTGAGGAGTTATGGGGGGATCCCCTCGTCCCACTCAATCACCGTTCTTATCTATTCCGTGGCAAAGTTAAATGACCTTAAGTTCTTTAAAATTAATTGTGAAATTTTACAGCGCCGACAACTCCATCTTAACGTAGCGTAAATCCATTTTAGTTGACAAAGGCATGATGCAGTCAGACTTGGATATCGTGCGTAATAAAGTATTTTCACAGCGTAAATAATTCAGGGTAACAAAATCGATAGTTTTAAAAATTCAAAACTGAAAATACATATTCATAATGGTAGAAACAGAATTATTTGTCACAGATTCGAATTTTCACAGTTAGACAAAGTATGTGAATGCGTGAACGTATGCACTATTCGAACAACGTGAAATATCTCGGCTTGTATTTTTACTCTGATATAGGGATATTCTTGCCCATAACAGACAGGTGGAGTGTCAAATTATTTACGCTCAATTTCGTTCGTTACGGGGCTAAAATAAATAGTTCTGTTTCTTATCACATGGCCAGCCAATTAAATGACTGAATCATTTAAGAGCAAAAGAGGTAGAGGTGTAAAAGACACTAATCAGAGTTATCTCCTCTGAAAGTAATGAATTTCATTATACTCTGTGGTGAATGAAGTAAAGGTGTCATTTGCAGAGTGGTCAATATGTGCTTTTCAGAGGGCCCGGCATGCTGATAAGCGTACTTTTCCACTCAGTGAAAAGGCATCGTAAACCACCTCACTCCTCGTTTTACTTAGTAAAACCTACAGGTTCAAACCAGCTTTTCGGCTGATGACCTACACAATATAGGATAATTATTGGTAGGTAGGCACCTACACCTACACCTACGGAAAGCGTTAACTGTTTTATGATACAGATTCTGCCGATTTAGTCCCTTCACTCCATTTGGTCAGATATGGGTGAACAGCCCGTCGCTTTCCTTCTAAATAAAGGCTATACTGATTCCTTTAATAAAACACGTAGAAAGATTACACAAACGTTTTATTTTGTCGGCGAAGCTAGTAGGGCCTGTCACATTCGATTATTTTCTTTTCATGCTCCTTTAAGATGTCCTTTAAGATGGAAATATGTCCAGATTAAACGTTTACTGCCGCTGGTGACTTAATCGACTGAACAAACCCATCAAATCACTTTTGTAACCAATACTGAACATTAGTGTTAAAAGGCCTACTTAACGTGTTAAACGAAAAAATCTCTTATATAAGTTAATTTTTAACTTTTGTAAAATCGTAAAAAGTAAAAATTATTTTTGATCGCGTTATGATTATACACCAAAGTCTTCTGATACATTTCTGCGCCGCAAGATCGATTTTGTTTTATCGACCGACTGCTCTGAAATTACTGCTAATGCAGACGGTGAAGGATGAAATGATTTTTGTAACGTATGAAAATATGCCGTGCCTGAATGGGATTCAAATTCAAGACTGCATGATGAGAGGCGAGTACGTTACCAACTACGCCAATGCGGCCGGAAAAATTCCAAGTTGAATGGACATCGCAATGGACATGCAACGAGAAAACATTACTGATATTTGAACCGATCTTAAGCCACCGAAAGTGAAGTGAAGTGAAGTACTGAAGGACATTTTGACAGGCCTCGTCTATTCAAACCTGCGGCATCTACCTAACGACCAAGTTTTAAGTCAGTAGCTTAACATTTTTCAGAATGCTCGACAAAGTCCGAAACTTTTACTTGCAGCTGAAGACTCAAGTGATAGCCTATTTGCAGAGGTAATACCGGCACACTTCAATTAAGCAAACGCACGTTTCTAAAAAATATTCGCCGCTTTCAATGATATTTTACGAAAACGTTACTAAATTTTCACTCGTTACGTCGGTGACAAAGTGAGCATTTTTAAAACTTAACTTCATAACTTACTAACTTTACTTACTAAGTAACTTACTAACTTTAGCTATGGATTTACCAAATTTCTTATAAAAGATAAAACTGGAATCATTTTATAAAAGTTTCTGGAGGTCAACCCAACTCTGAAAATTAATGTGTTTTTATTCATGGTAGTGTCCCATACACACACTTCTTGATAGAGCATAAAAAATGCATTGAAAAAAAAATGACTTTGATTTGGGTTTACCAGTGCGCGGTAAAACATGAACACAAGTTGGACATGTTTTTTATTTAAAATTGTAACGGCCTATATGGTGAACGTGATCTTGGTGCACGTGAGGCCTATCGATGAGCAATTGGTCTACAGTCTACTGTTTGTGTAACCTATGAGCTTTCAATTTGTTCACAACTGTGACAAAGGCATATTTGTATGCTCTGTTTATATAGAGTCGTGTAAATACGCAAGTATGCAACTTTCAGTTTGAAGTATTTTGTCAACATAAAGAGAAAGTTGATGCGTTTGCTTATTCGCACCGACGATCATAAAGAAATGATCTGTTTTGGGCATACGCTGTAGGCTGTAGGCTGTAGGCTGTTTGTTTACAGCAGTCTTCATAACAAAAAATAATTAATGGCGGTGACTAATATCTCGGATTCTTAGGTGGGTATGACAAGTGACGATAGTCGTGAGAGGAAAGTCGCGACATAGGATATTGTTATGGGCGTACGGAACTCATGAAAAAGGTGAACGGGTGGAATTTTGGACAAGTGACTTTTGGATTAAACGAGGTCATGTAAAACAAATACACATCAACTGACAATATAAATTTTATTACGCTAAACATAATTTACGAAAAATGATAAATTAATATTTGGGATGCTTGGTTGGCGTTGGGTAGCTAATTTTAACCGCATTTTTTACTTTCACAGCATTTATTTTAATGTTATCCGGTAGTACTTTTCTAGACATGAAAAGCCGCCGGTAGATTATTTCTGTACGAAACGGCTCTACGGCCCACTCACACAATCATAAACCGGATATCAAACAGGAAAATCCCGATCGGCTATCGTCAGAGACGAGAGACTGGCTGTCGGAATTCAGTCGTGATTTATTCGGATCACTTTGAGAATTTGAAATTATCAAAATGCAGAACCGATGTCCGTAATGAAATCAATTCAGTTTTTTCGATAATCCGAATACAGAAATGGCCAACCGAATACAGAACAGACATCATGTGGTATGTAAACGGCTGCCGCCGCCGTGTCAGCCCTGAAATGATCGCTAACCGCATACAGACGCTTATTCACCGTCATTTCACAAATCATTTCACTTTAACAGTCGGTGCTGTAAGAGGCTGTCAGGGCTTTAGGGGATATTTATATGAGACGAATGCAAATGAGATTAAAAGAGAAACCCAACGCCAATCTTTCGTTATACACTTATACACAACGTGACTGATATACGGATGTCCAGTAAGCGAAAAACAGCAAGTAGGCTCCAAATTCTAGCAAGAAATGAAGAAACAGATTCACAAATATCTCGCTTCGCTTCGTTTTTCTTATCGTCCGCCTGTGTGTCTCATGTGCTTCACGATGAAACTCAACATCTCAAGGTCGAGATCGTAATAAAGTCTAGCCGAGATAGCCTATTCTAGTAACACCTGAAAATGCCCACCTTGTTGTCGTCATCCGCAGAACATCGCCCTTTGTCACACAAAGCGATACTTTCCGGTCCGAGTCTTATCACCAATTCACCCATATAAACTTTTCTACTTTAAACGACTTAAAAATATCATCGATCGGTTCAGAGAAAATTCAGAGCCGAGCAGATTTACAAAGAACAGAAATGCTATTATCATTTCGACTCCATATTTTCTTTGAATCTATAGTTAATTTTCTTAAGTTCCGCTCGCTGATCGTTTGTTTATCGCTTATAATCGGATCGGAATCGGGTGTGATTCTGTTGAAAATAAAGTCACATTTAAGAAGCGAATGTCTCTCGAGGCTAAAACCTGACAAGACATCGAGAGTAGAGAACAAAATCGGTCTCGTAGAGAATGTGGATGATAGGTCGGAACAATCGATCGTCGAGATATTGAATTTCATGGACAACTTTCAGGCACACAATCGAAATGAAAAACGAGGCGAAATTGGATATCATACCACGAAAATTGTCCTGTGTATTTTCATGTGTAGAGCCGCTTCCAAAAATTTGGCATCTTGGACATCCGTATGTACTGCATACAATCTGACAATTGTTTAAACTGAAAGTTATGTTAATTTACAAGGAAATGATTGTTACAGGAGGCTTGTAGTCTTATCGGCTATAACACCAGGTAAAAACGCTCTAGCCTACGACAGCTAGCCTATAGATAAGGTTATATTACATGTCACATGTAGTAGTAGTAGTAGTAGTAGTAGTAGTAGTAGTAGTAGTAGTAGTAATTACAATATAATTTACACATGTACTATATGTATATGTATATGTATTTGTAGCCCTATATAGGAACCGCTTCCAAATCACAAGATCAACCGATTCTATGTGATCGGTATCAAGTCGATTCGACAACGTCCGACCGAATCTAAATCTGTATTTTTTACAAAAACACAATAATCGATGTTTGCGTTGTGTAGTCATGCAGCTCCGTTTCCAAAATTTCTACATAATCTCGGCTATAGTTTATTTATTTCTATTATTTAGACGTACAGAACATTTTACAAAATTGATCGATTATTGAAATCGTCCGGCTTTATGAATTGGAGCTTTTGAACCCTGTTTACCAGCAAAATTGTCTCAGTTTATTTAATTATACAATAGGGCCTATTTACTTTAAAATTGTCTCTAGGAATAGAACCATCGTAGATCGCGTCCGCACAAAATAGTAATTATTAAAACTATGAAAAACAGAACACTTTACATACTCCTCGTATGACTTATTTTAATGTGTACGACGATATTACGCAGCAGTATCACTTTTATTTACTCTTCTTCTTTTACCTCTGCGTCACTTTTTGCTCTTCTTGAAGAAATCTCTTCTCTTCTACGTTAAAGTTAATTAGTATTTTGTATCGGCGCTGCTTCGGTTCGACGTATTTACATAGTAGTTTATATTGAAGGTCAGCCTTACGTTAGACGGCGGGCCAGACCCTGAAACAAAATATATCATACTTAGAGTACAACACACACAACACATTTTTATTATATAGGCCTACTAATTGTAGATGCTGTTTAAATAATCATGATATTAATTTGTTTCCCAAAAAACCGTTTTTACGTATAAATAAGTTGACACTACATTGCATTTACTTATAGGCTACATTCATCTACTTTTTAAATGTATGCAAGAGGTGCGACATTAACCTCTCTAATAACGGTTTTCCATATCCTACGTCTTAGCATAGATCGACAGACTGCAATTTACTAATAACTTAGAGAACTTTGTAAATTAAATAATAGCAGAAAAATTCAACTTGATTTATTTCATGATTTATGTAAGCTTTTCACCTTGTCCCGAACTATTTACTGATAAGAAAACTGAGGCCTGTGGTGTTTAAAGTGCAGCTCTTGACTGGATCGTATTCTATTTATAGCGATAAAGAACAATCCGTAGAATTGTCATACCAACACAACAAAGTTAAAACAATATATAAATCTTTTTCCTATCAATTAAAAAGAGGAGTCCCATACGGTAGAATTTCAGGGCTCTTGCTACTTTAAATAAAAATTTCCCTAACTTTCTTGCCTCATTTAGAGATAGTATATTATTTGCTGGCGATGTGCAGTATCACTCGAGGATAAAAGCTATGAACAAGGTTTAAGTAAATCTCAAGAAGTTTTAATTCGCAGGCCCATCTGTGTCGATAGAGGCCATGGTGATTTCGAGGAAGCCTCCATGGGATCATACGATATAGTAGCTTCGGGAGGGAAGAACAAGCTAGGGCGATGATAAAGAGAAATGTTGAAGGCGACTACTCGGCGGCAGGTGGCAAAGGAGATGGAGTGGAGCTAGGGTCGGGTAGTGGAAGAGGAGGAAATACGGTAATACGAATCACCAACTAATGCAATAGCAAAATGTCGACTATGCGACAGCAAAGAAAAAGAGACCGTTGAGCTTATTATCGTTGAGAGATTTTCTTACCGTTTACACTTAACTATGGAGACAAGTGAAAACATAAACATAAAAACCCAACTTTAGACATGGATAGACAACTTTTGACGTGGAGTCCAGACAGCGACAGTGGAGGTGCAGCGATATTGCCAGATAAGAACTGGAAATTAATCGCTCTTTTATCAAAGAAAATAATTCAGACACTGAACCGAGAATTGCGAGGAGACAACCGGAGATAAGACGAACCGCCCTATCTCACCCTAAATAAATCTTCAACTAACCTACTGTATCTACCATAGGCCTACCATAGGTCTACTCATATTTACCTATCCAATAACACATGCTAGCCAACCCAAACAAATAAAAAACACAATCTTCAGCTGATGACGAAAGAGATGAATGGAAGTGAGACTGGTTGGTGGGAAGGTGGTTGATGAAGGGAGGGGTATGAGGCTAAAATTACTTTCCAAACCCGCTCACTGTATGCTGAATTTGAACCCTCCATTGCCCGTGCAGTATTTTATATTAACAGTTTAAAGGGAAATAGGGGGGGGGTTCTGGAGTTCGGATCAATTGGCTAGGAGGGAGGGGTTCGGTTCGGTTGGTAGGCGGTGGCGGTGGCGGCTTGCGACTTCCTTGGGACTGGACGAGGACGCCTCAACTGAGTCCTACACGATTCCTCCATCGTTGGGGAGCGTGAGTTTTTCTCGCTGCCTCGGATAAAAATAAAAAAGAAGCCTAAAATAAGCTTATAGATTGGGTGCACGAACATAACCTAGTTCTCAATTCGGATAACTGTGGCCATGTCGTAAGCAAACAGATAGGCCTAACAAAAGTCAGCATATTTTCATTAACGTATCAGCAGTATCATAGGCCTATCTATTGTAAGAAACAGAAAACTGGGACAGCCACATCGAACTTGTTTGCTACTGCTACGCCTTGAAACGCTAACAAGATACTAAGCATAACAACATTTTTAAATATTTTTTATGCTTAGAGTGTAGCCTATAGTGTTTATATGCTCACATTTAAAATACAACGTAATAACCCTATGTTGGCGATCTCTGAGTAAAGCAGATACCATCTTCAGGATGCAGAATTGGGCTGTTGGGGCCATCATAGGATCAAAGTCACGATTCTTGTACCTAAGCCTTTTTTTACTTTCTCTTGCCTATATGAATACATAGGAAGGAAAGTATTGTTTTCATGTAGATTTTAAGAAATCGAGTTTTCACCGGATTTACACGTTTTCAGACCCCCTTAACTCAACAAACATGTTTTTAGCGATTAGTCTGTGTGTATGTGTGTATGTGAATATCTCAAGAACGGAACATCATACGAACTTGAAACTTGAAACTTAAGTTAGATGCCACTAGAGGACCCGACACGAACATTTTCATCAAAATCGGTCAACCGGAAGTAGTACTGTATTCGTGTCATTTTTCACTTTTTACCGATTTTCTGAAAAAACGGCTCTTACGATTTTTTAAAAATCGCCTCATTTACTACATTTTTTATGCTTTACAAGATAGGGTAGGCGTCATGTCTGCTAAAATTCTTTAGGAGGTTTTTACGTAAATATTTTTTTTTAAGATTGCAACGTTAAGATGCATTTTAGCGCAAAAATGTATATAATTAAAGTCGTAGAGAATTTAAAATCCTACAACTTTTAATTTAACCGTTTTTTTGTATAACGCTTAGTTTAGCGGTAATTAGCGATTTTCAGGTTTTTTCTCACGAAAACGTGTAAAAATATATTTGATTTTACGATTCAGCCTTAGTATGCATTTTACGACAAAGGTGTATTATATAATCAAATTTATAGGAAATTAAAAGATTTACAACTTTTATTTAAGCATTTTTTTTTCTACAGAGCCTAGTTTAGCGCGAAAGAGTTATTTTCCATATTTTTAAGCCAAACTGAGATTGATTTTCATTTTGCGTCTTCACTCATGATTAAAATAAGGTTAGTTTTTTGTTTATTTCTAATATTTTATCTTAGCTTTCTGAGGTTAGTTTTTTGTTTATTTCTAATATTTTATTACTAATGTTAGGTTATATTGTTCATTACTTGCACTGGCAAGAGAAAGTCGTGTGAGTGTTTCACACCAGATTTTTGAAAGAACTAAATATGCTAACGTTTCTATGCATTTACATTTTCATGAGAGTGTATTATTTCTGAGTAGGAAAAAGATGTATTCTTAAAAATGAAAGATATCCACTCGTACCCGCCAGACACGAAAATTCTTTTAAAATTATAGCTACCACCAAGTAGGCCTACCAGATACGAAGAAGTAGCCTACCATCGGCCTAGTCTACCTACTCATTTGAAACATCTTCCGCTTTAATACTTCAAAAATTAACTCAAATAGTTTCTACTACGAAAATTGTTTACAATATTTATGAATATTATTATTTTATTATTTATTTATTTATTTTAATATTATTTATTGTTAACAGTTAACAGATTATTGTTTAACAGTTGAACCCGGTTTTCAAAAGTTTACTTCAGTAGATAATATAAAACAATAAATAATTTTTTTGCCAGACGTTAAACAAAAAAAAAAAATTTATTGTTTTATAATATCCACTGAAGTAGGCCTAAACTTTTGAAAACTGGGTTCAACTGTTTGATTCGAGTGTAGGACCAACATGTTGGTAGTAAGTTTGTGGAAATGAAGAAGTTGCTATCTCGTATAATTAAAAACACAACAACTTTCTTGGTATACTTTCTACTGTATTTTATATGAAGTTATTTTTATTATACTTTTTTAAATTTAATGTAAAGAAATTATCAATTTATGGACAAAAATATGTATCAAATTATGTTCAAATCGTTCTGTTACGAAATTATTTTTTACCTGTTCTGATTTGTTGTTTGTTAATAAAAGTGGAAACGGTCCAATAGACAATAATAAGTAGGTTAGTGAACATGGACATTGTACACCATTAAATATCAATTTGCAATCAATCAGTTAAGAATAATGTTTGGCTACCCCGGTCAAGGTTCTCAAACAGTTTTCCTCGGCCTCTCCAAGCGAATGCCTGCCGGTCTGCCTCCTTTCAGCAGCGTTCCCTGCCTATCCCTTTTCCTATCCCAAAAATGTTTGACTTGTCACATGTACATAGGCCTGTATTGTATAGCTTATTATTTTACGTGATATCGCAGTTTATTTATTACGTGAATTTAATGGCTCTTTTCTAAACGGAAGATCGTCTAGAATCAAGTATCAGGATGTGAGCTGACGGATTTAAAAGCGTAATACACGTACTCCTTAACGTACTGCCTATTTCTGTTATTCAGCTTTAAACTTTACACTGTTTCATAATTTTGAGAATGCCGGGTTCTATAGTTTGGGCGTTTTTTGTATTTCCGTATACAGAAAACAAATGCTTGTTTCTTGTACTGTCGGCTAATTGTGAATCCGTTCCGGAAAATGTACTCCATTTTTATGGCCTGTAGTCTATAATTATTAAAAATCATTAAATTAAAAATCCTTTCTCAGAAGAATAAAGAGGGTTGCTTGGTTGATAACTTGAGAGGGTCTAAATAAGAGAGACAAGTAGCCTACCACCGCCCCATGCCTGTATGCCTGTATGCCTGTATGCCTTACCTGATTACTCAATGGATAGTTGTAAAATGAAGTTACGTAGTTATGAAGTGGAATATTAAGAAGAACATTACTGACAAATTGGAAGCTTTTAAGGTGGAGCTGGGAGGATTGTCTCACGAAGAGCGTTCTCAGAATGATGGAGATGAAGTAAGAGGTTGTAACAACCATGAAAATTCCAGCCATCCTCAATTCTTGCAATCAAGTTCCAGGCTTGGGTCATGATGAGAGAGAAGTACAGTTACTAGACGTAATAATTTTTGGGGAAATTAGGGTAAGAGAGGTCGTGGTAGAAGACGCATGTCCTGGACTAAACAATTTGGCAACGTAGTTCAGGTGCAGTGCCACTCACTTATCTAGAGCTGCAGCATCTAAACTCATTATTGCCAAGATGATCGCCGACCTTCGTGGAGGAGACGGTACGTAGCATAAAGCAGAGAGTTATTCACTTTATTTGATCAAATACTCCACTCAACTTCTTAAAAATATAGATTAGTTTTCTCATTCTTCGAAATCCCAGTGAACGAGAGGATTCTCGTTCTCAGGATATTCAAAAAAACAGGCAAAAATTTTGAATCAAGGCATGTATGTTTTGGGATTTTGAATTGTTCACGAAAACAGAGACGATAAAGTGTTTTGGAAGTTCGTTGTTAGTAGGTCTGTATGAAGCCAAGTCTTAACGATTTTCAACCCTTTATCAGCCTTCACGCTCGTTTGAACCTGATCCTATCCTGAGAATATCAACACTGTATCATCTGCGAAGCTAACAATTTTTATGATGGATCAAGAATAGGATCGGTCCAAGTACTGCCCCTTGTATGATTTCATATTTTTTCACTTAATTTTCCATTTTTCATTTTTTCTTTGCTCGACCGTGTCATGAATTCGTTGTTCAGCAAACGATTGGTTTATTAGAGTAGAAAGAGAAAGAGAGAAAGAGAGAGAAATATTACACAAGCAAACCTGAGCTCGTTTACCGGCTCCATAATCTGAGTTACTAAATTTCTTGTAGTTGTGAAAAAATTTATAGGTGTACCTTTATTTTAGATTTGTTTTCTTTTAACAGTTAATGACACCAATACAGTAGTGGTAAAAACAGTACCGTAATAAACGAACAAATAATTTACCTTAAACATGGAAAACCACAGTCAGGTAGATTCATGTTTTTGCCAAAATGTTGAGGTATATACCTATTATTGTAAATTAATAGATGAATAGATTAGCAAGGTATTTTTTTATAGTATGGGCAACTAAATAAATCAATTGACGCTCAGTAAGTGCTTGGAGGATTGGCATCAGATCTCCGACAGAATTTGTAAAAATGGCTTTCCCTACTGTTAAGGTTTCCGTTTGCTTTCCATCAAGTGAATAGTAGGAACAATTTTGTCACCACTGAAAACCTTAGCCGTTAAATAAATCAACAATTTTTATGCAGTTTTAAATGAATAATTTTAAGCACAAAGTTGTTCTACTTTTACGTTTTTTAACTTTCATCTACACTTAACCGTAAAACGCTGTAATTTTGAAAATCGTCTATTCTTCTTAAGTTAAGCAAATGCTAGCAACAAGAGATGGTACGTTTACTAACGTGCGTGTAGGCCTACATAAATTTGTCCATTTACTTTATAAAATCAAGTGCATGATTTTTACTAAAAATATCGCCGATTGTTCCAGAAACAACCTAAACGAAAGGCAGTACAGACAGTAGAGCGTCAGACGCACGTGAATCTGGCTATCTACCAAAATGTACTGCGTCGTTCACTCCACAGGCGTGCATTTGTTTTCGTACGGTCCTCTATTATGCACTAACAATTACTCATAGGGGATGATCGTTTGGTCAATTAATTAGCCTACAAGAGTCGGTAAGCAATGGTGGTCGAACTGTTTCACTTTTTCGATGGCAAAATCGCTCTGAATACGAACGATTGTACAATTAGTCGGTGAATCGACTAGGTGGCTAGATTTCGCGGTAGTCGCTTGTTTACGCGTAACATTTGTGAACAATAGCCATCATCACCCGAGACACTTTCTTCCAAAAACTGGCAAAGGACCTTCTAATTTGGAAGTGATTAGGCGATTGTATTTATCCAATTTAATGTTGTGTATAAATGTTAACGACTGGTTGTATGCGATTAAAAACCACATTTTAATGAGTTATTACAAGTAAATTGTAGGCCTACCGAACGCCGCCTAATTTATTTCATTTTCAACATTGCTTTGTTTGAGCCGATATGAAGAAGTACAGCAGGCGCTACTTTCTTATAAGTTTATTAAGAAATATGTACGTTTTATTCAGTGGATGTTCAGTCAGGTTTATGCATGAAACGAAATCCTAGCTGCAATTTTGTGAAACGAAAATGCTTCTGCGGGTGTTGATGGTGGCGATGTATCCAACGGACGAGCCTACGACCAAATTCGTCTATATAGGCCTACTCGCTTTACCCGTCCGTGCTTTTTTGTTACGTTGGTTTTTACAGTTATAAAACGCCACGAGAACAAGGGCGAGCATCGGAAGGAGAGTATTGTTCGAGAGAGATCTTCGTACACACGATGTAGGCCTAATAATAACAGCTTGGGTAATCACCACTGTCCACACTATACTTCTTATGTTAGGAGGATTCAAGGATAGGCTACCCCTACCGCAGCAGCACTTTATATTGGGTGCCAACCTAGAGGGAAGCAACTGAGCAGATGAATATTGCTCGAGGTAGTCTCTCTCGCTTTTAAGTTAACGGTGCTCAACTCAGCGGAATGTCTAAAAATATTCCTGTTAGCAAAGGAGTTTTGCGACTTCTTACATAGGGCCGAACGTTGTAAAATGACATAACTTTAACGGGACGCATATCGTCCTTTCTATGCCTCCTCTCTGGTTGTGTACGAATAGGCTTTGGTGACACTCAACAAAGCCAATGCGATAAAGAACGGTCTTACACCGATTGTGGCAAGTGGATGGCTGAATGAACTCATCATTCACATTTCCAGGTAAACAGCCTGAGAAAGTGGTAGCGGATATCACCCGCATTCGGACTCAGGTTTTGGGGGAGTGCGATTAAGGAATCCGGTACATGTCTCAGCTAAGTGTCCTATCTTTGATAATGTCGCTGCCGCTATTATAAGTAGCAGCGATGAGTCAGAGGGTACAACCGGCGAGGCTTGATGTGTTTCACATCGCACCACAGTAACTGTATTTTTATTTAAAGGTTTTATCAGGAATACCGTTTGATGAACGAGTAAAATATTCTGTAACACTCTCGTACAAAAAGTTATTTAACTAAAGACGCGCTCCAAAATTTCTCAACTAAAGCCGTCGCTTTGTAACAGTGCCGGGATGCGAAAAAAAATGTGTCATGCTGATCTTCTGTTTACCGACTTATTGTCGAAACCGTAAGGTCGGGTTTAAGTTGCTGAAAGGAAGATAGACAATGTCTTTCAATTAAGCTATAAATTAGACGCTCTCTATCTGTAGCCAACTCTTTTACCAGAACAAACTCACCCAGTTCTAATCGTTCTTAAACACTAAAATTTCTCGCAGCTTTGTATCGTAAAACAACCATTCTCCTTTTAAACAATTTAAACAGTATTACAATTTTAATTCCGAGTCGAGCTCACCTCCGCTTCCTCTTCGCATATTAGCCTACTCCGATCTGCTTGATCACGCATTCGAAGACGTGAACACGTCCATATCCGGTACACCTATACGCCTGTGTCAAGTTATCGTTTGATAAATCTGAGAGCACAGACGAAGATAGCGGTCGTTGTAAATTATTGATCCTTCGTTGTAACGGTCAAAATATTCGAGAATTTAGGCTTTAGACGGAGAATTTATAATTCAGACTCCAAAGAATAAGGCCAAATCATTTTTAAACTTTTTCTGTTTTACTCTCTCATCATCCGATCCACTTCAATCGGCAATAATTGTCTTGGAAAAGTCGAGGAAGTCATGAAGTTGGAATTTATCACTGATAGTGATAATTACGATTAGGCTTAATAACTGTTATAACGCAATGTGGCAATGTGGGATGGCCTACTCTATTTGTACCAGTGATAAGAGAGACAAGAAGAGGCAGGCGTCTTGCATTTAATGACTCCACCGTAGCGCTTCCGTAATAGTGCATCGATTAGCATCGCTAGTGAAATTTGGGAACAATCCGGCTGATCGGCTGTTCATTTGTTAAATACTTAAGTGAGGTACGCACTCAATAGATTTAGCGCTTTAAGAAGAACGCCCCATCTTTTACGTCGACTAGAGTAGCCTACACCACGGCTGACAATTCAAGCGATATGAAAATGTTCACCGCAATCGTTGATGCAGTCGGCACGACCATAGATAACTAGACAGAGAAAATGAATGATTTGTTAAACATGATCGATCCCTTCCGCCCATCACATAGACCGACGCAGTTGACCCGATAATGCTTCCGAGTTTAATAAAAGCATCCAAGATGGAAAGAATGAGACAGATCTGGTGTCATTTCACACCGTCACGGTCACCCGCGAACTCAACGTTATGGATTTCACCGCCGCCGGACATCATCACACCTTGCGGTGAATGTAGTAGTGGGCCGCTTTTCATTTGCGAACGGGGAAAAAGTTAATTCCCCGTTCCGTTTCGACAATAACAGTCACAGCCGCCGGTGTGTCCCAGTGGCAACTTCAGTTCTCCTTTTACACTGCATAACTTGAATGAATTTAGAAGATTACCGGGTCTGTGAATGGGCAGTTAATAAGCAAGCCTAAATGGCTGAAGGTTATGAGTTTCTAATTGAACACTCCAGTCAATCGGAGTAGCAACATTATTAGAGAAAAGCCTAATTAGTGTGCTAATTAAGCTGCGCATAATTGCAACGTATTTACTTGGAGACTAGAACAGCGGTTTGATGAATATATTAATTATAAGAAGAGATAAATGTTAATATAGGCCAATAAATTGAGGCGGAACAAGGTAACGAGTAACGCAACAAGTTTAGCATTTAGTGCGATGTGTTAGTGGTGGTGATGGTGCGATGTTAGAACACCGGACACACATGAAACAATGTTTTCCCGCTTATTTCCATACAATGGATACACAACTATTGTACCGTTGTGGTGTTGGGAACGGCAATGTGGGATGGCCTACTCTGTTTGTACCAGTGATAAGAGAGATAAGAGGCAGGCGTCTTACATTTAATGACTCCGCCGTAACGCTTCCGTAAATATTGCATCGTTTCATAATTATTCGATTTTAGTGCCGCTAATCGGCCACGTAAACGTACGATGCAATAAATTTTATAATCGTTAGATTTAATTAACAAATTTTAATTAGCGAAAGCAATTAAGGTAATTAATTACCGCGCTTCAGTATCAATTATCTTTCATTTCAATGGCGCACGGCATTGTACCCAGTCATACAGCCTATAAAGGCCGGCCGGCCGGCCGTCGACGCTACTGCATAATCGGCTGGTATTGCCAGAGGTCCCGCTTCGATCCCCTGGTCGACTGAATCGGCATCGACAGCTCGGCCATCAACAACTTCTGCGGGTCATCGATAGGTGCGATCCACCCACAACTTTAAACCCATCCCGAGACCTTCTACTTTGCAGTCCACCACGCTGACCACTGTCCACGAAGGAAGCTTTGTATAAAATTATTTCACATGAGTATTACCGTCCTAAAAAACAAAGAGGTGTTATGTCGGAGTAATATACTTGCATCTTTTAGGACGTATTTTCGGAGCGCTCGAGGCAAGCACCTGCCAGCGCACCAGCTACACTAATTTATAGATACGCATGGGGCCTATCTATAAATGTAGACTGCACAAACGTACCGGCGGCGAATTCTGCACGGAGGGGTCGCGTAAAAATTCACTTTTAAATAACTATTAGGGCTTACTCTTAGAATCTAATGATGATTTTATTTATAGAATGTTTACACTGTAACACTACACATTACATAATACTGTATTAGGGCTACATTATGAATAATATTATCCAACGGATCCATCAGAACAGCTTTTTTAACGATTTCATGTAGCCCCTACTTCATATCCACCAATTATTGGCAAGAGAAGCTCCTATTTACGCATACAACTAGGCCTACTTAACTTATTCTCCCGGAACCACACACCTTACGCCCTAAAAATATACCGGATATCTACCTTGAGGCATAAAAAGCGGTGAATTTGTGTAGTCGCCTCGTTTACTGATCCCATGTTCTGTGTTTACTTATAGGCCTACCTATCTATAGACGGTCTGTCTATAGCTTAATGGCCTCCGGCAGAGAGGACCAATGTGCCGATTGTAAAACAATTTCACAAAACATATATTCTTTTTTTTTAAGAAACTGAAACTTGTCGGAAATGACGTATTT
Organism: Catonia carolina; assembly: GCA_035578175.1. Taxonomy (NCBI): domain Eukaryota; kingdom Metazoa; phylum Arthropoda; class Insecta; order Hemiptera; family Achilidae; genus Catonia; species Catonia carolina. Next base: position 17,706,165 of record JAQMRL010000001.1, on the reverse strand, counting down.
TTATAAAACAAACTGTTTCTCATGTTGTTTTTACATATAAAATTATTTCGAAAAACAGTCGCTTTAAGAGATAATGTAAAATTTATTAAAGGTTTTGTTTTCAAAGAAAAAAGCGTAGTTTTCAAATACATTGATTTGTTCAACTACATTAAATGATTTTTTTCACTAAAATTTATTAAAATGATTCTCGTTATTTGATTTCCTAAATGTGTACAGTTATTTTTAAGACCGAAAAGTTTCTCGCATGCTGACTTTTTTATGTCGTGTTTCGCGATTTTACAAAAATTTAATTACGATAATACCTCGTAACTTAAAAAGTAATGACTTTCTGTTAAATTTTATTGCAACACCGTTTTTCATAATTAAACTTATTACAGAACAAACCGACCAAATAGGCCTATTATGTGAACCTGTGAAATAGTTGTTGAAGAACGACGATGTATTTGAAAAAATACGCTTTTCTCCTCAAAAAACAAAACTTTCAATAAATTACACATTTTCTTATTAAGCGCGTTTTCGAAATAATTTTATAGAACGGAAACATGCGAAATACTTTGTTTTGTACAAATACGTAATTTCTACCAAGTTTCAGCGACTTAAAAAAATTATAAATGTTTTGTGAAATGGTTGACAATCCGCATTTTGCTCCTCTCTGCCGGAGGCTAACAAGTTACAGACAGGCAGTACGCCTATGTAGCCTTCTCATAATTTAAACGCTCGATTTTATCACTGAAAAAACACGTTTTCAGGTCCCCTGAGCTCAAAAAAATGTTTTTAACGATCGGTATCTGTGTGTCTCAGTGCATGTGTAGGCCTAATAACAAAATAACTCAAAAATGGAAAATAGTAGGCTTACCAAGTCGCAACTCGGAACTTTACTTAGGTAGCCCTACCACAAAGAGATGAACATTTTCATCAAAATCGGTCACTGGGAAGTAGAAGTTCATTCGTGCAATCTTTCACTCTTTTGTAATTTCTCACGAACGGCTCCTACGATTTTGGTTAAAATCAGCTCACAACTAATACTTGACACTTGTTCTCTACGGGATGGGGTAAACGGCATGTGCGGGAGGGGGCAGTTCACAGGGCAAAGGCGTAGGCTACATAATCAAAGTTGTAGAAACTTTAAGAAACCCGCTAGTTTTATTACAACCAGGTTTTTTCTACAGAGCTTAGTTGAGAGCCAATGATTGATTTTCTATATTTTTCTCAGTAAAATCGGTATAAATGTTTTCTAAACGGGATTGTTTTGTAACTTGATTAAACGGTTTTTTTAATAAAACTAGACGAAGAAATATGTGGTTCTGAATTTACAGTAGACCTACGTAGGCTTTAATGAATTTGGTTAAAGTAACAAATTCTTCAACATTAAAAACTTGCATTATTGTTCAAAGATTGTTTTCCAATCTTACTTTGCTTTGCGGCAGTTAGTAAGAATTTTACATAATTATAACGCTCATCAAAATTTGTACGTTTTTACATGGTTACGAGAAAATTGTGTGAGTATTTCACATCAGGTAAGAAAATTAAACATGTAGGTTATGGTTATTGCGATAATTTTTGTAAAGAAATGGGAAAAATATGAATATAGACTAACCTATATAACCTATAACTTACACTTCATTAATTATAGGCATATAGGCCTATTCACTTCTGAATTATTAACGAGGTGGGAAATAAATTCGGTTTCTTGTGTTCTAGATAGGGAAATCTACACGCTTAATTTTAAAACTCCACCACGTTCTGATGGTACAAAAATAATATTTACTTCAGTTAGTAGCTACACCTTTTTCACTCCTTGGACTGGAAAGCAATCGATTAAAATTCTTTATTTTATCTCAGGTGTCACTTAGTTAATACCCATCTGATTTTCAAGACTGCAGCTCTTTGGTGCTTTCACTCCCTTTCTTAGGTGTTAGGCGCGAGCGAACTAAATGTAGGGAATGCGTTCTGATTTCAGGTGTCTAGGTGTTCAGGTGCCTAGGTGCTGAGGTATTTAGGTAACGGGGAAGTTAAAGAATCAGCGTTTAGATTGATAGTTTAGGCGTACACATATTTGCTTGTCGAATGGTATTTTTTCTTCTAAATAGAAGGGATAAAGCTAGGCCTGTATGAAAAGCGGATTTAGTGTAAAATCTCGTAAATAGGCCTATAAGTATGGATAAGCGGAAGGCTGATGTAGGCTAGTATCTATACTTGGTCAACATCGTACTGATTTCGTTTCATTTTTTCTTGTGAAATCGGTAAACGGAATATTGAAATAAAATTTATATTTTTTTATGTCCGTTTCAGTTAATAAAGTAGGCCCTACATACGCCGTTCAGCCGTGAAATTTTCCTTTCGTTCCTCCAGCCGATTCCGGGACGGTTCCTTTGGTTCAATGTGCACGAACAGGCACCTTTCCATTCAGTGGCCCAATGCGTTACTTGTCGGCTCTAAAAATATATTTTATGTATCCTAAGTAAAAAATAACGATTCCATTGAACAAAATATGTAGGCCTACCCATAAAGAAATAGTCATAATATTGGGACTGGGAAATATTTTTGTTTTGTTGGCGTGGGTGATAAGTGTAGGACGCGAAGTATTGGATATAAGTAGGCTGTTACTCGGTCATCGGTTCACCTAATAGTTTTACAAGTGTGTTTATGTAAGTGTAGTAAGCCTATAGGCGTATATCGATCGGTTAATGTACGATGTTTAATTACCGTATGACTGCGCAGGGAATAATTTTAATAGGCGGATAAAAGGTAAAGTGTTGTTGCGATGTTCCGGTCTCAGCCGATAAATTCCTTTCTGGTGTGCCTGCAAACTGCAAACTGCAAACTGCAGTCGCATTGTGGACTGCATCGGGGCGACATGTGTCGGGCTCCGCATAAAAACAGGAATGCCTTGTCCGCTGCCGCGGAATGCTTTAATTGAAATATAACATAGTTTTTGAATATCTCGGCCCTTTGAGTCTCGCCGACGGTCAACAAACTCTTTTCTCTACTCAGAATTCTGAGCAGGCCGTTTTCTGTCGTGCAAACGGTTTACGTGCACCGACACAACGATACAAGCGAACGCGTTAAACGGCCGACTCGTTACACATAGGCCTAGTCTACACGTAGGCCTACCCTACGTTTTGAAAAAAAATGAAATACGACACAGTCTTGTCAAACAGATACGGATAAATATTTGATAAAATCCGAATAGTTTTCTGTTTTCCACTTTTTATTTTAAAACTGATTATAAGAAGAGATAGAGTGCGACCAACAATAGGATACCACAACACCATGCGTTCATTAATTTCGCAACCGTATCAAGCGAACCGGTGCTTACCTCCCTTCTCATTCTATCTTAAAACGTTTCCGTATCGTCTAAAATATACGCCTACCTGTATCGAAATAATTTAAATTAACTGTGTCCGCACTACCACCAGTTCTTTTATTTCGATGTCTTTAAAACAATTATGTTCCCGCGACAACTGTTTCCAAAACTGGAAAAATCTACAAACGTTGAACGGCAGGCTATTAATTAATTCGATCGCAACAAGACAACAGAGCAAATGAAATCTTTTAACCGTATTTGTTTCTCACACATAAAAGATAAATTTTAGAATAAGGAGCCAGTGGTAAGAAGTAGTGAGGCAGCCGAACCACTAGGCCTAAGTGGGTAAGAGCATAACACTTATAATTACCACTTCATTTTCACAGTTCACAACGGAGTCCACCTACAGTAGGTGGGCAAATTCAGAAGCACGTGAACGAATTTATTCGATCATAACCGTCAGAATAAAACAGAGCGTATAGCAACTGCAATAAACTTCAAATACTGCTCATTATTCAAGATTTTTATTGTGAAAGGTCCATTTCAGCGAGCGTACGATTGTGTAACCGTTTCCGATAGATATCTGCTATAAATTCAAAGCAACTGGTAACTTATACCCCGCAGACGTGAGACAAACTTGAAAAATGATCGCCATCAAACAGCGGTTGTCTAATGGCATAATTCACGCGTTAACTATTAGGTTTGAGGCCGAGACATCAGACTTGATAGTTGGTTTCCAAGGTACTCTTGAAACGGACTTTACTTAAATCTTCGCTTCCGTCTCGACAAACCTTACTGAAATAGAGGTTACTGATCCAAAAAATTAGAAAAACTAACGTAATGTAAGTGTTGTTGAATGTGCCGCAGCAAATATTAATTTGGTTAGTGTCAATAATTACTTCAGTAGCTGTTGTCGGTGTGCGTCGTGTTAGTTTCGATGACATTTATCGGCAGCAAGTTTTCGCTTCTACTGACCGATATACTATGATTTAAGTGGCCGACAGTAACGATCCGGTATGGTACCGTGGATAGTAAAGATCTAATGGCTTGTAAACAGAACGTTTACAATGTCAGATCGATTTGCGGATCTGATGCAGATAAATATCATCGAGCACACCGAACGACATCACTGATAATGGCAAAACATTGAAACATCTTATTGTACCTGTTTGTTGACTCACGTGAGAAGTCCAGCGGGAGTAGTGCCCTCTGTTTGGTACCACGAGTACTGGGGCATGTACTGTGGATGGTGCGGGTGATGGTGGGGATGATGATGGCCGGGAGTCGGCTTCATATCCCAGGCGACAAGGGGAGGTGAACCGCTGACCCCGTGCGGTGACATCTCACTAACTGGGGTCGAACTCGGTGTGGGGGTTCCATGTCCCTGGCCTCCGTGGCCGTGTCCGTGGGGCAGATAAGCACCACCAGGACTTGGCTGACTGCCGCTCGATGATCCGTTACCGTTTCCTTGTAGAATTCCAGCGGGCGGTTGGGGACTCGGTGGCTGAGGTTGGCCCTGAGGGGTGTGTGGAGCTGCTCCGCCCAACATATGCGGACCGGCAGCCGATCCACCTCCTGCTCCTTGCTGGGCCGCTTTCATCATTTTCTTGTATTTGCTCCGTCTATTTTGAAACCATATTTTCACCTGAAACACACACAAACGACACTATAATTAATCACTGTCACCTGTCGTCTGGAAAAATCGGTAGAGGTAAGCAACGGGCCAAATTGAAATGACGCTACTCGTAAACATTACAGGACGGCCGGGAACCCGAATGCGCGTCACCAACATACCGATCAAGTCCATTACAACAAAATAGTACCTATGTAATAAATGAATGTACTCGATGACCTCACGATTTCAAGGAGCCAATCTATAGCATATAACGTCGAATAACGTTTCTCAACTGAACATTTCGTACTTTCAATATAATAAAACTAAAAATGGTAACGTAGTATCGAGTTATAAAATACCAATCATTATAGGCCTGTAATAGCACACGTGAATGTTCCCTCTCGCCTACTCACTAGTTGCTCTTCCTCATACGTCATTCCGTGCTTATTCTCTATTCTCAGGGAAACCTCGATTTGAGAACCTGTGAATCCTCGGAATGCTCGATGAGCAACAACTTCTTCAATAAATACCTTACTTTACTTTCAAAGACCTAGTAGACCACTAAAATGTTGTACAATGTTTCTAACTTTTGTAATTTCTAACATCTAATGTTTCTATTTAGAAAGGCCAGCTGTAATCGAGGAACCGATGTACTCGTGAGGAGCAGAATTCAGATGACGTTTCGGAAACGTCAGGAGTTTCCTTCTTCATACATTCTATAAGTGTCATTTCACATAATTCCGCTACAGAAAAACATTTACATGAATCGTATAGAAATTAGCAGAAGCAAAGCGAGTACTTTTAATACTTGTGCCACAAGTAGACCTACCGACCCATTCATAACAACAATCAATGTTTCAAGTGGACTGTGTACAATGAACAAGTGTGTGTTAGGGCAGTGTAATATGTATTATGCATTCGGGCGCTAGGGTCGAGGTTAGGGACTGCGTTATTAGGTATCGCAGCGGGCGGCTCATAGTTTAAACTGAGTCCACTTGTCTACCTACCTACCACCCATTCTTATAAATACAACTGCTAATCTTTTGCTAATTAGTCCTACATATTTATAAATGGCCTACAATATTCGCATTCTTTCAGTAATTTTACAATCGTTTCCATGTCCATCAATCGGACAACACTGGTAACAGCGATAGGCCTAAGTTATAGAGAAAAGACGGACTCGCCGATCACCGCATGTAGGTCTCACCAAACAACTCGAGTAAACAGGAAACGTTCAACCAAGTTCAATGAGATCACAAAATTAATTGTGCGGCGAAAAATTTAGAAAATAAACTAGAATCTAGATAAGAAAGAGGATTGGTTTCCATTCAAAAATTTCAAACCGTTCTTACTTCTCCTTTCTTTTTCATTTTTCACCATTTCACATTTTCACAATTTTCTTTTTTACCTTTTTCGCTTGATGGAAATATTTAATGTTCGACTGCGAGCGATTAACGCTATACGAAAACTGATGACAAACAAAAACGGTTAATAGATACCAATGAAGAGATCTCTGTAAGGTTGTAGGCTATTCCCGTACAGATAGCCGATGATGGTATTCAGTCCCCTACGGCAAACCCTTTTTCACCTGTTTATGTCCGTATTTGTCCCTGCGAGCCAGCATCCGGATTTCGGCTCAGAGTGACTTCACCGGTCGAGAAAATAAATAGCAAAAGAAAAACTAACGGCCATTTTTTCGGGCATCTTGTTCAGCATCTTTTATTACATTTTTATGTAAATTTTCAACCAGGTAAGACGAGAGCATATACTATACAAACGTATTTATTAGATGTCATCCGACGCCTACGAATTTTCCAAAATAAAGTTAGAAATTTTAAATTTAGTTAGGTGCATACGCGATAATGCGACGTCAACCAACACGTTACCGGTCACAAATGTACGCCTGTCAACCGGAAAGCTGAGGACGACGTACAGTTACCGATGAAGATTTAAAAAGGGAAACCGAGATTTACAAAGCGCAGCGTCAAGTATAGCTACGTATAATGAATACGTGCGCGACAGGGTATGAGGATGCCATGATGTAAAACAAATAATTGCCTTGGCCACAACATAACATACTTTATAAAAAGATTTTCCCATGATTTCTTTAAGGAATGCACTACAATTGCTTGTACGACAAAAGGAACCGTTTCGTATGCAGGTGTCGTGATGCGCGGCGACACAACCTCTGACAGATCAATTGGCCGACCTCGAAAGACTTGATTGCTTTTTGCTTGGGATAGCTGCTGCTGCTGCCGCCGCCGCCGCCGGCCGTTCCATCCATCCGCCCATATATTAACGCCACAGCCGCTCGCTCATTCCTTTCCATTTCTAGTAAATATTTATCGGAATGGAATGAATTCTAAGCCGCAATAAAACCGACACAATTTTATACGATATTCATTGTCTACACGTTATGGCTTTGACACGTTACCGATCGGCATTCGGGAAAGCTTAAAACATTTTCTGCTTAAAAGGAGTCCGTTCGACCCCAGACTCGACCGCGCAGCACATAAGAACGAAGGCAGGGAACTCGAAAGCAGGGAAACCCGTAATTTTAGTTAATACAGTAAATATTTAGGTATGTGACAGTCGCTAGTCACGGTACGTAAAAGTTCTACGGAACGGCCTCCGAGTCTATGCTTTCGTGCGACCAATCGGAAAGGAGGAAATATCAGAAAAATAGCGCCGGAACAGCACCACGCGTCGTCATACTTTTTAAATTACGGTCATAGGTCGATGCTGGGACCAGCAGTCCTTCACGAACCGACAAAGAATATCTGAGTCGCGGAACTTTCTAACAAATGCAATCAATCGGATGGTAGGCTAGGTCTAAATACGCTACAGTTCTTATTAGGCTCTTCCCAACCCTATAAAAATCTCCAATCATTTTGTAAATAACAAATATTTTGAGAAAAGATTTTCGTTTTACTCAGTAATAAAGTTCTTATAAAACGAAAAACGTTTTCTCGTCGGTTAGGTCAATACCGACTGCGTTTTTATTGTTCCAGTGACAGCCAAGTGTGCGTGAAAACCTCCTAGAAGTGTTTTAGCTTCGATTCACCCGATAGAAATATTTTACGAGGAGATTGTACCTGCGCGGTTGTGCTCATTTGCGAAACTTATTCAAAATATGTAGTAGCCTACTAAAAGTAGACAATGAATGTAGGTTTTACTCGTATATTACATTAAAAAGAAAAATAGGTACGCCTATTGAAAGACGATTTCCTATAGGTTATAAACGGCCATTCTGATAGTGTCGCCAACGTCCGATGTTTTCCCTTCGATATATTCTTCAGTTTTTAATTGCGTCCAGGAGACTCCTGAAGAAGTACAGGGCATGTCAACAGCTTACAATTTAAGTCATATAATACCTGAATATACTACATATCACATTGACATTACACATTGACCTACTGCTACAATAAGTGCGTAATCTTCTAATATTTACACAATAATACGCCTACACTGTTTTATTAGCATTCGCTTGTAAGTTTTCTTCTTTCATTTAAATGAAACATTATTTTCAACGAAATTCTAGTACACTGTAAAACGTCTCATCAATCAAGTAATTTTTAGAATTTAAAAAAAAATGAACGCAAATTGGCAGAAAATTTAAAAAAAGTGGTAATTTATTGATGTATTTTCTCCCAGCAAGAGTAGGTTATTTTTTTAACAATTTTGTGTTGTTTTTAGCCACATAATATTCGTTTCTGTTTCTCGTATTATTTCTTTATTTACATTTAATTGTCTGTAACAGTCTTTCGACCAATTATGGCAGAAAATAAATACACATAAAACCAATAGACCTATAGGCCTATGAGTAATTACTCATTAATTAAATAATATAAATACGAGTACAATGTAGTAATCAAAATCCCTTTTATGAGAGGACGCGTCTCATGGCTGGTGGCCATTTTGAAAAGGCTTCTATCTACTATTTAAGAGGAATCCAATTTACACTATTTTGGTTTCAAAATTTCAAATTTTATTTCTTATTTTCCGGTTTGGGACACTTCCGATCGAAACCGGAAATTCAAACCCAATTCAAGCCCATTTACTTTTTGTGTAGATTACCAATCAGAAAACCGTTTGTTGCTATCTCTTGTAGTTTGTGACATGTGGGTGTGACGGACGGACGGAATCACAGTTTAAAAAATTGGCACTAATTAATACAGTAAAATAAGTATTTATATATGTTACTAAAAATTAAGTATTAATCGATAAATAATAATGATAAAATATGAAATTACCATCACGTGACGACTACCTAACATATAGAATAAACTTTTCTTAAATCTACAACTGATACAATGTATGAAAATTACAGTGGTTACACTGAATCATGAAGGACACAGGGGTACGATTGAAACTAGCAAAGGGAAAACAATGAATAGTATATGATGAATAAATATATAAATAAAAGTGAACTGCAAAACTAAAATTAAATATAAATGTTTAATTTTACTTAGCATATGAGTACTTGAGTACTTTGGTCATACCAAGTACTCAAACAGTTATCTTATTTCCAACACCATACTGAGTTCATTGAGAGTATCATTCTACTATAATACAACGTTCTACTTCTGTTTTATTACAATAACAATTTAGTTGTTGCATTACACGAAGGTACAAGAAAATTAATCATCCCTAACAAGGATGAATCATCAACTCTGTTAATATGTCACTAAGAAATATTTTAACAACGGCATCCCTTCTGTTTTCCAGAATATCGAGACAAAACCCTGGCAGAAGCTCCTGGTAAGGGAAATAATAGGGGTAATATTCCAATAACTTGCAAAACACATACCGTAAGAATCTTTTTTGTACCCCTTCATGGGATTCCCTAATTTTTTTTGGAACGGGCCCCAAACGGCCAAAGCAAATTCAAGGCGGGCTCTAAAAATGAAAAATACAGAATCAGATGACATTTAAAATCAAAAGCTTTTACAGTTTTTTAATATAAAGGCCGATAACGAGTTGACAGTTTTAACCATTTTATCTGCATGCGAATGAAAGTTGAGATTACTACCAAATGTCACTCCTAAATCTGAGACATGACTTATTCCAGTTAAAATGTCTATTTCATATAAAATAGTCCCATTCAATGCTACTGATTTACCTAACAAAGTCATTATAAAACATTTATCTAAATTAAATTACAGTTTTTTCTCCAGACTTCATCTAAAGATGTCATTCAAACCAGTTTGCAGCTGACAGAAATCCAGGTGACCACGGGTAGTTTTGTACAGGTTTAGGCCATCGCCATTAAGAAGGAACTCAGAATATTTCAAGTAGCACTGTACCTCATCAATAAATAATAGAAAGAAAAGAGGTCCAAGATTAGATCCTTGCAGTACATTGGACTGAACAATATATTCTTTGAACTTACAGCCTCCAACAATTACGTATTGCATCAAATTAGTAAGATGTGAGAGAACGAATGCAATGAATCTGTCTTAAAACCCGAGGAAATGTAATTAAGAGAGCAGCGAATAGTGGTCTACCCTATCAAAAGCCTCTTTTTAGTACGTATTCAATAAAATTTGGTAAATTGCTGAATTCTGATCGACACGGAAAATAGCCGTGTTGTTGAAGCGATATCTTAGATTTGATAGAAAACACTATTCTTTTATGGAAGAACCTTATATGGAGTAGAAAGAATAGCAGTTGGTTTGTAATTAGACTTATTTGATTTTTCACCTTTTTAATAGATGGGCGTGACTTTTGATTTTCTCCAAAGAGAAGGGAATGTTGCCGTTTTCGCACATTACAAATATAATTTAAAGGTGCTGGTGAAATGTCAAAACAAGCCCGAATATATTAGGAGGCACAGAATCACGTCCACAAGATTTTTTGGTGAAAGGGACTTTATTACTTTTTGAACTTCACTAAGAGTAAACCCTCGAATAATCAATGTACCACACCCAGTTACTCTTTAGTTATTTAACTGACGACTGACACAATACCTACCTGACACAATAGGCCTACTTGCCTTAAACTGAGCAGAAATAATCCGCAAATGCTTGAGATACAGAAGCTCCATCTGTGCATTTTTCGCCGGAAGAAGAGTTCACCGTTGCAACACCTTTGTCAGACCGGAAGAACTGTCATTTCTGTTAATAACTTGAGTTTTACTTCAGTTATAGGGGAAGATCGTCCAGTATGGGCCTCTAAAACATTTCTTAAGTTTTTTCGTTGTAATTGTAGTAAAATTAAATTGTAGGTAATGTATTTATCGTATGGTAAATACAATACTTGAATAAGAAAACCGGTAAAAAGAAAATTTCAAGTAAGTTAATAGGTAAACTAAAATTTTTATTTTTTTTCATGCAAGTTTTTTGGCCGTTCTCAGAAAGTGGAGGGCAGTATGGACCACCAGCTTTCTTGATAGTTATGTTCACTCTCTTAAGCCCCTTTATCATACAAATACATAAATACATAATCAAATTTAAATACATAAATTATTATGTTTCTAAATAGTTGTTTACGTTAGAGCAATTGGAAACTTCGGAATAAAAAAATAATGCACAATAAAAATAGTTTTTGAAAAGTTCATTTTATTGTTGAAAATATAAAGAATATTTAATAGTTTATTGGTTTAAAACAAAAATATAAGCTAAGTAATTAAAAATAAAATCACTCTTGAGTTTCACTAAAACCACAATTACATTAGCTAAGTGGCTTGCGACTCAGCACAGTTTTCATGAGCCCATCTCGCACAAAATTGTCCAATCCTTCAAAACATTTCATTGCATACAATGTAGATTGTTTATTGTTTGCCATTAGCACTATTTTGATTATTGGAAGAGTAGTTTTCTTTGGAGTGTTTGAATTTTAGCATGTATGTCTAGCTTTCTTAATTTATTTCCTTTTCTGCTTGTTCCTTTCTTCAGCTTTTCTCTAATTTCCGTGTTTCCATCTCCAGTTTTTGAGATTTCTTTTCTAGCTTACTTTTGTACGGACTCAACGTTAATACTTCGCTTCTTTAATAAGGAAAATCCATATAAAAAAAACTGTTTGGATTCAATGGGCCAACGAGTCCCATGGCTCTGTACCAGTACAGAGAAATCCTCTTCGTCAAGTACATTCATCCCGGTTACCACGTTGATTAAAGAAATATGACTGCAACAAAGAAACAGAAAGCTATAAATAGTTTATATGTGTTATTGAGAGACGGAAGAGCTAACGTTTTGCACTCTTCTTATTAATTTTTCCAAAAGTCAGATTAAAAAATTCACTAGGTTAGTACAATTAACTGTAATTATTCTTGTGAATGTAAAAAAAATTAAAAATAAAATAATAAAGGTAGAATAAAACTCCAAATTGTATCCTCTTGAAGCAGGCTGCCACAGGGAAGTATTTTTAAAAGACTGGACAGTGTTTACGTTCTCGGAAGGTACGGGCCAGTGGCCCATATTGGCTCATACTGAGCGACTGACATGTCTGAAATTAAATGTTCTCCTGAAATTTAATTTTAAAATTTATTAAAATGTAATTAACTAAAAATATGCACAAAAGTTTATTCTATAACACTATAATAATATTTACAAAATAAACTTACCACAATTTTGATGATTGATGGTTGAAGTTTATATCTGCAGATGAGCACGTGGTAACAAAACAAACATTTCCTTATAACTTTACAAGGTTAGTGGTGTTTGACGTCCCAATCGAAACAATAAGGCAACAAACAAAGATGTATTATTCTATATGAAAAAAGTTCTGCTACCTATTGTAGTAACAGAAAAATTGACACTGACCCATACTGGCCGACCCTCCCATACACTTTCCTACAAGAAGTTTTGCGATATTCCATAAGCAAACGGAAATCTAAAGGTCCGCCCGTTCGTTTCAATTTCCGTCTGAACCTTTCCTTCAATTTAATCAGTATTATAAAATTTTATCAAACCAATCAGGATATTTTTTTATTTTCAGCTACTTTCTTAAGAAAGTTTGATCCAAGAAATTATACGAGTATAAAACACTATAGAACCAGTTTAACGATCAGCTTTCGCAAATGCTTCTATAAAGGGAAGCTGTAATTTTGAGAAGCCCGCTCAGGTTATCTTATGGTTTGTTCTCGCACGATACGGTACGCTGACGTCACGGGCAGGGATAAACAGTTGCTTTTAAGAGAAGACTGGACAAGTATGGGTCCAGTCATCTACCACTCATTATTCTCACAAAATTTGACGATGCGTTCACTCACCAACCAAATGAAACTGATACACAAATCTAATAAAATGTCAAATTGCAAACAGATAAATCTCTACAGGTTAGCGACCCATTGTTAGTTAGGTAGGCCTATAAAGGTAATAGGCTACTCGATATTATAACACAATATTTACAAAATATAGGCTCATGCACTCCAATTTAACACTAACAAATTAATCTACCTGAAATCAATAGGTAAATTTTTACGTAAATTTAAAACGCTGGTCCTTTTAATGTTGAGCAATAACACTTATCTACGGCTGCTCGCACGCACGCCAGCTACACCTACTTTTAATTACAATGAATAACTAGGCTTACAAAAAAGGCTAAATAATAGGCAATAGACAACAATAGGCCTAATAATTTCTTTGTAATCCAGTCTATAACCTAATCCAGGTGCTTTGGTTGAAAAGAATATTGAATTCTGTAAAGAGATTTTTACACGTTTCTTATTTTGAAATATTCGCCTCATTCGTTGCATTACGCTGCAGCTATCTACAGAATGAAATTAAAACAAGTTATGAGTGGATCGTTTGATGTCAAAATGCTCCTTCAGCTCCGCAGAATAATTTACCTGACAAGTAACTCGGTTACCTTTTCCGGTTAAAGTTTTCATCGGGGTAGATACCCAGGCACTCTGTGTTTGTAATTTTATATCAGACCTCCGTGGTGGAAAACAAAAAAAATTGTGTTCGTGGCGTATGAATTTCATCCGCTGAGAAAACAATTATTTTTAAGATTCCCAGAAAACCAACCTTTCATAAACAAACAAAAAAAAGCGCGCCAATGATAATAAGTGTTGTAGCTGAAAGAAATTGCTTATCCAAGAAGGAAACGCGGTAATCATCAAATAAATGGAAAGGAGTTTTTCACTTAAGGTACGCCTGTCCAGGTTGTCCTCAGTTTCAACAAGCCCGATAAACGGGCAGATAGGCCTACCAGACGACACAAATACGAAGTGCAACATAAGAATAAGAAAGTAGCCTACGTTTGCATTCTCCCATTGTTAGAGGTCTACAGCGCTTGAGTGATTGTAGCATTACAATAATTTCAACTAATCACCCTCTCAACGCCACGCAAAAATGGTATTTGCAAGCATCTCCCTTCTTTACCACCGCTCCTCCTCACTCTCCTTACTCAAGTATTCAGGTACTCAGGTGTTTCCTCAAAAAATAGCTTCAATTAAACTTGTTCGGTTAAATTAGCTGGGGATGGTGTAGGCTAAATGCTATTAGGCCTACCGATGTAGGGTGTTAAGCCTAAGGGAAATCAATATGACGACATGATCTAATAGGGATTTTATACATAAGTAATTAAATACATGCCGTACATAGCCATTTTAATTACCACCTATTTTAAAATTACAGAAAAGCAATGCACCGTAACTAATTGTAGGTGCTGCTACCACAAGCGACCGAGTCATAACTGAATTTCTAATACACGTACGATCAGGAAACTTCAATTAATCGGCTATCAATTTAAGTGAAAATTGACTTTTTTGTATTAAATTTGACTTTTAAGTGTGTTGAGGGGTCAGGTACAAAAATGTATTACGCATAAGGATATTAAATGCAAGATAGACAAGTGCGCGCAAATGTAATATTTTCCTTCGCCCGAACATTTCGTTTCACCAACTAGGCAGACAAAAAAAGAATACTAATAAATTAAGTGTTTTGATAAAGAAGAAACAGATAAAGAGACAGTTCTAAATGATTGACAATATTATGAATATGCCACGCACAACTTGTGGGAATACCGGTTTCTTTGGACAAATTCATTTCTTCGAAATAAGGTCCTGCTTTCATTTAAGAGTAGGCCTATATGGGGTGTGTACGCAGCAAAGAACAGGCTACTAAAGGATGCTACAACCTACCACTTTGTCGGTGAACAGTGTTAACCTGCTGACTCCATTTCCTGAAACTTTACAGGAGAGCTGAAAAACTGATTAGTTTTTCATTTGTACAAAAGTTGCCGTGGAGATGGCAGCAAAGATTTTCAAACAAAACACGTCTTAATATTCATCGGAGTCTGTAGTTTTTCCAGAAGGTAGACTTAATTTTCCTTTTTGCAATGATATAAAAATCAGATTTTGGCTTAATAATGGATTTGTGTGGGTTAACACAAGCGTCGGTGAAGAGTGGTAGTGCTTTACCAACGACTTGTGTTTTTATAATTTATTTACCTAACGCTTAGTTTAGCAAAACTTTGTGATTTTCCAAGAAAATTTGCATTTTTAAACTGGAACCGTTTTATGCCGAACCGTTTCGCATTGTTGACCACGTAAACGGATAACTATTAAGTATAAGGAATGAAAATAGAAGAGGAAGCTAGGAAAGAGAGGGGAAGTAAGTTGAATGTTTCAACATAAGGTTAGCGAATGCGGAAAGTCAGTGCGGATTCGCCAACCGTTTATTAAATACTCATGTATCTGTCTGCAAATAAACTATACATTAGCCTAACTAAATACGTGTACGCAAGTAAAATTCTAAAACTTGACGCGCTAACTTACGTGATAAATTAATGAAATTAGTTTTACCTCCCTCCAAAGAGGGAGCCCTCCCTTCCATTTGCGATGACATGCCTCAACACTGATGAGGAGGTGAAGGGTGTGGAGGATGTAAGGGTGCGCTTGCAAAACATAGTATTATTACGCAATAAATATCTCTTGCTCGGTAATGAAACGATTAAAAAGGACTTCATGGCTTTACAAATAAACCTTTAGCCAAGGCTATCAAAGAAAACGTAACTACAAAAGTTTTGAGATGGCATCACATACAAAATCGTAACGTTGAACAGGCGTACAAAAATTTACAACTGCACCTACATAATGCAGTTGGCAATTGCCAATCAAAATGGTTATTACTGGAATTGTGACAGGCGAACGATTGAGCAAGATCACTGGCTGAATGGCGAGTGGCGACTGGCCACAGTGTAAATCTGTTTCCTTTCGGCAAAAAGGAGTTCTCGTTTAAAACAATTGCGAGCTACCGTTGATCTATATGAAACTGTTTCTTCTAACAGTTATTGTTGTGTAAATTTATAAATTTATATTAAACTTGGTACGCAAGTCGCTTGCCACTGCACCCGTGCATTAATATCTTTCTAACCGACTTCTCATCACTTATTAAAAATGGCAGTAGGAGGGGCGTTGAAAAAGGCGACAGTCGTGCGATACGTGGCTAAGCACATCGAGTGAAATGTGAACACTGGCTGTCACACAGCGACAGTGTGCCGCTGACCTAGACTGTGCATCGGAAACAGTGCCTATCGGCCGTTTAAATTCATCGGCTATAGGCGTACCGATTCGTAATCGGTCATACGTCGACATCGTTTTCGATGCAACAGAGTAACATCTGCCCGCTAGCGAAATAATAGCGATGCGTAGTAACTCTCCTCATGCTTAAGTCGGGCTCGATTTTAGCATGGATTTCAATCGAGTATGTTTTCAGAACCACCATCGACACCTAAACATTCAAACTGTTTCCCAGATGGCACTATAATAAATAAATAAATACGCTACATACATAGGCTTGATACGTAAATGAATTGTCTTCATTTTCTTACTAGGCTGGTTGTCGTTTATAATAGGTGAGGTAACCGATTCCTTACAGCGATCACCGGCAACAGGCTACTCTATAATATCCGCCAATTCGTATCTACTTAAAAACGTTTTTCGAGCAGTTTGCCAGATATAATCGTACACGACTACCGGAACGGGGTCGAAGGGGTTGAAGCCCCTTACGAGGGAAGGGTGTGTCGGCCATGTACGTGTGGGCGGGAAACTACGGTCTGGAGCCGGGAGGCAGTGGAACAGGGGGTTCGGGGAGTGGGTGTTGCGGGCTGGAGCGGTCGAGGAAGGGGACTATGTCATGGTTCGGGGTACGACATGTGTTTACAGTAATGCTATGCGGGAACTCTCATTAATATTTATCAGGAACCTCCCTATCTACACCCCCAGCGCCGTACAACTTACCTCACCTACCTCACCTATCCCAGCCACCACACCACTCATTATTCTCTGTATCACTGTGCATGTACACAGACGCGCGCCCCGAGCAAATCTCTTCTAATATCTCATGGCTAACAAAGCGAAGGCACATTTCAAAGTTTGTTTGTTAATGATATTTAGTGAGGCCCTAGCCTAGCCTCACATTCGTTACTTACAGCGTACCCTGCCTTGTACGGCACCCTTCCATTAATAGGCCTATTTACTTTATACATAGAAAGAGGAAACCGAGGATAAGCCATCTCTCCCTGCACAACCTGCCCAGCCCAGGTGCTTCTTAAAAAATGCACAATAGAAGAACGCGACTCAAAAAATATGCAATGGCGACAAAAATTTCCACCTTAATAGTAACCACCCCAGAGCCAGAAACGATACTGCAGATTTTTGAAATGAAGAGCAAAAGACTAGAAAAGCAATAGCCGACATAATTTTATGGGAACTCTAAGCTAAATTCACCCGACTTAAAATAGTTGTAGCTCTATTATGTGAGATGAGCTGACAATTTATGTCCGAATAAAGCAACCGTTGGATTAGAGGGTACGTTTATTTGGTTCGTGGCGTCGCGCCTTCCGATTTGAAATCATTTGTACGATAGCTATGCGGCTAATTACTGAGAAATCGGTCGGCAAGAGCGGTTATTCGGAACAAAACGGTGGTATTCGACGACGTTTCACGAAAGACTATTGTCATTAAAACGTGTGATGTTACTTAAGGTATGGCGGACACAACTTGGAACGCGACTTTACAATATAATAATTTATTGCGAGTAATCAACAGCCGTTGAAATGCATGCGATAAATTAGTATATTTTACGTGAAAAAAGTTAGCTGAATCCAGACTTAGATGACTCAGTGTAATAGGATGCAGTACGTTCACTCTTTTACTACAACCTAATGCTATTCTAATGTTGCATTTGTCTATTTCTATTGATCTGGTCTACTGTAAAACGGTAGAGGAAGGTTCGGAGGGAAAGCTTTTTGGAAGCGTAGAAAGCGGGGACAGCCTGTTGTCACACCACCACTCTGTAAATCGTTTAACGTGTTCAGGGTGAAGAGTGACGCTATTATCACGATTCAGTGATTGTCCCGGGATAACAGTCATCAGAAAACTTGGACGTAGGCGTGAACGCGTAAATGTTTAGCTGTAATGAAGTGATGAAGGCGGAAAAAGCGAATGGTGAACCGCGTTGAAATATCAAATGAAAGCAGCACCTACAGTAGGCTAAACGCGTATTCAACTGCCTATTCATTTTTATGTCGCTGTATTTGTTTCACTTTTGTCGATCCACTTGATACCCCTTTTTGTAGTTGTCGTCGTTCCGATCTGAAAACGAGCTTTTTCATTGTAGCCTACAACAGAAACATGCGTGGAGGTCGCTATTCACATCGTGTTACGATAGTATTATGCCGCGTTAAGTGAAACATGTTGAGCTCGGGCGGCGTCTCGGTATCCTTTCACGGATAGGCCTATGTGGTGAATATAAAAACGGCCGCTGATTTAAAGATCGGGGGTGGATGGAAATGGATTGGGTTTAGGGCGGAAATGCCGGACGTCGGCGGCCCGTGACCGTACAAATGACAATAGAGTGTATGTAATACACATGTATATACGTATATGTATGTGTATGTAATTAGGAGAACACGCCATATGCTGTTTGTTATTACGTAAGTTAGCGAGTTTCAGGACTGTCCCTCGGACATGGAGACAGACCCGCAGCGCAGCCCAGCGCTCTGTGTACAACTCTACGTTCCTAAGCAGCCAACCATGGTTCCTATCTCACTACCCGCTCATTGTTATGCACGCACATCATACACACATACACACAATACATGCACGTATACGTGTATCTATGTTATACACATGTATATATAAACTCACGCATATGTCCTTCTTTGTCTTGGATCTTCCTGGGAGTATTCCACATACAAGAACATGTTTCAGTCCATCGACCGACAACCATTGTAGTCGGTAACAAAAACAAAAATAATCAGAAGTAGTGCTGTCAACACGACAACTTATCTATTCTTTGTTCACAGAACAGGTCGAGCGAATTTCATATAATTTTACCATTCTTCGATTAACATGTGCTTTTCAAATTCAATTTTTACCCCATTTTTCTCCACTCGCACATCCGATTCTGATTCTCTCATCTTCACGTGGGCTACAATCGACAATAAAATTAATTGTTTTTTCGGGCTATCGCTAACCGCACCTTCTGATCCAAGTGGTTGAGGGAAGAGGGGACCTTTCAACGGAGCGTTGGCAGCTCTTTCATGCGGTGCGTCGTGTGTGCTAGTAAAATCGTTCCATTATTTGTCAAAAATTCTGTACGTGAGTTAAGCATAGAACTACACAAGCGAAAAGTATATCTACATAATCTACAGAATGAAATCGAAATTCGCAAAATAGCCTACAAGCTAACATTTTACAGCAGCACGCTACGGGCAAAAGATGCGTTTCAAAGTTATGCATTGTCATGCTTGTCATATACTTGACATGTCCTATACTCCCTTTTAGAGTCTCCTGGATGCAAAAAAAAAACAATTGTATGCAAGTTACAGGTATACGCAAAGTTCAGTGCGTTCACAGACTAAGAAATGCAGGGGCTTATAGGACTACGATAACAAATCGTAGCCATAAAATCCATGTGAAGGTTACAATCAAGAGAAACGCGCATCGTTTAAATATGAGCGATCAACATTTGGCCGTTCACTAATTGTTGAATAGATACCCTCCGCTATCGATTAGGGATTACACAAAATATTGTTTGAAACAAAGATATGGACTAGTTTTTATTTTCAATTCTCTGAGTATTTTTTATATAATTTTTATGAGATATTTTTTTAAATATTACGGGTAGTCGTAGTCGTAGTTGTAGCGTCTAAACCTTTTCAGTCGCCTCCACGGCCACGGCACCCCACAAACGACCAAAACTTCTTCTTTTAATAAAGGTAAAGGTTGGATATCCGCCCGCTGCGCTGGTCCGTCCGTATTGAAACCGAGGCTGGAATTGTTCAATTTAAAACGCTGTTTAGCTCAACCTACACGCTAATATTTACTCATACTTGAAATTCTAATTTTATTTGTTACTCGTCACCGACAGTAAAAATATCTGAACCCAAATTAAGTTTTATTTAAAGTAGGCTGTCTGAATAATTCGGTACATGAAGTACCGATATCTGTAGTTTTTTGTTAATTCTATATCTGACAGCCTTAGAATGTAAACAATAGTAGAGGTACAAGGGAAAAGTGGAAAATGAAGGGTGGCGTAGTTTTTGGGTCATCCGTAACTAGACTGTTGATCTGAAGCTTGGTTGTTACATTTTTTCTTAAGATAACATTTGAACCGGTCTCAATGACATTCAAAACATCTCTGCACCTCACCAACTATGTCACTCTACGAGCTTTTTCACAAAGTCACCATTCTTCTTCTGCTTCTCCTCCTCCTTCTCTTTTCCCGTTCATTCTCCGTTCTGTAGCTACACAGACGAATAACGCGATCTCTCCTTTGATAGTTGCGCCCGATCAAATAAATGTACTTGGCATTTCTTACTTATGCCTTTCTTTTAAACGATTGCAGACCAACTCGATAGCCGTTTAGGCCTACGCTTGCTTCTATTATGAACAGGTTGATTGCCACCGCCACCCCGGTAGCTCCAGCATTTCCAAAAATATGCACCCCCCCCACAACAAAGTAACATCTACCGTCATCACGCATATCTACAACTCCTTCCTGGATGCATTCAACAAAAGAAATTACACGCTGCCTGTATAGCCTACTCTACATATGATCCTACACAGTATAAAAAACAAGAAAAATCTGTCGTTTCCCGCCATCTATCTGACACAATTCGCCGAACACTCACCTTTCAAACAAATTTGATTTTATTTAAAATACTAGGCCTACTATTTCGACATGTAAGCTGAATTCAAAACCCTTTAATGATAGCTCCGCAAATGTCAGAACCGATTTATTTGGAATAATAGGTAGATAAGTGTGGCGCCTAAATACCCAAACGATCCTTTGCGTTTTAAAGTGAAAACCAGAGAAGCACTACCTTTTCTCCCGAAATAAGTCAGGGCTATATAAAACGCTTGAATACGCCTCGGTCGGATGGTCTGTGAAAAACAAAACAATTTAATAAGCGTACATGAAGTAGGCGGTTTAAAATTTAGTCGTATGTGGCAATGCTGAGTGAAATAAGTGGTGGTGTAGTGTAAGTAGCCGATGATTTATTCAACGACTTAATAGTGCATTAATTGAACTTTATCGACGGTTGAATCGAAATCGAATTTGACACTCGTTTTCATTATTAAACGATACGTTAATTGGATACGTACATGTAATCGAGGCACGTCAGTTGGTTGTCCGTTTAATGGGATCTGTTGAGTCTGCTCCGACTGAGTCATGGCGAGCGCGTGGCAGGTCACAACTGACCAACCCTCTGGCTGTGGCTTTATTGCAGCCGTAATCTGAACCTCTTACCACAACCTACATCAGATACCGACTACTTCGGTATCTGATAATCGATACAGTAGCCCGATTACCTGATCGGATCTCTTCTGTTTCTTCTACGCCAAAGTGTAGTAGTGATTAGACATAACCACATTTAAGTTGTCACGGTCATCGGACGATACTCAACGAGAAAAGTCGAAAGCAGAAACCTCTAAAAACCGGCTATACAAATCGGGTCGACCTTTTCTTGAATCTGGCCGGATGTTTGATTGGGTTTGGGAACAGGGAAAACACGGATTTGTTCGGGTAGGAAAGGAGCATTTCAGTTTCAATATCGGTAGAAATGGATCTATTTCTCTTGACTTAGACGTA
Organism: Catonia carolina; assembly: GCA_035578175.1. NCBI lineage: Eukaryota > Metazoa > Arthropoda > Insecta > Hemiptera > Achilidae > Catonia > Catonia carolina. The sequence goes on along the minus strand of JAQMRL010000001.1, from coordinate 17,684,192 downwards.
AACAAATCGCTGCTGTTGTTAAAATAATAATAGCTACAATTATTATAGAAACATGGAGAAATTGAATCGCGCGAAGAACAGTAGGGACTGTATTCGGCCCTATGTAGGCCTACGTATGTAGTGATAGTTACGGCCGATAATATGGTGTTGTAGTACCTGTCAAATCAGCACAAATTAACCGATACAAATGTATCGGATGCAGCAGTTAGAGGTCACTGCGTAACAGAATGCTGAATGCCGAATGCTGAATGGTGAATGGTAATGCTGAACAACTCTCGACTGAGCCTAGCACTCCACTCGGCCACTCTACAACTCGAAAGATTTGTATTAAAAGAGGCAGTGAGTGGCGATGTGGACAAATGATTATGAGTTAGAAACCGGTTTGAGGATCAGTTATATCAGCAAAACTGCTTCTAGCTAACCGTAACACAACTTAGAAGTTTATTATACACATCCATCACTCACTTTCTGTCGGTTTCCAAATCGTTACATCTGACAACTCGGTGCTACTGCTCCGACCCTCCGATCCTCGGATTATGTGGATCACCACATAACATACGACGTACTCGGTGCGTAGGCAGGCACCACTCAAACAAGTGCACCGATCGATATCAGTGAACGCCTTGCAACCGGCTCATCAAAATTAAAGAGAACGTAAGTTCGACCGAGCGCACACCACCAACAAACTGTCACAAAATTTAATGAATTCTTAAAATGTCTCACGTTAACCATTTGCCTTTTTAAGGTTAAATACAGCAAAATTAAATCTTAATGAAAACTTAATACGAAGCATAAATCATATTATGGTCAGCTATTTAGACCCTTCAACGGCTGAAGGGGTTTTACCGTTCAACAGAGCACCTGGTCACCACACAATTCTCTACAAACGTTAATGCATTTTGATTTCCGTTACGCCTAATTCACGTTTATTTATGAACCGCGGCCTTCATTTTGAAATTTAAAAACCGATATGCCTAACATCTTAATAAAAATCTAAAAGTGAACAAGAATAAAACAAGAAAATTAACTAAGAACGCCTTAAAAGCAAGAGTTTGGAGCTGAAATTTAAACAGTTTTCAAAAATTCAAAAGTCCCAGTATACCACCGTAACTACTCCATTAAGCGAGAGAAATTTAATCGTAACGCTTTATCCACAGTTTTATTTATTTATTTATTTTATTTAGTTAAATATACATAACGATTTAATACTGAACTAAAGTAAGCTGTACAAGTCTAGAATGTTTTAAACTAAATATTCTTATAGGTCTACGCAAAAACTCTTCTTCACTAAGAGTTCTGTCCGCGCATACGAGTATACAGAACAAAAAATTTAGTCACCTAAATACTAACTTATTACTACTATAAACACTTAAGCTATAACTACTATCACAATTACTACAGTTAAATAGGTTACAAGGATTACGTTAAACAGAATTTTAAAAAACAGAAAATGAATGATAAATGTAATTACATTTGCATGAAATTTTTATTTTAATAACAATAGAAATTTTAAAAAAATTTCAAGATTATGTTTGTACATTATTTTGTAATAGAGAGAAAAATATATAAAAGAAAATTTGTTGTATAACTATAACTACTTTACAATATATTTTCAATAACACATTGTAGATATTGTTACTTTATGGGAAATTAATTCAATAAATGAGCATAAAGAAACAGGTAAACTGTCGCAAAGAGAAAAGTAAAAACTAACAAGAACAGTTATTTTAAAACTTGGAAAAGTTTCTCAAGTTCTTGCTCGTAGATCGATAGGATATATTTAAGTTTAGGTTTTAATAGATGTAGTGACAATACTGCGTATTAGGTTCCATACTTTCAGTAGCGTATTTTAAATGGAACCTCCTTAATTTTCCAGATGCTCGACTGAAACCCCGTGGCAGGTTAGCTAACATAAAGTTAGTTTCAGGTTTCAGCCTCGTTGGAGGAGTGATTCCTCTAAAACCAATAAGAGACACACCAAACACGCGAGCATCCTCTCAAAACAGTAGGGTTATAGTTTAGTTTGTGGGGGGCCAAAACTGACAACACCTTAAAATGTTGTCATTGTATACTACTGTCAGAAGGGGGGCAGGCAGTAAACACGAAAGAGGTTTGTCGATGGCGCACGCGTGTCTGAACTCAGATGTTGGTGATGTGAATGGGTTTGACTAACACTTATATTAGTACCACCTCGCCATCGATAATTAATTTACCGACAAGATATATTTCATGAAATTAACGCATAATTTTCGGAAATTGAAATTAAATGGCCACGACTGTGGTCAACGCAAAATAAGAAACTGAGGTTTCTTCGCTTGTTATGCGGAGCGAAGATGCATCCTTACAAACCACTTAATTAGTGATTTTTGTGGTTTGTTTTTATATCGCTATGAATCCATCACGTATTAAGCCTAATTTTTTTATACACTTATTATTAATATTTGTATCCGGTCCTTTTACCAAACATGAGACGGGCCTGACTTCCAGTGGTACATGACGGCCATGTCGACGAACATAATTTTGCTCCAAACGAGAAGCCCCGACCGAGCGTTGCGAGGCCGTGCGATCGAAATCTAACGACAGTATTTATCTAGAACAGGCCCTACACGATAGTACGGCTACAATCGGCAGCATAAATAAGTGAATGCATCCTATCTAAACACAAGCACACAACGTTTCACAAAATCCGATAAATTTATTTATCGACCGATAAAAAAACTCGGTCGGATAACCACGGTTCGAATCCCTTTAAATGTTGTCAAGCGATCGAACCGACCGTTTTTCTAGAGACTACATTCTGCCGGCGGATTGCAGTCTGGAATGCATCTCTCCGAACGAACAATAAGACCATAAGACGTACGCTGAATGTGGACTATTCACAGACACAAAGACATACCTCGAACAGACCACTGAAAAACGTAAACGCTTGCAACGGACAACTGTGCACACAGCACAGTAGGCCTATAATTGTAGGTAGGCGGCTAGGCCTATGTCACCGCTTTCATTCCGTCCGCTAAATGAGTAGCCGCCAGCCAATTATCACTCACTAAAACTATCCTCATCCCTTCTACCTCGCTTTTCCTTCCTTATCTAATATATTATGTATTCATCAAATTTACGGGTGACTCTTACATTCTCCGTTAGTAAACAAACAGTGGCAAAACGCACTAACCTTCTTACAAAATGTATTGTAGTTACCCGCACGTTTACCGAATATCATCACCCATCCATCACAATACCTTACTTAATCTAGACTGATTGTTTCGTATTGCGGTTTTCATTTATGTTGTCCGCTTAGAGTATCTGTGATTTGGATTCCCGATTCTAAACACTTCAGGGATGGCCAGGAAAACCCACTTGCCGAGTTACTCCTACTGACACACTGTCTAAGCTCAACTTATTTGTACGTGAGCAAAATATAAATGTTGCACGGACTCTTGAATTAGCCAACCAGCGATGTACATGAAATCTGTTGTTCGACCCCCGCAAGGTGTTTACGATCACCCGCAGACCTATGGGGCTATCCCCAGATTTAAAGGGCAAGCCTACTTTAACCGGACGCAGGGTTACAAAAATGGCGGGCTTTCACGGGGCGTACAGTAGGCCCTAACAGGTGTTTTACTTTACGGTATTTGCTGAGTCGCTTTCTTATAATAATAGACTACTCGTATGTCCAAAACAATATTACGCGATACAACTTGAAACGGAAAACAATGAACGTCTATTCCTTATGATTTTATAGCAAAATAAAACACACGATTAGAAATTCAAAGCGACAGAATAAAATAGTTTTTATTACCTATTTTCGTTTTAAAAATTGAATCGGCCTATTTGGCACAAATTTATCGCGGTTCTTCTGTTGTGCCGACCATGATAGGCTAAGTGGGCACGGTTGGTTCTTCTTCCGTTAAAAGTCGGTTCACAAAATTCCAGCCTTAAAGTGTAGTTTACGGCACAATTGTATCTCATAAGAATCAACGACAGTTAAAAATGCAATAATTATTGCGTGTAAATTTCCTTTGCAGTCTGCAGCAGATTTGCAGTCTGCTCTTGAGTAAATCGTGAATATCGACAGTAGAGCCTAACTTTACGTAGATACAAATAGGCCAACTATATACATAATAGGTGGACACTGCAACTCATTTCATTTCACGCGTACAACCGTGGATGACGTGGACGACATAGGCTACAGACGAAACAAACTTGCGACGGTAAGTGAGTAAGTACCTAAGTTATTTGCATTTTGCTTGCTACCCTATACGCCTAATTTCATCATTTCTATGATGTCCTTTCTCACATTAATTAGGCCCTACCGGTATCTGTATTTCATCATCTTTGAATTTCATTTCACTTCGGCCTTTTATACTTTTAGAAAGCTCGTTGTTCCTATCATATTGGTTTGCTTTGTAGCCTACAGTGTAAAATAAGGGAAAAACTAATGCTTTGAACGCACCGATGTGCGTTCGTTTTAAGTCACGCTTCATGCTGTCGCTTATAAATTTAGAAATGATGCGATCGGTCAGATTAAATTCAACGGGATTTAAGAAAGCGTAGGGCCTATATGAATGTGTCCCTTAAACGAGATGCAAGTCGTAAACGACATTCTGGCTTATGATTTCGGTGGAGAGCAGTGCCGTCTGTTCAACTATTTATTTAACTTTCGGTAAGGGCCAATAAGTTTTGGTCCTTATTATGACCGCCTCGTTTTAAACCACGCTTTTAGCAGACGTTTTAAGATGCACTTAAAAACTGTTTCCACCGAAACGATTTCCCTTTTGGTACGAAACAAATCCGAATTACAGTGACATCCATATGATTGAAAAAAGAAAACTTTGCAGGATTCATGGGTGGAAATCGGTTAAAATGAACCAGAGAAAATAAAGCGGTTCAAGTGGTCGACGAGTGTTTCTCACCAACACCACATTTACAGCCTAATATCGCTGTTAGTGGTCGGCCCGAACTGGCACATTTCAGTGCCGCCAAAAAAAATATATCTTTATTTGTAAGGTGTGTAAAATGGCTGGTATTATAGGCCTAATTATAGGCTTAAGAATTTTGATTGATGAACGCGTAAATTGACATGAAATTTACAATTTTTAACAAATTTTTAACTCTGCGGTCATACGTCCAGACAAGACCTACAAAACTCGTTGCACAAGTTGCTTTCACGAAGCTGTTTTTGTAACGTGTTAACTCATCACGTAGGTATAGATAAAAAAAACAATGTTTTTGTAAAACATTTTATTAGAATTCTACTACTGACCGCTCGATTTTGTCTAGTTAATGCGAATCGCTTCTCAGGTAGTATACAAAATCAACAGACAGATGAAAATTTTTCGATAAATTTTAGCAAAGGAGGCCTGTACAGACGCACGTACCTGGGCATCGTCCGAGTATTTACGCGAATAATCGTACAAGCTCACCAAATTCGGCCACCTCAAGAGAGTTAACGAGGCATTAAGGCGCAGGCATTCGACATTATTTAAGTACGATAAGAGACGGATGACAATCGGTGAATTACAGGTAGGCCTACAGCTATGATATTAACGTCAGCCATCTGTGACGTCACAAGATGGCGTGACGTAGCTTCTAACATCGGCAGCGAATAGGCTCATAACACTGAGTACAAGGTCCCGATTGTAATTAACTCTTTACTGCCGCCGCCTTTACAGCCCAATTAAGCGATACCCACGGTCATCCTACTAAAAATGTTCAGTACATCCGTTGGTTACGTGATCCGGTGCTCGGTGCTCGGTGCTCGGCGCTCGGCGCTCGTAGGTCATCTGAACGATGTAAACTATCGTCGGGATGCTCGTTGGCTGTAATTTGTGTAACTTATGTTTCCTGGGTTTGGAATCAGCCGTTCATCGACAATCAGTGAAAACAGTTAGGCCTACACGCTCACAAATCGTCTCACAAATGATAGGTAGGCCCTACACGATCGAACGAACCTCACCGACAACACGTAAATACACGAGCGTTTGCGTCACCATAAACATGTGTTGTTCAGGTAAACAACATGAACAGCAGATGATTTCAATCGTCTTCACGTTTTACAGAATAAAGCCACAAAACAAGCCGTTTACTATTTCAATGCCCGTCAGTTTGACAAGGACTAACTTTTCCACTCGGCAATCGACAACTAACGTCGCACCGTTTCATTCATGAAACGGTGTGACGAGACGGCAGGGCCTTATTAAATCCATAGCTCTGGCCGGTGGCCGGTGGCCGATACAAACGCAAGTCTTGTCTTTTTACATGCTTCAGTCGTTTATTATACCGGGCAGCAAAAAGGAAACGGAACTATTTTTCTAAGCCCTGCAGCCACCATATGAAAAGTGAAAATGTTTACGTTCCGCGTGTGCGCGGAAGGGAAATCACACCACATGAACTGTTAAAGTAGGGCTACATTCAATAAGCACCCTATCAAGTTGTTACAGACTGACTGTTTCAACCGATAGCTAACGAATAGTCGAATATTATGAGTAGGCCTACTATAGGCCTACCTATCTATAGGCCCCACCGCCCAAATATCATCTAACCTAGTCTAGACTCTAACCACCAATTAGGCTACTTGATATTAAACGAACGATTCAACTAAAAAAAATAGGTCCACACACCTTAGACATCGTTTTGCATGAGTCTGTAAATAACATTACGCTGAAAATTAATTTAAAAAAGTTTCAAATCTACAGAGTGAAATGAACGATAAAGGACACATTTTTAACGAGGCACAAATATTCCTCCGCCTCTCCTCCTTCTCCTCCTCGTCCTTCTCATGTAGTCGGCCGACGAAAAGAAAATAACCGCTGAAATGAATTGCTTAACGTTCAGTAGTTCAGCTCGTGGGACCGATATAATAACTGACTATGTTTAAACAACATGTCCGTATGTAGCAAAGCCGTAAACAGAAATAATAAACACATGTTTGTTGAAGAGATATTTTCCGAACGACTTAGGCCTAACACCTACCTTGTGTTAGCGTTGCAGGGCTTACGTGCCGTTGTTCAAAACTTTGTCCGAAATACGCAACTATGAGCCTACTGAATTAGTTTTCTAAAATTTTGCAATAAAGTTTTAATTCTCAATCGGTTAAATATTTAAATAAGATTAAAATGAGTATGAAGATCATGCCGAGCCGATTTCAATATCTGCATAATACAGTTTCCGCAATAGACCATCGCTCTAAAACAATCCCGGTAAATTAACCACATAATAGTATATGGAGAAATGGATGGTTTCAACTGGCCTAACAGCTCGTGCACACTTTTCCAAAATACCTAAATAATTGACAGAATATTTTATAAATTGTGTAGCTCCTTTGAAATATTAACTTTTGTCATAAGCGAGCGTATTTAGAGGTGTTTTAATAGAATGATTAGGCTTACTAGTCCTGCGTTAAAAATACTTCTTCACTTATAGCCTACAAATACAAAACCGAAATAAAAAATGGCTTAGGCCTATATTTTAAATATGTGTAAACATAACTGAATTCAGATAATGAGATCGAATAACTTATGGCCAAGTAAACTTTGTTTATTGATTTTAGGTGGTTGATGGATACCAAATGGCAATGTGATTGGATTATATTAGTTGATGTTACGTGAAATAGTCGGGTGGATTCTGTCTTGCTGGAAAGAAATTTGAACACTAGGCTCGAACTTAAAACAGATTCGATAAGATCAAATTGCGATGTTAATGAAAATCGTTATTTTGTGAAATGTTTAAGTCCATTACTTGTTTCAATCTTCAGAGTATGTTATGTCAAAAATCGGATAGGCCTAACTGTTATAGCCTGATATTATTTCGTCAATTTATTTATTCATATGTTTTTATTGGCAAAGTTCACAGTAGGCCCTGCAGTTGACGGAATCGAATGCGCTATTTGTTTATTTATTTATTTATATGCGTTACTAAATGTGTACACGTAGCCCTATACCCTGGATACCTTAAAATTTGCAAAGCAAAACACTGATTTGTTGGCACCCAATAAAATACTCTTTCATGTAGACAAAACCAACAGATATATATCACAGTGGCGTATAGTATACGATCAACTTCCCTCCGGTTTACGCGATAACACCGTGCGACAGAAACTATTAAAATTGATAAAGAATTTAGTCGATATAGAAAAGAAAACTGTGCGGTAGCCTACTCCGTAAAAATGGTCAACAGCAAACAAATACATTTAAAAAATGGAAAATTGAAGAATACTCGCGCGGGCCTAATAGGCCTACCTCTTCGTACTCATCTAGGCCTGTAGCCTATGTTGAGTAGTTGATCCAGGGCTTGCGTGTCCACGCTTATTTCTGTAAATACGTATTATGGAAATTACCTAGTAAATAAAAAAGAGTCACACTAGGCCTACGTGCGCTCAGCAACTTTCAAAGGATTTATTTTTACCTTTCTTTTGAAATTCGTAGGCCTATGCATATCAGCTACAAGGATCACGTGAAATATAAGTTTAGGTGGCGATGACATTTTTCAATTTTCAATTTTAGTTCCGCCGGACACGTCGATGTCGGGTCTCTAGAACAGTGTAGGCCTATTCTACTTGAAACTGTCGTCGGCCCTGTTTCGACACGATACGCCGACCACGGGGAATCTGACAACTTGTGGGCCTAGCCTACATGTTACAAGTTGCCACTTGAGAACCGACCACCAAGAAATTGTAGCTGGGCGTATAACAGAGAAACACTCATTTCTGGTGACCGGAAATGGATGAGAATGGCCACTCCCGACTCACCGGAACTTTACCGAAATAATCCTATCCACCGAAACGTGTAAATCTTATCATGTGACCTCAGCACTCGTCAAAAAAAATCGTTCACTTGACTATGTAAATTTCCGTTCGATTTGTGGAGAAAATAAAAAGTTTAATCCGGTCGTCAGTTTTCCGATCTTCTGAAAACATTAAAATAAACGGGTTGTGCTACCCGAGAACACGACAGTCCGCCTCGGCTGTTAGTGATTCAATGGCGTAATGATCCTGCTGCAGTCACAGTTTACAGTTTTTTTTCAGTGCACCGACATGGGTCGGCAATGAAAGTAAAGATATGATGAAATATTTTATTGGCAACGGATGCGGCAAACAAACTAGTTACGCAGAGATCCTCCGGTATTTGAAAAGTAACACCTCGCTCCGCTCTTTTTTTTTTCTTTTTGGTTTAACGTCCGACTGTTCTGCAATCACTGCTAATGCAGACGGTGAAGGATAAAATGATTCTTTTGTAACGCATGAAAATATGCCGTGCCTGAATGGGATTCGAACCCACGACCGCACGATGAGAGGCGAGCACTCAGTCACTTCGTTTCAGAAAATGTATTACGGCTACTAAGGATCGAGATTTTTCAGAAATTGATTAGTCGGCGGAGAGTTGTCTTCACCGCACCGTTCTGTTAATCCCATCAAATTGCTCGGCAACCTCCTACGAAAACCATACTCACTACGGTTCACTTCCACACACTACTTGCAACGTTGTTCACCGGAAAATGTACATTTTTTTCTCAACTATGCGCTTCTTATAGAGCAACCGACAGTCTTAAACAGAGGAAGCCTAAATTTACTATTAGTAGGCCTACTGATCTGGTGTTCGTCAGAAAGTTGATGCTGTTTGCCGAAATTCCTTATTTCCGACCTGGTGATTATTTAGATCATCATCCATCCGCCAGATTGCGCACATTTACAAGACCAGTCGGCTTGGCTGATTATTGTATTGATATCGATGGTTGGCCTCTACAAGAGGTGCCTGTTTAAATGTAGCTACTTTCAGCCACCTAATCGGGTGGCGGTCAGTGATGACAAAAGCTAAGAAAACTGCAATTCACAAGACAAGGCTATGATCATATTCGGCTATGATCGTAGGCATACGCATCATAGGCATCTATGATCATAGGCTAGGGTAGAGGCAGGGGCATCGTCATTCGATATCACGGATACAATTCAAACTTGAAACATTTGAAGCTTAATTTTTCAAGTAACACTCGGATCGTTTGGCTTGGCGAATCTTTTCCGTTAGCGCAACAAGCAGGCCTGATTGAGAAATAGCCACGCACGCACAGGTACACACATAGGCCTACTACGAGTAGTCCGCTCGTACGTATATATCAATCCAACCGCATTTATCCACATGTATGCAATGCATAGACATGGACAGCGCGTTTATAATATGAATGTATAGTAAAATGTAGATAAAGATAAAGATAGATTTTTTTAGAAATAGACAGAGATAATATTATAGTTGGAGCAGGTTTTATTGCGGGAATAAAACTCGGTTGCCTTCCAACGGCGATATTTTTTCCTTTCATTTTTTGTCTTTGTCTACCGCTCAATCACTCTGTTCTCTCAGTCTGTCTCTGTCTATCCGTTATCTCTCTATCTCCGTTTCACTCTTTTTTTCTTATATTTACGATTAACAGAACATAACTTATAAAAGCTTTAAGCTGTACATATTTGCTCGCTCTATTCGCTTCAGCCTCTGAGCAGTAGCTACCTCACTCGATGTGCGATAGGTTTACGCCCGTCAATCTCGGTATCAAAAAAAGAACAGCGACAAAAGTTACCTCTGCCTATTCGGTGGCCCTGTTCACATATGTCAACAGTCTAAGACAATAGATGGGTAACGTCGTTAGCGGTCGATTAAAGATATACCGACACAGATTTGTTGGAAAGTGTGATCCCAGGAAGTTTTTGAAGCGTTCAAAATTAAACATTAGGGTCGTTCAGGGCAACGCATAAGTAATGTTCAATTGTGAAAGCGGGAGGTCGCTAAATATCGGCCAAGGAGCTCCGGTCAAGAATAAACCAAATCCAACCAAGATGACGAATCAAAACATCAAAGTTTCAAAATCAGCCGTTACGCTTTCGCCGACCACCCGGCGGCTACACTTTCTAGAAGCACACAAACGCGGTGGAACAGAACAACCAGAAACGGGATTCCCGAATTTCTTCGGGATGTTAAAATATATCACCGGTATCACAACGATCCGCATCATCTTAAGACAAAATCATAAGACAAAGATCATAAGACAACATACGGTAAAATCGGGATACAGACGGTATGAAGAAACTCGGTGAGGTAACGAATCCAAGAATAGTTCAAAAAAACCAAAAACTAGAAATGAAAAAAGTTGATAGTTCAGCTCTAAAAATAATTCAATGATTATTTAAGTTTGAGTGTAAGCTTCTGTTGGCCTATAGTCGAATTTTAGACTAACATTTAAAGTACCTATTTGTGATGAACAGCGAATAGTCCGTTTTAAATGCATTCAGCAGGCTATTTATCTATTTCTGTTGACCAGTACTTCAGCAACTGGTTTACTTTTTTCACCTGCACAATACAAAAAGCGAACGCTTATATTATTAGAGGTATTTCAAGCAGTGATCAGCGGAGTAAAATTCACAGGCATTCTTTCTGGTTTCCAGTAGGCCTAGTAGCTTAATTATCTGGTTTTGCCAGCTGATAGGCCTATTGTATGTAACGAATGTTTGATGGAGATGTTCCCTCCGTTTCTTTCCCTTCTTTGAGTCTGCCGTCTAGGCTTACTTACCAACATAATGAACATATTTACCCTATATAGAATAAGAAAGATGATGGAAAAGTGTACAGATAATGTAGGCCTACCACCAACTAAGAATCGCTGGTGAACAGGAACAGGGAAATAATTGTTGGGGAGTAGTGCTTTGATAAAGTGAGACCCACGTGAAACGCAGTCGGAGTAAAATGAAAACTGAACTAGGAGTGAGTAGCGGCAACATTTGACCTTGCATTACCGGAATTACATCACCTGTGAAACAATTCAAAGAAATATGTTAGGCCTAAATGGACGCCTATCCACTCGCACCAGATAGTAGGCCTCATGTTACGTAAACACAGCCCGCTTCATCATTACACTTTACACTTACGTGTGTGTTTGATTAGTTTATTTTCACCACATTTTCCTTTAGCCTATATGCCGCATATACTATTATTATTAAGTTTCTTATCGTTGATGGCATTCATTTTAAAAGGTTAACAGTAAAAGGTAGAATTATCGGTTAATTTTTTTTTTAATTTATTGATAACGTGATAACGAACGGTACCGATAATGGGTGGCACAAAATTACCTGTGTATGACTCTTACGGTTTCTCCGAAATGCCAATCTTAGCTCTTGCGTCCGATCTGCGTAGGCCTAATCTTAGTAACGGTCGCGAAACCGACATGTTCCTTCTCACCGGTTCAACCGATGGGAAAAGGTAAAGCACAGCCGGCCTAGCCAAACACAACCCCACCTTTATTATATTCCTGTAACTCGGTTTCTGGAATATAAAATTTACGCGATGCAGTACGATTAACACTTTCAGTCGCAAAAACGCTTTTCACGCGTGAAAAATGTATTCATGCAAGGGAGCAGATCGTTGACGATCACCCGTTTTCATTTTCACGGCTCCACTTTTAATTTCGAAAAACAAAAATGACGTCACACTCAACGAAGGAAGCCTCTCGTTTGACCGCTCACTCTTCAACTGCCCGCATCCTACAAAATGTACTAATATGTAAAACAAATAAGCTTACCGTCAGTCTGAGGGATACGCCCCCCACAATATTAAATGTTGTCTGCGACGTAATTATATCAATTTATAAAACATTGGCTAAGATAGATGGTGAGGGTGAGTTGATGCGCGTATCTACTGACACTATACGCATGAGTGTGAGTGTGTTTGTTTGTTCCGCATAAAAACGTACAAGCTCTTTGCTAATTGCTTTTTTTAGTCACTCAACCTGAATAATGTGTTCCAATCCTATCATCCGGCATAGAATTTACATCTTAATAAACTACTAGCCTATCACCGGTTTAACAAACAGCTCCGCTGTTATTTCTTCTTTCTTCTTGATTCTCGCCAATACTCGTATATCTTCACTTACAAAAAGAAAGAGAAAAACGACCAACAAGTACTTAAACGAGAAAAAGTCAGGTTTTAAAATATTCTACCGACACAATTTCTAGTAGCTCTTCTTTCTAGGTAACTTAGCATTATTATTATTATTATTATTATTATTATTAGAGGTAGTAGTAGCAGCAGTAGTGTTATTATAATTTTAAACATTTTCTCCAGTATCTACTGGAAGAAAAAAATTAAAAAGAAGCGATACTTGTTTGGAACATTTAAACTTTTAGAATTTTTTCTAGCCTATGTACGGAAGCAGATACTTTAGCCTAGATTATCGAGAGTAATTATCGGTCAGCTGCTTTCTGTGCTCTCCCTACTCTTCTGTGCTGAACAGAGATATTCATCGGCTACAGCCAAAGAAATTGTTTTCAGCCGACCGTAAAGAATCGACTGAATAGCGGTCGAGTCCCCGGAGACATCGCTTATGCCTCCTCGATTAGCACTATAATTTTTTCTTATGGTAAGTTTAAGAAAAAATGTAACCAATGTTTTTTAGTGACTCGGGCTCTACTCTACAAGTTTGCTTGAATAAATCACCGTTAGTTGTGGAACTGCAAGGCGAGTACAACAAAATCGTCGGAGGTTCCCACGATGTAGCCCGACTTCAGTTTGCACATTTCTCCCGATCGAAGCAGCAGTTGTAGCGTACAATGCGAATGACTCGGTTGGCTGTTGTTTAATTCAAAATTTTCGTCCGTTACTTTTCTAAATCGCCATTCACGAAACGCGTACCCAGATCGTTTGAAAAAGATAATTTTTACGTGGGCAATATTTTCGGTCTGTTCCTGTGCTCTGTAGTATCGGGACGAAGCAAAATGCCGATGCATGGATCGGGGTGGGGTGGTGTGGGATGGATGTAAAGACTGAAAATCCGGAAGCAGAGATGTTACGTCACATTCGTTGAGTAGTTTGTAGCCGAAATAAAAAAGCCAGTTGCTCGACTACGTTTACCGTTTTAATTGAGTAGGTACTTTTAAACGATGGCTACGCGTCATAAATATACTTGTATTTAAAACAATTAATTAGTATGATAGCCCGATCTTGTTCATTGTTTCTGTCATGTGTACCCATCAATTGTGTAGTAGTTGTTTGTAAGCGGCAGTGGCAGTGGCAGCAGCAGGGTTACTGCCATCAATAGGTTAGCTTTCAAGGTTAAAAGTTGGCTGATTGACACACTCCTCGCCACGCTCATAAATACCCTCCCCAGCCCAGCCCATCACAATCACCCTTCGTCACTATCAACCGCCTCGTGTGTCTCTATTTTTAATTAATAAACAATTAAAATTATTATATTTTAAATGAAACATTTCTACCGAAACGGCATACTATAACCTGATCGTACTAAAACCGACTCGGTAAAAGAATAATTAAAGAACTTTAATCTGATCTGTTGGTTTTGTTGGTAGTGATTTTTGAGTGCGCAAGACAAGGGGAAGGGGAAGGGGAATAATGATCCAGGCCGAGTGATGAGCAACATGCCTTAAAGTGCGAGCCCGGTCATCTCGACTGGATCTGTTAATCTAATGAGAAAGTGTCATCGTTTCCCTTAAATCACCACAAACGCTGGCCGGTAAACATTTAAATATTCACCGTGACAAGTGCTGAGTGAGCGCCCAAGCTCATCCGTCTTGCTATTGTCCAATTTCACATTAAAAGATTAGGGTAGAGGCTATACGCCTACTATAGGCTGCGCTACAAATAAAACATAACCTATGCAATAAAACAGATGAATTGTAGTTAACATTGTGCGGGCTGTAGGCCTACAACAATTTCTACTAGTTTTTATGCGGAGTACAATGTGAAAAAAAGCTTATTTCCGTTTAACAGCGGAAAACAGGTTATGTCCTGTTTTTCTTGTTGTCCTATTTCAGCCAACAACAACATCGTACAACCGATAGACTGATAGCGCTCCTCCGTTTCCTTAAATATTCTCAGCTTGCGACCATCACCGGTCGTTTAGAAAAACTCACGGAAAATAGAAAAACAACAAAAACTATGCAACAGCTTTGTCTGTACACGGATAGAAAAGTGCAGCTAGGCTACTTGAGGCGACCAAAGGCGAAAGGCGAAAGGTGAGCTCACAACGCCTACAACACCACAAGGTTCTCCTCACTTAGCTCTTAGGAGTTTCCTTGAAAATGGTCATTTCATATCGATAACGGAATTTAAAATTTTAAAAAACGATTGTAAAACACTCGCATGACTTTCTCTTACCAATGTAAATACATACCCGATTAACGCTTATCTGCCTTGTAGAGAATAAACATTTTTGTAAATGAGGCAATTTTTAAAAAAAAGTTGTAGGAGCCGTTGTTGAGAAAATCGCAAAAAAGTGAAAAACTGCTCCTTCCAGTTGACCAATTTTTATGAAAATGTTAGTGTCGTGTCCTGTATAGGTCCTAATTTAAGTTCCAACTTCGTACGATGTTCCGGTCTTGAGATATTTCGTTTATACACAGACCAATCGCTAAAAACATGTTTTTCGGTTCCTGAAAACGTGTATATCCGGTGAAAACTCGATTTCAAAAAGTCGACATAAAAAAATACTTTCTTTTCCTATACATTCACGAGAAAGTAAAAATATCGAACGATTTGACGTGTAGAAAAAATCTGGTCGACTGGTAGGTCTAATAATTAATTAATAATCACTTGTGTCTGACAAGAAGATGGAGCCGGTCAGTTTTACACTTTTCACTCTCTGGTGAATAATAGTTTCATTTGGCAAAAGTGCACTTTTATAACACAAGCCTAGGGGCTCTCATTCGACCGATTTGGCAATTTCATATAGGCTACGCTGCACACTCACTCACGTCCACACCACACCGATATTATTGTCCAAACATACTCGTATGTGTCCAAATCTATGTCTATTTACTTCACTGATATTTCAAACTATTCACCACAATAATTACGCTAACTGAGCTCACATTTAATTAACCACTTTATTTACCATCACTTGCACGATGGCTCCTTTAACATCGATCACCCGTTTCTGTATTTCATCTTTTAATCGCAATCGGATTTGTTCCCTTAGCCTGTATTTGTCGCTAGCGGATTATAGGCCTGTCATGTGGGAGCCGAGCGATAGCTCTGTCACCCATAGAACGCGTTTCTCGTTCTGTGTGCAACGAGCTCGCCTAAATATTATTCCTTATTTCTTACGCTTCGTTTAATCTTGTGTAAATTTTTCAGTATCTCGTTTACAAAGAGTCTGTGACATTTATCACTTGAAACTATGCACAAACGGTCAGAAGGATAGTGGGGCGGTTTTCTATTAATAATTTTTATAATTAATTTGTTAACTGTCAAATAGCGAGCACCACCTTGTTCTAGAATCGTGTGGGTGGTCTAAGTGGAGAGTGGAGAGTGGAGAGGGAGAGTGACCCAATACACAATGCAGAACAACACAGTTATCAGGTTTTCAATTTCGAGAACGGATCCGAGTCTGTTAAATAAATATGAATAGATTTTTCCAGCCACTCATATTATCGATTGGTATGTTAGTGATGGGATGGGATGGGATGGTAGCAGTGCAGACTAAGCAAATAGCGTTGCTAATTTTTAGCCTTTCAAATGGAACACACACACACTGCAGACATACGACAATAAGAAGAAAGCGGTCGTGTGAACTACAACACCAAAAACGAGTGCTCCGTTCGACCGACTTAAAAATGGTAGGCGACCGCGATCCCAAATGACAAGTTGAACATATCATTAAGAAAATGCTAGGCCTAATGTCACTAAAGTAACATGTTACTGTTACATATTTCTGCGTCGAGATGGGCGTGTTTGTAATTTATTTTCCATCGAGTCGAGCAAACAAATGTAGCAATGACTGTTAAGTGAACGTCACTGCCGGTGAAGAACATTAGGCCACCGAGGAGATCGGTCATAAAACCGCAACACTCTCTCTCACACAGAAATACAGAACGCCTATACAAATCGCCAGTCGCATCACAAAAATATAATATATAAATCGTTCGAGCAACAATTCCTTAGGTTCGTTTCTTGAGATTGCCGGCCGATTGTCCTTAAATGTTTATTCGCGACATAAAACCATTCTCACCTTCGACTGCGGTTCACGCTAACTTTGGAGTTGTTCACTGGCAACATTCACACGACTTGGACCTCGGCTGGGGCTATGTTCAAAGATAATCCGATCTTAACAGTATTTATTCTGCGGTGAAATGAAATACGATCCCCAAGCGTGTACCCTATGTGAACATCTTTCTCATTAACTTTTATGTTTGTTTTTCTGGTAAACATCAGTTAGGGCCATCTCGTATTTTCAATTAGAAATTTACTAATTATTCACTTTATCAGGGCCATTGCGCAGTATCGGCGCAATAACATTATCGCAGATATTCGGCTTACACGTCAAACAGATCTCACCCTGTCATTACTAAATGAAATCAGGTGTTGCAGTACAAAGAAACTTTTGTAGCGAAAATCAAGATGCCATTCGAATAGGAAATCAAAAAATAAAAATTTCACCAAAAAAAAGTTGTTATAAAGAGTGAAATAATTGCTAAAATAATAAGCTTTTGAGCGCCCTGTCTTAAGGACGGCATTAAAAAAAGAAAACATAAAGGACTGGACGTTTAGCGAAAATGATGATGAATTAGCGGTGAATCAGAAGGGATCAAATTAAAGTTCACTTTTTTTCAAAGCAAAAGATTGGCTTGTCTTTAAAAGAACAGATAGCGGATGAAGTACGACCGAAAGGCGTAACTTAACAACAAGCACCAATAATTTGTATTGTCTGTTTGAATTATTCTAGTAGCCCCTCGATGTCAAGTTCATATGACGTACGGGAAGACAGTTTTCTTTAAAAAGTAGTGGTAGTCATGACGGTGATGACGATGATGATCATCATAGTAATAATAATAAAAGGAAAAACTAACAAACAGAAGGAGGCGCGACCTGATACAACGTACGACCCATTGTCATGTTAATGACGCGCCTTTGAAACCATCATTGGTTCCGTGTAATCTTCTACACAACTATCTGACAATCTAGACAAAGAACAAACAAAACTAAAGCCAGTTATTTAGGAACAAAATGAAAATATCATGAATACGACCACATAGGCTCTAAACATTCAAGTACAAGTACACACGTCTAAAAATTATATATATATATATATATATATAGGCTCCGTTGATCACCTTGTACACAAATGGAAAATGGAAAAGGCCTGACCGTTTTATTCTTCATAAATACAATATCTGCAACCTAGAATCTAATTGTAAAAGCTAAAAGCATGGTATCCGCGGACGATACAGTACGTTTTATCTCAGGCTCGGACTGGAAGGATGCCAAAACACGAGGCTAATCGATCTTTAAAAAAATTCTTCTCACTACGAATCGTCAAAAACTCACAAACTCACTCGCTATGTTTTTCCGACCGCGCGAAGACAACAGAATGTGCAACCGATAGTTCATACTTTTAAAGCAACAATAACCGTAGTCGGCCGTAATATGTGTCTTTATA
Source organism: Catonia carolina (assembly GCA_035578175.1). Lineage (NCBI taxonomy): Eukaryota > Metazoa > Arthropoda > Insecta > Hemiptera > Achilidae > Catonia > Catonia carolina. The sequence continues at coordinate 17,665,766 of JAQMRL010000001.1, read as the reverse complement.
AAGTATTTAGAGATCGTAACAGATCGTCTCCTGCCTTGGGTTCAACGCATCAAGTTAAAGGGTCTTTGCTAAAGACTAAGAATTGTTTTCACACTTTCGACAAATTGGGAACGGTACTGGATCTCTCAACTTTAAAATAGTGCACCTTTCCAAAGTGCAATCGGTGTTGGCACACATGATCGGGAACGGGGTGAAATCTTCCCTATATTCTAAGAACCCCCGGTGAAAATGCACACTCCACCGTTGCGATTGACACAAAATCAAAATTCTTAGGTTTACGTGAAAAGAGAGTATCTTACAACCTTATAGCAGGATACTGAAATGAGGCGATGGAGGTCGTCAACAAATATAGTGGTTATAATTAGTTACGTATGCTCTCTGTAGTAAATTTTTGTTTGCTATTTGCAGGAGGAGACCTCTATGCGTGAATAGAGTAGGATCATCATACATTCCCCTCTGCGTACCCGGTTCATGATTATAGGCTTGTCGCCTATAAAATAATAATTTACACAATCTTTATACGGTGTGAAAACCGTTTTGTCCCGTGAATTTCATTCATACTATTTTTTAAATACTAAGTGTTCAATCGACGCGGTCAATTTTGACAACAAAACAAACCGATTTTGATACCGTATAAAAAGGATAAATAATTATTTTTCAAATCTCGGTGAACAAATCTCGTCCTGTAAAACAAATACTAAACACAAATATTTTAGAATAATTATTTTTCAATCGTTTTTTTGGACATAAATTTTTGTTCGTCCTAAATCCCACCTCAGAAGTATAAACTGGAAATTCAAACGTGTCGTGAGCGAGGAAACTTTTGTTTGTTCGCTCGTAAACGCGACCATAAGAGTGAGGACTAGCTCTCATATACAAAAATTAATCGCTTTCAAGGGTAAAAAAGAAGGCCTATTTAATGAAAATGAAATAATTTAGTTTGCCGCCTGCGCTACAGATTTTGTGTTTCAACTGGTCGACCAGTTTTTTGAATTGACTGTGCAACCTACGGTGGCTATATTTTCAAAAAATTCCGTCACAGAGGATATTCGCTTATCGAATGAAGATCGCGGCATCTTTATTTCTTATCGCACACTGATAGCCAACCGATTTAATTTTAAGTCGGCTTATTAAAATCGACAGGTATTATTTTTAAAGCGGCGACAAGAGACCACACGGATTTTGAACACCGAAGGCCGATTTTAATGTACATGCCCTCTTTCACCGAATCGGAAAATTACATCCCGGTCGGTAAATCAGTATCGGAAAAATTTTGTTGAGTAAACAGGGAAAGAAACTGACCGATCTTAATTTAGTAGAACGCGCATACTGTAAAAATAAAATCACCATTTTGAACAAAGTAGGCGTAACAGAAATAACGGTTGTACCGGTCGGGTAGGCCTATCGATTAAAATGATGCTTTATAAACAATTTTCTTCATATTTAATTTGAAAGTGGAACCAGTTAGTGGTACGGATGCGTATCAGAGACCGAGAGAGAAGTCGGTGTGTAGGAAGACGCGAATCGGATCATGAGCGCATGAGTAGGCCTACGTTCAGGTACTGCAGGTGGACCAGCTAGGCTTACCACTTTCTTAAAAACAGTAGATTACATCTTTTAAATCGGTCTCAGTGTCCGTCACTACCATTCTTCAATTACACGCATTAGGCCTAAGTCCACAATAATTATCACTACTTATTTCCATTAATAAAGCAGGCATTAGCTTGTTAACCCGGGTTGTAACATTCACTTTTTGCCCGACCACTGATCGCTCACATACGCCCGCGCCTATCTATTTAACCGACTTCTTTGGCTAGATTTGCACTCGTCTATTAAAAACCCACTTCTTTGAGACTTCTTTAACAGCTCTTATAATCGAGCAAATGAAGACACTGAGTCTTTGAAAAATTTGTCTTTCAAATTTTTCTGTTGTCTTTCAACTAATCTTTCTAAAACTTAAAACTTTTTGTTGTCTTTCAACTATCACATTTTTCAAGAAGATAGAGCCTCACGGTAATTCTAGAGCAACAATTTAAAAAATATTCTACCCGATCCTTAATTTAACATCGATTTACAATTCTCCAGGATAGCCGTATACAAACTGGCTTGTCTAAAATCGATATAAACTTACAAGGGGACGTAAGGGGAAGTTCACGCGATTAAAATCGAAATAATGTCGATATAATTAAATGTGTAGGGGCAACCACAATCAAGCATTGTTTCTGAGCTGAACAAATGCATGTGGCAGAGCCGAACAAATTTATGTTAGACTGTTTAGAGTGAGGTAGGTCTATACCTAAAAGGAGTGAAAACGTCAGTAGGCCTACTCACTTTGAGTTGGCGTCCATCTCAATAAACAACCATCGGATGCAGGCCTACAAGAGAAGATTTAGGCCTGTAGGCCTAAATGATCGGTTGCCGAACACAGCGATTTGTGAAGGACGTTTTGTGCACGGTTCTTTGTAAATTAAATAAGTTATTAATTCAGCTTTTATTTCATTATTACCACCTAGGCCTATATCAGCTCTAATAATACAAGACTTTCAAACATAATCAATTAAAGAAAAAACAACAACTGTCCATGTAAAATATTTATCGCCGCGCCAGCTCGATTACTTTGTACTGAAATGTGTAGGCCTATAGGCTACAGAATTTACTCGTCTACTTGTAGTCGTGTAGCTGTCGCCGCACGGGCGTCTAATACCATCTACGCCTACCCTTCCATCTCCGTATCTCGTACAGCAACTCGGCATCTTTCAGTATTCGGTGTCCGCTCATTCTTCCAGACCGAATTTACCGTTTCCGCTTCGCTATTTGTCGACGGTGGCACGCTCTTTATCGGCCCACTTTATTACAGGTCCAGGCCTGTTCTTCTGCCCGATACAATTGAAATAAACGGCCGTCATCCCTTGATCCGAACACGACCACGATAAACAGAGAGACAAGTAAGATTTGCATCCGAGCAAATCTCAGACCGAATGCGATCGAAACAACTCGGTGACGACCAGTAACGTTTTCTTGATCTCGTCATAAGAAACCCGGGCACCGGTCCAAAGCATAGACAATAAAACACGAGCGTATATTCATTCAGCAATCGTTTCGATCATCACCAGTCATATCGAACACAGCAAATAGCCGCACTTGTCTCGATCTGCCACACAACCCCCACCCTCACCGACCGCACCCCGTGCCCACCTAGACCAGCTGAGGTCGGTGACTAGTGCCCCGCTAATGGCTGAGCGGCACTCTTATTACGACGTTATTAGGCCTACATTTGACAGAGTGGACAAAGGTCGTATCTGCTCTCTCACTCTCTCACTCCTAAAGAATATTCACGATAAGATGATGGATGGCCACGGCCAAATCATGGTCAACACTTGTTACTACTCATATTCCATTCGATTGTTTATTTCCAATTCATACGAGCGGACGAATAGAAGAAGCGGCCGTTTTAACACATGATATATTATTTTATATAAGCTGTGTTCAATGAGGAGAATACTATGCCTATATCGTGCGTGCGTGCGCATGTGTCTGTGTATATGTGTATATATATGCGCGTGCGTGTGAGTTGCATCAACATCGGTAGGGTCCTTTGCTCGCCTCATATTCTTATTGTTGTAATAATATTACAGGTTTGTGTGTGTGTTTGTGTGTGAGGATGCATAGGTAGCTTATAATGTATGGTAACGTGGTCGTTGTACAACAACAGTGTTGGCTAACCAGAGAGTGGAGCGCTAGCGCTAGCGCCAGTCTGTCTAAGGGAACGCCCCCTCCACGACGTTCTACCTACGGCTAGCTTGTTCTTTCCTTTTCTTCATGGTTACATTACCAATTGTGCAACGCGTTCACGTTCCATTTAATTCATCATATACACGAAATAAATAAAAATCATAAGTAAATTATGTGAACCGCTACGACTTTCGTTAATCAAATAACGCGCTCTATGTTCATAAACCACACACACACACACACACACACACACACACACAACGCCTAAACTGATAAAAATATTAATAAAATGACGATGAGTTGGGTCGACCACTCAGTAAAAGACGTGGTCAATAATAATGAACGTTCGGGCACGAATAGGTACGCGTATTTAGTGTTTAGTGTTTAGTTGTTAGGTGTGAATGTTGCAATCAGTGTCGCAGTGGGCATGTGCATTGTGCATTGTGCATTGTGCATTGTGCATGGGTCCACACAGCTCCCAACTATAAGTTTAACCGATCAACCTGAAACGTCCATAACAACGGATTATTCGTATTACGCATCGCTCTTTTACGCAACATAGCTAAAAGTTTTTATTAAAAACAAAAGACCCACTTCATTTAAACAGAAAATGTAGCTTTACCGTCGAATTTTCTAATATCTTGTTATTTTAACATCTTCGGAAATTTAACGAAAAACAGGATTGAATCGTGAGGGATTTTTGTATGAACTTAGAAGTTGTCAGTTTTTCTCAAGCACGAAATCTATTATACAGCTTACTAGCAGAAAAACCTCCAATAACGTATGACGGCAAAGGAGTAGTAGCCTACTGGTGCCTGGTGTACGACCTGATAGACAAGATAATCGTTCTAACTAGAGGCTTTTTATTACTTAAACGGTTTTGCGTAACACGATGCGCGATTTAAAATTATGGCTACGGTGACAGTTTGTCTCCGCTCAGGTAAACGATAAGGCGAAAGATGAACGGAATCGATCGGGAATCGTTCTAACACGACCGAAGTGCGTTCAAGTCAAACGATAAATTTAAATCTAATAATTTTCTATTAAGTCATCGATTTATAATTATAAATACCGAGACTGATATTTACCAGTTTTATCATAGTCGGTGAGGCCGCAAAAATTTGCTTCAGCCAAGTCTTTGGTAAATTGTTTGTAGAAAAACAGTTTTATAAAATATAATATCTGAACGTGGGCAAAACAGAAGTTGAAGACCTACAGATAGCAATAATTGTTGGGATCAGACACGTGGTCATAAGTCGATCCGAAAATAGGAATGTTTTTATAAATTTTCCAAGAGAGGCTAGAGCCGACTGTTTTGCGGTTTTACGTCCAGCTGTTTTGAAATTTCTGCTAATGCAGACGAAGAGTGTAGATGAAGGTGAGTGATGAAAAAATGCCAGTCCTGACCGGTCATCGAACCCGGGACCGCGGGAGTCGACTGATTTCATAATTTTATTCGGTGCTCGATTGGCCGTTTAAAATTATTACAACGGTAATTTGATGAAAAATTGCGGCCCAGATCCACAGAGAGCAACCACTTAATATCGGACACTGATAGGCCTACAAGAAACATGAACATGAATCCAAGGTCGGTGGGCCTAATAAATCGTCACTGACAATATTTCGTCCAAATCCTGTTTGTTTGCGCTCTTCATCAAAATATCAATAATCTAATTTGTGTTGAAGTTTATATTCAGGTGCGCACTTTTTTCCTCCAGCAAAAACTGCTGCGATAAATTTTAGGGCTGAAACTTGAAAACTGAAAAGTGAAGTCTTCTCGAACAACGGCCGAGGCGGTTTTACGACTGTAGGCCCTATACGCCTACCAGTAATTTACTCTGTGACGATCTTATTGAGGAATATGTGTAGCCCTACACGTGTACGGAGTAGGCCTACTTGTAAAAAACATTTTGTTTCTCTCGATCGGCACCCGAGCTGCACAATCTGGTCCCCGTGCACATGGCCAATATTCCCCATATCACAAGGGTCAGTGTGTTTAGTGCAGCGTGTCAGATGGTATTTGCCTCTATATAACTTACACCTAGGCCCTATACTCTTTTTTGCGATTTTCTCAAAAATCGCCTCCTTTACTAACTTTTTTATGCTCTATAAGATAGTATAGGCGCCATGTCTGCTGAAATTCTTGGAAAGGCTGTTTTCTCGTAAAAAAAATGTTTTTTTTAAGATTGCGACTTTAATATACATTTTAACGCAAAATTTATGTAATAAATGTTGTAGAGAATTTAAAATCCTACAACTTTAATTTCAACCATTTTTTTATAACGCTTAGTTTAGTCTGTAATAAGCGATTTTCTGTTTTTTCTCACGAAAAAGTAAAAAATCGATTTTTCAGCATTAGCATGCACTTTACAACAAAAGTGTATTAATATAATAAAATTTATAGAAAATTAAAAGATCTATAATTTTTATAAAAAGTATTTTTCTCTACAGAGCCTAGTTTAGCGTGAAATAGTGATTTTCCGTATTTATAAGCCAAAGACTGATGTTGATTTTCATTGTGCGTCTTCCACTCATGATTAAAATTAGGTTTTGTTTTACGAGGTTAGTTTTTTGTTTATTTCTAATGTTTTATTAATAATGTTAGTTTATATTGGTCATTATTTGCATTGGCAAGAGAAAGTCGTGTGGGTGTTTTACACCAGATTTTTATTATTATTATTAATAGTAGTAGTAGTAGTAGTAGTAGTAGTAGTAGTAGTAGTAGTAGTAGTAGTAGTAGCAATAGTTGTTGTTGTTGTTGTTGTTGTTGTGTAGTAGTGGTAGAGTAGTGAGCTCTTCGCTGTGCAAGTTGCCTCCAATCTGTTGCATAGTTGCTTAATGATATACACGGATCTCGTTTGACTCGATTTTACACAAGAAAATTGTAAATATTCAGTTGGTCGTATTAGGAAAGAGGAAAACTAGTAGTTGGATAGCAAGCAGCATTGTAGGCGTGCACACTACACACTGGTGTAGAGAGTGGCGCAAGCAGGTTGTCGTTAGCGCCGGTGCAGAAGGTCGAAATGGGGCCCCTAGCGGTGACCGGGCCATGTCAATCGAAGAGTTTTAAATTAAAATTATGCGCACATCGTATTATGAATCGGGTACTTGAACAAGTACGCATGCGTAACACATAAAGCTCTCGATCATACCGACCAACAACATGTCAAGTGTTTCGTCGTGAAAAAGTCAGTCACCCATTAATCGTCAGAATAAGATTAACAGGGTCAGAACAGGTTTCATTTAGGAATCGACGTCCTATCGCGCTAATATAACACTAATATTTTCAAAATTGAACTTTCCTAAAATTAAAATTGCTAAATATTATTTAACCGAGTTACTGGTAGGCACTGTATAGCGAATTCATAGTTAAAAGGCGGATTTATAAAATAGCTTGAAAGAGTTTTAATCATAGCCTGTTCGGTTTATAGACTTGTTTAAGAAACCCTCTTCACTATCTCTTCAGTATATTTTTTCTTTCCTCTAATCATTCTGTAAATCCAGTCGCACCGATAGGCCTAATATACCTTCATGGAACATTCAAGATTCGGTTGACCTGAAATTTGTTACGAATTTTTTATCACTGAATACCTTGAAAACCTTTCTGAATATCCCCCCCCCCGTTTACTGGCGGTCCTTATTCATAATTGGCTGCGGTGCACCGCACTCACCATCTCGGCTCAAAAGCTACCGAATTGCACTTTGTCCATCTACGCTTTGAAATCAAAAAAGAACGGTGATGCAAATCGATACCTGAAGCCAGATATGGCTTTGACTGAAATCTCTTCACCCGATTCGAAATGTCATGTGATTAAACCGTGGCCCAAAATTAAGTATGCCGAAAATAACAACCGAATCGAATAAAATCTCCTCGACTACTACAATGATTGGTGTTGTTATTCGGATCGCGTAATCGACACGATCAAGTCAAATCGGCCGAGAACTCTTTTGGCCATTTTCTGTTGCAATTGTTAGTTTCGATAATCCGGTCTAAAAGACTGAAAGAGCGATTGATAATTTTCTTCGGTGATATCCTAAATAATAACAGCCTCTTTTCACCTAGCTCATCCGTCGACGCCCTACAACTCGACCCTAAATATAGCCTAACTCGATTCACAGGTGGTTGCACGGTGCACTGCTCTCTTGCCGATAAATCGATTTTTAACGTTGCAGAGTTAAGGGGCATTTGCGGCAAAGTAAGAAAGAAATTGAAAAATTATAAAACGAAGAAAAGTTTTATTGATAATTTTTTAGGGCACTTAGTCCGGTTCAAATTTGAGGTTTCCACTTAAACGTAACAGTGCTCTAGGACCGAAACCGATCATCTTTTTCTACAAAGCCCATTCCTCTGTTTTAAACTCGATCTAAAGTGGTTGGCGCTTGGCCTACATTGGCAACACTTATCCATTTCCATATCGTAAACCAGGGCAAACATTCTCTGCGGCGTGCTAACATTTCCTCTTTCAACGTATGCTGTTCAACAGCACTAAAAATCTTTGACCGAAGTAGGTAGCAGTAATAAATGAGGGAGCAGCGACACACATAGAGAGTCATAGGCTACCCTCTGATTGTGATACTGAAAGTATGAAAAGAATGGAAAAAACAAAAAGGTAATAAATATTATAGACATCGTTTGAATGAAGATACGATAGCCGTGAAAACATTCTACCTGTGTAGGCTCCCCACTCGCCACCCTTAGGCCTACACATACGCCCTACTCTATACTCATCACTATCCTACCTACTTGCCTGCAATATATAGGCCTACTTGTACATTGCACATATAGGCCTATGTAATAGTATGTCTCTGGCTGTGGCGTATGATCCGTGGGTGATAAGTCGCTGACAGAAACGCACTTCCATTTCAAATAATTACTTATGATTTCATCATGGTCAGCAACGAGTTGCCTTACTTACATCAAAGGGTCAAAGGCTCAAAGGGTATTATTTTTCGATACATATATTGCACTTTTCCCTGCCAAAGCGCAAAAAAACTGCAATTTTATAGGATTAAATTTAGTGAAAGTGTGAGGCAATCCGCCGCTTTCAACACGCCGAATGTTTCCTGAATGACCGTATCTTGGGTTTGAGTCTCCCAATCCATTTGCCATAACAGTGGAATCGTATAGGTTACACAAATCCTTTATAAGAGCACTTTTCATAATTTCCATCGTGTCATAATCTGACGCCCTGGAGCCACCATTATCAACAGAAGCCATGACGTTCATTTACTACAACATGATCTACACTTTTAGTATTAATGCGGATCAGCGCATTTTCTTTATTACTGTAGGACAAGGTGCAGCAAAATGCAAAGTGATGCGAGTATTAAAACTGAATTACTCGTAGGCGTAAGCCTACCAGTTACGCGTGTGTCCTTCTCACTTAACCATTGCCGTTCGATTCGATTCTACCTCAATATTAGGACTAAGTAAATCCTGGAAAAGCACTGAACGAATCGCGTTCGGCGTTAAAGACCGTAGCTTTACCGTGTTGTTTCTAGTGTGATTCTTTTACAGAATCTTAATCTGCGATAACTAACAAGGCATTCGTAGATGTGTTGTTATAGGCGTAAACCTTACCTGTGATATGGATCCGAGTTAATGATAAGGACGCTCCACTTACCTGCAACAAACAGAATAATCATGTAATACGGGCTACATGGCATTAATGATAACAACAATTTAATTGACTGACAGTCTAATCGATTTGGGATAGTGATGCGATCACAAACCTTTCGTTGCGGTCGATGCACAGATAATTTTTGTATAAAATGTTGCAACCGGCCCATTAATACGGAAATTGAGATAGTCTACAGGCCGACCTGTCGGTGTGTTGTCAGAATAACTAGTTATTTACCTATGGTACCGGGTTCAATTCCGGTCAGGCCCGGCACAGGCTACCACTCATTGTCTTCTCTTCTCACTCTTTAACCTTCACCACCTGGATCAGCTCAATCTAAAAAGCAATCCGGTGAAAAAACTAACTATATATAGGCCTCGTAGATAAGCGGATGGATAAATTCTGTGATTATCAGCGAAATCTTCAACTTTTTGTAGTAGTTGTAGGACCGAAGGATACCTAACACTCACTTGAAGTGAAAGCGAGCAAGGGTTGGAATAGAAACGGGTGGCGTATCGGCCACCCATCGCCCATCGTCCATCGGTCCTCGGCCGAGTCGGGCAATGAAGGAGAAGAAACTTCCACTGATACGTTGCACATGTATCACATGTAGGCCTACATCTAATGACAAACACATTTTCTCCTCTAGTTATTTCCTACATTTTTTATGATCACTTACCACCTTGATACGTGACACCGGCTAAAACAATTAGCGTAACAAGAAACGAGAATCCTTTAATAAGAGGGTAGATTCAACCCGGTCTTTACTTTGTTGCCTACCTATGATAGGCTGGCTATCTAATTAATTGTTGATTGAGGCCACATATTTCATGTGGATTTCAACTAGATTTATAGATTTGTGCGCGAGTAAAATGAAATTCATATTAAATGAAATTTCTTTCATTGCGTGTCAATGTTCAGGCAATAGGGCTACCAGCGATCGGTTTCGGGGAAACCAAGTAGACCTGATGACGATCAGCCGATCTATTAATCTACTTTTATCTAATGATTATTGAAGCTTTCTTTTAGCGATCATTTGATAACTTCTTTCAAAAAATACGTTAAAGTCCGTTTATTCCTCGTCGAGCGAGTTCTGCTCTGCCCATAAAATTATTATAGCCCATTCTGATAAAATAGAAAAATTTGGCATAAAACTTTGAATATTCTTCAAGTTTTATTATGAGCATTTCCTAAAGGGAGATTTTCGTCTGAAGGCTACGACTTTGAAAATCACCCATTTTCCAAAAGAGACCGAAAAAACCGACCCAGACATATTACGAAACGCATCGATCAGCCGAGCATGTCTATAGGCCAAACGAGGCACTTTAATAAAAATACTCGGAACAGTTTTTGAGAAAATTTAATTTTTATAAATTTCGCATCGGAGTACGATTTCGTATTGTTCGGCATTCGCCCACAAAGACGGTCGTTTTTCCAAAAAATACTTTTCCGGTTTCCGAGTTAATAAAGAGTAAAAATCATTACAGAGTAACACTAAAAGTAATATCTTTATTTGGCGGCAGACATTTCGGTTGTAATCGTCGGTTTTATGAAATTGCGGTTTTACAGATGGAATGTTAACCGTGTGGCTGCCGCTGAAATAACAGATCTCTATGAAGCCATGACAAACTACTCAGTTATACCGCCTGACTAACATTTTAAATTTTCTGTCAGTTTCATCTTTTTGCAGCTAAAATGTTGCTCTTTCCCGCCGGGATTAGATGCCGAGGAGTCCTCGCAACTAGAAATGCATTTGTCGGAGACATTTATTATATACTTTTATATAAGCGTTTAAATATCAGAACAAGTTATCAACCATTTATTAAAAATATCGTAAAATGATTTTTTTATCGTTGACGATAATTTAATGATGTAATAGTCAGAGAAAAGACTGTAGGCTGTTTGCATTACTTTACCTAGGCTAAGACTGGCGTGACTATGGTTTTTAAAAACATCTGAAAAACGAGCAGAAACCGCAGTGAAAACTGATTCAAAAATGGCAGTTTTATTATACAGTATTTCGATTCCTGGCGCCTGGATGTTTGCAGTGAATGGTGCATGGCTGTAATTTTGAAAAACTATTTTTCCCAGATTTGCAGACATTAAACATTTCCTCTATGTAGCCTAGCATTTAGAAACCTTTTTTTAACGGAATCGGGAGGAAAATTTTAATGATGCAAGTCGATGAAAATGGTGAAACGTTTTAAGAAAATATGAACTTAACGTTTATCACCGGGTTTCAACGGGTTAATTGTTTCAGGTTTTTCTTTTCGGCTGATCACAAAATATTCATCCTGAAAGTCGGTCGAAAGATTGCAGTCGAATGAAAGCCGTGGTTTTGGCCTCACAACCGACGAAACACGCTAATGCAATGTAGTTTTTGCTTGAACAGATGGCGATCATTTGAAATCGCCATAAACTATCGCAGTACGAGGGAGAGAGTAGGCCTACTGCAGGTACAGTGATAAAACAGTTACTCCTAAATCTTTTACAGTCTCATTTCCTCTAAAGCAGCTTTAATGATTTCTATTTATTTCCATTTTCCATTTACCACTTTCACTTTCTCTCAACCGCTAAAATATAAGTAAATTGCAACCGGGCATTTCGTAGGCAAAACGTGTATTTAATTAGAGAAAATAAAAATTGGCCAGACTCTACAAGACGTTTGGTAAAAACAAATAGGATGATAATTGGCCGACCAAGTGTCCGCACATTGTAGCTGTTGTAATTAAGTGGACCTGTTGAATCAGTGGTCGAGTGGACAAAGCGTAAAATAGAAGATATTGTAGGCCTACCCACCTATCTATCTTATCTACCTATCTAAGGGGTGGAGGGAGACGGCATCAGTAAAAATTAGCAACAGTTACAATTTGAAAATGTTGGTGTTGAGTGCAGAACACACGTAGAAGGATAAAAATTGAAGCACCCAAAGTGAGAGCGGCGGGAGCAGATGTACTAGTTGTACGTAGGCCTATTCCGTCACCTGTTTCAATTGAAGCGATGCAGCCAACTTAACCGACACAAAAATGTCTGCTGCTGTTCAGAGTGAAACAATTTTATTCTAAGGTGAGGAGAAAAACCACAGCCGCCATTAACAAAGAGAAAATCGCATTCAATTGTTATTCTTTTCTTGTTTAACGATTCATTATTCCTTATCGCCGTGTAACGTGTAAAATGTAAAATGAAATTGGCTATATTTTTTACTTACAAGTCGTCGTCATCGTTTTGATTTGAACATACGGAAGGTCCACACAAAAGTTACAGCTGCTGTATTCACCCGAAGGGATGCAAAACCGTGCCAACTTCCGTCAAACAGAGAAAAATACTTTTTAAGTAGGCAAGTACGCTACGTAATATGAAATAGGCCTACATAATTATGTTCACGTACGAAATCTCATTACTTTTTGGTTCACTTTGCGGAAAGTACGACTTGCGCTTTTAAAATTAATCGGACGTTAAAGATGAACAAAAACGCAAAATTTGACTATTTTTTAACCGGTCGACCTTTTCAAGTTGGATGTTTTTGACAGAACTTATTTTCCATTGTTATACAAAAATCATTTAAATACGCATACATAGACTACGTTAGCTACGTGTTTTTTCTCTCCTTAATTTACAACTGAAAATCTAAGAATTTAATTGAAATAATTTCTGAAGGCAATTAGTCTACCCGACTGCGCTCACTGAATTACTATGCAAACAATTTGTACTAAAATTCGGGGTTGAGAAATGTACGCGAGTAAAGCGGATTTTGGTGATGCCGCTGTGATTGTTTACCATCTGTTGTTTAAAAAAAATTAGTTATTGCTCGATAGTATCAGTCTAACAAATTTGCTTGAGTTTATTTTCAAGTTTAACAATTTACCGCAAGTTCTTTTAAACGAATCGGCAAGTGATAATAGATTGGGTGTAATAGCTCATAATAAATCAGAGCAGTGCTCTCTCTCTCTCTCATAACCGGGTGTGCTGTAATGAACAACTGGAAAAGCGGAAATACATTTTCTAGTCCGTTGGGATAAAATATTAACAACTTGACTGTAAAAACTGAAAGTGGTTTATTTGTGGACGACGACGGGTGGGCTGCTATCGTCACTTGTCATCAGAGGACACGACGTGAAATTACGGGGAATAGACCGGCAAGGCTTTATAACTGTGCACAAGCCTCGTCCACCACTCCCAAATTGTCAGCTATTCGTGTTGACACACAGATTCACTTTTCTATGACTCCCTCTTCTCCAATCCATTATCCCAACGACCATAGATAGATTGCCGGTAAATTAATTAACAGGTGAAAAAATCATCTTATAAACAAAGGAAAAGTAAAACGAGATGAAAGCCGTAAAATTTTTTGCAGGCTCTTGTATTTTGTTAGATGGAAACCTTGATCAAATATGATTACACCTGTAAACAGTTTTTACAAGAAAAACTGCAGTTGTTTTAAACAACCTGTAATAATTTGCTGAGAAGCGATGCAACAACTGTTTTAACATCTATTCCGAAATGTCAAAAATCGCGTAGTGAAAAACATTTTTGCACATGCCTTCGATTTGGCTACTTGAAGGATCGAATCCACATCATCATACAAGGATCTGGAACACTTGCAGTGTAAATTGAATCTGGATTCTCCAAAACTGTCATTTGCCTGAACGTAAAAACCTGGAAGGAGAAGCGATAACTGGTAAGACCTGTATTTCTTATTAACAATTGAGGTTGCTTACTTCGCTTCGATCCCAAAGTACAAAAACCCAATTTTCAGAAAAACGTATTTTGAATAAACTTTGCTTACTTAGTGCATTTCTTTTGTCATTGCATTGTTCTGGGAGACAAGAGGAAGTCCTGTTCCTAAGAAAAACAGCGGAACGTTGGTTCGTGCTCTTTCTAAAACCTGCATGAGTAAATCGGTCCATTAATTTGACAGTTAACGTACAATCAGATGTTTGGTGACAAACGACCTCTCAGATTAGCATAAGTTGAGACCTCTGTAAGTTCACTATATCGCTTGGAGTAATAATCTGTCACAGTGGACATAAAGATGTATTAGCGAGAAAATTACAGTGGCTTACCGTCCATTTTTTCCGATTCTAGTTACACCCGACTGAACAGATCTGGTCAGTCATTCAAGCAGATTGTTTGTTTAACCGCATAAAAGCAGTAGAGTCCAGTACCACAAACGCCCATAATTTAATTTTGGGTCCCAAAATAAGGGGCTATTTACTCCATACAATTAACTCCAAATTAAAATTTGGAGTTTAATTTTGGGCCCTAAAATTAAATAACTTACGAAGGATGCATTAAATAACTACTTTCGACGATCGATTACAAAATTCTTATTAAATAATGGGCCACAATGTTTTGATGATCATTTGAAAACGAGTCTGAAAAAACTGTTGCCAATTATTTTAATAGAAAAACCTTTTGATTACAAATCAACTATTGCCAATTTCTAGTGTTTTTGTCCGTATCGCGAGTACATTTTAACAAAATGTCGTTGAATAACATCGATTAATAGCGGGAGTTCAAAACAATACATTGCGCTTGAATTCATCAGAATAAATAGGCTACTCTTACATCCATAGCTATTCACCTTGTGACCGACTTTGTATTCTTAATTTATATTTTTTAAGTCTTATTAGTTTATTTTAACTTTACAAATGTTAAGCGATTGTTCTCGAGACTAAAGATTTAAATGATTTGCGCATTTCAGAAGGAAAATAATTAATCGAAACATTTTTGCGATAGATTGTTTGATAACCTGATAGTCTGACAGGTGATCATAAAATGTTGAATGCGATCAAATGAAATGTAATATTAAGCCTACCGTTATCGGCAACGATTCGGAACATTCATTTATAACGCGGAACTCATCCGGGTTCAGCCGAACTGAGAAACAGAAATTTTCGTGTAACTGTTAGGGCTTAACTAACAGTAGTTACGGTAGGGTGTCACTGTTAGCCTACTGTTGCCAAAGCTTCCTTTCGTTTTATTCTTTTGAGGTCTCAGCTGCGCTTTGTAACTCTACAATTATTACTCTTAACAACTCACAGAGACTAGCTGAATCATTCGAATCGTACATTTTATTTCGTGCGTTTAGACCGGCCAACACTGTCTTTTAAATCGCTCGTTTTCATTTCATAAAAATCAAATGTCCAACGAATGAAACACAAAACATGTTTAATATTTGAAACGGAGCAGTCAGCTGTTTATGAAAATTAATCGATTTAGTCAGCCACTCACTGATCTTCTATTCATGTTAAACCCTCCCTAATAACAGCGAATCGGTGAAGAGGAAGCTTTGGAACATCTATTTGCATCACATTTCTCCTTTTGAAACAGAGCTAATAAGAGCTTTCACCGAGTATCCCTCGGTACCAACCACCTAACCACTTGACGTTGCCTAAGTCGTCTTATGCTCGAATCACAAGCAGATATTTAGTCCGTTGGGATCCGTCCGGATGCCAACCTTGGTCACCTGCTTTACAAAAGGTTTGAAGGTACCGTTCGGAAAAGTAATAAAAGTAATTTATATTCAAATGCCCCTGTCGCCTATCTTTGTTACGAAAATAAGATTTTAACTAGTAACGAGTGTCAGGCTTACTTGTTTGTATGTGTGTGTGTGTGTGTGTGTGTGTGCGCGCGCGCGCGTGTGTACGCGCGCGCAACCTAACGTCATAATTTACATAATTATTGATTTTTTAAACATATTCAGAGGCCAATTACCGCTACAACACTCATTTATATTTACTTAGTCGGTGGCACAAAAAAGAGAACTAACGACAAACAAAATGTCTGTCGAAACAACTACGACAATAATTAATTTTAAAGGGAAAATAAAAGTGTATGGAAAACTAGAATAATGAGTTCGTTTTCCAAACTAGGTAGGTGTAAAGGTTCCCAAAGTAGGTTCGGGGCCACAATTTATGAAGAATGAAGACCGGCCGGCCGGCTGACTGCCGCCTCCGAATCGCTCCACTCAGTACAGCAGCAGCCAGTTGCAGTTCACCGTTGTTCGTTGGTTCACTTTCAAAGAATTTTCTACAACTTTTTGAGAAGGTACAATGAGATATGGTGAAAAAGATCAATTAAGCTACTAGGACAGAATCGATAGGCCTAGAGAAACTGACGCTCATGTCGTGGTTGTTATTACTCCTAGCATCTAGGCCCTATTCACTTTTCAACCGTTTTATACCATTTTATGTTCCAGTACCTGAAGATCCGGCCCGACACATGGCATCTGTACTCTTTTATACGATAAAGTTCAATCGGTTGAAAATCGGTTTTTGTTAGGCATTTGCAAGAGAGACTGTGTTCGGTTTTCCCGAATAGATGTGCATTATGTAGGCGTGCATGTGATCAGATAAAGGTAAAAATTAATTTTGAAAGGAAATCGTTTTGATAGAAGCAGGAAGAGGATACGAGGAGAGAACTGGCATCGGCCTTGGCAAACAAAAGAGCGTAGTCAGCCAGCAGCAATTAAAGCTGCCTAGCGCTGCGGTCCCTCCTCCATATTCGATGCAAGTCATGCCGCTTAATTCAGTAGCACAACTTGTACTTGCTCACTTGTACGTCTCATAGCTTCGCCTGTCTCTTTTTCTCTCTTCTGTCAACTGGTGGAAGGTCCCTGTCAAAATTACTGCTCCGCTTCATGTAGGATGTGATGTCAGTCCTCAGTTACGACGTTTCTACCGATTAGGTATTCCGATTTATTTTTGGTCGGACGCAATAGTTCTAGTCTATTCTCATGTCAAGTGACAGGCGTACTTCAATTCCGCTCGCGCGGCTATTACCAGTTTCCAAATGCGAATACGCCTCTACTTTTGCTGCTATTCCAGTTCTACAATCGGATAGATCTTTGGAAATAAAATTTATTTTCTCAAAAATTATACAAATTAGAAAAAAACAAACAATTACCTAACATTAACTTTTTTTAAATCCTTAAATTGCACTAAAAACAAACAAAATTATTTACAGGAAAAAATACGTGAAAAGGAGACCTGTGCGCACGCATGAGTCTATTATGTTTTATTGCATTTAATGTTTTAATTTATAATTACATTTTAATGAATATTTTTAACGTATGAATAAAAATAAACATCACTGTTGCGACAATCAGGAGGAAACATTGTCACAACTGAATTTGTGGTTCTTTAAACATTAAAAAGTAAATAAATACAATCAATATTATTTAAAAAATTTAACGTGTGTAAACGTTAGCGTAGAACCGATTGGTAGCTACAACATTCTTGATTCCTTAAAAAAGTATTTCTAATATATTACCTGAACGGATCTGTTTGTCAATGTCCTAAACAAGAGTTTTATTGAAATTAAAACAAATAAATTTGCTTTGGGCAACATTAATTAGTAATTTTTAAAAAATGCACAGAACATTAATTTCTTCAAACGGTTAAATCTAAAAGATAGCTTATGTATGAAAAGTGGTGGTAGTGGGTCGCACGATATAGGCCTACGCCTAATAGGCCTACGCCTAATAGGCCTAATAGGCCTACGATTCGCTGACACTCAACACACTTTTATTCTTATTTAAACGAAACAAGATTTTTAAAATATATATTGTCTAACTGCCAAAACTTTAAATTCATAAAATAAATCGTTACTGGGGTAAACCTTGGATCTGCTGAAGGTAGCCCTTATGCATGATTGGATGATGAAGATTTTCTTAAAATAAACGTTAACGACCGCACCCCACATGCCCTTATTCCATACCGGAATAAAGACTGGGCGTAAGCAAAATAAATAAGCCAGACTATTTCATTGGCCCTCAATTTAGGCATTACATTATTTTTTTTTTAAATTAATGTTTTAATCTTTGGCACGCTTTGCTAATATGCAGATCCCATCACAAGCGTAGATCGACCTGAACGACTGAGGTATCGACACAGTCAACCTCACTTATTTCGGACACTGACACTTCACAGATTTTCTACAATTTAAGGGATGAATATTTATAACATGAAAACTGGACGGTTGACCACCAAGAATACCAACAACCCAACCGAGTAACCGTTTTAGAATGACTGTAGGCCTACTTAGCTGCAGACTAAACTGTTCCTATTCTGCTAAAACGTGGCGACGTCGTTCGATTGAATCCATTAACCCTTTATAGGGCAGTACAATAGGGAAAAATATACATATTGAAAAATGGTAAATTTTGCTTTATAAAGACTTGAATAATGTATTTCTAGTGCCAAAACAGTAAGATATTTCTTTTTTGTTGATGTTAAGTCCTGGTAAGTATACTTACCAGTAAGTATACTTACCAACGTTTATTGAACGTTTATTGAAATGGGAATCACAAAATTTTTAGTGGTAAAAATGCTTATTAAAACCACTTGTAGTACTACATGACTTAAAAATTTGTAGAATAACTTAACTTAACTTTATATTAGCATGAATGCTTGCTTTCCCGTAAAAAACTCGAATTTTTTAAGCGCTGTACAAAAGTAACAACAAAACAACACGGCAGCATACGCTGTAAGGAATCCATACCACATTCGTGCAACTACGAAGAAAATGGTCGCTGGGCGCTAATTTCAAAATGTGGATAGCCTATTTACCAGAAAACATCTATAAAACCATAAAATGTCAATAGGTTCAACTCCATACCTTATTCTTAAATAAAATCGATTTTATTGCCAGTGGTAAGTACACTTACGAAAGACCTATAAAGGGTAAATTCCCGACTCACAACAAAATTTTACTTCTTATTAAAAAAAATGTAAACCGGAAATCAGTCGAAATCAAAAAAAAAAACATTTGCCCCAGAGGCAATGATGCCATCAAAATAATTATATCAGTAGAAAAAAGAAAGCGAATTTACTATTACTGTGGTATCGTCCATTATGCAGTTTCCACTCGGTTATGTGATACGAAATAATCAAGGCTAGATTGATTTGAAAAAATGTATATTTTGGTAATTAGAAAGGAGTTCGCTCTCGTTAATATTTCTTGTTCAGTAAGAGCACTTTACGGGCGCGCGCACGAACACATATGAGCACCATCTAAAACACTCACGAACAAGCACGTAGTATTACGTAGTTAATGGTTTAATTGGTTGTCAAAATCTGTGAGTCTGAATGGCGGCCGTAGGGCATAAGAAGCGTTATGACTGTAAAAAGGTAGAGCAGCCAGGGCAGCCAGGGCAGCAGGGCAGCAGGGCCGGATGGATGGTGATGATGCTTACAGGCAGAGGGCATGGAGGCATCGAGGCAAGGCCCTGTAATTTTGTTGTCCTTCTATGTAGCAGCGTAGTGGCGTTATAAGCCGTGTTGCGTTGTTTTGTCCTCGTATAACCTGGTATTATAACGACATTTCATGTCTACAATTCAAGGCAAAAGCAAATAGGCCTACTAAGGAAAACTCACTCGAATAAAAACAACGAACAATCACCGGCACAAAACGATCGGTGCATTCAACATGACTTAATTTCATTCCATGCATGCGAGCATAAATAGAAACATAACAACATAAAGACATGCCTCATGCCTCATGCCTCATGCCTCATGCCTCATGCCTGTTTTGTTACTATCACAATAATAAGCATAGGCCTATACAATGAACTATCCTCGATGTAGAGTGAGAGGTGTAGGCCTATATGTGAGGTCTATGCAGGTTGTATTTAACAACTTAGGCCTACTGGGACACACCTTTCACTTTTCCACCCATTCTATGAAAAACACTCTCAACTTCTCCGTAACAGTAAAGCTTTGGGCCACCTAAATTTAACGAAAACTCCTCCCCCCCCCCCGGCCAACCGATCGGGGAAGCGGGAGTCAGATTGAAAGGCTCTAATTGATAACTAGATCGGAGACAGCGCTTTCTATTCGCTCCACAGGACAGCACCTGAAATGTGGTTTCGTCTGGACTCCGATGAGAATGCGTCAGCTCTAGATCGGAAGAGCTGCGTCCTTCCCGTGATGTATTCACTTTTACAGAACGTGACGTTTCCATGCCGGGAGATCACGAAATAATACGCTAGATGTACCTAATTGCTTAATGGTAAACGACTGCTTTCAATTTTTCTGATTCGCCACGGCTATAGACCTATAGACCTGTCTATCCTACTGCCGCCCGAATTGTCTCTATGACGATTGTTGGTAGGTCCGCCTTACCGATCGTATGAACAACGCTGAATTTTTATATTTTGTCTTACGTGCGTTTCCTTATGATTAAAATGTGTTTCCTAATTTTTCTATTGCTTTAACGGACATCGAAAACAATGTTTTGATTTTAGAAAAATTCTTCTATCGCAAAATAAAACGGTGCAGTATTGAAAAAAACTGTACGTCAAAAACTGTAGACTACAGATAAAAGAATTATAAAAAAGAATACGCTGCGGTAAATGCGACTTATTCAGAAACCGGAATGGTGAGAAGGAAAGTGGGTATTCGTAGCGAGCGGTCGCAGCGGAAAGTTTCATTGTTGTTGCTGTTGACCAGTAGGCCTCAGATCCAAAACGCGTTGCGTTTTCCCCACTCTCACTCTCACTGACAAAACCGCTATGGACTTTAAAATTACAGCAGCGGGCAAATTACGCGACTGCGACTGCAGATATGATCTATATGGCTGGGACTGTTGGTCGGGACGCAGCCCTACTCTCAAGTGAAAACGTGAAACCGATTCTCATTCATCACTTCGTCACGGAAAAAGTAGCTGGACGGATAGAAAATATATCGGGGTATAAGGCGTACAATGTGAAAGATATATGCTCGGTCAACTGATCAGGTAGGCCTGAGACAGCTAAACGTTCTTGGGAAACCACCCGATATCAAGAGATCTACTTTGTGCTTAGTCCGGCATTAACATTGTAAGAGAGTTAACCATTCAAAGAAAGATAATAGCGATTATTTGTTTGCGTCCGTGATCGGTCGATGCGATGGCTGTTTGTAACAGGCCTTCCGCTGCAAATAAAGACGGTAGTAGCCCTTCAATAGTCTTTTAAAAATAATATCGAAACGCTTTGCAAAATGAAGATTTTGCAACAAATTGATTACAGTCGACATAATTGCGAGCAAAACTCAAAATATCACTTTTACTCCGACCTCTTTTTCTTTCCATCTTTTCCTAACTTGATTTGAGAGGAGAAACGAACTACAACTACTCGTATTTGTTATGGTCGTGGAAGTGGATGATCAAGTGTAATCGGTAGGCCTACAACGAGCCACCTGTAGGGCTATCTGATGACTAGCTGCTATACAATGTCCAAGTAAAATGTAACGGTACGTAGACCTATCCAGTATCTACACACATCGATCACTTTTATTCCATCGGCTCATTTGCCTGATCGGCCTACGTTGTTACTTTCCCACTAGCCTAATATTTATTATACAGACTATCACTGAACCCATTTCCATGCGTCCGTCTCCTTTCAACGTCCACCCTGTTTCCCCAATTCAACGGTTCAAAGTTCACTATTCGGTTCAAACTCTTACTACTGCAGTCTCATCGGCAGCATGCAAGATACGTCTTAAAAGATGTCAGATGATGTAGTCCTAGTTCCACACCGAACGCCATTCTACTAATTGTAGACGATCCCGTTACTGGACCGCCAGAAATCGCCTCTTTTAAGCATCCGCAATTTTAAATTTTTTCATTTATTCGGTCGCTGACGATTCTCATTAGGAACAGGCTATAATGAATATTAGTTAACTATGAATCACGTACTAAACATAAATATAAACACTAGGCTATCATATTCAAAAATACATTATAGCCTAAGGGCTACCTTCAGCAGACCCAAGCTTTACCCCAGTAACGATTAATTTTATGAATTTAAAGTTTTGGCAGTTAGACAATTATATTTTAAAAATCTTGTTTCGTTTATGAATAAAAATGTGTTCATTGTCCAAATTTAGAGCAAATTTCAATGTCTTATTGTATTGTATGGAGGTTCTATTTCGTTTTATTTTATTTTTCAATATCATAACAAATTTTTCGCAATTATTTTCTTGGCGTATTGCGCATGTAGCATTCATTACTAAAGCTATTAGTTATTAGTTAAAACATTACGAGTTTTAATAAGTGTATGTCTATAGAACGAGGGTAGGCCTAATGGTGAAATTTTGAAGTGTTTAAAGTATTCTCTGCAACACTCTTTTGATTTGATGCTTGCTTTGGCCGTTTTTCTATTTAGAAGGCCCCAGTCGCGTCCCATGAATCATCCAACCATAACTGCTAGAGTAGGGCTGTACAGCCCGTACACTGAAAGTAGGCCTACGCGTGATAAATTGCAAATAACGTGTCTGCCGCCGCCGCCGCCGCCAGCAGGCCTATCTCTACCACTCCACCTTCAACCTACTCCATATAAAACAGACGGAAAATAGGCCTAATGTTTTACAGCGCACGGGCAACATGTTCTTTACAATTTAAGCGCTGTCTAAACGACGACCAAGAAACTTTGTGATTGAAACCTCGTTGATATGGTCGGAGTTAATTTTCAAGGACAGACAAGATTTTGGTAGGTTTCCTTTGCAAAAATAAATGAAATGAGTTTTATTAATATTTAAAACAGTTTATTAGTTTTTAACCGTTTCTGTAGTATGCTACTTGTGCATGCGTTGGAGATGTTCAGAATTTTTACCACTTATGATTATTTTTGTATCATAGGCGAATAAAGTGGTGAAACAGGCCTTAAGTAAAGAAAACAGATAGTTTATAAATAACAGAAAAATATCGGGCCAACCACAAAACCCTGGGGAACACCGTGAATTATATTTTTAAAATTGGAAAGAAAAGGTTTTACAATTCCATCTCTTACTTCAACACATAACATTCTATTTTCTAAATATGAAAAACCAAGTGCAGTCTCTTCCTCTGATTCCGTAACGTGTAGTTTCTTTAAAATTTTTTTATTTTCTATAAGTTAAAACGCCGTCATTAAACCGTCAGCGGTTTTAACATGTTTGTCTAAATATTTTAGAATACCTATATCCTGAAAATAGGTCTGTTGCTGTTATTCATCGAAATTTTTTCAGAATCCAAATTGATCGTCCGTAATAATTATATTATGGGCTAGAAAGTCCATCAAGTACATGTCGAATACATTAGCTTTGGAAATATTCTTTACATTACTAGAAATGGTAGTTCTGAGCAGAACAGCGGTCGCCTTTATTGTATGTCGGCTTAATTTTGCCCACTTTTAAGGAACAGGGGAAGTACCCGTGGCAAAGAAATTGTTTATAATTTCAGTGATCGATGCAACTACATGATTTTATTAAAATTTTTGGGCTAATATTTAATAGACCCTATGTCATTGGACATTTCATTTTTTAAGGTAAATATATCATTTTTGAATCTGGTTTTGGAGACAGGATAAAAATGAAATACACTTTTTATATAGTAAAATGAAAGTAGGCCTATATGTTTATAAATAAAAAATGAATATGTTTTATATTGTAGGACTTTTATACATTTTAATAACTCGGAAATTTTCCGTTAATTTTTAAACGGCATAAAAAGGTACTTTTTCGTTTTTCTTGTATTGAAGCGACCGATCTTTACAAGCACAGACAGCATTATCTCAGAAAAAAGTGAAGCATTTTGAACGGGTAAAACTATTGTTTTACTTATGAAATAGTGCGAGTAGGTAGGTCGGTCGATTTGAACGGCAGAAAGTCAAGTAGTCCAATTGGGTAAGCGACACACTATTACGACGTTCACCGTGAAATCATAATGCCATCATCTCGGTGTATTCGCCATAGCTGTTGTTTGTTTGCTCCATTGGATATGCTTGTACGTGTACGCGAGCGAGCGCGTATCAGTACCTCCAACAATCTCATCGAGCTGCTTTTCCTTAAAACATTCTTTACAGAAAATATTTTTACACTGTATCTCGTGTATGGGTGTGGGTAGGCCCTAATCGTGGTATGATGGATTCAAGATCGTCGGTAGCACTCGTTTGCAGTTTCACTTCAGAAACCGAAATCCCTTCCTTCCCGTTTTAAGAATCGGTTCTCTATGGCTACCTAAAACTGCACTCGTATTGTACACATAGCGATCAATTTCCGGGTGTCTTAGAATGCAGTAGAAGACTAAATGATTGCCAAACACCGAAGCCTTTCTTCTTCCACTTAGGCTTCTTTTTCAAGCGACTCTAATTTCACACCGAATCATCATTTCGCCGCTTGAATTCATTTTCGCCAAGGAGATTTACGCTTTACGATTGATAAAGTTTTAACAATGTAACGCGTTGGTTTTTCACTTGACGTTCAATTTTTTGCCGGCAATTCGATCGTGCCTTTAGGCCTATATCTCAGATAGGCTACACCCGAGGACACAAAAATGTTTTGGAGGAAACACTCATTATGAGGAGAGTTCACGAATAAGAATAAAAAAGATAAAGTCTTTCCGATCGAAGACAATAAATCGGTTGCGTAGATCCGGTGCTGTAGCCTACTGATACTGACACGACTTTTTAATTCACGCACATTTTTAAACATGTTTTCTTTATTTACGCGGTTGAAAATACTCTCCGATTCCATCGCTCTTTATTACGATGAAGCACGGCGCGATCGGGGTAGGCCTATAAACCGGTGATCGTCATAAGAACACCAACCGCAACTTATAAATAGGCCTATCTTCAGTCCATCGATACCAGGTGGACTGAACAGCATACAGCCATTTTTAAATACACTCAGTTTTTTTTTTAACGCGGCGCTGTTCTTTCAAAGCGTTTCATCCGGTATTCTTTTTCTCTTCCGCTTTTAGCGGTCGAACGGTTTTCTTCCTCAGAGCCTTCTTTTTCCGTTTTTCTCTTGGTTCATTAACGAAGTGATCAGAATGACTCTTTATTGTATCTCCACTTGACATTAGATTTTAAACGGATGTTTAATGCAATCTTTCTTTGTAAATGCAAAGCATTTGCTAAAATCCTCTAAAATAATCACTTATTTTCACCCGACTCATTCCTATCGGTTGTAGACATTCCACGAGCAAATACCCTAGATTCACCAAGCATCAGTTTCGACTATTGTATTGAAACCGTCTCTCTTCATCGGATCAATTATATTTCAAACAAAAATGACCACCCGTGTCGGTAATTATTTATGATTTTATTGATATTTTAAATATCTTTTTTTAAAAAAACATATTTTTTTAGAGAAAAGTGACTTTTTTAGAAAAAAAATTACAGCTTTCAGACATAGAGGGTCTTTTGAAATATGTAGGTTACATTGGCAGTCATGTCCGTAATATTAACTCCTCTAAGAAACTGGAGCTCGCAACGCCGTGCCGCTTCCCCATATCTGTCAAAATACACTAAAACATGATTATTGTTTTTCATTCATCAGACCCAACGAATGTCATTTGAAAGTATGCCATCGGGCTTGATGATACCACATTTTTTAAGATTTTTGCTTATTTACGAATTTTGAATTTGTTCAGTTACTAACAAAGAGCAGAATAATAATAGTAATAATTATTGGTCATTTGCTTTTATTAGCTTTCAAAGTTTTTGAATTTATTTATTTTTCGGTACACGTTTTTAGAGTGGAACTTTGAAGGTGGTTCGTGATTGCACTTTCCGACTCGTTATTAAGATCCTCTTTCTGCAGAGAAACAATCTTCTGCCTTACCAGTGACGATAGCCTACGTAGAATTTACCTATGAATGATAATCTCAGCGTCGACTAAAATTATTATTCAGTCATCCAGAACCCACTTGATCGTGCAGAGAGCTTTATGAAAATCTTTTTAAAAACTTTAAACTTCTCGTTTGTAACCGAAATTTCGTGTTGTCAACTTGCCAAGTGGTCACAAATGAATCTGACAGAACTCTCCTGCTTCTTAAGCCCTCTGCTGTTCGTGAACGAATTTCTAATCGATCAACCTGAAATAAGTTCCCTCAGTAGACCTTAATTCGGGAAAATATTTATTTACGCCTGTAAGTGAGATACCTTAAGATAATGTGAACAGTTAGTTTCTGAAGCTGTAGAGAATTCCGGACTAAAAAGAAAAAAATGTATTTAGGCCTAGCAGAAGGAATATAGCGGATCGTGTGATAGTTCCTTTAATAATTTTGTTATAAAATACCGATTCGGATGGCACGGTGTAAAAGTAATGATCTGTTTTCGTGAGAAAACCTAAAAAATAAGATTACGGTATCACCAGAGAAAATTAACAGATACTGAAGCTGCGTTTCAACAAGCCTATTGTCGTGAATTGCACGAGAATTTGTAACACTTGTTCCACTACCAGCACAACATTAACGTAAATATTTGACTGATATTTTTAATTTGCTTACAGACCCTGAAAATTAAATCACGTCAGTCGCTCCCGTTTCTGCCACTCCGGTACAATAAATCCAATCTGACGTTTCAATTTTTGCGTTTAGTATGATTCTTGAAAATAAAAATTTCCATAAATGCCAGGGAACACATATATCTACCAGATAAGTCTAAAATTGTTGCTCCAAGGATTTTAGCATAGCTTTTTAAACATAGTAACAGGAACCAAAGGGAAGTCTTCCATTTAGATTTTTATCCTGAAAGATTTTCCGTTTGCTGAAGAAATTCAGTAGGCCTACATACCGATATTACTACCTATTACAAAACCGGTGGTAGGCCTAACCTATTTTGTGCGCGGTTTTTGGCAATTTTTTCTTAGCTTACGATAGGCCCTATTACTATTCGATTTTCGTAACAAGTTACATTGTATGAAATATTGTAAAGAAACAAACAGAGATGCACAGCTGATATGGCTACTCATCCTAAATGACTTATTAACTGGCTGGCATTTTTAACGAGTGCAAAAGAAAGATTTCTTTTAAAAATTGTCAACACCAGTAAGTCAGAAAAATCTGCCGACAAAAATCGCAGCTTATGAAGTAGTAAACAATTTTCTTGTTGAAGTGCAGTGACACTATTTTGTTAAGCTAACTTCTTTCAACAAAATTTTCCCCTGCTGTTATAATTTTTAGTATTTTTTGACATCGAGATAACGCTTGCTTTTGATGCTTATTTTAGTTCGTAGAAATGATAGAACTCACTGCAAACTCGATTCACCGATCCTCAACTTAGACGACTAAAAATGAATTTTGATACACAACCTGATTTGATAACATAGCTCTGAAGCGTAGGAAATATATTGTGTTCGAGTCGGCGCTAGTAAAACGAGTTTTATCTGTCCAGGCTATAGGTCTACCGAATATCCAGGCACTTCAATTGCGGCGAAACTGACATCTTACAATACAGATTCATTAGTTGGCTTCTATAACTTGTAGGCCTACCTCAGCTACCAAAAATTTGTTGAAGGATTCGAGTCCTTGAATTCACTTCCGACAAACTTACTTTGTAAAGTGTCATGCACCACGAAATGTGAGTTGAATACTTAACAATACATAGGGCCTATACCCTGATAAAGAATTTATCACTGAAAAAATCGATACGATAACTGATAGAAAATTAACAAAAATATCGGAAATCCTCCGACTGCAAACAAGGCGGATGAACGTGAAGCAGAGGAGCAATTTTATTCATTATAAGCGGACATTCGTAATAAAGATGAAACACAGTAATTACATTAGACTGACTACCGGCTACCGGTCCTAAAAAGAAATGAACGATAAGACGAAAATGAAAAATAAACAAATAAGTAGGCTAATTACCGAAACAAATGAGCGTATCTTAAAGAAAAGCTATTAAGCCTATTTGAATATGGATGGTCGAGTTTAATGGTAATCTACTACTTTCACTACTTTGAATGCATTTCAATATTTTAAGTTGATAGTTATCACATTGTTTTTCATTGTCTTAGTTATTTTAAGACCGGCGGCAGTAAATTTTAACGCAGCACTTTTAGCATCACCATAGACATTCTTTTGACGGGTAGGCTATAACTTGAAGCTTTTCTGTCGAATTTGAAACTTTGTCGTGAATCTGACGCAGATCAGAGAAATCTGTTACTGATAGTAGACTATATTTGTATAAATGTTAGCAGAATTGACATGTTTGCGCACACGTAGAAGGCAGAAGATGCCTTTAATATTTGCATATGCGACTGAGTAGGCTATGATCGTGCTACTGTATATTTTTTTCATTCGGTTGAACATTTCATCGCTCTTGATATGTTTCACTTAAAATTATCATTCACTCGTCTTGGCGGTTTTTTCGGAGTAGAAAGATGCGTGCAACGTTGCGAGGCGGTAGGCAGGCCTACTACTGATTTGCGTATCGAATTCTATTTTTACTAGATGAACGGTCAGGCCACGAGGTGAAACGATCGCATGTCGCCGTCGCCAACAAGGACAATACATAATGCATCCCTTACTGTCCCACACAATTACCTGTTTGTTTTATTTTTTCTTGTAAACAGAAAGCTTCCCACTTCATTTGCTCGCTATGAGTCGTGCTTTCTTCCGTCCCTTGCTTCGACTCCCTATAGCCGAAATCATGACGATGGAGAGGAGACATAGTTAAAAAAGTCCCTCAACGCCCATCTAACTTAATTAAACTTTGATTCAGATCGAAATCGAAACTAAAAAAATAATACGCCTGCTTTTGCCGTCTTAAATAAAACTCGTCAATAAAAGTTGTTTTTAACGAAACCTGCTCCTATTATGAACAATTGTTTCAGATTATCTTAAGCAGGTAGAATGAGATGTTCAGGTGCAATCTACCTGTGTAGGCCTAAAATAAGAAAAATGCTTTTAATTTTGTAGGTGACTGTATATTGCTGTATTGCGTCGCGAACAAATATATTTATTTATTTAAGCAATTAATTTTTTAAATTATTCTTATTTGTTTGAAACCGTATTGTTTATTTTCAAGATCTAAAAGCATACTTCGTACACGTTATATAGGCCTTTATACATTGAACGATGATGACTTAAATCTTTTGCTTTCCGTACCCTTATCTCGTACATAAAATCGACCGTATCACATCGGAAAGCAAATGTTTCACAAATTTTGGCGATTCCAGTTAAAAATTAAAACGGTTGAAAATGCACATTGAACTGTTTTGAGAGACAACTACCGGTACATTTTGGGTCTCCTGACGCTAGCAGCCGGCCGAGTCGGCCTCGTCACTGGCCTACGTGTCCAATCGGTTCGATTCTCTTTTCACTTTCCGTTCCTTGCGTATCTTACAAATTGAACTGAACAGATGCCCTACAGCCTACCACTAAGTTGATCACCAGACCGGTATGTAACTCACCAGACAACGACACGAGGTCCTTGGCTCATTTGCTTCAACACTGTCACGAGCGCACGTGTTATATCTACCGCCCTAACTTAAGGACATGAACCGGTAGCCACAAATCCGCTTTTCGGAACCAGAAAAAACAAAGAGCAGTTTTGGTTGACGGTAGTTGTGTGACTGCCTAAAGGTGAGTGTATTTCATTTAAAATTTGTATTTTTAATCACATCGATTCGGTGCACAGTACGCCGTTGCCGTTGACACTCGCCCTTCTAATGACCCAATTCGTAATTACGATTTCATTAGGCCATAATGCGGTTGAAACTCACTATCTACGAAGGAACACCCACAGTTTAACGTCCCAACTGTCTGCTGATCGACAATGCATAGTCATTAAATTTCTGCGATAACGTAACCATTTAAATACGTCGTATAAAATGAAACATTCGAGACAGAACAACATTTAATAAGCTAATTCTAAAACAGATCTATTTCGTATTTCCTACATGAAGAAATCACAAACTTTACAAAAATCGTTTGAAATAAGAGCGGGTGCAAGGCAAGGGATGCGATTTCACCGGTGTCCTTTTAGTTTTACGGAAACGAATAACAGAATAAAAGACAAATCTGAAGGAACTCAACATTAAAAACGGAAGCGATTCACAGCGAAAAATCAAATCAAATCGATTATCTTTTGGAAATGATACCTGCGATAAGATGAGGAAAAGATGATGATCACATTGCGTGCAGAAAATGAAGAAGCAGCACGCATTTAAATTGAAGTTTTACAAAAAATAGCCCGAAAAGCAGGTTTAAAAATACCAGATGATGAAACAGCACCTATTACCAAAAGTGGTAAGCATTCCACAAGTAAAATAGAAGCACATTTCTGTACAATATAGCCTAAAGACAGAGTCAAGCAATTGAAGTTATTAACAAATAACTTGTATAAAATAATAAATAAAAAATAATAATAAGTTATTTACAAATAAGATAGCAAAAATAACGCTCATCGGAAAATTAAGGAAAAGGAAAGAAAACCTTGAGATGAAAAAAAATTGAAAATCAGATATGACGGTAATGTTTAGGAAAGACTGGTAAGTCAGTAATGATTTAAAGATAAGGATTTGCTTGTAGGCGTACAGGTGTATTAACCAAATGAATAATTACATGGAAAACACGACGACTCAGTTTATCAAATGAAACGCAGTGAAACAAAATACAAAACTATACCACAATTAAATGAAGGGAATTAAGTAGAGGAGTAAGGAGGCGGCTGGTGCGCTAGACGATGGGCCCTCACATCGTCATAAGGCCACAACAAGTGAACAGAAAAACAATCGATGGTGACGAAATACTTATGTCACCGGACGGTGAGCATAAGTGGCGTGTGCGGGGTCCCGTGGGGGGGGGTGAGAAGGGCCGTTTAAGTTTATGCATCTAGGTAGAAAGAGTCGTTGTAGTCATCGTGACGGTCGAGGAGGAAGACGACACGGCGTCTCGTCGTCTGCTTCCCTTGCAGAAGTGTATCGATGACTGCTTCGTCAGGAACTGGTCGACGGCAGTTAAGGAGCAGAAGCATCTTCTTTTCAGTTGCAAGGCGGTCGATTGGTCTCGGTCGGAGTCCAGTGGCTGTGTGCCGACGGTTGTTGTCTAGTTGGAGCTGTAGAGTGGAATGACGACCGTGCTCAATCCAGAGCGTCTTATAAAATACGCAGAAGGCACGTGTAGGGCAGTCACGCGCTCTCTGGATTTTCGACCATTGTCTCTCCGCCCTGTCGGAAGCATAGTCGGCCGGCAGCACAGTACCTAATAAACGAGGGCAACGGCCACACTAAAGTCCTACAAAATGCAGTGCGGCACAGATTTGTACACGACCAAGGGCCCTGTATTTAAAGCACCAGATAGTAAATATCAAATGTACGATAAGCATTTTAAGTCATCACGAAATATTACACCTTCAACGGAAAATTCACAAAAGTGGAAAACCGGTAGAAAGAAGAAAGCTGACAGTGAAAGAATCAAGTGGCAAAAATGTCCTGAAAAAGCGCAGAGCCAAGGATATTTGACGCGGTCCGCGTGAGTCATAAACCGTAAACAAAATGAATGGTTAGAACCAGTGACCGGTTGAGAGTGGAGACTAAAGACTAGAGACTTGATGTTCGGAAAAAGCGATTAATTAAATGCGAGTAAAAGAGGGCTCTCGTATTTCTAACATAATGCGTTTAATTGATCCGATACAGCAGCAGCTCATCTTTCAACCGCTCATAATATTCTTAAATTGAGATTCACTTTTCAGATGACAGTCGATCGTAAATATTTCTTCTGATTAAAGCGATTAGTGATCACGGTACACAAATACAAATAAAGACGGATGTGAGTTATGGCAATTGTTCGGTCACGTGCATCTCACTTATCAGCGCTCGCTCGCTTCATTAGTTAATAGCAATCACCTGCACCAGAACCTTTGTTTATCATGTACGCCCCACACCCAAACATCCACACTCGCCGCACTAGCTACCATAGCCACCGGATTCACCTCTTGTATCACCATCTGTGTTCGCTCTTCAAACTCACCTCAATCTTTCACCGTTTATCAGTAGTTATTAGAACGTGTTCCTCTTTACAATAACGTCATCTCGGAAACAATTTATGAAAATGAATCGTACAGCGATCAAATATTCAATTTTCCAACTAAAAAAAAAAAAATTATTTCACTCATCAATGAGCGCAGAATATTCGGTGACTTGTCGACACGATAAAGGTACAAAAATTGGTACATTCAAGGGTGCAATAGGCTAGATGACACGAAAGTTTGAATATGCAAATTTTCAGACCTGAGGGTCCCTCACGACGAGGCCTAACATTTAGAAATTTCAAGAATTGTATGTATTGAACCGAGACTCTTTACTTTTATAAATCTCGAGATTTTCGAATCGGTAGCTCACACTTGAGCTACTTAATACTAATTGATAGTAGCTAGAATTGAGGCAATTATTGACTTCGCCAAGTACCATTTTTTTTTTTAACGGAAAATAGGTAGCTTGTATTTAATTAGCTTTCCTATCTGTTTCTCGGAGGTTTCACACGGAGTGCCTTTCGCACTAGCAGAAGCACTTTCTTTAAACGGTACTTTCTTTTGGTTTTAACGTCCGACTGTTATGCAATTACTGCTAATGCAGACGGTGAAGGATGAAATGATTTTTTGTAACGTATGAAAATATACCGTGCCTGAATGGGAATCGAACCCAAGACCACGTGCTCGCCTCTCGTCATGCGTACTTGGATTCGAATCCCATTCAGGCACGGCATATTTTCATACGTTACAAAAAATAATTTCATCCTTCACCGTCTGCATTAGCAGTAATTGCAGAACAGTCGGACGTTAAAACCAAAAGAAAGTACCGTTTCAAGTAGACAAATAACTACGCCTGTAGTAGGGCGGATAAAAATGTTAACAGGAAATAGAACAAAAGTTTGCTTGATAGAACTGATTTGCGAAATTGCACAGAATTTTTTCAATTTTGCCTTCTGAGGTATTGTTTTGATATTGTACAAAAAATACCATGTGTCATTGAATTTGGATAGTTGTCGAAACGAGTAACCAATGCATTTTAAATTGTATAGATCATAGAGTAAAAGACGGTCATTTTAAAAAATTCATCAGAATCTGTTGGTGTTTCATCTGTAGCATCATATTCAAATAACTGGCTTGAAAACGGGTTTTATACCAGCCTGAAAAGTTATTTATCTTGCTGCTATTAGAGTAGACGAATAAGTCCAGTAGGCCTACCTTTTACAAATTCCAAACAGTTTTGCAACGATTGCGACGCGTTTAGTAAATCTATATTTTCATTGTGCATAGCCTTATTTACAATGTTTACTTGAAACAATATGTCATATCAATATGGGTGTTTCCGGCGCCCGGTGCGGTCGCACCGCTCGCATCGCCTTTGTGTATAAGTGTAGGCAAGCACGAATAACGACAAACAAATAAAACACTAAATAAGTAAAACACCACAAACCAGATGATTGTAAAGTTTTCTACCATCATTTTGTATTCCTATCTCGACGATTTGTTTGTGAAACCCGCTTATTGCAGTCGTAGCTAATTCGATGTAATCATCAGGCGATAATGTGACGATCTGGTTGAAAGGCGATTTTTCAGTTTTCCGAGAAATTACGGGCGTAAGGATGCAAAACACGCAATCAGTGTGGAAAGGACTGACCACTGAATAAATTTTTCCACAACATACGAGAGTAAGTTTTTTCTCTGCACTTTCTCGTATCGGAACTGAAATGATTGCCCGCAGGTGGAAACCATTCTGCTCTTGCGGACTAGGACCTTACTCTATGAGATCTTTTGTCTTAACTTTCCGTTCAAGTAGGCTGAATCACCTGCGAAGATTTACGGCGTCAGTCTCTCGGAGAAGTTTGCCTATCCATTTCTTTGTTGACAATAATTTTTCCGACACCTAACAATTTCTTCTGAATATTAATGCTTCAGAATTCTTTAAATTTGCAATTTAAAAAATTTGTGACTGGTTACTTGTCAATGTATGAACTATTGCTTTAAGAGAAATCCATTGAAACTGCTGTTGCCATAGGCCTACATGTAGGCAGAGACTAACTGACCTATAGGCCTACTACAGAATATAGAACATAGGTGGTGAGCGTTACAACTATCTTTTTGGCTAGGTAGAGAAATACTTTTCATTCTGTACAGTAGTTACTCCATTTCACTCGTTAAGTAGTAATTAAAACGGTTCATCACTTATATATATATAGAGAATATCCATGCCGAACCATTGCATCTGAAATCTAGCTGTTCGGGAACG
The DNA here is from genome assembly GCA_035578175.1 of Catonia carolina. Taxonomy (NCBI): domain Eukaryota; kingdom Metazoa; phylum Arthropoda; class Insecta; order Hemiptera; family Achilidae; genus Catonia; species Catonia carolina. Next base: position 17,631,430 of record JAQMRL010000001.1, on the reverse strand, counting down.
TACACAAATAATAGCCTATAACTCGTTCTATCGAAACGCTTCACTTTCTGTTCAACCCGTAAGGAAGAAATGGGAAGTGCGGTGGATATCACACATACGCCTATCTGACTGTGAAGTCAGTGAATGAGTGAGCGAGCACATATCGCTTCATCGCAATTGTCTGACTCAAGGTGCACAGTTTACGCTTTGATACGCTTTGTTACGCTTTGATATGTAAAACATCAATAAATAACCAGCAACAGTTAGAAATGGATAAGGCACGTAGATCGGTGTAAGGTCGGTGGCACCACTAGGCAGCCGTCGATTTCTCACCACATGATCCAGCGATTCGGTAGGCCTACAGTTTCCGTCATCGGAAACAATTCATTTGAAAACGATCTAATTATTTATCAGAGTTTTCTGTTCTCAAGGCGAATTTTTACATCATGAAGTGAAGAACAGTCTTGTCGAATGCTACACGCAGTCAAGCTTTGGGGTAACAGATAGTTAGTTAAGTGTTGTTAACGAGAAATGTAACGAATGAAACAGCAATGAGAAGTTTCATCTGAAAATCGGGCTAAGCCTTTTCAGACTCTCTCCAAAGACATTCTGCCACGTAGGCCTATAGCCGATTTTATCCACCGATTTGGATACGTTAGAAGGGGTCAGAGTGGAGACACGGCGGCACCCGTGCGTACTCTACGCACCCTTCGCATCCAACAGCAACAAGTTCAAACTCAATCGATACCGTCGCAAGGATAACGTCGAACAGGATATCGGACGTTTGTTCATATCTAAAGTGAATAAACCGAACCGAATTCAGAGTCGATAATAAATTACAATATTTCTGATTAAAATTTATTATAATTTATAGGACACACTTTGTTAACAGACAACAAAAACGCTTTATCTTTGGTCATAAAGTGTAAGTTTTTTTAGCGTCGCCTACCGATAACTCCCACAACTGTACAGCGAAACAGCGACACAATATCGCAGTGAAAATGACAAAAACAACATACGCCATATTTTATTGTAACTACTAACTATTACTATAAGGTAGGTGTAGCTGATGTAATGTTTTAAAAAACAGAACAGGAAACTATATTTTTAAGGAAAACATTACCTCGATATCAGTTTAATGTTAAACTTATCATGAAAAAGTAGTGCTCATATATTTAAAAAAGAAATGTACATGTCAAAATTATACAGTTTATATTATAGCCTCTGAAATTCGGTATCCGAATGACAAACCCGGTTATGTTTACGATTCTTTATTCAACTTTGAACCGTCCAACGAAATCTGATGTCCTACGGCTTTATCGATCAAGAGGTGGTCGCACCGGATTGGCAGACCGCTACTCGCCAGACTTTTGCTATTTAATCAGAACGAAAAAAATTAAAGCCGACACGGCTGATTCGCTTGTCCGGATAGTGGTTCAGATCGGTTTAATTTGGCTGACCTACCTAGGCACATTTGAAACCTTATTCCGATTAGTATATAGGTCAGCTTCCCATCTCGTGCGTAAATAAAGAAAACACAGCTCAAGTATAATAAGTAGCTTTAGTGCGACGTATTTAGAAATCGAGTAATTAATTTTCTAAATAGGTCTAAATGTAGCCTATATACTTATATACGGCAATAGGCTACCATAGGAACACGGTCTAGAGATGTTTCGCTGTAACATTACGCCTGAAACCTTGATTCGAAAGGGATCGATCTGTGTTATTTGGCAGCCGTACACTTGAAGAATATCCCGGACATGATAAGGACATGATAAGTGAGTGAATAGAAGTAGGGCCTAGTAAAACAATAGATAGAAACGGTGATCACACCAGCAATCCTGACTACTCATTTGCCAGTTCATTCGCTACACACGAAACAACTTTTTTTTAGATTAAATTCATCTGCACTTAGCCAGGGCGGCTTGAGCAGTTTCAGCTCCCGACCAACAAACACCATTTCAAATGTCATACCGGACTGATGTGCCGAAGGTTCCTGGTTCGATTCTCCAGGTGTCCCCCAACCAAAATCCTTAGCTACATGTCTGCCCTGGTACATTGTAAACCATCCATAGTAAGATTCACTTTTCCACGAAAAATGTAACTTGAGTAATTTTGCATTTTAAGATGAACCCATAAGTGTAAGCCTACTAAATAGTAGGCTACAGTACGTATCGATCGATTTCAGTACAATAGGCCTAATGGGAAATTACAAACTATTATTTGTTCATAATGACTAAACTGTGGCAGCCGATCAGACGAATGCGGTCAAATGATAAATCAGACGTTCCTAAAACAGGTTACATTTTTATCTAACTTTAAGAAATTAAATATAAGAGTACAATTTCTTCGATGTTAAAAATATTTTTGATGTAGGCCAAACGATAAGATTATGATAATAATTTTCACTTCCCAAAAATTTTACAAAGAAGTTTTTAACATTTAAATAAATAAAAATACGTTATAGACATACAGGCCTACATAAATGTAATATAGGGCCTACTAGGCCTATAGGCCTACGCGTTTAACAAATCCTAGTCTATTATGCAAGTTTGTTACGATGAAGAACAGCGCAAGCAAGCTTGTTGGCTGGAGTCAACCTTAGGCTTATCAACTGAAACCAGACTCGCCTATTCTATCACTATATTTTACACTCAACCAACTAAATGATTAACTACTGTTACAGTAGGCCTACTATACAGGGTGAGGCAAAAGTCCCAAACCTATTCATAACTTAACACCTGTTTTAGATGACCACGTGAAACTTTGGCATCTGTTATGGGTCTACATATTTAACTTTTGGTGATGGTAACACAAATTAACCCCTTTTGTAGAGGTGGCTGGGGTAGCAACTAAAAATTTCTACAAGGCAACCCTCATCACGCGGCACAGTGTTTAAAAGCCCTCATTAAAACGAGAAAATGACTTAAAATAATCTCTCTACGATGTTCCAGTCCAAAATAGTGGATGGTTAAAATTGTCAACTTTGCTGATATCTTTAGTTACATATTGAAATTTAATTGAATATTCATTTATTTAGAGATATTTCTATTTTTGGAGGCAATTTCAGAGCTGAATATCAGCTGTTTATTAGACTACAATTACGAATATCAACGGATTAATACAATTTCAATCAATTGATCAACTAGTAAAGGTGTTAGATTGTTGTGGTCTAATAATGTACTCAATAAATAAAGTTTTCAACATTGTTACTATGATTTATGCTTTTTTGCATCAAGTATTGGTATTTTATGTTGCAAATTACTAAATTATAGGATTATAAATTCTGAAAATATCAGCCAAACGATAAGTAGGCTACCTACCTATAATAGATTATTTAGGCCTACGTCTACTAATTTAATTTATTTTCCTGTTAATTGTCCCAAATGTTTTTTTTATTATTTGAAAAATGGCACTGAGTGAACAGGAGAGGATTACAATTTTAACGATGAGGGGGCTGAGGGGTGACAGACGAACGACATACGATGAAGTTTGTGATTTGTTCAATGGTACATTTCGCTATCGTGTTTTAATTGTAAAATCTACAGTATCCAAAACGACAAGGCGTTTTGATGAAACAGGGAGCGCGTCAAGGACAAACAACGACCAGGGCGATCTAAATCCACAACTTCTAATGGCAAATTAATTGGTGGATTTATTACAAGAGTTTGTTGAAAGTCCCCATTCAACACCTTGAAAACCGTACAGCACCACGATATTAGCCAACGATCAGCACTTAGAATTTTGAAAAATAACAAATATAAACCTTAAAAAGTAAAGGCAGTGTAAGAGCTTTTTGAGGATGATTTTTATCGCAGAATTGAATTCAGCGAAGCTATGATGGCAAATATCAATGCTGACCGGACTTTAGGAATACGTTAATTTTTTTAGCGACGAGGCCACTTTCATGTTAAATGGTGGTGAGGTAAACAGACACAACTGTCGATACTGGTCTACAGCAAATCCGCATTGGTGCTATAAAGCTCACACACAGCAGTACCCAATGAAAGTAAACGTTTGGGCTGGTATTGCTGGTGGGCGATTGATAGGCCCTTTAATAGGCATCTTCATAACGGCAATTTACATTTTAACAAGTGCCTACACAATTATGGTGCAACAACCCATAATTTCTACCATTGAAAACCTTTTCGTTCAAGATTTTCACGCAGTCTGGTTCCAGCATAATGGGTCACCAGCTCATTTTAGCCGTCAAGTGCGCAATATTCTTGATGAATATTTCCGAGACGATGGATTGGCAGAAAAGGTAAAATAGAATGGCCTGCAAGATCAACTGACTCAGCCCCTCTAGATTACTTCTTTTGGGGTCACAGCAAAAGTGCCATTTATCAGACAACACCTAAAAGTATCGATGACTTACAAAATAGAATAATGGAAGCTGCACAAAATATTACTACACTGAACAATGCAATCACTGCCTTTTATAACCGACTAGGACAATATCAGGTAATGGAAGTGGCCTACTGCACTGAAGTCAGGCGAGAGTGTTAACGAAAACATCAATGGTAAATATAAAAATATATTTTCCAACACCTTTGTTGTAATGTTGTCTTGTCATTTTAGATCAGTCAGTTCATGTTTTCATTTTTTCATTGACTGTAGCACAAATTTGGTGTCGATATTATTACTTGTTTTATGTTATCAGTCGCTTCAGTTATAATCAGGTTAAAATGAACAAGGGTTTAATAAATGAAAAGTGATTAGGTAGGCCCCCTATGTGTCTGATAGGCTTTTGTAGTAACTTTTAAAAACCAGGTAAATTATAGGCTATAAAGCAGTTATCCTACTATTAGTTAAATTAAGTCTTTATGTTAGGGTTTTTTAAAAAAATAATAAATCAATAAAATGATTGATTTGGAATACTTCAACCAAAGATGGAGGGCGGGAGGGAGGGAGGGAGGGAGGATGGTTCCTTTCCCATCGGGTTTCAATTAGGAGGAATCTAGAAACAATTCAACTGCACTAAAAACAAACTATTATTTTTTAGTCTTAATTGAAACACGTTAAAAAGTTAATCATTCTCCCCCTCCGAATCTCTAAATAAATGAATATTGAATTTAATTCCAATAGGTAATTAAATATATCTGCAAAATTGACAACCCTGACCATCCGCCATTTTGGACTGAAATATCGTAGATATTCATTTTTTAATCTTAATGAGGGCATTTAAACGATGTGTCACATGGTGGGGGTTGTAACCCCAGCTACTCCTACAAAAGGGGTTAATTTGCAATACTATCACCAAAACAAGTCACCATCTAAACAAGTGTCAAGTTGTGAACAGTTTTCCAGACTTCTGCCTCACTTGGTATAATTATTACAATGCTATTAATGTAACCTACACCTACAGCCTACAGCCTACAGCCCACAGCTTCTTAACAGATCTTAACCGAAATCAATAATTGTTCTACCATAATAAATAATAGAAAATCAATGGCAATTATTCTTATTTAGACTACTAGTTACTACACATCAATTGATTTTACATAATTTCAATTAAAGTTCCAATTAACTTTCACGTTTTAAATTTGCTACTCAACTTAAAACTACGATACTTCTAATTTAAAATAAATAATTTTTATCCAGGCCTCAATTATTTTTATTGTATAGTTACTATTGATCAAGAAATGATTGTGGTATTTTAGTAGCAAGTACAAAGTAGTCTCCTGCGCACAAATCGTCTAGTAAGATGAACTTGAACTTTTCCCTTCACCATTCTCCAAACAACGTATGTTATGGTACCATTGGCGATTTAAGAAGATCTGAAACCTTAATTTTGGACAATAATTGAGATCGAAATGAGATCTCTCCGTATACGGTCAATGCCACAATTTTCTCATTTTTCACACGTTTGTAACCAGGCACTGTATCAAAAGCTTCCGCAAGTTCCAAAAAATAAAAAAGATAATTTTTATCATTATTAAAGTTGCAGCTAACAACGTTAACCAGGTCCAAGACTGTATCCGAAATACTTGCATCCGTATACCATTAAAAGTGACAGTCATTACCTGATGTCGGTTAATGAAATTTCTTTTTTCAAGGTACTTCATTATACTAAATTTAATCATTTTTTCCATAATTTGAGACACATTAGCCTATTTGTAGGACGGTTTTGCAGGATCAGTGTAAAGCTTTAATGCGAGTGACTTAAAATTCATCAGATAAAATGATGAGTTTACACTGAAAAGGGAGAAAGAGAGGTTGCAGTGAATAGCCGCCGTAATAATTCACTATTTGTGTTAAAAGATAAAATTTTGAAAGGCTTCAATGAAACCAGACCGACGTAGAACAAAACAGAAAAAAAATTAAAATATGTTATGTAAACATACGAGTATTACTAATACGTTAAGGAGTCGATCAGTCATGATACATGTTACACGAGTGATTGTTAACAGTCGCTCTGACCGCTGAATTATCCTCCGTTCGATCGATCGATCGACATGTTGATAGGATGAGGTCACCTGATAGGTGGATGGTCAGGCGGTGAGGATTTCGGTTAGACCCCTTGTCGGCCGATCCAAATGTTCGTGCCGTTCATGATTGATTTAAGACGGATCAAAGAGGAGATATTATTTGTCGATGAGGGGTGGAAACATTGAGTGGGGCTCCATCTAAACATCTAAACACTCGATTCATAAAATAGTCACCCCTTCACCAATCGATACTTCGTCATGTACCTAATATATTGTGGTGGTGGTGGTGGTAGCCTGTTTTGGAATCACGAGCCCGGTTCAGCTAATGAGGACGAGTAGTGTGTCAAGTGTTGAATACGGTCGGGGGCGGGAGTCTGGAGCCTGGAGTCGGTTATCATCCCCTAGCGGGCGGCGCAGATTATAACGAGCCACCTGACGCCTGGTACCCACCTACCCGCTAATACGAGCTCCCCTCTATCTCTAACAAATCGCCGGTCGGTCGTTCGGCCTTTCTTCTTAATTATAGTCAGTAGGGTGTCAGTTCGTTTCACTTGGATCTGCTGACTTTTTTTAATTTTCCACTTGATCGTCACCAAATAAATACCATAGCGGAATATTATCGTCACCATTCGGTTTAATTTTACATCTATTCTTTCTCACCCGTTTCAGAATAGCCACACTCATCATGAAATACAATAACGCGCCGCGCACTAACAAACACTTAAAATTATCTATACAGGATCGACTGCTATGGAGTGCAAACGGATTCACAGCTGGAAGAAGTCGTTTTTCGTTCCAGTCTTTAATCAGAGTCGGCTTAAAAAAGCTTATGGCCGAATCGATACGACAAGTCGACGAGACCGTAAACATGGTCGAACAGTCTCCATTTCAAAGCTGTATTGTTTTGTGACCAATGTGCTATATTTAACAAAGCTTTTGGAAGCCCACAGTCGTCACAGTGCCTTTACTTGAGCTTGCTGAAGTTTCGCCTGGGTGAAGAATGTTTTCTGCAGCTCCTTATCGATTTAAACGCAAAAATTGCCACAAATATTATCACAAGAGGCCGGTATTCTTCAGAAAGTACTGAATCAAGCAAAAGGCTAGCCATCTTAGCAGGGAAAACTTGTTGAAGAAAGTGAACGGCACCAGCATGTGGTAAAGAGTGCAGCTCCGGGCTGGAATTGAAGTCAGCTGGTAAGGTGGCAGTGACGAGAGGCTGTGTTGCCTTATCGATCCTTGACTGTGAATCGGCCACCTGTAACTTAGTACTGTAGATTGACCGGCAGTTCTCTTTAACATTTTAAGTGAAACTGATCGAGGCAAGCTACTGGTTAAAGCCGACACCTGAAAAATAGTAGTAGGCCTCGCACTGCTACAAGTAATGCTGAACAAATAATAGAATGGCCTCGGTCAGCGGTCAAAGATCACAGTTTGCAAACGACCAGCTTAGACAACTGTTATGCAGTCATGCGACATTGTTCCGAAGAACATAGTCGCGATGCAGCTATTTATTTTCCTAGTAATTTTTAGTCACTAGACTGTGATAGTGTATACGGAGCGGTTGCAACTATACGCGTATCCTAGTCATACAGTTTTCCAAAGTGACGCGACACGTTTTACATTAGCAGCGAAAGGCTTCACCCACGACAGTGAATGCATGAACTCGTTTTTCGCAATTAATTGATAATACTCGTACGCACGACTTGGTGCTCTACATATACGCACATCACTGATGTCGCGCATGAAAACGTATTTACTTGCCAACTAAGTCTTACGAAAGACGTTTTCATCGACATGGATAGCATGTAGGGCTACACTCAGCGACAACTGACGAAAAATGAAAATGCGTATTTAAAAATGTGCAGTCACATAGGCTATTTTTTCATAATAAAATAATATAGTTAGTTGGATTTTCGATGCAACTGGTGTTGGTATAGGGCTAGCTGCTGTGTTTGGATTTGTTTTAGGCGGCGCGGCGTGCGGCGAGTAGGCCTACGAGTGTTATGAAAATGGCTGCTAGGCCTACCAAATAGAAACGGGTAGGTGACTTTTAAGAAGAATGGTCGTACTATAGGAGTTGGTCACACTGGGTCTCGCTATAATTACATTATAGTGAATCAAACTGAGAACGGTTGGCTGCCTTAACATCGGCTACCACCGGTCGCTCTCTTTGTCCACGCCTCTAAAATCTATAACGTAATTCTTCATAGCAGCCTTTTTTTGTCGTTTCACAATTTCCAATTTCTCCCGGTAAGCTAGAACACAGGCCTACCGGTATCGGCCGATCAACTAAGTAGCCTACTCCACTGGCCCTGTCATCTCACTATTTTAAATGCGTCGACATTTTATTTTTAAAGAAAATAATGAGACTTTCTACATAGGCCTGTTACTTAATTTTAGGGGTGTCATAAATTGAAAAAATCCACGCGGAGTAATTTTACTAAATATCGATGGAGAAGGAGGTTTTCGCCGATGTGATCGGTTACTTACACAAAAAGATATCCCCTCTTGAATGAATTATGCCTACTTCATGAAAAAGGTTCACGCTGAATTCGGTCGGTAGTGGAACTGTTAAATGGGTTTCTTAAATCATCCAGGAAATATTCTGTTGTGAGTTTGAGATGAAAGTGAGCACTATTGAACTACCTGTATGTACAAAAGTTTGTAAATGCCCTCTTAAATCATTGGAAAATAAATGAATAAATCGCATCTTTCGGTAGAGTATGGTCCATTCATAACCATATTTTGTTAAAGCATCGTATAAACAATCGACTTAAAAGGAACTTCAGTCATCCGCAACGTACAACCTGAATGGCGATTTTTATTCAATTGCGACTGATTCGCTGGTTACACGGAGGTGTGACAAACATCAACTGACATTAGTATAATTAGCTCAGCTGATATTGGTGCAGCCAATGTTTCATTTTTAATATGAGTAATGATGCTTACTTGTGTCTGTGTGAGGCCGAGTGACGCTGCTAATTCAGCTCTTTCAGGTAATGCCAGGTACTGAGTTCTTTGAAACCTTCTGTTTAATTGTTGTAGCTGCAAACTGCTATAAATTGTCCTTGGTTTTCTCATCTTTTTCCCTTTGCCGTTATTTCGAAGACCACTCTCCTCCAACCCACATTTCTCTGTTAACATAAATAATAATAACATTAATAATTGCAAGCAAAAAATATGCAGCGTCCAAAATGACAGTGTTAAAAAATAATACACAAATATAATTGTTTGTTAACAAAAAATGCCGTCGGGTGCCCCCTTCAACGGCGAAATTGGATAATGCCACTGCACACAGCGGAATCTACTCGTCAAAATCGAGATAGATCAAAAGATACAAGTAGTGCTGCTCAAAAAAAAGATTCGTCGACAAGCACGTCTCGTGCAATGTTTATGATAGCGTCTGTTTCCACAGGCAGCTCTGCCATTTATATGATTTAAATGGCAGAGCTGCCTGTGGAAACAGAGTCTACTTAGATGGCACAGCATTGCCTGCACCAGCTTACATTGCACATAATTTACTTATTAATAAACTACCAAGTACCACATCAAAATATCAAATACCGGTACAGTAGTGGATTTCGAAATCGGTGTTGTTCAAAGCCACAGCCGCTTTTTGGCCTGCCAATGGCCAACATGCTGCCATAAAGGACAATGAGGCGAATCAACTGGACGTCACTCAAGACCGGAGACGAAACTAGATCTGCAGTTGACATTGTACCAACATCCAACAAATGCCAGCTAACCAATTATAACAACACGGCGCGAAATCGATACCACTGAAACGGATAAACTAAAGCCACGCAACATTCGATTGGCCGCTTTGAACTGATATGTCACGTGATGTTACTATGAAAATCTAAGGTTTCATTATCCAAAAGTCCCCGGCACACAGTAAGGTCAAGTTATCAAAGACCTTTTCATCGAACACAGAAATAATATTTTTGATTACACTGGTTTATTTTTTTATAGTTAAACAGAATCTCAGACCGGTTCTCACGATTTCTTCCTCATTATATTTAATAGGCCTACGTGAAAAATACATATTTATGCCTATTAAAATGTATAAAATGTCTACTAAAATGTAATTATGGGTAATATGAAACTGAAACTTCAAAAACATGAAAGACTCACACCTGCTCACAGGGCTCCTTTACAAGTATTTTTTTTCAAATATTTAGTTTAGGTTAATAGTTATAAGGTATTATAAAGCTAAACATTTTAAAGCTACATTTACGAATTTAAAAGGCAATAAGTTTTATCTCATTTCGATATTATTTTATATAAGTTATTTCAAAATCGAACTACCGTCCTAAAAATTGGACGTTTGGAAAATGAGCCAGAAGACTCATAAACTCTCGATCTACGTGAATAAGGAAATGTACAAGCATCGGTTACACACTATACACTACAACACATGCAAGCACATGGAACACTAACACACAGGAAAGCCAAAGCTGTCTATAAGTGACAAGAACCAACGTCAGCGCAGAAAACAGAACAGAGACATGAAAGCACAACTGAAAATCAAACGAAACGATATCGTGTGGAAGAACCTCCTAAAACTGCAAACGACTGACCTGACCGAACCAGTTCCGATTCCTAGATTACGAGCTGAAAAGAGTAGGTCCCTATCGAAAAATTGAATTACCCGGAATCTCACATTATCACACGAAATCTACTGTGCGACAATAAATACTGTCACAAAATGATTGACCGGTATCGCAAAAGGTGAAATGGTATCGAGCAGATATCAGTGTAAAATTAAACAGCGGAAACATTTATGCCCTACACAGACATCACGAGACACACAAAGTAGACAAGTAACGAAGGAGTAAACTCACTCGCTCCATTCGAATGAATAAATTCAATATAAAAGTCAAAGAAACGTCAGTATAACCAACCCCCTAGAAAACAACCATTATCTAAATTCATATCAGGCAACCTCTGTGGTCCAGTGGTCAGCGTGCTATGCTGCAAAGAGGATGTCCAGGTTTCTACTCCCGGCCAGGGTCTGAAAAATTGTTACACGTCAAAGCCAGCGTTGCTGAACAAAGATGGTCGCTGATGACCAATATGTCGATGCGGCTTTCAATAAACCGAACAAAATAATGAAGCTCTAAAGATAAACAGAGAAAGCGAAACAAAACAAGCTATTATTCGACACTATTTGCGATAAATGGTAAATGGTAAATGGTTTGCTGGCATTTCTCCCACCACCTCCCCTCCAATTGGTCGCCGGAAGGCATAGACCTGGAGGCCGTTCCTAAGAACTCTTATAAAACTTTGTGACGGCGACAGTCACCTTGCTTGAAATTAAAAACTAGTTATAAGAAATAAAAATTTCGAGGGCGAGTTGGAGCCAGGTCGACCGACCTGGGGCGTGTGTATTTCTCGCCCTCTTGTCAGGGTGCCTCTTCGGACTCAAGGCCCGCGTCAGAAAACATTTGGGTCCTAACAGTCAAGAATATGTCGAAGTTTAAAACATTAATAACTAATAATAAAATATTAGTTAGGACCTAGTCGCGTTTAAATTTGCCAGAAAGTGTTTGTAGGCTACACCATAAATGTAATTTTGCCTTCAGTGCCATCGACAAGTGCCGAGGGACACAACCCTTAGTTATACTACAAGAGTAATTGACACGACGCTCCTTGCTTCAGCAACGCAAATGTACGACCGAATCAGAATACCACCTGCAACTGACCGCACTCTTTTTTCACAGGTCCGGTTTCTCATTCCGAAACAGTGGAAAGAAATAGCTGAATATCAACTTTAAAGGAAAATAACTGTCGCGCCTACATCTTGCTATCATTCCTCAATTTTTCGAAAAATTAAAGAAACCGCTTTTTAAGGTTTCAGCTCTTTCCGTATTTGTTTGTTAGAAATGAATTATTGTATCTGTTCGTTAGCGATTGTTGCTCCTTATAGACCTTCGTATGATGGGAAAATGTTATTCGACATCTTTTCAGAGGGATTCTTGAGCTTACCACGTTCGTTGTATCTACAACATGGTCACCGATTGCACAACAACCAGATCCACCTACCGGATGACGTAACCTAATTCATCGCTCTCATCACTCACAGTTTGCGGCACGGCGATTGTTTCAAACCGCACGAGAGACCTTAGCGGTTAAAGTTACGCATCAACAATTCAACGATGTTGGATAGTCGCTTATCAAACAAACAAATAATAACGGCTGCTGATCTAATCTCCAGAAGGACATTCATTTTTTGTCGGCAACCAAATTTAAGTGACAATCACTTCATTTATTAAAATTAGAGAGACCACACAACTCAACATGTATGTCTGTAATGGAGGGATGGCTTTATGGAAAGAACATCATCTTTTATCCAAATAATGCATGCCCCGAAATTTTCCTTCCTTCATTTCCTTCTTACTGATTGAGCTTGGAAGACAACCAAAGCGGTACCTCGAGAAATTTTTGGTTTTTTGGAAATTGTGGAAACGGTTATCCGTTTACCCTTTGGTGAGCCGCTCCGCCTCGACTCGTTACTTATTTGATTAAACCTTGTGTGACGATTGCAGTATTGCTGTTGATATTTGTTTTATCGTTCTCTACAAAGGCATCTCTTTTCCCAGACTGTCTCAACATTTGAGTAATTTTCTCTTTACTTTTATCAGTAGTGACTAGGATATGTTGCAAAGTGTGCCACTATTTTTCTATATTTATGATGTTAAATTCTGTGTTAACCGTTAACTACTTCAGTCGGCACGCATTTCATCCCGGTTCGAATAGTGAACATTGTTATCTTTCTACGGTCAGGTTTGCTGTACTCGTTCCGCGCATGTTACCGTCACCCAGTTCAGGTCACTCGTAGGTTCGACAAAAAAAACGTGCAAGCGATTTACCGTTTGCGTCCGATTTAATAGAACATCCTCAAATCAACAATCGATAAAAACCAATAAAAAAGTAATGATTCGAATCGTACCTGTTGGGACTTTTACACAATATATAATATGTAAAAAATGTCAGTAGGAATGTTTAAAATACAGAAAAATCGACTGGAGCTAAAGTACAGTCAATTCATACGAACTATAGCGTAGGCTCATTTCTCATCAACTGGAATCAATATTCCAGCAGCATTACAGCAAGAAAATTATGCTTTCTTATGGAAAAAATTGTTAAGCTTGGTCTTCTCTAAGGGGAAAACCCCGAAAACTCTTAATTTATACTCTAAACGATTATGACAACGCCACTAAAAACAAATTCTAAACGATCGGTAAACTTTATCGGTGGTTTTAACTTTTTGTTTGGGTTTTCAAGTATATCGTCAACGTGGACGATATGACCTCATAAAATCGATCCACGTAACTCAGTCCGAATTTCTTTTATGATATGAAAATGTGAACTTGAACGACCAACAGCACTACTCAACATATCTGAAGCGAGGAACAATTTAATTTCTGAATTTCTCAAAATGACTGCGGCATAATTGTAAAATTGATCACGGATTTTTTTTTTGAAGTTGAACTCACCTGAAAACTTGTTCGGTAGTGATGAAGCGACCGTCGGAAACGAAATGAGTTGCCATAGCCTACTTAAAATCCTCTTCTTTCATTTACCGACAATAATAATAAAAAAATGATAAACCGAAGAAAGTTTTCGAAGGAAGTTTCTGAAAAGGTCACGTGTCAAATGCATGCAAACAATACAGCTAACCGACACAATACAGGGCCTATACTGACACGTTTTTCTCTGCAGATGGAAACGCATGTTGCTTTACGGCAGTGATAGGAATAGGATGACTCTACAGAAGCTAACTTCGGTTTAAGATAACTGAAGAAGAGTCGGTGCTGCGTATAGGCCTAGCCTATGCCTATACGCAGTACGCAGATGCACTAACTACTGAGTATACGAGTAGGCCTATTTATGGTAGGCCTAATAATTAACAGGCTATCGCTCATCGCACCCACACACAAGTTTCTTTTTTCACTAGCCCTCCATTTCATGAGATCATTCTCCCAAGTTTGGAACCGTTGAAGATGAGAACACGTGTGAAATGGTGTAGTAAATGTACCATTAGTAACGGGGACAGGTAAATTCTCTTCAATATAAGCAAAATAACTTCACCAGTCTATCTATCAAATACTTTAAGTTTGCAGTATCTCTAACAGCCTTTGAGAAAACTCTAAAAGATATTCCATACGCCTTAATTTTACAATTGCGTAGTTTTCTACTACCACTATTCTGCAGATCACACATACCGCTAAAATTAACATTCCCGAATTAGCTACATCATCATAGCAACACAGCATCACAGACCGTCAAGTAGTAAATATATTAAATTTTGTTTATTTTCTTCGCTTAAAAGTAAGGGGGAAGCAAGAATAGTTTTCAACGATTATTGTTTTCCTTCGTCACGTTTTGTTTACACAAAAAAGGAAAACCGAAAGGAAACTTGTCAAGTGAAACGTGCACATCTCTACGTTACGTAAATTGTTAAGAAAGAAGCATCGGAGTATCAAGACAAGTTGTTCGTTAAACTCATTCATATTTAAATTAGTCGGTAAAATATATTAACGTTTTAAATTATGCAAAAATTCACTTTGAAAATTTACCTAGAAAATATCACCTGTTAGCACATTTACGCTGAATAAATCATTTAACAATTCTTGTTTTTTCCATCTTAAGTCATTAATTCTTACGAGTGCAGAAAAACAACTAAAACAGTCCGTCAAAAATCTTCAATTTGATTAGGATCTTCAATTTGAAGATTTCATTGAAAAATAATGAAGCTCGACTTGATGCAACATATTCCTGTCTCGCACGTGGCAAATGTATCCCGATAGTTAAATTTTTACAAATCTCCATCAATTCTTGTCCGATTTACATGGAAAATCTGCAACGATTATTTCTGAATAGATTAAAAGTTCTATAGGCCTACACACATGTCCATCAACCGGTCAATCTTTTTTCCTATAGGTGCAACTGAGGTAGAAACATGACAGTGTGCAATCAGCTGCCAGGCATAGGCCTATCGATCAGAGAACATGACAGAGGGAATCTACGAATCAGGTATGAGTACCGAAATAGCCTCGATTGTGATCTCTTAACTTCCTTCAGTTCTCAAAAAAAACTCAACTGTTGAGCTCGAAAAGTAAACGAACTTGTACAAATTAGTATTAGCTACTCAATACGAGACATGTACAGTAGGCGACTGGAAAGATGACACGTGACACAATGAAACAGCTTAACCCTTCATAGGGCAGTACCACGAGGGAAAATATACATGTAAAATGTTAAATTTTGCTTTATAGGGACTTGAATAACGTATTTCTAGTGCCAGAACAATAAGATAACTCTTTTTTGTTGATGTTAAGGCCTGGTAAGTATTCTCACCAAGTACCGTTTATTGAAAAAGGAATCACATAATGTTTAGTGGTAAGAATACTTCTCACCAAGGAACGTTTATTGAAAAAAGAATCACATAATGTTTAGTGGTAATAATACTTCTCACCAAGGAACGTTTATTGAAAAAAGAAATCACATAATGTTTAGTGGTTTACAACAACTTGTAGTGAACCACTATATAACCAAAACAATTGTAGACTAGCTTAGGCCTATATAAACTTTATATTAGCATGAATGCGTGCTTTCCCGTAAAAAACTAGAATTTTCTAAGCACAGTACAAAAGTAACAACAAAACAACACGGTAGCGTACGCTGGTATGAATCCTTCCTTACCACATTCGTGCCACTCACGAAGCAAATGGTTCGAAATAATTTCAAAATGTGGATAGCCTACTCACCAGAAAACATCTACAAAACTTTAAAATGCCAATTCGGTTCAACTGGGTAGCTTATTCTTAAATAAAATTGACCTTATTGCCAGTGGTAAGTATACTTACCAAAGACCTATAAAGGGTTTAACCTGCTATCAAACGTATCCTGATCATCGCGTTACACCAAACAAAAATTACCTTTAAACTCCAATTTCAATCATCTAGTCGTTTTCCGGAATCGATTGCAGCCAAAACAAGTATCGGCTAAAACTTGAGAATTTTTTTAAAATTTATTTATTTAAAGTCGCATCAACTTTCATCAGCGACTACGGTGGATTATGTAACATTAAATTTGGGATTTGACAAATTTTCAGACCCTGGCCGGGAATCGAACCCGGGACACTAAAACGCTACGCTACGGAGGCGGCCACTTGAGAATTTTATTCCATCGTTGGTACGATATTATAAACTTGTCTTTTAAAAGGCTTATGGACAAGAAGCCGGTCGTAAAAAATGTTCCAGTTCGATAGAAAAATTTATACAAAAAATGAAGCACGTAACGGATATTTTGTTGCTTGTGAGAAAAGGTTTGCCAAGGATAGCGAGGCTACCGATCATGATGCTCATTATGGACGTTTCACACTATATCTGACTCACACATCGCCCCATTCGCTACACGCCTAAAAACACACACGTAGGCATCGAGGCGAGAATTTGGTCGTTCTGGGTAAAAACAATAAAAAATAAATTTTTGGTTTTGTGTATTTGAAATAAGGAGGTATTCATTAGTTGTAGATCCCAAATAAGATTCATTTATCTACGGCCAAACTGATCTGCGGCGACTTTCTCGTTCTGAGGTGCATTGAGTTTCTTATATTTGAAGTTGGCAACATTTTTGAATTTGATAATTTACTTTAACTTTCTTAGTTTTGAATCTTGCATATTTATCATAGATTTCTAATGGGCCTACTTTCAAATTCATTTACTCGCACAAAAATGTATCAATCACCCTCAAACTTTTCCTGCAGATTGATCAGTCATCAGTCAGAGGTGATCAATATCTCAGCATGGAATACAGCTGTAGACCATAGGCCTACGTAAATAGTAATAATAATGCTATAGGCCTATACCAAAGGTAAATAACTTCTCGTTAAAGAATCAGACATCTGGAACAGCAACAATTCTTCTTCCTTCTTAGCTGTCTGTAGGAATAGGCCGTGTTTATTGATCTACGATAGTTGAAGGAATAGGCCTATGTGCATTTTAGCTTGTACAATAATTCATAGATTACGGCCCAAATAACGGATGTAACAAGTTTAAATAGTGAACAAGTGCGATTAGGTGGATAAAGTAGGCCTACACCTTGAATTATAGCTGTAGGAGTAAAGTAGGCCAATTATAAAAATTGTTTTTTTTTCACCTGATTGTGGCTACAAACAGTACGTCGCAATCGTCCTTACTTTATGTCTGTAGATATATTTTTATCAGCTAGATCGATTAAGTGTGACCGTGGAGAGGGAGCGATGCCCTTTCGTTGGAATTAAACATTTTGTTCGTTTAACTCAAATATTTATCTATGTCGACACGATTCCGGTATCAATTTAAGGTTTTCATTTTAGAAACAGCCCATTAATTTTCTTACATCGCTCCACTAAAAATAGTACATAGTCGCACCGTTTGAAAAGTCCACTACTCTACAAAGAACTAAATACCCCTGACTGGATTTCAGATACTCATTTTGACATGTCACTCGAGCAAAATCACTGAAGATCCACCGAAAATTCGCGTCCTAAAGCTAAATAAATATAGGCCTAACCAGCATTCGAATACAGACAGTTATGAAAATCAAACGATTCTCTGCTGTGTCGTAAAGGGCCGAACGGGTTTAACGTTATTTTATTGTGGTAAACAAAAGTAGTCTATACCAGACAGAATGAAACCGATTGACACTGGCTTAATTGTTCGGGCGTGAGCATCTTGTTCACATCAGTTAGCACGCATACCTGCTATCGATTGGGGAACATAAATCGCAAAAAGTCACGTGAATGTTATATATTTTATTTTCGTTTTTTTTTTATTTAGTACCGGCAATAAATGAGTATAACGTTTCGAGCTTTGCGAGTTTTGAGGTGTGTGTGTTTTAATATGTTCAAATATTTCAAGAAGCCGAAAATATTGAGGGTGGCTTCGGCAGCCGATTTCATGATTTACAAATTATTTCGGCTTTCAACGTTCAAATACAACCTAAAACGGTCTTCAGAGGTACGTAAACTACCAGCGTAATTACAGTCAGACCTGTCAATTCGAACCGCTGTAATTCGAAATTCAGTACTCCCTTAATCGAATGTTAAGACCTACTTTATCCCTTTAAAAAACCTCCATTATTCGAAGAATTTTGGAAGTTTCATGGTCATGGATATTGTATGATAACATTTTTGAGACATTATTAATTAAGAATTTGCAAGATGGACATGATTTCTAATGAAGCAGATGCGTATGTGGCGCGTTGATTGTAAGAATGTGACGCTTCTTAATTTGGTCGGTAGGCCTACCTGTCTAATGTAGCCGGCTGTTACAAGTAGGCCCCTAAACTACATTCATATAAATTGTGTAAATTTCTACTTTTAAAATTTCCGCTAATTTATTTCCAATTTTCTGTACCATATTACTTAAGTATGTATGTACTGTTAACGTTTTATCCGAATTTATTTTGCTTTTTACGTGGTCTTTTCTACACATTGTCATAATTTATCGTGTTTTCAATGTACTAATTTTGTTGTGTGTGCCTATGCCTACTAGTACAGCATTATTTACGTAATTGTTAATCACAGTTTTCAGCAAAAAAATGTTATTTCGTAGTAATCATTGTTGGCATTAAACATTGATCGTCTAGTAATATTTTATGGAATAAAATGAGCGTTTATTAAAACGTGCAATTTTCAAAGCAGGTACATTTTTCAGTTTCAATATTTTACGTGCTTATTCGGACATATTTTAAAAGTAATCCGTTTTTTGAAGACCGCGCCGACCACGCACGCGCGTACCGAGGCGATTGAGAGCAGCCGCCGGTCGCCGAGCAGCTACCGCAACAGCGATACTCTACGACCACACAAGCAAACAGTGAAGGAGTCTATCCACCCTCAACCCTCCACCGTAACTCTTCCTTATTCTAACGCCTCGAACGGTCGTCAATAATGCACCGTAATCGTCATTAACTATTAAAAAGCATCTGATGCAACAGACCGACTGAATGGCCGTCACATTGCTAGCGCTAGGGCTACTTCCTCGTTTTATACGCGACTCAACCCATATTCGGCACAGGACCCGACCGCCTATTAACCGACCATACTACTAACCTTCGGCCGCCTATACTATCAACCATCAACCATCACATAACCTTTGCTTTCGGTTACGTCAATCTCTTCAATTTTTAATCACCTCTTACTGTTCTAACCTATAAACAGTCGCTCATGTCTGATACACTTTTCCCCTTACCTTAATCGCTACATCTAAAAATATCTAATGAATATTTTAAAATGTGATTTGACTCTTGTTGTTCTTTGCTTGGATTGTTGTATTTTCAAATGTATAATGAAATATTCAAAATGCACGTTCCACAGAATAATGAAACGCGTTCGTACGATCTCACGGTCCGATTACTACAAACGCCTGGATCTGAACAGATATCCTGCTGCCTATCTCTTCGACAAATCCGAAATAATTCCAGCGGCTGGCTTTAGGAGGGCTACTGCCTGCCGACCGCGCCCACCAACTACACCCGTATTCACCACCTGCCGCCGTCATGTCCGTGCAAAAGTTTAAGACACCGTTTGCTGTTATCGGAGACATTATCTGCCCCGATGTAGGGTCGTTGGGTAGCATGCAGCCGAATTCCCAACCAACATTAACGAATAGGTTGCTCTAGTTCGGTTCATATCGATCGAGAGGGGCAGTTCACTAATTAAACAAGATCATTTCTCATTTTCTCCACTATTTATGTGTATTAAACGTACAAGCGATCCAAGGAAGCGGATCCGAGTAGCAAGGTAAGTTTCCAAAGAGCAACCGTGAGTTTTTATCAAGAGTTTACCACCCGCATAGCAAGATATCGGGGAAGGCAAATCCGTTCGATAAATATTCTTTAAAAGAGGCAGTACCCATGTTCAAATCAGCTTACACGTTTTCACGCAAGCCTTCGTAAACATGAACCGATAAACACTGTTCTACTGCTCACGTCTAAACAAATACTCGTAACTATTCCAAATATTAAATTTTCCTTTTAAACCAAATGGTGATGCCTCACCGTGATTGAAAGATTCGATAATCGGAACAAGTTTCAACTGGCAACTGCTTGTCCTCAATGCATTAACATATCTAGAAGACTCTTATTTAACCAAAACATCGTTAAATACGAAATATGTCAGTCTGTCAGCTTATAAAAATGATTTCTTCACGAAATTGCAAAGTTTTGAATTTAAGCCGGTTGTAAACCATATTAATGGTCGGCTGAGCCTGATAATTTTATTAGAAATTCCTCGTTGACAATCGAGTGCACAAAATACAACTGAAACAAATCGCTGTTTCCTCGGTTATAAAAAACGACGACATCCATGTCTCAGTTGTACGCCTATTTCAATGCTAAATACTAAAACAGAATGTTGGATAAGTGCATTAAAGATTGCTCAGTTAAGAATTAAATTAAAGAATGGTTTAGCGCGTGCAGCTGATGCAATAAAAATATTTTTTCTTAAGAGAATACGACCGTCAAAGTGGAGCATCTGATGATAATTTGGCATCATTTAATTAAAAGAGTCTAGATTCATATCGCTAACCGCTCAGAGGCTGTAGGCGATCAGATCACATTAGAAACTATAAGAAAATCATGAAATCTCTGAGAAGCGAGACATTGAGCTATAATAACAGCCGTGCTCATTACCTTGGAAAAGCGAAAATGCAGATAAATTTTAGCCTGTTAAAAGTTAAGAGCTGATGGAGATCGCACCGACATTTCGTCCCCCATACGGTGTATATTTTGTGTCAATTATTTCAGCTATTTCGTATGTAGATGCGAACCATCGTAAAAACCAACGCCGCGCGCCGTTAGAATTTTGGATTCCACGGAACAGATTCTCCGGAATTCTAAAAAAATATATTTAGTCGATGACAAAAATTGTCTATTGATGATGCTGAAGCGTGACACTTGACGATGCCCAGCTTGTAATGAAAACGGTGATTGTTAGTCGTAGATGATAAACTAATCGTTATAATTCACTGTAATGGAAGGTTGACAGACCAGCTACTTACAGACAACAGAGGGGTTAACGCTGATATCAGATAGCATCGGCCCTCAAGCAAAGTTTTCTAGGGACGTCCCGCCGAGTTTCTTTTTTTATTTTCAATCACCTTTCGAAAAAAGCTTTTATAATCACGACAAAACATAACGAAACTACTCGACCGCTATTCACCTTTCACTATTTTCAGTTTGTTTTCCTTGCCGCCGCTCTCCCTTTTTAGCGGCCGCAAATCTTTTCAATGGCCTATCCTTCTCCCCCTCCCCGCAAACACTGTAAACTCAACACACTTCACCCTATAACAATATCAGTTTCACCTTTCAAAATAGGTTAAGAGGATGTAATCCATTGTTTGCTGATAATCCACTCCGATCATATTCTTACTCTTCTTTCATTGCGTTTTATTTACAAATCTGTGTTTTTGTGCGTGTGCTCCCTATGTCCCTATCCACCAGCCAGTTTAAAAATTTGTTCCTGTTCCTGCAACGCACATCATCCTCCGAACAACACTTGAAATTTTTATGACACCTTTAACTGAATTTCCCGAGTCCCTTCGACTTTCTGTCGCGGGCTGCAGCTACTCAAACGTTTCAAATCACGAAATTTTTAGAAATTTGAGGGCAACGCAAAAACCACTCCTCACAATGGATTCTTCATATCGACAGTGACCTAAAAGATTGGATCAACACTCGACCCTTCAATTCTGTGCTGATTGCATTTTCAATATTCATTATTATTACTATTCGGTTTTATATCTCGTGTTTCGGATCCGAGTTACCAGTGATTTTTCTTTCACTTAAATCACTTTTGGGTTGTCTTTACTTCCTTCTGGGTTTTCTTCAATTTCTGTTACCAGTAGTTTTTCATTCATTCAGACTTTTCTGTCGTTCCTCATCTGAATAAACGCTAGTCGGTAGTTCTTTTGTTTTAACATGCAGTTGTTAATTTTTGTCGGTAATTACTTGCTTGTATTTTACGGATTTTTCTTTTAGGTCGTTTTTTGTTAGTTCAAGTTCTGTTAAATCTACTTTGATTTTTTTTAACCATTGGATGTTTAAGTATTTGGAGGTAAACAGTTTTCCACTATCCGCCTTGCAAGTCGGTCTTCTTATCATCTCTATTCCATTCTAATAACAATTGCCTGCTTATTGTGGATAGGGTTAGATATTTAAGGATCGATTAGCCTCCTACAATGATCACCCGAAATAATCTCTCGTGTGAGTCGGTCTCAACGTATTCGACTGATAAAACGTTACTTCGATTTTTCTGGTTATTTTTTTCATGATAGGCCTGAAACATACGCTATATGTTTACCCAAGTTTTGTCTTCTCTTCTCGAGCCAGAAATTCTGCTATAAAACAAGGTGTTTTCTGGAATTTCCCTGTTCTTTCCGCGAAATGTTCCTTTTGACACTTTTGTCTTTGTTGAATCGTTGGTTTTGTCTTGCGAGTAGTAGACTAACATGGGGGGTAACTCAACTCCCTGTTTGGCCACCACCACAAAACAAGGATAGGTCGCGTATAAAAATTATATTTTTCTTTTACGTGATAAACAGGGATTAAAAAAACTATTTCTCGATCAGGTGTTTGGATCGCGGAAAACCACCGCGAAAAATCGATATATGCGTATAGTAAAGTGATCAAATTTATTTACAACGTTAACACTAAAACAAGTGACTACGATACTAGGCCAGGTTGTTTTTTTTAACAACTTACCAATAGAAAAATAAAGCGTGGATCAAGTGAACGATTAAACGCGGTGCACTCGAACAGCCGGTTTTTGTGACTTAAGGAGTAACTCACTCTGACTGGGGTCGGTGTGAAAACCACATTATGGTGCTATTTGTAGGGACTGGATGCAAGCGCTCACAACCAAACTCCACGTCTACTTTTATATTTTTGTATGATGTCTTTTCAGCCGATTTCCCTCTATTTTTCTTTTCCGACAATATCAGACCGTGTAAACGAGATCATTTTCCGTGCAACGGTGTACGAACGGCGTTTAGATGAGTGAACAAACAGCTACTCATTATCTTATGCGCTTTGTGGCTTTGTTACATTATCACTTAATTTTTACATTTTCTGGGCTTACATTTTAAGTTTTACGCTTAAAAAAGGCTGATTACAAATGGTTAGGGCCTACATGGTGAAAAGCCCTGCTGTGACAATACCTATTATCAGACACCGGCTTACCGGTGTTGGACTTTTAACTACCGCTTTATATTGAGATAGGTAGTAGTGTAGGCCTACGTGTTTCGTCTCAACTAAAGCTCCCAAAAATATTTTCCATTTTTTGAAATCAAAACTTAATGAATCTGTTGAAAAAGTCAACAAGAGAGTGTGACCACACAATTAAATAGGCCTACCTCTCACGTCTCATATTTAACTTTTTTAAGCCACGTTTAGCCAAATGAAAATATTTAAAAATATTTTCTTTCTAATTAATATAGTAATCTTAAAAAAATCCTTCGAGTTCTTTTGATAAAACTTCAGTTTTAAAATTTCGGCCATTCCAAGTAGTGGTTTATGATCTAGGCGTAGATCAAGCCTACGATCATCCAGTGACTGCCCCACCACCTCTAGAAATCGTTTGATGGGGAGATGGGGGAGCGTATTTAACCCTAATTAAAGAG
The DNA here is from genome assembly GCA_035578175.1 of Catonia carolina. NCBI lineage: Eukaryota > Metazoa > Arthropoda > Insecta > Hemiptera > Achilidae > Catonia > Catonia carolina. The sequence continues at coordinate 17,607,351 of JAQMRL010000001.1, read as the reverse complement.
CTCAGTGGATGCATTCAGCAATCTCTATCGTTTTTCTCATAACATTTTTAAAGGTAAACCAACATGATCCGAAAGAATAATTACTGAGTACTGTCTCCACCGAAAATGGATGAACAGTATATCAATCAAGCAAAGTTTTTATAAGAGAATATTAAAAAACAATAAATAAAGAAAAATTATTATTGGCACAGCGAACTGTCATTATAGTAGAAAGACAATGTCTATCAAGAGATATTGATACGTTTAGGGCCTATCCACTGGAAAACATAAGAGAAGGCCTACCCTAAGTATTTGCTTAAACTGTAGAAACCGAGCATTATGCCCCTTCAGTCACTCCGCTCTTCAATACTCGCCCACCATCGTAATACGTTCATATACAACCGGTTGTCCAAAAAGTCTGGAAAAACTGAGTGTAACTAGGTACCCGGAACGTCTTAAGTAAGTGTTGTTTATTGTACCAAAAATACTGCCCTGGATTCTGTGTAAAAAAAATTTCCGCCATATTAGATCCACCATTTGAATGTAATATGTTTCTATCTAATGGAGTGATGGATATATGATAAATAATTCTGATCTAAAATTTTAAGAGGAAAAAAAGGTGAGAACCGCAGATGGATGTATTTTCCCGTTCTTGAGACTTTTCCAACAAACTATGCAGATCGGGGTAAAACAGCCCCCCCCCCCCACTTGGATTCGACATGAACATTTCAGGAGACAAGGAGGGGAGGATGGATAACTACATATCAGATAGTTGTACGTGTTCTATCTCTACTGGTTAATTAACAGAACATTGTTGTGGTAAGTCTGGCCTGGGTTTAGGCATACAAGCAGGCCATTTGTATGAAGACATGGTTACAAATTAAACCGTTGAAGCTGTTCAAAATTCTAACGATTTTTGCTTTGAGAAGGTGGATCAGCTGAACAGCCTCAAGATCACCTGATTTCAGTTCATTCAAACCAAACCGAACAACAGTCTCCAACTACTAACACACACTATTCTAAACGAATCCGTTAAATCCAAAGAAAATTTATTTATATGCTTCGACCAGTTTTTACACACGTACTGACAACAAGTAGGAGAAAGCCGCTTTCAGTTAAATAATTGATAATTAATATGTCATTTAACTTCTTATAAATTAAATAATCCACGATGATATTTTAATTGTAAGTTTTACAGAAATTACATTCCAAGAGCATTTACTGTAAGCTAATTTAGCAACACCCGTTTACAATAGAATGCGTGTTTCGTTAAATCCTTTTAATTCTCGATCGGAGTTTTGTCAATTAACTAGTTTTAATTTAGAAATTAATTTGTTGAAAAACGGAAAAGTTTTAGTGAATTCCTTGAGAACTTTGAAGCCCTGCGTTTTTCGACTGCGTAGTCACCTTTGTGGCGAGTTTTATAATTTACGGTTGTATGTACTTGTTTTTAAAAAATAAGCCTTTGTTCCTGTGCTTGCGCGTTAAAATTTCACATAATATGGTAAGAAACGGTAGGGAGAGATTATTTTATTTAACAAACAAGCTTCTGCATTAAGTAGTTTTTGATAACAAAAATTAACTGAAGAGATTCTGGTCACCTAGTCACATCAGTTTTCTATATTGCAGGCGTTCACAGACTTTTTCGACACCCGGTATCGCGTGAAAGTACAATAGTAGTACGATAAAGGCGTACAGTTCAAATAGTATTCTTTTTAAGTTATAAAAGGAAGCAAAGCTTTTATGGAAGATCAGAACCGACCATTGTCGTGCGACATCTAGAAGAGGTACCATGAGGTATCGATGACATTTTTATTTAAATAGTGGCAGTCACATACGATTTAACGTCTTATTCAAGAAAATTGTCTAATCAAGGCCAGATGTTCAGATTTCAGTCCGCGTTGCACGCGTTTCTAAGTAGTAAATTTTACGTACACAAATACGAAAGAAGTGTAGAGTCATAAGGACAGTCACGCGTTTTTCCACGAATCCTGAGAGCAGGGAGGGAGAGGGTAAATTACTGGTCTGCATTAGTGAGGGTAATTGTTTCAATTACAGTAGTAGGCCTATGCACTGTAATACTTAGCTGTTACACTCCCTAAAGACGAGTCGGATGGAGAGCCCTGTTAGGTGCCATATCTTATTTAAGTGCCGCGTACACGTTGTGTTAGGGCGCCGCTCAAATCATAGCATCAGTAGCCTTACCCCTTCAACAAGTGAGACGACCCACGGAACTGAATTCGCGTCGATTATTTCGCTCCGGCAGTGCGTTTACAAATAACTGCGATCAACAATTAACAAGTTGTTCATATTAAATAATCGATAGGCCGTTTTTTTTTCATTTGCATTTAACACACCTCCGCGGAAGCATCACAAATGACGCTGAAATACCTATCACGTAAGTAGAAAGAAACAGTGCCACATATTTCAGAAAAAAAATATGGTGACAACTGAATTAGAATGTTTTAGTACGTGGATTGTTTAGATAGTGGAAGGGTAATAATTATAGTAAATAGTAAGAGTGGTGTGTGCAAATTTTATCCGAATCGGAACAATGGAGAAGAATGTGGATGGTGGATGTGATTGGCACACAACTGCCGCCGATCAATCGTTCCATAAAAATAATACCAAATCACACGGACTACTGCAAACGATTTTTGAAGCGGAAAAACGGAAACACACAGCCAGCCACCTACTGAAGAGCCCTTTCAATGTGGTTACTTCCAAGTGGAAAACAGATGCGGATATCAGTTTTTCTATACAGTTCTGCTAACTTAAGAGTGTTAGGCTGAGTTACGAGCTGTGGAAAATCATTCCACTGCCTCCGCTTCATAAACCGATCTTGTACCATTTCGAGAATTTACTATAACTTCAAGCGATATTTACACCCATCTAATAGCCGATAACTATTATCCGATTGTTTTCTCATCGTCACTGTATTCTAAAACTTACAATTAATAACAGAAAACAAAGTTTCTCTTCATGTCGTCCATCTTCTCAGGCCTGTTCGTAAAACACTGAGCAGATTTTGTTCCGGTTTTCACCGATGCATAGACTGGTTCCACCGTAGGTCTATCTACAATCGATAAATGTTTACTGCTGATGAGTACGCTTAGACTGCTTACACGCACAGCTTGGCAACCCGGGCCGGTTTGCTGGCCGTAGTCGACCATACTATTCAAACTGGCGGCCGACAATCGGATGTTTAGTCGACAGTCCCGGCAGCAAACCGGCTAAACCGGGCCGGCTACAGTATGTAAAGCCGGCCCGGCAAGCCGTTTGTGTATGTAAGCAGTCTAAGTTAGCCGATATTCGACAATTTTTCTCAATTACCTATGGGTTTCTTTTACCACGTGTAGGCCTTTCTACAGACTCTTCATAAAAATATTTTTTCTAAATAAAACCGATAACGTAGTGAAAAAGAGTGGTGAACTGCCCTCGGAACAATATGAAAAACGGGCTTATTGGCTTGAGATTTTGTCCGAACTATCTGCTAAACAAATGATTAAACTCGCAGTATGTTTTTTTCAAAATTCACCCCCTCAATAGTCCGAGTTGGTGGTCAGAGTTTTTGCGGGGGCGAGGAAACATTCCGAGATTGCATCTGAATTGATGATCCTGTGGACTGAAGAGTGAATGAAAAGCCTGATGTGATAATGTGATAAGAGTGAGACGACGGGGTCCACTGGGCGAGAAAACCCCGGTTAGGTAAGAACAGCGAATGAAGCGAACCTTTACCACCTAGTCGAGAATGCATTTTTTTAGGGTCTCACTACAAAAGGTCTATACGACTGTAGACTTATTACTCGTCTGTAACAGAATGCAACTTTTAGTTCAGACGTACAATGAAAAGTAGAAAGAAACCAGTAGGCTAGGCTTACGACGACGCGACGGACGGAACAGAGCATCCAATCCGTTACCGTTTCATTATAAAATACCCATATGAAATTACCAGATGCATCACAATAAATTAGATGCAGCAAAATCGAAATGAATCAGGATATATTCAACACGAATCATATTCCTATTCGAAGGCAACGAATAACCTTTCGTTGCCTAGCCCACCCAGTTATTGCCGTGGATCTATCGCCAATTTAAACTAAGTTCGAATAAACTTCAGTCGCATTTATTTTACAATAGTAATGCTAATCTTGCAAATTTTAAAGGACGGTAAAATTTGTTTTTACCATTTTCTGTTGTGTGTGTGGGTGGGTTGGTGATAGAACAATTTACTATAGTATAGCGCAGTAGGCGTAGGCAATTCGATCAGTTAGGTCTAGGCCTACATGTCCGCTCCTCTGGTGAACGCATTCATTTGGCCAGAGAAATGATCTGATCAGATCAGGTACTTTAATTAGGCCATTTCATACCACTGCCATTGCCATTGATTATCTGCTTACGTTTTATTCGCACACAAGTTTACATTCTGAATCGCGCACTCTATATATAGGCTCATACATCTAGCTGTTAGATTCGTTACGGTCTATCCGGTAAATTTAATTCGTTTATCGTTTCCGGAATAAAAATTACCTTACGCTCTCCACATTTAAAGGAAATATCTCACTCGCTTATTCCGGTGTTTACAGAATAGAGAACAGATGAAGAGAAGTTAGTTTCAGGACATTCGTAGGCCTGGATGATTAGTTTGTGTAGGCCTACTCTTTTAAAAATATGATTCAAAGTTGTCTTCTTCGTTATGATCCCGAGTACAGCGTTTCGTTTTTTATTATTTATCAGATAAACAGATTTATTTAGCCTATCATAAATGGATCACAATCGTTAGATTTGGGGTCGATGACGTCAGCAGCCCATGCCCTAATAAATAAATAATTACACTTTTAGCACACTGAGCAAAATACACGTCTGGATGCGAACCGTATTGTTTTCAAAATTCACACCTCTAACGCAAATTAAACCCGAAATTTTTGACCTCAGCCTTACTGATAATATTAAAATAAATTAATAAATACATAAATAAATTCGAATCAGAAAAATGGAGAAAATTCTAAATAGAACTGTTTAATAGTGACAGTTTGAAAAGTTGATTTCAAAGCTGGATACCACACGCTGACGTAAGTTAAGCGATCGCTCTATTCCACTAGTCCCACGGTAATGCAGCGTCCTCCATGATGTAAACAACAACATGTTAAAAAAATCGTTTAAATAAAGGTCAAAGATTTTAGACGCTGACAGAAAAGTCTTCAGCTGTTGAAAAAGAGAATACATCAAAGAAGATCCCAGATCGATAACCCCAACGAGGTTTTCCCACCGTTTCACCATTTTAGAACAAGGAATATGAGATTGCTTTGCCAGCAGTCATCTAAAACAAGTGAGGAATACGATTAAACAAATCACAAGCTAAGGAAGGCCTATATTGTTTCCCGTGGTAGTGGCTGAATGGTGCAGAAAAGAGGCACCTTTTACGAAGAAGTATCAGCCTCATGTGGAAATGCACAGCTATGGCGGGCGGGGTGGACTATGGTTTCCCTAGCTCCTCTGCACATTTGTATCGACCGACTAAACAGGTTCGTAGCAGGGTCGTCGCTTAAGTGAAATATTTCAAAATGGATTTAAATTTCATTCACAACATACAAATTAGTAAAAACCGCTTTAACGAACACACGCCCGATCATTCATTTTGTTACCTTATGATCTATCATGAGCTATCATACATTCATGTGATTTTTTTCATAATTGTTAACATTAAAAGTGAAGTTACTGAAAATCGTTTAGAAATTAGTAATTATTTTAACGAGTATTATCAGCACGTAGATTAGGGAAACTTTTAGATTAGTGGTATGTTATGATGCAAAAGGTAACAAAGTAGTAAATCAACTTCTGTTTACCCCAGTTTCATACAAGAAATTAAGAGCTGTTATTGTTAGCTTAATAGTAAGAAATTGGTTGGATTAAATGGAATCTCAGTACAACTGTTAAAGAATGTAAACATTTTTTAATTACACCTCTCCTTCATTTAATTAACTTCTCACTCGAAGTAAGTATATTTACAAACAAACTGAAGGAGGCTAATGTAGTGCCTATTTTTAAAAGGAGACAGCCAGTTAGTTGAAAATTATAGGACCATAAGTATGTTAAACGCAATCAGTAAACTTTTTGAACAAGGGAGTAGGCCTATTCATTAAGTTAATCAGTTTCTTGACTGAAAGCCTTATCATCTGAAAGGATCAGCATGGTTTCCAAAAAGGTAGATCAACTAAAACTGCAATATTCTCACTTGTTTAACAAATAGTTGATATATTGGATGCAGGGAAGAAAGCAATAGCTGTGTTCTTAGATCTCAGGAAAGCTTTCAATTTTATTGATCATGAAATCTGAATTAAAACATTAAAGTCATTAGGCGTTGAACTGATGATTGAACTGATTAGGATGTTGAACTGAAATGGTTTCAATCTCAACTAATCGGTAGAATACAATAAGTGGAGTCAACTAGAATGGTTAGGGGTAAATTTACAAAGATTGTATCTGGAAAGCTTGAGGTCAAAGCAGGCATTCCACAAGGGTCAATTTTAGGCCCCATTTTGTTTCTATTGAACATTAATAGGTTACCAGAAGTCATACCTAATGGCAGAGCTTTATTATTTGCTGATGATATTTCAGTATCAACAAAGGTTTACTGGCAGATAAACTGTTGACTTAAAAACATATGATAACATAGAGACCGTGTACATTATCTGAATCCAATGATATTACCAGTCGATGGGAAAAAGTGTCAATACTTACGGTTCAAGAACAAAAGTAGAGTTAATTTACAGATTAGAAAAAATTTCTTGAAACACTATGTTTGGAGTGTAGCATTGTACGGAAGTAAAACGTGGCTGATAAAGGCTGTAGAAAGGAAGAGGATAGGAGCTTTTGAAATGCGCTGTTATAGGAAAATGTTGAAGATTAGGTGTGTGGACAAAACAAGTAATTTAGAGTTTCTTAAACGAGTGGATGAAAGAAGAAATATATGGAAACATCTTACCAGAAAAAGGGATAGGCTAGTGGGGCATTATTTAAGACATATAAGTATTGGTTTATCAATAATGGAGGGTAATATTGAGGGAGTGAATTGTAGGGCGAGGCAAAGGTAAGAATATGTAAAGCAAATTACGACAGATGAAGGTTGTTGCAGGTATGTAGAACAGATTGGAGAACTGAAACAAACCAGTCGAGAGACTTATGACAAAAAAAGTTAATGAAAGTAGAGAAGTGGATGTATTTATTCATGATAACAGCTTAGTGCATGTGGAAGCAGTTAAGTTGCTAGGAGTAGGCCTAATATCACTAGATAGATATTTGTCTTGGTACTTCTATACCAGCATCTGGGGCATTTGCATAATACAAATTGCCAAATTAAATGATAAAAAATTACTAGCTGCAGCTTATCATGGTCTAATTCTGCCTCGTATCTGTTATGGTATTCTAGTATGGGTATCATGGATAGAGCGCTATTAGGTGTATGGTGGGAGCTAACTACCTCACCTCATGCAGGCCATTATTTAAGCAGCTTCAATTGGTTGCACCTCCCTCCCTCCCTCTACATTTTTCACGTGATTATGTTTATTAGGCAAAATACTTTTATGCAAAATTCCAATGTCCACTATCATAACACAAGAAACAGAAAGAATTATTATGTGGCTAACCCCAACAATAAATTGTCTGAAAATACATAAATAAATTACCCCAATTTTTTAAATTTGATAATATGCATCGATAAACGCTCTAAGCAGATGACTCACTTATAGTAGTAGGTGGATGAGTGATTAAGCACCTAATGCGTCAATAAATAAGTCTTGATATGTCCTGTATTTCCTCGGAGTGGATAAATGAAGTGGCATCGAGGGAAAAAATTAGGGAGACGCAAAGATAAGCCAATCAGTGAGTAAAAGAGTTAAACCTTATAGGCCTACGCATCACAAAAGTAAACAATACAGAACGCAATCTCAAACCACCCACACGACTAACTTGCACATAGGTTTACTAATGCATGTGCCTAACAGCATGTGCCTAACTTCTTCGAAGCCCCTCCGCCAGCTCCTCCCTTCATCCTTCATAACACGGCATCCAATAATTCTCTCCAAGTGCAATATAAAAAATCCGAATGTTTTGAAACATTCACATGACTTTCTCTTGACGATATAAATAATGAACAATATAACCTTTATCTAATTATTAGTAAACAATGTATAGTGAAAACAATTACCAAATTTTATTCATGAGTGAATGGTGCAAAATAAAAATCGACCTCTGGCTTAGAAATACGGAAATATCACCCTTTGACCCTCAACTAGGGTCTGTAGAAGAAAATGCTTGAAATAAAAGTAGTAGATTTTTTAATTTTCTATAACTCTTTAATTGATACACTATTGTCGTAAAATGCATACTAAGGCCACAGTATTGAAAAATCCCATTTTTATAAAAATAATAGTCCAGACAAAATTACTGACTGACGCTAAACTAAGTGTTGTACAAAAAAATTTTAAAATAAAAGTTGTGGGTTTTTTAAATGTTCTACAACTTTAATTATAAATAAATATATATATGTATATATATAATTAATAAGAATTACCTAAATAATAGGCCTACCGGGCCTACTTAATGATTAGGTCTACTACTAAGTTAATAATTTATGGCTTGTGGTTTCCAGTCACGGTGTAGGCCTACCTATCTATCTGTAACCAATTAGGTTCATTATAATATTTGGAAGTCCTAGTCATGGTTTTCCACGGTTTCCTAGGCCACTGCAAACAAACGCCGTTTCCAGTTTCCGTTTCCATTGCACAAATCAGTCTCCGTTTCCAATTTTGTGCAGTAGTAAAAAGCTTTCCTATTTCCAACGCGAAAACAACAGAGAACCGATAAGAGTACTCGTCAGAAGAAATACAGACATTCTATATAAAACGCACACGATTTGTGATCGTAAGCGTTATGCATTCCTGGATGTGACTTGGAACAGAAGGGATGAAAGCAATGCGGCGCTCCGTTTGCTTTCCACAGCGAATATTCTTCCTTGTCAGTATCAGACGATTATTCATCACAAACTCTGAAAGTTCCATTTTTAATTTTACAAACTGAAGCATTCAGATATTGGACCGGCCTACGACACAAAATTCCTATCTGAGCACTAAGACAAGCCTCCGGCCTGAATCGGAAACTTCCTTTTGCTCATTCGATGAACACAAGAAACAGCAATCAGTGTGGAAAAATGTGTTACCACTGCTCTTGTACGCCTATCTGTTAAATCGTTTCAAATATAAGGTACAAAATTTAAATATCAACAATAGTTCAAAAAATTACAACAAACCAACTGAACTGAAAAATGCACGCATCCGAATTTTGGGGCCTAATTTGGTTACATTTTATGAAGTACGTCCCTTAAACAGGTAAATATTTATACAAACGGATAAAAGAGCCAGCCGTCTTCTCAGAAGGGCCACTAACTGACCTCTGCTGCATACGTCTACCTACAGGTTACCTACTAAAACGTGTAAAACGCACAATTAGGCCTACTGGTGCGTTATCTCGCACCGTATTAAGTAGACTATTTGGAGGGGTTAAAGATATTTTCCAATTAATTTGATGCGCTTCAATTTTAATCACTACCATTTAAAATAAATCAATTTAGAGCAGAAAATTTTAAAAATTCCGTTCCCGACCCAGGAGGGTTCCGAAGAGAATAGTTAAAATCGAAAAACAAAATTCAAGAGGATCCTGAATCTGAATCACGGAAGGATGACGCTAAAAATTTCGAGTCTTGTTACGACAAAAAAAATACTATTATTTCTATTGTGTGATGATGTCTCGTTTAGCTGTTTGGTGTGAGTAGGCTTATAGGCCTATGGCATAGATGGAAATATGTTAGACCTCCCGGAATAAACCCGGGATTCCTGGATTCCTGGCATAGAAGTCCGGCCATAAGGCCAGCTCCTAGGTTCGATGGATCTGATGCCAGCGCTTAAGAGACGAATGGTGGACCGTCCTCTTGGATTCGTCAACGGACAGTCACAGTATCAAGTAAAATCACTTTTACTATAAATTTGCGAGAAAAACTTGAAAACGTACGCAATAAAGCTTGATGTGACATCAGGCAAACGTGACAATAATAGTCAAGACTAGGCTATAGTTTTTTTTTGTCCAGCACACGACGATCAAATCAAATCTCTGATGAATGTAGCCTACTTCATTACAGTAGCCTAACTGATTTTTTTTAAACAGCTATATACGCAACTGTATTAGGTCTATGTAGCAAATTCAAAATGACAGTAGTAAAATAATTAACAAAAATCTGGTGTGAGCATACGACTTTCTCTTGTCAATGTAAATAATACCCAATATAACCTAACATTAGTAACAACGTGAAATGATAAAAGGCCGCCTCCGTGACGTAGTGGACAGAGCGCTAGCCTACTAAGAGGAGATCCCGGGTCGTTTTCCGGCTAGGTGGCCGCTAGGTAGTCGCTAATGATCAAGCTGTTGATGCGACTTTAAATAAACAAAATAACTGAAAAACATAACCTAATTTTAATCATGAGTGAATGATGCAAAATGAAAACCAACCTTAATTTGGCTTAATAATACGTAAAATCACTCCGACGCTAAACTAAGGTCTGTAGAGAAAAATGCTTAAAATACAAGTTATAAGCTTTTTACTTTCCTATAAATCTGATTTGATACACTTTTGTCGTAAAATGCATACTATGGCCGAAATCTTAAAAAATCCACTTTTTTACAAATGTTCATGAAAAAAAAACAAAATCACTAATTACCGTTAAACTAAGCGTTATACAAAGAAATGTTACGAATAAAAGTTGTAAGTTTTTAAATGGTCTATAACTTCAACTAATACACTTTTGCCGTAAAATGCATATTAAAGCTGCAATCTTGAAAGCCCCATTTTTTAGGCTACTAGAGCACAGCCTCCCCAAGAACTTCAACAGACATGGCGCTTACCCTACCTTGTACAGCATAAAACAATTTAGTAAATGAGACGATTTTTAAAAAACCGTAGGAGCCGTTTTTGAGAAAAAAGTGAAAATTACACGAATAAAGTACTATTTCCGGTCGACCGATTTTGATGGAAATGTAATGTTGGGTCCACTCGTGGTACCTAACCTAAGTTTCAACTTCGTACAATATTCCGTTCTTGAGATATTTTGTTCACACACGTAGACCGATCGCTGAAAATATGTTTATTGAGGTCAGGGGCGCTGAAAATGTGTAAAAGGTGAAAACTCGATTTCGAAAAATCGACATCAAAACAGTACTTTCCTTCCTATTTATTCATATAGGGCAAAAGAAAGTAAAAACTATTTCACAGTCGGCAATATGATTCTCTTCTCTTTATTTGTTTATTTGACGAAAATTAGGAAAAAATTTAGTCATATGAAGACAACGGTGACAGCCGACTGTCATTAATTGTAGTGATAACAAACTTTTACAAAAAAGTACCATTTTTTATATTTTTCAGAACATTTTTGTTCCGATCGAGTACTACTAAGAAAACGGATATCTGGAACACTTGTTTGTGATTTTCTCAAAATCAGAAGCACTTGAAAAAAGTGTAACCAAGAGTAAGTAGCGAGTGCTAACGCCCTAAGCGATACAATCTTCATTACGTCATCCGGTTGAACAACAAAGCTCATCTCCAAGTGAGAAAAATATATTTACCGCTACTGTAGTTTAGTAGGGGGTTTTCAGTGGGTGAAATCTTTCTTTCTGAACTGCCACCGAAGTACCGAGAAGTCAATTAAACAGAGCTCATTTATTTTCTGCTAAACAATTCAACTGGAAACCATCGGCCGCCTGGACTCAAAAAGAAAACATGGAACAACCCTATACGCCCTGTACAGCAACATTACCAACTACCGTAGGGGTACCAAATATATTCACATACATAAATTACTATATTTGATAAAAATAATGATAAGAAAAACATATTGTCGGTGGCGGCCACCCACAACGAATGGCAGTTCAGGCCTAACATTCATACAGTGTGTAGGCCTAATATTTACAAGAAGGTAAGGTACGCAATTGGCTATTGGCACCATCATACAAATGGACAAGTCGGCTATTTTATTAACCAGTTCGCCTTTATTATACACCTAATATTTGTCGATGCATTCCATGAATATACGGAGTAATTGATTACGCGTCGGTCTGCGTTTAATCTGTCAAAACAATTCTCAAGTTTAGGCATGTAAAAGAGGTGACATTAACCCATCTGAATAGGCTTGAAAATAAGTTTAAAACTTTAGTAGTTGATGTGTTTGGCTAAATGGAATGAAACACGATCGGATTCAACTTGTGAGGCCGAGGAGTTCCGCCGTGAAAAGTCTACAGAACGTGACATCACAGTTAAAAGTTTTCGACGTGTTGGATACTAAATGTAGATTACGCCGATGTGCTGTTTTGAATATTGCAATATCTGCACACGCTTTTGTAGAAAAGCAATTTTAAAAATATATTCGTACTATGATTAGATAAGTGTTTTGAAATTAAACATACCGCCGGGCAAAAGCATTGCCAAAATTTGACAAGTCATACATAAATAATGAACATTAGCTAACGAGTCAGATTTGAATTTGTTTCTGTTGTTTAACGTTTGTTGTTAAATTTGCATTTTTCCAAATGCCTTTTGGTTTTCCTCTCCGATCCTGTATTGCTTTTTTGTAAAAAGTGTGCATGTTGTGTTTTTTTTTAATCTCTCTTTTCCTAGGTGTAGGCCTACATTAAAGTAAGTGGTTGCTTTCTAACTGTAGGTCTATCGGTTAAGGTGGTCTGTCCCTTGATGAAAAATATTTAATTACACATCAACATTAAGAAACGTACGTTCTGGTAGTAAACGGTTAGCGGAATTAGTTGCGAACCTATCGGTCGTGTATTGGAGCCTACGTGTTTGTTAGTTTCAGGCCGGTTTTTACTGTTAATGCAATTGTACAGCCTAATATTTTGCACTTTCCCAACCGATACGCCTACTTCGGTAGGCATTGTTGTCTGAAGTGATAAATGGAGTAGTAAAAGGAAAGCACATCAAGAAAAACTGCAACATACTAATCGGCTGCACCCACACGATTTATGCACATTTCTGACGTCGCGTCCGACAGTTATTTCCATCTACCTGGTCATATGATTAAAAAATGTCTAAGAGTATCCTGCGCATACAAAAGTGAAATAAAACCGATGTAGAGCCTCGTCGGACAAAAGTATTTCAGTGACACCTAGCCACGATTTTCATTTTTCCTTAACCGACGACCTTATGACGATGACCATTCTTAATCGAGCATTTATACAAAAGAACAAATTTACTTTTGATGGGCATGGCTAATGGCGATCATAATCTTGTATTCCAAACGCTTTCTCATTTACAAAATCGCAACCATACGATACGAGTACAAATTTAAACAAAAAGAAATTTAAGAAGTACAACTTTTTGACGGACGTTATTTTGTACCGTTCTGTCATGAGTTAGAAAAAATATAACAGCCCCTATTTGAACAAGAGAAAAAATTTTTAGTCATCTCATTGATTTACATCATTGATTTACCATCATGATCGCAGCCAAAATTAAACGAACACCCTAAACAAAACCCATAGATTCCTTTTTCCAAATTATGCATAACTTAACTAGCTGAAAAAACTTAGCTGAAGGATAAATTTCTACAAGTGAAAATATTTTAGAACAACAATTAGCGAAATATCTGACGAAAAGAGGTTGTAGAAAGAGTGTATAGGCTATTCTGTGGCATTCTGTGGGCAACAGACACTTTACTTTAAATTTACAGTTCACCACCGACAAATTCTGTAATATCGCCGATTTAAAAAAAAATATGATTCTGTTGATAGAGATAAGGTACAAAATTTCGGAGTGGATGAGGAAATAGTAAATGTATGGGTGATTTGGCGAGCTATTTTTGGTGAAAGCTGTGTAAAAAAGCAGAACGAGGGGAGTTAGGCTCTACCTACGTCGTACTTCATTCGATTCTATTTAATGAAATTTATCGGTTTAAGAAACAAGGTATGAGAAAATGTTCAAATAAAGTGTTTACCATTCAACATCGTCTTACTAGTTACATGCCTATTGAGAAACTTACAACGGAAAATCTACAAATTGATATTTTAGAAAAAAATAAACAAAACATGACTACAAATTTCTACCTGAAAGCTAAAAAATTAACTCCACAGAAATTCCTTCGAACAGATATTCCACGTCCAGGATTTCATAGATTCGGAAAAATTCTAACCTAAAACGAGTTGTACAAAAAGCTACGTCGTTCGAAGGAATCTGAAAACTTAAAGAAGGAACTGAACTCCGATATCGTAATAGGCCTACGATAAGGCCACTAGGCTAATACATTGCACATGCCGCTCGGGATGCCTGATTCCAAATAGCAAGCCCGTAAAAGAGAAAGGAGAATTTTAAGGAACTCTCTGGAAAATAAAATAATAAATTGAGAATTAACGGACCACTCATAACGAGATTTTTATCCAAGTATCCGTAAACAAAGCTCTTTACATAATGTAAGCACTATGCCTAATGAATCGTATTCGATTAATCGACGACATTTTTTTTTATTTTGTAAACAAGAAAAAGAGATCGCTCGATCCAGTTGATAAAGATTGCAAAACGTTTTGGAATAAGAAAGATGCCAGCCAGATCTCGGTATAAAAATGTTAACTTTTATTAAACACGACTTTAAATTTTAAGCGAAAGCTTTTCGTTTTTTGGGTCTCAGTCCAGTAATAAATTGTATACAGAACGCTCCACTTGAAACTGTTTTGCGTAAACAGACATTTCGATTTTCTCAGATAGACCAGAAACGAGTGGCGTTATAAAAACAAGAGGAAAAATCTACAACAAAATGCATCTTGTTAACGGATCGGCTACGCCAAACATTTTCAAAAACGATGCCCTCAACTGCAATGATTAGGGCCACTAGGCCTATTCGATGATCCGTCCACTATTCCGTCTGTCTTCACATTTATTTCTTCCCGTTACGTTCTTCACTTTTAACTTCTTCATTCAATTCGGGTCACAACTATCAGCCGGCCGAATTTGAAACTGCAATTAGTTAGTGACAATGAGACGACAAAACACAATATCTTCCGACCGTCCGTCCGACAAAAACAACGGCAAATACAGGGGCCTGAGTAAAATGAATGTCTTTGTTGCTCTATTTAGCCGACCAATAGGAAAATCTATTATTGAGTTTACTTTATTATTAAATGGTCGGATGGAAAACCGACAGGTTCAATTGTCGAAAGCGTAAGGGCGCTTCAGCTACAGATCCAATAATATTGCGGATCGAAATACACTTGAATTTAATTTATCTGTTACCTTAAGTACAGCTGTTTATACCTATAACGTGGACGTTTTATATCGAGAGAAATAACCGCATAAGAAAGGCAGAGAGGCCCTACACATTCGCCTTTGCTCGATGTGGGTTTGTTTGGAGCAGATACGCGCAATCCACTTCCGCAGTTACCACGTCCACTATCCACTATCCACTATCCACTATCCACTATCATAGGTCTACAAGAAACAGATTTACGACGGAATAATTTCAATCGAGAGTCACGCGTCACGTGTCGTCGCATCGGCCACCAGTGGTTCAAATGTGCTTTTAAAATACAAAATTTACTTACTTAATCGTTGCAAGTCTCATTCATTAATTTCTTAAGCGACGACAAAACTGTTACAATTGTTACGTCCGCTAAAACTCAATTGCTATTATCGTTTTTGTTCAGCGTCAAAAATCTGCGCCTAGAATTTCAAGCAACAAGTTAAAGATAATGGGAAAGCTACAAAAGAACGATAATTTTTCCAGAAAGGAATTAGGGCCTGTATGGCTCATGAAAGAACTTTTTTCGTAAACGAATTTCCACGAATATTCCAAAATTTAGGGGGTCGGTGATTTAAAATTAGCTTCGAAACAGATTCTATTTGGGCAGCCTCCGTGGCGTAGTGGTTAGCGTGCTAGACTACAAAGCAGAAGTTCCCGGACTCGATTACGATGGGTAGAGGGTAGATGGGTTAAAAAATAACCCCTAGGAGTCGATGATGACCATTAAAAAGTCCGCGTTTGTCACTTTCAAAAGTAAATCAAAAATGATCCCGACATAATGAAACTCACGTAACCTATAAATAAATAATTTAAAAATAAATTTTTAATTTAATTTATGAATAACGGAATAATATTTAATTTAATTAAAATATCTATTTTATGTAGACTAGGCCTATTGAAAGAAAGGTTGAAAGTGAGCAGGCTCACAAAGTGCCTACATCTATTTAGGCCAATAATCTATTAGCCTATTCTACATTATTATATTTATATTTTTCCTTATTTATAAATAATATTGTGCAGTTAGCACGAGGAACGAACAGGTTTATAAAAATATTTTGTCAACCCAGTGTGACGAAGAAGTCACACCGTAGTGAAATAACAGACATCAAAATTTAGTTATTAGCGACTACTTTGGATTAGGAACGCTGGGTGTGAAGTTTAATAATTTTCTATACCCTAGCAAAGAATCGAATTTGAGACTTCCGCTTTGCAGTGTAGCATGCAGTGTCTGTTGCAGGATGCACCATTGCGTTACGGAGGCGACCATTAATTAGTTTCTTTTAAAAATTAATTTTAGTTTTAAATATTCGTGTTCATTTACTAAAATAAAGTAGCATTTCTTCGAATATGTCGTACGTACATACAAGTATAATTTTTAGACTGTTTGTAAAAAGTGATTTTATCCATTTTATCAATATTTTTAATTGTAAAATATTTTGTCTTAAATGATGACTTTAAAATTAAAATCATATTTAGTTTTTTTGCTACAAATCCTAAGTAAGAGAATATATTTTGTTTAGGAAGCCTGAACATAATTTTACATATGTAAAATATGTTCAAATTGTTGTATGAAACAATGAAGGCTAGTTTAAAAAGTTGGGATTGAAAGGGTTAACAGATCCGTATGTGTCCGTATCCTAAATCACAAAGAACCTCGTCACAAAAAGAAACAAAAATTCATTAAATCACTCGACTGCGCTGCACACTGCAAAGTAGAAGGTCCCAGTTCGATTCCCAGGGGGAATCGAGACATTATTACACGTTAAAACGCTTCGTACCGAAAATAATCGCAGTCGCTGATAACCTTAGTCGATACGGCTTTAAATAAAGTAAAAAGAAATCTACGAGTATCCTACTAGAAAATTAAATTCTTCTCTTAACGTTTAAAAACGTATCAAAACGTTTAAAAAAGATCCTAAACAAACTGATTCTATCAATTCATTATGCTTAGGCCCTACATAGTTTAATTTAAAATGAGTAATTAAGTTTCATTTTGAGCGTGTTGCAAGGCAGGTGCTGTTCCAGGATGCAAAAATCAGCACCATTTTAGAGGCAAAAAACGTAATCCGTGGAAACCGTATTTCAACTGAATTTTTAAGATATGGCCTACTCGTTATCTTTCAGGTTATATATTTTAAATATTATATATGTATATAGACTATAGCCTATCTAAAACCGAACAATGATTCTTCCAAAACAACACCAACCAAAACCCACCGTAGCCCTATATAGGCCTACATTACATTGGTTATATAGTAAAAATTATTTCGTTTCCGTGTAGGCCTACTTGTATTTATTTAGTGGGCTGTCTTTGAAAAAGGACGGTGATTGAAAAGTGAAAAATTCAGATAAAGCTCTCCTACCCGACTACACATTAAGATTCGAGCCGATTATAACATCTCACTCGGTTATGAAAAATCACAATGCTACATCCATCAACACGTAGGCCTATAATACGCACCGGGTTATTTAAAGAAGCTTTCTTTGAAAACAAAACATAACCTGAAACAGTTTCTGCTGCATAAACCATTAGACTACAGGCCTACAAATTAAAAGAATTTAAACAGCTGAATTTGTAAGTATTGTTATTAATAACAAAAATTTTTCACTTCAAAATTTAAACGATAGTCATTAAATTATTTAAATAATATTTTCTTACAGTCTCTAGGTAATTTATAAGCCTACAAGGTAAGTTGTTTTCCCCGAAACAATTGACTCAGGTACTGTACTGACCTTTCCTATCAATAGGGCTACATAATGTAAGCTATTTTTTGTGTCGGCTCTTAGCTATTGTCGATCAACTAAGCATAATTGTTTTTAATATTTCCTAGGCGTATTGAATATTTAATTTATTTTAAGTCAGAAAATATATCGGATGATGGTATCGATAGGCCTTCTGTATCGACTAATCGGTCGTTCGATATTTATCACAATTTTTCAACAACTGCTTCAAACTAATATTTTTTCGACAATAAAACCATTGTACGTGATCGGTGGAATTCCAGTCGACATCAAAATTAACTCGATCATATTTGGCAAGCAATAGCTTATTAAAAATATAAATTTCAAGTTGCTATTTTGCTGTTCTGACCGACGGTTTTCAGCGTAACGTCGGAAAAATTCCTTTTCTTTGCCGTGAACTGGGATACCTCGCCCAAAATTTATCAATGGCTTGCCGAATATACGCTTAATAAGTAATCTATTTAATTTAGCCTGTTAAACATTGTAGCATATACGGAAGGACTATCGACCGTTTAATCGAATTGGTATTTTTAATTTCATTTGCCAATAAATAAAATTATAAAACCACCAGAAACGGTCAAAGAAAAGTATTAGGCTACACTGTACACCATTTACCCACCGGTTGAGGAGTACCACAACGTCACCTCGTCACATACTCTAATTTTCACTTATTTTATTTGCATAGTACAATATTTTAGCACAATAATATTAATATTTTTATAATAGTTATTACATATTAATATTAATATTATAATTTGCAAAATTAAGTAACAGGAATTCCTGTGGTTGTCATGACAGACAGAAGAGGTGAATATCACTTAAAAAGCGTGTGCAAAATTTTATCTTATCCTATAGCGAGCTGTAATGTTGTGGTAATTAACCACCAAAGTGTAGGCTACATGTCAATCGGTAAATATTGTTATTTGTTTGACCGTTTCTGGTGGTTTTATAGTAGGCTCGCCGACCAGTGGCCATTAGGTAGGCCTACAATCAGCCCCTAATCAGTGTTTATGGCAGGCAATGCTCTCGTGATCAATCGGCTAATAGAATTCTCAGCGGTATTTCATTACCGATAAGTTCCCTTAGTTTTTGCACTAATTCTGCTAAAGAAATAGCCTTACAAATCCATAACTTAACTTTGCCGAAATTTTATATTTCGTACATAATGTAGATTATTCGACGTGACAATAAGAGCCGATCAATTTAATTAATGTAGTACGCCTATTTATTAGTCATCGACAATAACGCGAAGGAAAAATATTAATAAGCTTGTTAGAGGTTAAACATATTTTCGGCTATGTAGGCCGACAGGCGTATTTCATTTAAGTATGCCATTGTTAAAACAAATGTCGGTGGCTTTGATTATTTATTTTTTTATTTTTTACCTCATTCTTTATTATCTTTTAATAATACCTATATATTATAAAGTCGTGCTTTAAATCACACATTTAAATGGTTTTCCTTAGGCCTATTTTAAAACGACAAATCATTCCATAAGAAATGATTCCCTTATTTGTCAAGATGGACGCTAAGAAGTTATCAGGAATTATTAAACAGTAATAGTGAAAAACGTTTGTGGTTGTGTTGGAGTTTTCATTGATCGCTGCAGCTCACTCAAATATTTTGAAGCTCATATGCGATGTATGAACGCGCCAGTGAAAGTTCACTTAGCCCGCCGGCGGTGTCCAGTGTCGGCAAGCATGTGAACACTGGACACCACATGCCGCTTTATTAGGACACTCACTATTCAGGTAGGAAAATAGAAGCACTAACGGTGGCGGTCGCCTCCTAGATAGGGGGATAGGTATACCGACTTATCGGCTCATGCAAACCATTTTACGGGCGGTCGACTTTGTAAACTTATCTACACTTTTAAACTTATTACTTTATTTCAGGGACCCACGCCTATCGCAAACGTCCGCTAATTTATGACCGCTCTAAATTTAAACGGAAAATCTTTTAAAGGTCGACTCGAGCACTAAAACTACTATTTTCAAATACGAAATGATATTTTACAGCGTTTTACCTTATTTACGGCCAAGTCTTTAAGACGTGCTGTTTTAATTGTCGTAAACAAAATATTATTGTACGTCATTGACCATTTTTTATCGAAATGACTTTTGACAGAAATTTTCCAGTTTCCGTTTTCTTTCGGCGGAAATTATATGGACGACGAATTCGTCACGCTAGGCCTACTTTGTGTTTATCACCGCAAATGATAACACCCATAGTTAGATCTGATAATGATAGGCTAATAATAACGCGATTATTGATCACGCGGCGATTCCAACCGCCACGCTTTTTCCCCTTGAAAACAGTGATCATCACTCCAGGTGGAGCGACCCGGAAACCGTATTTAAATACAATTTGTATCAGTGAAGAGTCGGCGGACTCATCAATGTGTACCTTAGGTAGAATCAATCGCATCACAATTAAATCATTTTATAATTTCACGCCTATTTATGTATGGGATAGTCAATATCGACAAAAGAAATAAACTGAAATGCCCAAAAGACCGTTCTCGTATTCGCACAAATACTCACTAAATATTCGTTTTCGTTCCGTACAAAAATTACAAGTACACAGAAAATCAATATATGGTGATTCTATTTTAACTGCTCTTCTAGAGAAATTAGAAAATTTATACAAACCGGTGGAAAATATTTGTTTAATTGAAAAAATAAGTGGGAAATAAAAACAGTGAAATAATAAAATAGAAAGAGAATTAAACCGTTAAAAATTTATTTCGAGTTTTTCTGAAAATTCCATTTTTCTGAAATTTTTGATATTTTTCGTTTACACTGTCGTTTTTTTTCTACCCAACAGAACGCGAGGAATTTTGTAAGCGTGCCTGTTATAAATGTCAAGAAGGCTAACGTAATGAATAAAGAAGAATTTTATTCACGCGTTTGAACAGGGGGACGTTTTATTTCAAAAAAATTTAATGTAGGCCTATATAGGCCTGCATTTAGCTTGAAATGAAAAAGTTACATTGCGAGAAACTTTTCAGCCGTGAGTAATTTCTTAATATTTATATTCGTATGAGTTGCATACAATTATTGTAATTTCCTTACAATCTGTTGGGTAGAAAAAAAGAAACGATTGTGTACACGAAAAATATCAAAAATTTCAGGAAAATGGAATTTCCAGAAAACCTTAAAATAAATTTTTAACGGTTCCATGTACCTGAAAATTATAATGGACAAAAAATATACGCCTTCATTTTTGCTTATCTAAGTGCATTTACAATATTATACTTTATAAATTAAAAACAAGAAAACGGTTTTTTGAATGATTGTACAGACCAAGTTTTGCGCCTCTCCCCCAACTAAAGACAAATAGTATGTATATAATTTATTAGGGGAAACTGTCATTAGATTTCGTATGCTTTCGTACTACGTATTATTTATCTCTGTGTTGGGCGAATTCACAATTGCTAAGCTAATTTCAGAAATCTTTGCCACAGGCAACGTAGAACATAGTCTTAGAACACTAATGCGTATTTGTTGGAAAATTTAATTTAAATAACTTACTCTATTTCATTTACCGATCGAAATTATTCTCTGAAAATTGATGATGACGGAGGCGGCTAGATTCGCCGCAGTAGGCCTATATGCCTAAGTGCGCATTTCAGATCTTACATTTCACTTAATATTTGCTAAATTGGTCGACTTTTAACCTAACTGGCAAAGTATCTCACGAACATCTGGTTAACGAGTTGAAGTCAAGATTAATGAAATATAGTGTCAGAACTTATGTAGCCCTACGCCTATTCAGGGCCTACTTGTCACGCAAAATGAAACGGATTTATAGAATTTACGAGGCAACTATCAAGCAAACTAACGGCAAGTACACCGATCCGTGGCAATCAAAACAAAAACTCATTTATTCCAGAATTTTCCGCAAAAACCAAGAAAATCCGCAAAAAAATCTTAATCCGAGCGTTACACGACATACGAGGAGATGCTGTAACGAATACTTGTATATAGGCCTACTTGTACTGTTCTTCTTGGTATCCGAAAAACGACATGACTTTTTGTCATAATTTTATTCTGTTTTATTTACACCGAACAACCCTTTTTTATCTTAATACTGCCCATTAATTTTGTAAAATGTATTTATTCTTAAAATATATGACATTCAAACCACTACAAAAATAAACCGATACTCTGCGCTAACTTATAAATAAACCTACGTCAGATCTGTGATCGTTAAGATCCGAAAAACTGGCCATCCAAAAACTTCACGGAAAAATTAATATTAGAGAAATTTTATTTTGCAAATATTGGAATCGGGTCGTTGAAACTATTTCGTGTTATTCATGAAAAGCTATCTTCGTAAATAGTTTATCCAGCAACGCATCGTTTTTCATGAACACTTGGAAGCGGATGAAAACTATATCAGCCTGGTTTACGACTGTCAGGCGTACACGCCAATCGGTAGTTGACCGTCCGACCATCACCCACTCATTTCAGTTCAATAAATGGATCAAATTTAATTTAATTTAATTTAATTTATGGTCGATTTAAAACGCCACAGCGGATTTACTTTACGAAGCGAGCCACTTCAAGTCTTAACACAACACTTGAACTGCTTCGAATTTACACACCGCTTTTGCTTAAGTCTATTCAAATAAATTCCACTCGTTTTCTTTTACCCGTAGGCCTACCTCAGATAACAAAGAAGAAAAATATAGCCTAGGCAGGGCCTATAGTGAATAGATTAAGGGATCAAAATAATTATAAATTATCTGACATCTTTTCGTCAACACTGCCGAACTATATAGGCAAAGAAACGCGACTAAAATTAATATACGCGTACGGCTTATAGGAGACGTAAATTAATCTAATATTTCACTGTAGGCCTATCTATCCTAGATCCACTATCTGGATCCTAGAGTAGAATAAATTGTAAATAGGCTATGGGCCAGTAGACTATTTTGCTATTAGTAGCCTAAAATGCATGCATTCTAAAGTATTCAACCAATAATAGGCCGATTTGAAAATTGTGCGTCATTCGATTTTTTTATTTCCCTAGCAAACAATCACTGTCATTAAACGAGAAACGATTAAGAATGGAAACAGTTAAATAATTAGGCGTAGGCTATCTGTTGCTGCGTTTTTAAAACAAATATTTAACGATTGATCGGGTGTTATTTATAAATAATTTAATTGTGAAAAAATAGCGGTATTAAATATTGAATATTTTCAAGAGCAGTCGGCCCTATTCGTCGATATGTATTTATGCAGAAGCAATAGGCCTATGTTATTGGATCCGTTAAATAGGTGTCGTCATAGGCCTATAGGCCTATAAGCCGATTCGGCTTTTATAAAGCGACAGAAGTAAAGGTGACGAAGGGTTAGTGTGGTGGTTCGTCTTTGAGAAGAAATTGTGGCCCAAATCGATTGAGTATTGTCACAATTCCATCATCAAAATACTTATCTCAGCCGAGATATTTTCTCATCTACATGATCGGCTCGAAAACTTATTCACTTTTAAAAAGAGAGCAGAGCGCTCAGCTGCTCCTTTGCCCACCAAACAGGACGATAGCCTAAACTGACGTCGTTCAATCGCACTTATCACAACATGATATCGTAAACTGGTCTCCGCATTCGGTTTCACGTTTCAAACGTCTACCTGAAAATTTGGCGGTTGTTCGGCGTGCGGTCTGCAGATAAGATACATTAATGTATCGCGCAATTTGTATCGATCACATACAAAACTGATGTTTGTGTAATAAAAAAAAGTAAAGTTAATAGTCTATGTTGGGGCGTATACGTGTCTAAACATAAAATGAAAATACCTCCTTTCTTTCCTCCTCCAAGTAACCGATCAGGTCGATTCCAGACTGGCTTATCAACTTTTTACAGGGCCTTTTGTTTCGTCAGGCTAACAAAATAACTGGAATCAATCTGAACCGTGAATCGCACACCTTTATTTTAAAATGCAATTCGATCGGTAAAAATAAAAGTTAACCTACACTTCACAATTTCACAACGCTCAAAAATTTTAAACTGATTTTCAGGTAGACATTATCACTTGACCGTATCAATTTTACAAACGTGAATGATGAGGCGGCCATATGTAGGCCTTCCTACTGTCAACATTCAACACCTGCATTTAGCTGCACATAACATTAAAAATAACACCGCGAAATCCGATTTCAAACGAGACTCGACTACAAAAATATTAAATGAAGTCGCGTAGATCGATTGTTCGTATATTATGTTTTTTATTGAAGTTCACGGGTAAAATGTTGAACCCGAACCAAGAAAATGTTTTATGATAAGTGCGTCAAAGAAAACTGACGGACTTTGAACAGATCGTTAAACGAAAGACAAGACACCGATGAGCTTGGTTTCATTGTTTTTCACCGCATCAGAAATAACAAAATTTATACAGTGCACGCCTGCGATCAGATGAGAATCTGTCATGTCGAAGGGCCGAAAAAAGACATTGCTCGGACGAAATATTTATAAAATTTAAAACTCATTAATTAGCCTCTTGTGGTTGAATATTTCAGTAGAATTCGATTAAAAATCTAGCGCTCCTTCACATCGAAAAGAAAAACAATAAATGTAGGCTATATATATTTTATAAATTAAATTAAATTAAATAGACGGTGTCAGATTGCGTGCATGAACACGACCGGTCGGATCACAGAGAGAAATTAGAGTCGCAACCGCTTCCCATTATTTAAGTGTTTCCATTGTTTCTGTCGTCGGCAGAAAATCGTGATTTCAATTTTCTTAGATCAATTTAAAAGGACAATGCTAAAAATGTAATACGGTTGCGGATGACCAATCCGCATATTCAAATAATACAAAAATTACGACCTTATTTCTATATATTAATTAACAACGGTAAAATTTAACCGATATTGTTATTAATGATAGGCTATAACATTCCCCCAAAATTACAAAAATATGTAGACAATTTAGACGGAGATATGATGTGGAATTAAGGGCCGACCAGGTAGGCCTAACTCGTTTGGAGGCCCATAACCGTCTATAACTTTATTAAGTACAAGGTAAAATTTAAAACGTAATGCCCCTTTGTAAGTGAAGTATCATCACGTAGGCGAATTCTTATAAAATTATTATGACTTTTATTAGGCCTATTTTGTTTATCATCGGGTGACTTGATCGTTTCAAAACAGCAGCTAAATGTTCACTCTAAAATCTAAGCAATAACCTGTCGGTATCATCAACGACTGAAATCGTTGTCCTTTTCAATCATTTTAAAAGGAGCAAATATTTTAAGAACTGGCCACCATTCATTCGTTTCTTTGCGGTAAAATATCTTTTCAAAATCTCATCTATTTAAAACGTTTTCAATAAAAAACAGATACGTTTTCATGGAACGTTTAAATACTACTTGATCATCTACCAGAAAACTATATGAGATTTACGCCGGTTATGAACAGGTTGGAAAAGGGACACGACCGATTACTACAGACAAAATTTAATTAAATTAGACTCGCTTTACACGATTAGGAGATTTATTTTTTAAACAGGCGTAGGCCTACATGCCGATTTGCCTGCTCTTGCATTCGTATGGGCCTACGCCTCTATTATTATGCCATAGGCCTACATCTATCGACAATCATCCGGCTGTTTATCGCCATCAAGCAGATCAAAAAAACATTTATTAAAAACGTAAAAAAAATACCATTGTAATGTTGTGTACCACAATATAACCACTTATACACAACTTAATTACAATTCAATACAACGACAACAAATTAAATATTAAAATAAAAAACTGAAATACTTATTACGTTTATAGTTTACGGCACTCAAACTGATCTTTGTTAATGGACGGCAGCTAGGCCTATAGGCTAACTTTGTCGACCAATAAAATGATCCTCATGAAAAATAATGAAAACGTCTAATTAAAGCACTCCCATGAAGAAGAATACGTTTTACATAAACTTTTGTTAAAAACTATACAAAATGATAGAAACAGCTATTATCGCTACCATAACCGCGGATCTATCGAGCAAAGTGACAAGTCTTTAAACGACCAGCAGAATATCGCATAAAATCGGTTTCGATGAGATCGCACTTAAGTAGACGTACTATCGCGATACATTGAAACGTTTTCGGGTGGAAAATGTAAACGAGAAGAGAGTAGGCCTACGTAGTTCCTAAGCATAAATGTCGTTTATAAGATTTAAAAAGATATGTTTCTTCTTGATTCGGCCAGCCCCATCTAGCAAACGGATCAGTTAGGACATTTAGGTGTTAGTTGGTTGGTCACTGTGCTAGACAACATCCGATTCAGTGCAGTGTTCAGTGATCGATTGCAGTGTTCTTCCTGTAAAGGTCGCATCACGAGCGAGTGTAGGGGTAGGCCCTACATTAGGCCTATAGCCTACCTACGTTATTAGCGGCCGAAACACTGAAATCAGTTTCACCGCCGTTACAGAGTGAGGCTGAAGAAGCGAAACGAAAAGATGGGAAGAGCACCACGTCTAAACATCTACCGCGACAACACTAAATGTACGCCTAATAGCTGATAATGGAAGTAATAAAATCGTTTCGGATAATTCGTGGTGAATCTCGCTCGGGTTCACCATTACGTATTAGCTTTACGTGCGGTTGCTATTAACGGATCCGGTAAGATCCGAAATCGGTCATCTGTCCGATCGCTCTACAAAACGAAACATTATTGTTTGCCCTATCCGCCGATTCTGATCCGCTATTCTCGCAACACATACGCCTACGCCGTTCGGCGACTGCTTCAAGTAAGATTTTTTATGAGGCGAAAAATGAAAGAAACGAAATCAGTTTTTCCTGGACGTGTTTCAAGAAAAGAATAAGTGAAACCTAAATTGGCCTGCGAATAGGTCGGTGTAAACATCTCCGCAGGCTAATAAATTACTAAATAGGCTAATATAAATGAAATGTTTCGTTACTTACCCGTAACCCGAACGCATTAGATTAATCAGGCAAAACTAATTTATTAGATTACTTATCTACGATTACTTATTACACATTTTTCACAGACACACACATTATAATGATTAGGATATTTTTAATGCATAACGCGATTAGTACATTTCTATTGTGTTTCCAAACGTATGATTGATGTCAGTGTTACTGTAGGGGCCTGCAAATGGGATAGACTCATCCATCCACTCACTTGCATCAAGTAGCCTAAGTGTGTGGTACAGTCTCCGATCCATGTCAGTGTCTATGGAAAAGTGTCTATGAAAAGGTCCGTGAGTCATGTGTATCGGGTCACGCCCGGACCATGACGGACAGGCAGGGCAGCGTCTACACCGACACATAGATGATTCGGGTCGCAGTCTTGTCATTCGTCAGTTCAGTTTATGTCGATTGATGATTGGTGTCTGTTTTCGAAATAGAAAACACGCACAATCACATAACCTAAAAAGACAATTTGAAAAGTCAGATTATTTATGCGGGTCGCTATAGAATGTTTCGATTGTGATCACATCTGTGGGGGATTTGTGTTTTGAATTGTCGGGATCCTGATGGACGTGATGAGTGTGAATGTGTGTGTGTGTGTGTGTGTGTGTGTGTGGTGCGTGTTATGATTACGATGGGTGTACTGTCATGTGTCGACGATCACGATTCTGGATATTTAGACGCACTATTTGAGCACACACTCGTAGCGTTGCACTGGGTTGCGTTGATGTGATTTTCTTTGAAGATGACAAGGAGATAGATGTCTCCCCTTGAGAACATGCGCTCAAGACACAAAGGATCACTATCATTTCACTATTTATTCGGCAATTGAAGATTGAAGATGTTGAAGAATGATCTCACCGTCTTTGGGAGGCGAAGTGCACTGCGGAGGATACGGATTGGTGGCAGCAGCTGCGAGATGATACCCAGCGGCGGCCGCATAGCTGTTGTTGTAGGGGTACGGAGGTTGATACGGATGATAAGGAGGCCTGGGGTTGTAGTCGAGGAACGCGGACTTGTCGTCCATCTCGCCCCCGTAGGGGGGACTGCCGAGGTCTGTGTAATTCAGCGTGGTGGTTGTCGTGATGATGATGATGATGATGAAGAAGCGAGATTACTATCACCTAGCTGCTGCTGCTGCTGCTTGATATCACGGGTGTCCGCACTCGACTGGACGAGGTGTGTGCCGTGCTGTTTTCAAACGCCGCTAGACCGCGCCATCGTCAACTTCCATTGGCTCCACCTACTTTCACATCCCTTCCAACCCGTACCACGTGGTATACAATCCCCTCCCCACACACGCACACGCACACATAAACACAAAATAAAATAAGTATAAAAACGCTTGCACACGACCGACCTAAAACACATTAAAACGGAACATTTTGTTTAGTTTGTAGAGGCGTAGGCCTAGTAGATAGAGTACCCCACACAATGTATGCATTAACAAGCATTCACATTTATTTATTTATTTATTTATTATTTATTTACTATTTACTATTTGCACGGCCACCACTATCAAATAATAGCCATCCATTTACTACTAATCAATTGTAGAGCCTACCCAGCCCAGCCCAGTCATCGTCGTCCAATCCAAATGACGACGGTCGGCTTTTCTCCGATTCCACTTGGTCAGTTGTCGGTATCCGTTCCCTATTTAGGCCTATCTTATTTTAATTAACATATATATTTTTTGAAAAACTGTTTTAAAAGTTGGCCGTATGGAGGAGACAGAAATGCCTGAAGGGAGGACAGACTGTTCCAGTGGATCGTGCCGGTCGTGCACTAGGCCTACATCTCACATTAGTCCCACTTAGCGCAACTACTCGACTCGAAAGAAAAATCCTTGTAGGCCTACTTTTGATCGTACATAAACCTACGAGATGGATGTGTAGGCCCTAAATGTAGGACGGCCGTCCACTTGTGCCGTGCAGGTGTTGGAGGGGCTGCCCCGGGCTGTGGTGCTTCAAACTTCCATTTGATCGGGTCTCCCGTTCACAATTCAATCTCCGAAAACCTGAATGAATGAGTTCTTCGGTTATCTCATGCGAGTGAAAAATTGTGGGCAAAGATCTGTCGTGAACTTGAATGTGTCGGTTGAATAATGTCGCTCGTCTCTCATTCAATCGTTTCATGCGTTTTAACGACAGACCGAAGCCGTGATAAGACATGAAACAGGCAAATAAATAACTAAACAAAGAAAAGAATGAAATCATTATTTTTGATAGATCACTATCATACCTGATCCAACATTTCATTTATTGTCGGTAAGAAGCCATCGGTTTAAAATAGCACTCTATCTATCGTGGCTTTTCTCTAAATAGTAAATTTTCGCACTTAGCTTATGACAGATCTGATTTAAGTAAACACGGTCGGTTTATTGATCAGTGCGTACAAAGTTGAATTTTATGTCAATAGCCTACAAGCGTCCGCAGCAGACTAGTGGGTAGGATAAACCACAAAAATACTAATTGTGGCGGCCTTATTAGATCTAGGCTAAATAGTCTACCCTACTCATCTTATTAGAAGCGGCGAGGGGGGTCAGCTGAGTGTGCCAATTTTTAGAACCCCACTAAACTAAACAAAAATTAGGCTATTTAAATCATTTTATTTGAAGGAAAAACTGGTAGTGGTTCCACAGCGGTAAGCGACTGGAAATAAGATGGTTTTTATTTATTACTAGGCCTGTAGGCCTACAGTCACCAGTTTTCAGTAGTAGGATGACTTGTGAGGGTCGCCCCGCAGGCCTACATTTAGCCCGTAAAGCTGCCCCTGATTACACCATCTAACCTACCGGTAGTGGAAACCCTTTTACTTTTCCTATTATACGAACCGAACGGTTTTTCCAGATGAAGGGTAAGTTGTCCTGTAATCCGAGCGAATAGCCGCCTACTTGTAGGCCTACTCTGATAGGCTAAACCGCGACGGAGATCAACCCGAACAGCAACACGCATAACCAACAGGTTAACTTTCCGTAAGATGCGAAGCATCTTTAGAAAGCTTACAACGGATACATTTAACCCACTAAACAGATAGCCTATCATTAATAATAATTTTTTACAGTAGATACAAATCAATCAATTTTTCCTGTATTGATTTATCGCTTATGCTATATGGGTTCGATTTTAATCAATTTTCTGGTAACAACAGAACAGTAAATTAAATTTTTTAAGTTTTTTAAAGCTTTTTGGTGTCCTTCTCGGCATTCCTTGGTAGTTGCTCTTTGTTCCGTGCGCTTCTAGTTCAACAATTGGAACAATTGGTAGAATAATGGTTTGGAACTTAGTTTTTCAGTTGAACATTTATTTGAAGTTTTCGATTCACGTTCGTTATCCGTGTAAATTACAAGACTGTTGGCGCCTGTCACTTCCTTTAAAATTCGGGTGAAAAATTAAGAACATAACTAATAAACGAACTGAGAGACCGAGATCCGGAAAACTGGACAAAATCGGCTAGAGCAAGCCGATTTCGTCCAGTTTTCCGGATCTCGGAAAATTTCACGATCACGCATAGGCCTACATTGCTTTCATCTATCAGGGGAAAACCATTGGAATGATTAATTAGGCCGGAAGACTGGTTCAAACCAGTCTTTACCAGTCTTGAACCATCAGAGGTTTTACTAAGTAAAAACGAGGAGTGAGGTAGTTTACTATTGCCTTCCTCAATGTGTTTAAAGAATATGCTTATCAGCATGCCAGGCCCTCCGAAAAGCAACCACTTTCCACCCTGCAAATGACAGCTTCACTTCATTCACCACAGGGTCTGGCTGTATAGTGAAATTCATGACTCTCAGAGGAGATAATTCTGACTAGTGTATTTTACACGTTTACCTCTTCTATTCTTAAATAGTTCAGTCATATAATTGGCTGACTATGTTATAAGAAACAGAACTATTTTTTGTAGCCCTGGAACCAATAGATCGAGTGCAATTAATTTAGCACTCCAACTGCCCGTTAAGTTATGGGCATTTATTGGGCCTAGGCTATAACGATTCACATAATTTACGCCAGTTTTTCACTATTTTTCACGAAACTCATCTCACGGTTCGTTAATCGGTATAGCCGAATATATTAAGCGATCAAAAAAAAGTAGGAAATTATGAAAATGTTTCTGGGGAGCCCCACGGTGGGGCGTAAAGACTCACTTTAATCTTACCACGAATGTCGGACTGCCAACAGATGGCAGATAGAGCTTGGCATAGAGCCTAGGTCTGCATGGACTCCATTCACATTTTTCCCTAAACCACATAGACTAGGCTAATTAGGGCCTACTTCACACCACCGTACGCCTAGCTATAGGGGACTGTGCCCAATATCGAACCCATTTAAAAATTTTACCGAATAGCCTAATTTGAAACAGTTGCGTTTATTAACAACAAAATATTCATAATCCCTCTTTACGTAGACCTAACTTAAGGAAGAGCTACAGGGTCTACAGGGCCTAATTTATAAAGTGAACTCATTTATGGAGTGTAAGAAATGTGTTTTTAATATCATACCCCGGGTGCGGTATTAGGAACATAAATGTTTTGTTTTTTTTGTAATTATTTTAAATTGTTTTTTTCGTTTAGTCTATGGCCAATTTTAAACTACGTGAGTTACTTAGACGTTTCTGGAAGCTCTTTTTGCTGCCCACGTTCTCAGCATTCGCTCGCTCTAGCATAGGCTTTTCTTTTTTTTAGCCTAGGATTCATCTTTTAAATTATATTAAGCCTATTTTAATATTAATAATTAGGTAATAACTATTTTGATTAAATAAAAATTTTATAGTCTAGCCTATAGGCTAATGAATGTCAAACACTCTAAGACCTACGTAGGCCTATAGCCTATCATAAAAATTATAGATTTCATAAAAACCAACTAGTGGGCCTATAGGTTACCCTGCCCACACAAACAAGTTCTTTTTAATCACTATCAGTTTCTGAACAGTTAGCCTATCACGGTACCAAATTCTACTCAATAATTGTTTTTCTTTCCTATAAGTTATTCTCTATCTTTTCTATGTCCTCAATTAGCTTTGGCCTATTTTTATGCGGCGAACCAGTCAGCAAACAAACCAGTGGAACACTTCGGTCTCTCTCTCGCTTTTCAAGTAGCCTAGATGCTTGAATTTCTTCTAACTTACACTTTGAACTGGACTGATGCTGCTGATAGACTGTTGGTTTTCTGGAGTCGGTGTTTCATCTTATCGGTGTGTGTCCTTGTTTCCGATTTTTGTTTTTCTGGGAAAGCCGCTTGGTTAGTTTTCCGATTTTTGTTTTTCTGTGAAAGCCACTTGGTTAGTTAATTTCTAAGAATTTTTTGATAACTTCTGCGGTCCGGAGATGAAGGTTGAGCTCGTTTAAACAGGCTTGTTTTTCTGCAGAGTTACGATTCACTGCACGAAATAAAATATCAGTGGGATAGTTTTTAAGATAAAAATACTCTATTACTAAACAAAACAGTTATAAATATTTTTACTGTAATATAATGAGTATAATGTAATGACCCATAGCATATGCCAAAGTTTCACGTGGCCATCTAAAACAAGTGTTAAGTTATGAATAAACCTAGGTTTGGGAACTTTTGCCTCACTCTGTATAGTAGGCCTACTGTAACAGTAGTTAATCATTTAGTTGGTAGAGTATAAAATATAGTGATAGAATAGGCTAGTCTGGTTTCAGTTGATAGGCCTATAACTTTAGTCCTTTGATCAACATGTTCGGGCAACACGAAAGGTTCAACCGGGAAAAATGAACAAATAGGCTATATTTTTCACATAAAACGCATGGTAGATTATTGCTTAATCTCGTAAACGTAATCGGAAAATAACCTGAGATACAACGAAACAAATATAGGCCTAATCTAAATTCAGTTACAGAGTCACCACTACTCGGTACGCCTACATAGGCCTACTAACAAACACATCAAAATCAATTAAACAATCAGCCTAATATTTTAAAAATTAGGCGTAAGAGGAACTGATAAGATGCTTTTTGTCACCTACCTAAAACATAGAACGTAGATAGAAACCTTAACTGGAAAAAATAATATTCAAAATACTACTGGCTTTAGACTCCAACAAGGCACTGTACTATCTCCTGTACTCTCCTAATAGGCCTAATTTACGTAAACGACTTACTTAACCTTGACATCGAAAACTGTTCCATAATATCGTATGCTGATGAAACTTTGCGACTATTCCACGGCGATTCTTGGAAAGATGTGTATTCACTTGCAAATTATGAATCAGAAGACTTAAAACTTAGTTAAACAATCATATCTAAACGATATTTTTACAAAAAAAACTAAATATGAAACCATGTCACCAAATGATGGTCCATTAGAAGAATTAAAGTAGAAAATAAAAAACGTTGAGGAAAATCATAACAATTCAGACGGCACATAGGCTAACCACATTAACTGGAATTCACGTGGACAATAGCCCTACCTAAGGTAGGCCTATGTTCTAAATTGAAATAGGCTACCTCAGTTTTACATTTTATAGAACAAATTTATTAAACAATTTAGAATCATCAGAAAAATCTACCATGCATGTGCCCACTCTTTGTTACACTGCGGTTTGGAAGTTGAGTGGGAAGGGGGTGTTTGCACTGGGTGCACGCTTTACACCTCAATTATTAAATATATCTAGTTATTTTTTATTGTTCAGTTTTTCTAGTGGATATTGTATGCAATTTTCACTTTTTCGTTACAAATAGGCCTATCTGGTGACATCAACTAAAATATTTACATTTGATCCACTTATGATACATTACGAACGTTGAACAGTAAATACAAAAATACAAGTTTCACAAACTTAGACTATAGAATTGACAGTTTCTGATATGCCAACGAAATAATTAATTTCTTATCTCGCATTGATACAGACCTACTTGCCGTTGTATAATTATAATAATAATAATAATAATCATAATCATAACAGAATGATTAGCGAGTCATAAATGACTATAGGCCTAGTAGGCTATTATGAGTTGTTGTAAAGACGACATCCTAGCAATATCATTGTTCAATTTTAGCCTATTGTAGCCTATCGAGTGCACCGTGAGTCTATCTATCTGCCTATGTGACAGATCGCTTACAATTATGTTACAAGTGGTTTTGTACTACAACTATTTACAAAAACCTCCGTTTATAAATAAGTTACCTATACGTTTGTAAAAACCTCCGTTTAGTGAATCATGTTTTAATTATTTGTAGTACTTTTTGTGCGGTTTTAGTTTCATTTGTAATATTTCAATAGGCTACAGTTAAAATGCCGAACCCGGGGCGAAAAGGTAGCTACAGTAGTTCATTGTCAGGCTTGGGTAATCGTTTATAGGCTAATGTTTACAATTTCCTTTTAAAAACAATCCCAGAACCGGAATTTATGAACTACAGCAATAAGTGAGTAGAAAAATATTAAATAAATAAAATTATAGTAGGCCTAGAATAATTATTTAAGTACGTACCTAAAAATAACATTAACATAACATTTTTGGGGAAAAACTAAATAGCATAGTATGAGCTATTTTTTTACATATTTTTTATTTTTTTTATCATCTATGATAAACTGATGTGTTCAGTCGGGCTAGTACCGCGCCAAATGTTTGCTGAATGTTATACGCTGATGCTAAACATTTGTATTGCTATAAATTTAGTTTTAATAAGTCATTTGCTGGGTGTCCCAAAAGTCCGAGTAGGCCTACGGCAAAATATTTCGTAAGCAAGTGATGATATTCGTCAAAGCACAATATTACTATAGCCTAATCTTATGAATGCTAATAATAACTACGGAAATTCATGTTTGTATACAATTTTTCCGCCGTCTTGAATTCAATTTTGTTTTAAACACGAAGGTGGTCATGCGACACATGATTTGCTTGTAAAATTTTGCGAAAAATCCACGGATGAAACCCGTTTTTAAAATATATCTCTTTCCGTCAAACTCGGGAACACAGTGAAAATGGGCTGTTCTGGATGTCGGTATCATCTTTCTTAACTATCTCTAAAATTTAGTTTACTGATTAATTTTACTTAATTTGGGTTTAATTTGAACAAATTAGTTCAAATCTATTTATTTATTACACCTTGCTTTTTTAACGCTTGTACAATGCTCAATTTAAATAATGTAAAACACTGGACAAGCCATTTCATATCGTTTACTATGTCACAACTGACTTTAAATAATTTTTGATTTAGATTTAATTTAGAATTTTGATTTCAGGTTTATTTGGAGCACCAGTTTTATAAAGGACTTGCCTATTTTAAATTTTTGGGGAAAGAAGGCCTAACCTTCAATAAAAAGTTTCAAAGAAAAGAATGTAGGCCGATACGTCTACTTAATATACTACGCTATTAGCACCAGTTAGAGAGAAAGCGATTGCGGTGCCGATACAGTGATGAGCAATTCACTTCGATAAAATATTGGGCTCTGCAACTGCAATCGGATGATTGCACAAGAAAGTGCTCACTAAACACTGTTATTTCGTTTCACCGAGTCATTTTTGACAATTTTTTAAGAGTTGCTGTAGAAATGTCCTCGGCCTACGGCCACAGGAAAAATTTTTTAAATCTAATAAACTGAATGAAATTTTACTGAACTCAACGTAACATTTATAGGAATTTTGAAAATGCTATCTGTTGAGCTAGATCAGAACCGACAAGAATTTTCTCGGTGACAGTTAGCTCGCCGGTCGCGGTTTCTTGTGACTATGACATGTAGCCCTATACGCCTACATACCATACATCCATCAGTCATTCGGATAGCCTATATATAGCCTACTACAAAAAGTATTGTCACACGTATCAGGTGGACAATGGCGTTTTGGCGATGTTGACTTTGTGTGAGTTTTGTCAGTGTAAATTATTAGCTACTTTCCGGATACCGCATCACATACTAGTGCAAGATGGAATCTTCTATGGTTATTTATTTCTCTAGATTATTCCAGTGAGTTTTTTATCCTTCGCGAAAGTTCTTAAAAGAATTTTTAAGAATTTCTTGGAGAGTCAGTGCCGTTATTAAAGTGAATTGGTCGGTTAAAACCCGATCTGTGCGTCGCGGGTCGAAAGAGTTTTCTCCGTGACGGGCAGATGCAGATAGCGTACAATTAATTGTCTGGTTATAAGTAACAATTAATGTAAATCAAATAATGTACCATATTTGTTCTCGGTTAAGTTTTAGATATTTTGAATTAAGTTTAGTCGGTCATTAAGTGAAGTAGTTTAATGTAGTTTTCTAGCTGTTAACTTATAGCCCTAACTGTGATAATTAGAGCTAATTTAAATTACACATATTAATTTGTAAAGAGGAAGCTTTGTTATAAATTTAGAAAAACGTTTTGTTATTTATAAACAACCAGATCTTGAAAGAACCCGAAGTAACGTTACAATATCAGCTACACCCACATAAAACTTACGACACTAGGAACAGGTAGGCCTACATGCTCCTTCCAGACAAAGCGACACTTCTCACTCTGGTTCCAAATTGTATAGGGTATATTTTTCTTTCTGAAAATGTAACAGAAAAATGGGGTCAAATTTAACGATCAATGCAAAGATTGGGTATTCATGTGGGAAGTGAAGTCATAGAAGTGATCGCAACTGAAAAGTAAGGTTAACTGCCAGTTTATTTTCCATATTTGTCAAGTAGAAGTTCTTTATAAGACTAATAAGACTACTTTTTAAGTTGGAATACAGAGATGGTAGAAAACTTTATAGGCCTAGCTATGAGGATGCGCTCTTATTCTACGGGCTTCAAAGTGTGAGCGCGCGGCGTTGCCAACTGTTCTGCAATTACTGCTAATGCAGACGATGAAGGATGAAATGATATTTTGTAACGTATAAAAATATGCCGTGCCTGAATGGGATTCGAACCCAAGACCGCATGATGAGAGGCGAGCACGCTACTAACTACGCCAATGCGGCCGGCGTAAATTCATTGTTGATATTCTAGCTATCTCGAAGACAAATCTGAGGGTGCCTTGAACAACTTTAAGAAGTTTCATATCGTTTGCAGGAGCCACAAGTAGAATATCTCTAATTAATAGACTAGGTGTAGGCTATAGCTACAGAAAATCATAGTATAAATGGAGAGGTAGATTTGTTTCACAGAGATACCAAAATTAAAGAAAAATTATTCAAGATAATGTGAAAGAAGGCTGTGAATATTGCGTGATGTTTATGTTCTTCGTGTCTTGGTGGTATGCGTTGGGCTCGGCGGCTGACTGCTTTTCTAGTGAAAGAATAAAAAAATGACAATGATAGGTAAGAATGTAGACTAATGGTGCAGTAACCAAAGCAATATCCTATTGCTGTTCTACTGTACCACCTCGCTAACTTGCAAATTGCCAAAGACGGTGGGGTGTAAGGGAGTTTGGGAGTTACCCAAAACAATATTATTATTATTATTTATTATTATTATTATTATTATTATTATTATTATTATTATTATTATTATTATTATTATTATTATTATTATTATTATTATTATTATTATAGAGCCCCGGAAACGCCCTAAAAAACATTTTGTTGAAGGTTCTAAGGTGAACAAAAAAGCTATTTTTGGTAGTGGGAATGCGCACACTAATCTAGTTAAGACACGGATGAAACCTTTATTTGTGACAAGATTTGACCCCAGTGCCAAAGCGTCTGACGTTGAGGAGCTTCTGAGGGAGGGATCCGGGGTGCAGGCAGGAGGAGGGTTACAGTTCTTTTCACGTTGAAGTACCATTTGATGAATATGAACGGGTGATTGCTCCTGAGGTATGGCCCAGAGGGATATTGGTGTTACCTTTTTACGGACGTTTGAGGCCTGATCAGATATTCAGGGAGGCTGACAAAGACCAGGAGGGGGTTCAAGATGTCAAAAATTAATGGATAGCGAGAAATTGCGTGTTGTTTATCAGAATGTAAGAGGTTTACGTACAAAATCTGAGGAATTTCTTGCATCTGTGGCGGGAGCGAAGTGTGACGTTGTTGCTGCAACGGAAACTGCTTTTAATGAAGAATCTATTATGGCGGAGTATTTCCCAAATAACTGGATGACATATAGAGCTGACAGATGTGTTTCTGCTTCGGGTAAAACTCGAGGGGGAGGATGCATTACTGCGATTAGTAAGCGGTTTAAGAGTTTCAGAAGAGAGGATTTGGAGTTAGCTGCCGAATGTGTTTGGGTTGAGATAAGGATGCGAGACGGTGTCAATTTGCTCGTTGGCAACCATTACTTTCCTCCCGATTCCTCGCCAGAGAGATTTCAAGACTATTTCGTTGCCCTGGCCGAAAAGTTGGAGTTTAGGAACTTTAGGGTGCTTATTGTGGGAGACTTTAATGTTCCTGGGGTTGAATGGGCTGATCGTACATTGAATATGAGGGCACATTTCTATGCGAAGAAGAAGGCTGAGCTTCTTTTTGACTTTCTTGACGATCATGGTTTGTCTCAGTGCAATTTTCATCTGCCCCTTCAGGCGAAATCGGTCCTTGATTTAGTCTGTTCCAATGTGGACGTTAGTGTGACGAGGGAGGTTGGATTTCTTGTCTATCCTGATCCTCATCATGATGCCCTTTGTGTTGTAGCAAGTATCGGCGAGGCTGTTAAGGTTGGAGGCAGTGGACGAATGTATGATTACGCTAGGGGAGATTACGTGGGATTTTATAATAGTGTAAAGAATGCTGATTGGCGTTATGTTTATGAGTCGGCTGGTTTGGAGGAAGCTGTTGGTGGATTCTCTGATATTTTGGCTGGTTGTATTAGCGAGTATATACCGATAAAAAGAGAAAAGTTAAAAGATTATCCTACCTGGTTCTCGTGTGAGTTAATACGTTGTTTGAAGCACAAGAGTAGTATCCACAAGAAATTTAAGAGGACTGGGTTACCGAAGTATTATGAGGAGTTTTCTTCTCTCCGGAAGAAGGTGAAGCAGATTCTTCGGCGAGATACTGCTGTCAGGGCTGGCAATATTGAGGCTGAATTGCATGTTAAGCCGGCCAATCTCTTTAAATACGTAAAGTCTTTCATTCGGGAATCACGGGATGTGCGTCCTATTAAACTAGGCGATCGGACTATCACCGAAGCCAGCGAGTTGTGTGAGGTCTTTGGTAGGTATTTCCAGTCTGTATACCGGCCGGTGAGTGCAGCTCAGGAAGGTGATGCAGATGAGGGGGAAGAGTCTATATCATGTGTTGATATCCCAACCATCACCGAGAGAGACGTCATGTCATGTATTGCGTCGCTGAGGGCTAGGTCTGCGGCAGGGGTTGATGGTATTCCTCCTTTCATAATTCAGGGAATTTCCGGCCTGATTGCGCCGGTACTTGTATATCTATTTAATCTTAGTCTAAAGACTGGTATATTTCCAGAGGCATGGAAGCGCGCTTTAGTGTCTCCTATTCCTAAGAAGGGCAACCTACAGGAAGTTGTTAATTATAGACCAGTTTCGGTTCTGAACTCAACGGCTAAGGTTTTCGAAAAGGTGATATATCGCTATTTATATGCTTCTTTGAGTAGATATGTCGATTCTAGTCAGCATTGATTCATGTCAGGGAGATCGACAGCTTCAAATCTTGTTGATATGTTGTCTTTTGTCGCCCCAGAAGTAGAAAATAAGAAGCAGGTCGACGTTGTTTACTTTGATTTCATGAAGGCATTCGACTCGGTGTCTCACTCTATTCTTTTAAGTAAACTCAGGCGCTATGGTGTGACGGGTGCTATGCTTGGGTGGCTCGGCTCTTATTTGTCCAACAGAACTTTTCGGGTCAAGGTGGCCGGGGAG
This sequence comes from Catonia carolina, assembly GCA_035578175.1. Classification (NCBI taxonomy): domain Eukaryota; kingdom Metazoa; phylum Arthropoda; class Insecta; order Hemiptera; family Achilidae; genus Catonia; species Catonia carolina. The sequence continues at coordinate 17,567,602 of JAQMRL010000001.1, read as the reverse complement.
GTGTCCAGTGAATTCGTAGCCACATCAGGGGTCCCGCAGGGTTCAAATCTTGGCCCACTGCTGTTCATCCTTTTCATAAACGACATAGGAAAAGGCCTAAATTCAAAAATCTTTGTTTTTGCCGATGATGTTAAGCTGTGCGCAAGAGTTAATTCCGCTGATGAATTTAAAGTGCTCCAGAAGGATGTCAACAGTATTCATGAATGGGCTGTTGTCAATGATCTTCCTCTTAATTTTAAAAAGACAAATGTAATGACGTATTCGAGGAAGACTTTAAAGGTCAACTATACTTATTACATTAACGGTATGGCTGTATCCCGTGTCGAAAGCGTACGTGACTTGGGAGTGCACTTCGATGGCAAGTTGCTCTTCATAACGCATGTGAATAAAGTAGTTGCCAGAGCAAGGAGAAACTTAGGAATTTTATTTTATGTTGGACGTCGTTTTCGGCGGCTTGAGACGTTGCTCCGGCTTTATCAAGCATATGTCAGGTCGGTGTTGGAGTATTGTTCAGTTGTTTGGAACTACGATAGAGGATACACCGACCAGCGTATTGAAGCTGTGCAGAAGAGGTTGCTGTATCACTTGCGCCAGCGTGGCATGTGTGAGGCGGGTGATCAGTACGAAGAGGAGTGTACCCAAGTGGGTATAATGACGTTGAATAAGAGGCGGGATATAGCAGATGCCATGTTTTTGTACAAGGCAATTCATGGAGCTATCAGTGTCGATATTGCGCATGTAGCGTACAGGGTGCCATATGCGAACTCCAGAGGGCACAGGCTTTTGGATTACAAGGTAAAGACGTGGATATCTCCCCTGGCAAGATGCGTAAACATTATGAATTTTGTTGACGGTTGCGGAGTTGATATATTCAACAAGAATATATCAACGTTTAAGAGGGAAACTGTTAAATGTTGGATGGATTGATTCAGTTGGGACAGCCATATGACGAGTTGGTAGGTGAACTGAGTAGCCTACCAGCATTATAAAGTTATATTGGACTCCTCCTTTGATAATTGGTTTTTTTACTTGGCTGTTAGCTCGGTTGTTTGTCTTTTGTTAGTGTTTCTTTTCTTCTCACCATTGTTCTCTTTACACACTTTAGGTGTGGTATCATTGCCAATCCTGCGCATTTTTACTTGTGAGTTTAGACATATGAGTTAGTGTTTTCTTTTGACGTCCCATGTTTTTACGTCCCGATGGGTAAGTGCAGCGTTCAAGGATTTCTATCTGTTGCTGTACTTGCTCTACTCATGTAGGTCGTCCTCGCTTCCCTGTTAGTTATCTTCGTGGAGGTTGGGATGGCTGTAAGGGGTGAGTGGAGGCCATCAATTAAAAAAAAAAAAATTATTTTTATTATCATCATCATCATCATCATCATCATCATCATCATCATCATCATCATCATCATCATCATCATCACCATCATCATCATCATCATCATCACCATCACCATCATCATCATCATCATCACCATCACCATCACCATCATCATCATCATCATCATCATCATCATCATCATCATCATCATCATCATCATCATCATCATCATCATCATCATCATCATGATCATCATCATCATCATCATCATCATCATCATCATCATCATCATCATCATCATCATCATCATCATCATCATCATCATCATCATCATCATCATCATCATCATCATCATCATCATCATCATCATCATCATCATCATCATCATAAGGACCCAAGCAGACTGATATTATTCTGAAAAACCGATTATTGTTAAGTAGGCCTATCAGTGTTAACCCGCTACGTCAATAGGTTGTTATGCAGCGGTAAGTTTACTGGGCCTATATAATCACGAGAAAGGCAACATTTCAAAAACATCATACTAGTCTTGTAAAAGTAATTTTTCAATAATTTTTTTTAAAAACGCAACTCGAATTCGTACGTTCAAGTATTTGTAGTCCAGTCAACCTGTGTCGTAAAATATCCGATAGAGGAAAAAATAATATAAAGCTAAATTTTTCCCATCGATTACTATAGTTTAGATAAGTGTATTGCCAAAAGTCCCCACCCCCACCCCTACCCCCTTGCTTCCCCCCCACAGTCTAGCACAATGTGAAAAACTACAACTAGGCCTACTCTTCCACAAACCCTCTGGTAGGGCTACACCATCAACTTATGATATCAGGAAAACACTCGTGAAATAAGTTTATTAATTTAAAAAAAATTTCTAGCGGCGCTTAAATTACGCGAAAAATTATAACTGCAACATAGCAACCGACGGCCTCGACCTGCCATCACCGAACGCCGCCACAACTGAGCACTCTACATTGCAGCGACTGGTTTTGCCATATTACTACAATAAAGTAAGTACTGTTATATACATCATTTTATAGCTCTTAAAAAGGACTAAAGGTTTTGTTTGAAACATTTCTGTGTAAAATGTAAGTGTAAATAGTTTTAAACCAAAAAGTAAAATTACGCAATAAAATATATAGCCTAATGTTTTATCAGCTTCATTGTGAATAACTACCGAACGGTTAAAGAGGCGATAAAAATGATATGGACAGAAATTGTAGCAAATATTATAAGAAAGAAAACAAAAAAAAAATTAATCCAATACCTTGTTTAGTTTTTGAAATAAACGTAATTTACGAAACCCTTGCAATTTGTACTTTTCGGGTGGTGGGTTCGTTGGGGGGGGCGAGCAAGGGGGTAGGGGTGGGGACTTTGGCAATACACTTATCTAAACTATAGTAATCGATGGAAAAAATAGCTTTATACTATTTTTTCCTCTTAAAAACACAGGTTGACTGGACTATTGTGCGATTGCTGTTTTAAAGAAGAAAATCAGTAAGTTTTTGTCGCTGTATTTTCGGTAGAAGGTGAGTGAGTTGATTGTGTGGCGTGTCCATCCGTCACTCGTAAAAACCTCGAGTCATTCTGGTTGCCGCTGCCAGCACAGTCATCGCCTATTTGCTATGTTGCTACGTTTATACTGAAGTATTTTGCCTCTTAACGCATTATGCCATACTAAGCTAAACATTTGGTTTGTATATATGAGAACGGAAACTGAAGAAACACATGAAGTTTATTGAGCCGGGGATTAGTTCAGTGTGCTCTCTTGTACGACACCTCAGAAACCTCTCCACTGAAGAACAGCAGATGACGACACACGTAGGCCAATCGAGTTATTCCACTCTGTACTCAGCTATGATTACGTTTCGGAGAAGATCAACGGAAACTCTTAAGATTTTTCGTAAAGGCCTGAATATTACAGATATTCCAAAATATTATTCAAACAAAAGTTTCTCTGTTAAACACAATATTCTGCCCTATACCGTCTCTTTGTATATTTAAAGTTTTGAAATTCGCGAAAGGAATCAATGTTTTTTAGGAAAAATATAGCCCTACAACCAACGACGACTACAGAGTTAAAACATGTGAAGTACAAAGCGGTCGAAAGGAGTTGAACAGATTACCATCTAAAATAAAACTCCATCCGGAAGTAAAAGGTGTTTTAGCCAGACTTGCATTCTATTCTGAACAAAAGTTTTTACATTATGTTAAGACAGATTCTCTTCGAATGTCACTTATCGATGTAACATTTACAATAATTGTGACATCTTGCAAGTAGTAGTAGGCTAGTCTTAAGTTACACCTATACAACTAGAATAATCTAACTTTGAGAATTTATTAAAATGTAAGTGATAAACCTTCAGTAGGCCTACATGTAGGTCTATAAATTGTTTTCTTGAATAAGTTATAATTTATTTTCATTGGAAATATAAAATTGAAAACGTTCTCGGTATGTAGTCTATATTGTGACATTAATAGTCTAACAGCAGTAGGTTGTGAAGGAATGAACTGTTTATTGTAAGTAATTGTGTATTTTATGTAATGGAATGTATTGAACAAGGGTAATGGATTGCAATAATGAATTGTTTTGAATACGAATTCTCGGAAATCTAAAGTAGTAAAAAGTTATTTTATTTTTATTGCTATCATGTTCTGGTAAAAGAGAGAAAGTGATAACAGGATATCGATTAACTATCGGACCGCAGGTATAAAAGCAGTTAGCGCCTTTGTAGTGAGTTAGTTGGTATTTCAAATGTGAAAGGAATTAGTGTTTTCGGGCCGTTTTGAAATAGTGTCAATTGCGTTAGTAGTGCGTGGCATACGGTCGGTAGCAAGCGGTTGCCAATGGCTAAACCATTGCATTGTATCGATTGTCATTGTCAAGTGTCGTCATCTTAGGCCTACTCTTATAGTAGTCAAGTTTAGTTGAAGGTTAAGTCTTGTAATTGATTAATTTAATTGAAGGAGTCTAATTGTTTTGTTAGTCTGTAGTCAATGAACAATATAAACTAAGTGCATAAGTTTAAAAAAGTCAATGTAGGTTCCAGAAGGAACCTAGGCATAGATATCACAACATTAGCCTATAGGCCCCTATGTATAGGGAGGGCTATTCTCAGATCAGGACTTGGGCTTCACCAGCAGCGTCTACATAGGCCTAAAAACGTGAAACTTCCGACTGACCAATCGACCATATTAACAACTCTTCTCTACTTTTCCACCGCACTAAATTAGGTCTACCGCTTCATTTAAAATTGAATGTTCATCGAACATTTTTGGAACCGATTTAGAGGTACAAACCGCATTTGACGAACGTTTCAATCGATTCTACGCAGGACGATTAGCCCTACCGAGGCTCCCTTTCGGTTACCGATTTACGCAATCACTACGTGAACGACTTATTAATGAAGCTGTATGCTCCAAATAAACAATAAACCTTCATTCAATGAAAACTTACTTATACGTGATCTCGATGCACCGAATTAACCAGGCGACCGCAAAGAAGACTCCGTAGAAGACGGAACAGAGGCTTTGTTTGACTCAAAGCCAACACATTACAGAATTATTTCAGAACTGACCCTAAATTAATTAAATCGATTTCAAGAAAATGAGCAAATCTGTAGAAAACTGTAGCTAATAAATTTTAAAAAATGGATCCTTTGTGATGTAGACGTGTAAAAGACGGCCGCGCCAATTGCTACGATCAGTGGTGTTGTGTCATATTTCATATTTTCCTCGTGTTCACCAGTACAGTTCAGCAGCACGATTAAATGATTTACTTATTAACTCTATCAAAAACAAACAACTAATTATAAGCTATAATTATACGTTAGTTTATGTTCGCCCGAAGATAACTGATTAGATTTTACAAATGATAGCTACGTAGGCTATAGATTCTTTTTCTATTACGATCCTCAGTATTTTACTACGTACTTGGAAAGTCGGTTTATTTCACATCCAGCATATGGATATAAGAAGCATGAATCATAACTTGGACGATTATTTCCAACACAGTACAGAAAATAGTAAGTTAAATTCGATGCTATAGTTTTAACTGAAACTTGGTCACGGGCAAATATTTTACTATGTACTTGGAAAGTCGGTTTATTTCACATCCAGCATATGGATATAAGAAGCATGAATCATAACTTGGACGATTATTTCCAACACAGTACAGAAAATAGTAAGTTAAATTCGATGCTATAGGCCTAGTTTTAACTGAAACTTGGTCACGGGCAAATATGATTTCCTTCCTGCTTAGAAGAAGGGATACACAGTGGTAGTAAATATTAAAAGTGAACACTCAAAATTTATGGTCTATGCATTTCTTTCAATAATGACAAAGATTGCAACGAAACCGTGTTGAAGAAGGAGTCGGCGGTGTGCTAACCTACATTTTGTGACAAAACTGGATAACCACTCAATCTAGCTACGTTTACATTGAACTAACAAAACAAGAAAATGAGCCTCATATTCCTCGTATACCTCAGTGATGGTAGTTTTGCTATTTCTCGCACAGCGCCATGCATTATTTTGACCCGGGTTGTGTCATTATAAAATTCAGGTGGAAGACGGTGGTATCAATCAAGCACCCGACGGCCGGTAATGTTAAGTTTCCCGCTGAAATAATCCGAGAGCTGTAGCCGATTCAAGTAGCCTAATGAAGATAGTGACAAGGAACATGTGTAGTGATCCTGGCTTTTTACCCACTAGTAGCCACTAGTAGCATCAGATTATGATTCAAAGGTGGGTGTGTGTGTGTGCGTATGTGTGGCTCAGCATTATAACACTCTTAAAATATAACAATATTTTAGAGTATTTTAACATAAGATTTTTTAATTATATTCCTGTGATACGTAGCGATTCAACTGCTTGACGTAATAATTTTAAGGCATTTAGAGCACAAAAATATTTTAATTATGCCCAATTTTTTTTGTTTTTGAGTAGTGTGAAGTAAAAAGTGTTTTGCCCCAGCACTTGTGAGGGTAAGAGTATTTTTCTATGAGACTACATTATTTAAAGGAATGTGGTTTTTAAAATGAAGCTATTATGGTAGGTTCAAAGTTTTAATTTCGTTAAAGCGAGTGTATTAAATTATTTTAAATTTCAGTCTTTACATTCCTGATATCTTGTATGTTATTTAGTCTCACAATAATGTAATGAGTTAAGATTGCATAAAAATAAATGTGGTAGGCCTATAGGGCTACTGATGACTATCATTTTTATTATTAAGCTAAATGATTATCTAAGTAGGCTACTAGTCAGTACGAACAAGAGACTTCAGTCAATATTATGCTATTATGCTATTATGCTATTATGCTTTTTAAGTGTTTATTGGACTTTCAACTCAAAGCTATTTTCTATTACAGGAAGAATTGGATTAGAGACCAACTAGAGATCCAGTGGACACTCCTAGGCCTATATAGAAGCCGGTCACCACGTTTTACCTCAGTGAAACCTCCTCGCAATAGTAAAAGAAAATGGGAAATATCAAACAACTAAGAGAACACTCCGGATCAATGGCGTGATATAATATTTAAGTGTTGCTGAAAGTTAAAGTTTAATGTGACAAAACCGATTAAGGATGACATTTATAACTCATCAATTAATTTTGAGACAGAACATCAACACGAAGAACAATACATCGATAGATGGAGATGATGTGACTTTCACTAAACGTATTTGTGTTCAATTTGAAAAAGAGATGGCTGTGACTATGGAAATTAAGTACCTTGTTTATGAGAAATTCTGAAAGGTTTCACCGAAAAAGAGACGCAATCCCAGTATAAATGGCAACTTCAAACAAAATACAAAGAAAGGAACTGTATCAACATGAAAAAACTCATTGTCATAAAAAAACTCCTGCCCATATATATTCCATGTGCATATCTTCCATAGGCCTACTACCAGAACTTGCATGCAAGTCTTGTGGGCCTATCTGAAAATGAAGAAAATATTGAAACTACTCGGCATACTTTTATCTCGTCAAACTACATTTTTGAATAAAACCTGTATTATAATTCGATGTAATTTTGTTTTTTATCATGTTAACCCCTTATATTCTGCGAAATCCCGAGCAGAAAATAGGGATAACCCACAAAATTTGCAGCACGATTTTTCTTAAATATTTTGTAAAAATAAAATGTATGATACGTTTTAAACAGGATGCTATATTTATATTCATAAGAACCTTCATTAACGGAAAATAACAAACGTTTAACAAAAAATTCAAAAACATGATTTGTAGATTTCGGTAAACTTTTAAAATGACATTGCGTAAAATTATGTTGAAGTGGGTTAGCACTGTCTTCTCCCGACCTTCTTATTCACTAATCTAATCCCCCCCCCCCCCCACTACCTACGCATGAATTTTCCACCAGAAAGTACGCATGAACTGAAGCCTAGTAGTTATCAGGAATAACACACCTTCGTTGTGCAATAAATATGTTTCTGATGTGCCTTGAATTTGTTATCCAAAAAATAAACGAAGAAAATAATGTTACTTAACCTGATTAGTGACGTGGATATTAGGCCAATACCTTGGATGGTACCAATAACCTAAGTAATGAGTAGGCCTACTCTAGGCCACACACTGCGACTCTCTTTCTAGGTCGACCATGTTGCCAACCCCTCTCACTTATACCTATAATGTTAAAAAAAAAATAAAAAATCAACATTAGTTGCAATCTCAGTTAAGGAAATGAATGGGTGGATATGGTAGTGAATCCGATTAATGAGCAAGCTGTAGGCTACAAAATGCTCAGCTAAGCAACCAAATTCGTCTTTATGATCAACTGATACACCTATCCAGTGATCGGGCAATGAAATTAATTTTCAACGATGCTTGAGCCGACCAATTTTGGACAAGTATTGAAAAGGAATACTCACAACTATCCAGAGCAGCGGTGAAAATTTTCATACCTTTTGTCACATCCTACAACTGTGAACAAGGATTTTCTATAATGGTAAATTTGAAAACCGAATCAAGAAATCGTTTGACTCTAGAAAATGTCATCGTTTTGTTTGTTACAAAAATAAGCCCAGATATTCAAAAATTGGTTTATTCAAAACAAGGTCAAGTTTCGCGTTAACTGAATCGGAAAAAGTTGTAAAGTAATGTACAATGTTTGTGTTATCAACGCATCGCAGCCTGCAATTAAAACACGTCTTTTGCGCTTCACTATTAATAACTTATTTAAATGCACTTGATTGTCGATCGGCATTTTCTGTTTGTTTTACGTGTGGATGTTATAGGCCCTACACATGAGGCTGACGTGACGGGTGATAGATGAGAATACGTGAACACCAGCCGGGAACCGAACCTGGACCTATCACTCAGATTCCAACAGCGTTGACACAAAAGGGTTGACCTACTTTAAAAACCTGTAATTTAAATTGTTTTTATGCAGACTATAAAAAATGTAATAAATTAGACCTATCTAAATAATAGGCTAATAGCGGCATTATCAACAATCTCAGCTCGGTAATATTTAGAGGCATGTTGAAGAAACGTTTCAACTAGTACAATACTCGAAGCACTTGCGGTTCACACAAATCGGTCAGATTCATTCACAAGATCATATAATTTTGATAGGCCGTGCGTTTCAGTGGACTAAACTCTATTATAAAATAAAATTTGAGTAGTGGTAGGCGTAGGTGACTGTGTGTGTGTGTGTGTGTGTGTGTGTGTGTGTGTGTCACATAACAATGCTATTCCTTGTATTTTATATGATATTCTTTTTTAAAATTTCGTAGATATAATTTTGTCTGCTGACAGAAGTTTCCTTTCACCATAAAAGATGTGTCCTTACCGTAAGCGCCAAAGTTCCTTCTGGCGGGACGGAACTACTATTTCTCATTTTTAATTCGTTTACACTTTACGACTTCTTCAAAAAATAGGCCTAACTCTTTTTCGAAAACAGCTATCGTGTTTAATAAAAATTCTAGTAGCCACGTACAGTTTTCATTTGTTTAAAGTGAAAAAATACAAATAGGGGTCGTAGAGAAAAATGTAAAAACGAAATGATTTTTCAGATTTGAAAGCGCCGAAAAGCGTGAGTGGCCTTAGCCTTGTGAAACAAATATTGACGGCTTCTTCCATTTTACTTGTGTTAATTTTTTTAACTATTTTATTATTTGTTATAATTTTGTTCCCTTTCGTATCATATTTTCATATTCTATTTTTTTGTATTAGGGTCTACTTTAATATTTGAATTATTCTGCAAAGAACTTATAAACTTACGAGCGAAAACGTCCCCGGATAACTAGACTATATCGCGAGTTAAAAAAAATGTTTTTACTGAAATTGAAGACAATTTGGCCGATCTCTTTGTCCAAGATTTTATACAATTTCGTAGGCCCCTTGACCACTTGAAGCGGCTGCCTGGACAGTCTCGAATCACATTTAATTCGGTGACGATGCATTTAAATTATTTTGTACAATAGATTGTAGGCGGGCCCCCGATGTGTTTTTTTTCCAAGTAAAACAAGCATAACAGAGAGAGAAAGTAAAAGGTCGGGGCCAGTTAACAAAACAGGCAGGTAATAGGCCTATGTTTTGTGAAAAGCTATGATGTTTCCGCTCATTCTCGTCCCTAAAACATCACAACTCACTCGTAGCCCCCATCTTCTCTATTCGACTGTGAAAATAAATTTATGCACCTATACTGCAGGTATTTCTGAGATGGGCACGTACGTCACATTTACCGATAAGCTGAGAAGTGGGGGGGGGGGGAGATAGGAGGAAAGAGTTGAGCCACTCGTGTAAATCTCAATCTCAATAAAAACTAAACATAATAGGTGAACGCAGTGCACTTTTATGTTTTTAATATGTTTATTTAGTTACATATTTTTGTGTGTTATTATTTTATCACTTCGTAAATAATTATAATAAACCAAAAAGTCGGTTGGACACAAGCAATAGAATAGGCCTACCACGAGAACTATGGATTAAATTGGTTACAGTTCCCTCTCTCTACATTTTTCAGGTGATTATGTATGTTAGGCAAAATAATTTTATGCAGAATTTCAATGTTCACAATCATAACACGAGAAACAGGAACGATTATTATGTGGCTAATCACTCCACAAAATTGTTTGAACAAAAACTTACTTATGCAGGGAGAAAATTCATGAATAAATTACCCAAATTTTTAAAATGTTGTGAGGATTTGAATTCCTTTAAAAAGAAGCTGAAAAATTACCTGATCGGTGAAACTTTTTATAGCGTACAAGAATTTCTTTCTTGATAGTAGTGATACATTGTGTGATTCTTATATGTATTTCAGGTGTTTTATCTGACATATATATCCTATACTCCTCCTGGAGTCTCCAGGGCGAATGAAAAAAAATGCAAAAAAAATGAATTAACCCACCTCACATCCTACAAATACTGTAGCCTACTACAGAATAAAATAAAATATAAATAATCCAACAGATCACTGTCAACCTAACCTATACCACTATATTCAGACTCTTTCAAACTATTATTTTCTCTAATTAATATAATATTCTTTAAAGTTTTACAAACATTTCCTTAACGACTGCAAAATAGGCCTACACACCTATGAGTAGGCTAGGCCTATGTCATTTCTGTCACTTGTGACTGGTGATTCGATTCAGCTGTGATTGCATAATTATTAAGACCAAGTTTTCCATTATTTAAATATCTAATCGTTACTCACAGAGAACATGAGGAATTTCATTAAAGCGTAAAAAATATTTTACCGATTTATTAGACTGACAGATATTCATGATTGTGGCACGACATAGGCAGAAAAATCTGACAAAAATTGTAAAGGTTCAGGATTTATATTGGGAGCGAAAAGCGTTGGGCGTACCTGAAGACGCAAATCATCGTTGTCGGTGCATGGCGTTGCCAGTCCACTTCAACACATTCAATCTCGAAAGTAATTTGCCGACAAAAATTCATCAGACTTATAGGCTATAACAAGTTACCTCTGTCGTGCAAACTCAAACACTAAAAATAAATTTAATTTTTTTTTTACCTAACAATATAAAACTGAGGTAAAGTAAGGCAATAACATTTTTACATACGGTATTTATTTTCTTCCAAAGAACACTGCATTTACCTCGATGTAATAGGTGAAAGCGGGCACATTTTCCTATTTGATATACTGTATTAGCCTACTATTTTATTTTTCTACGTTTGCCCATTTCGGATAATTCACATCCTTCTTCAGCAGGGACTTTGTGAAACAATTATTTTAAATCTCAACAGCCAGCGAATATATTTTAGTTTAACAATTTTTTTAAAGTTTCCGAAGAAAACTTCGTATTTTTAAACACGAGTAACGGACTGGTTAACAGCATCATGGCCCCCAGATCCATGAAACCAAGACCCACATTGTAGGCCTACCATGGAGTTTGCACCATCTAGCATCACTACAATATACTACTATACACTACTATATACCAGGAGCGGTGTGAGTTGTGAGCTGTGAGCTGCAGGGAGTCCCATCCGCTTTTTACCCATATCAGCTGGATTCTTCCGCCCACGGTGATAAGTAACCGCCGAGATCGTAGCGCCGCTACCCCAAAGAGACGTTATACGTCACTCTACTAGTCTAGCACATTACGAACGGCCGCATCCATTCGAGCCGAAAGAGGCTCCGAAGAAGTGAGCCGGGTCCAATGTTTTTCAAGGTATGTCCTATGTGGTCTGGAGCGTACCTGTTTATTTACTTGGGTCGACTGGATTCCTTCAGCTACGGTGGTGGGTGCGACGTACATCACTCTTCCACGCGATGCAGTCTTTCCTAATGTCTTCCACGAAGAAACGGCAGCGTAAGCCCAACACTCATATCGCCGCTCTAAAGGGAGTCGTACGGACGCATCCATTCACCCCGCCGTCTTAGGGCATTGGCACATAGTACAATGGGTGTAGTAGGCCTACGAATGCGATGTAGGCTGCGCAAGGCATATTCCGCTAATGGCCACTTGGACAACATTCAAATAGATACGCCTACGAATGCGATGTAGGCTACGCAAGGCATATTCCGCTAATGGCCACTTGGACAACATTCAAATAGATAGGCCTACGCTTATCTAACAAGGAAATATCTTTTTCAAATTAATTTATATCGACTGATAAATCCGGCCACTTAGGTCAACCAGGTTGAAAGATCAGAAGAGGATTAAGCAGCTGTGCATTTTTTTAAATATCCTAATTTAGAAGTGGACTAAGTCTACTTAAGACCCGGTAGTTAAGTGTTCTATTTCAATTCTCCTGTTTGCTTACAGACCGACATACATTTCGCGTTAAACTTTCATACATTTCGCGTCAAAGTCAAGACTGCGTATTCACTTCGAATGACAAATGATATCTTAATGAACACAACTTGATTATTATTATCACCCGCCCTAGACTACATCCCTCCGTTACTCCGTTGCTGTACCCTCTATTGTCTATTGGTACGCCGAATTATGGTAGTTTTCTTCTCTTACAATTACGAATGTTGCTCGGAAAATTTCCCACCCGACTAAAATAACATTTATTACCCACATCTTTACCTCAATAAAAACAGTTACAAGGTAGGTTCGCCTACCTGATACAGAAAGGTGTGCGCATATGCGCATTGGTGAAATCTTCATTGCTAATTAATTGTTGAGGTGAACTATTTTATTTATTCTATGGATGATTAAAAGGAAGCGTTATTACGATATCGGATGAGACGGAAAGACTGTTATCCATTTTTATTGCTGATTGAAATTTCCTTCTCTCTCTTCAAATATTGGCAATTCTTTTGCGGCGTCGTCTCGCTTCTACTATTTCCGCTTTCTACAGTAAAGTTTTCGCAGGAGGTCTCTCGCTAGCAAAGCGGAGAGACCAAGTCCCAAATATTGAAATTTGAGATGAGGTTCCTGATTTTTGTTTGTTTGCAGACCGTTGATATAATTTTCTACGGAATTGTATAAAAATAAAAAATATATAGCATATATGGAAAACAATGGCAGTAGGCCTATAAGAGATTTGAACGTAAGAAATGTCTCATAGTGTTTTAGAACAGATTGAGAAAATCAGGCGCGTAGATGTGTAGGCTACTGGACGCGTTGTATATTAAGTGACAAATAGATGGAGAAAGAGAGGTGGAGAATTGACGGGTGTGGTTGATTGTTTTCCGAGCTTCGCCAGTCCGTCGTGTTGTAGCCCATTGCTGTATCTATACTAGGGTAGAAGGTGGGGTGAGGTTGTGTATTTATTTATTTATCTAGAACAGTCGTTGTTATTCCACTTTATTCTTTGTTCTGTTATATTCTTTGTTTTTTTAGGAATTCTAAAACTGCGAGATCTTTTATTGGGCAGTTCAGCAGTAACCAGATTATAAAGTGAGTCGGCATGTAAACTGTCAGTGCTTGAGTCGGTAGGTAGGAACAGGTTATTATACAGTGTGCGGTACTGAAAAAGAATCTACTGTACGGGCAAACTGTGAATAATTGTGTGACTGTAAGTAAGGAGATAATTATTATCTATCTATTTGAATGTAAATGGTCATATTTTGTTTTTTTGTTTCAATTTAGCCCCGTATATTGTTAAGAAGTTTCGTAATAGTTTTGTTATAATAAGTGTAGTAATAATTTATTGCAATTGATTAAATTGCTAATAAATTCTTGTTGTAGGTTTAAAAAAGATTTTTTAACTCATTGATAAGAAGATCGCGAAAGAACCCGGCCGGGGTAAACGCTAAAATAATAATGTTCGCAAAAATGCGTTTTATAGCCTAATGAAGGACGTAAGAGGTGGAAGACACCCGATTTTAGAGGTCCCTGTAAAATTCTATGAGTATTGGAATGCCAGTTACAACGGCAACCAAACTCGATACTCTTGTCATAACAAGCATCTATTGTTTGCGTGACAAAGGTTTCCCGGGTATAACTCTTCAGAAATAATCATCTACCCTTCACTGAATTATCCTAGAGCCCTGGAGACAAACCGCAACCGTACAGAAAGACGCAGTACCGAAGAGTCAGAAGTGGTTCTCGATTTGAAATAAATTATCTTGGAAAGTGGTAAGTACCTAACCAAAGTATCTGGGTTGACTGTGAATACTAGATCACTGTCAACACATTACCTTATTAGGCTATATAGAATATTTTGAGAAGACACTTGAAGGTGCACCCGAAAAGTATCCCCGAAATACATAACCAGGTCTGTTTTATTATTCAATCTGTTTTCTTGTAGTCACCTGACTGACGAACTCCATTCACATTACCCACACTTTACTCTTAATTCACTATGTTATAAACCATGTAAAGTGACGACACATTGCTGGAAGCTCATTTTGCATCGTACACTCTCAACATTATTTTAGTGTACGCTGTTCTCCTTGCTTCCGTGCATTCAGTGTCTCCTTTTGTGCTTCGTGGAGGCTATTCAAGTCAGTAATCAGCGTCTGAATTTAGCTCGGTTCATTATGTTTTTTCCGACACTTTTCTGCCTTATTTTGACTAGTGGGCTACACATCCAACATAAGTAAATTATACCCAGCTATTGGTTAGTATGTAGGTGGAAAATTTGATTTGTCAACCGTTTCAAGTCCATTGTACTCGTATAAAGGCCCCCGTAGAATGTCAATCTTTGGTTTATGATCGTTTCCTATACTAAACTGCGTATAAACAAAACTCAACAAAAACTTTTTCTACTTTTATAGTAAATTTTTCAGTTTTCGATTTCAACTTGATCTCATCATTTTAAGATCGGAACGAGACGTTGGTGAATGTTCGGGCCAAGTGGGAATCGCCCGTAATCGACCCCCATTATCGCTCCTCAACATGATAATAGTATGGCCTGCAAAATCAAAAAAGTTAAATATCGTGATTTTAATATAGTCATACCCGCTGCTTGTTAAACGTCGTAAAAATTAAAATCAATCATTCTATTAAATGTGTCGACTGTTTTCATATTTTTCCAACTTGTAGGCTACTCCCAAGAAAGCACTGTTAAGCGGACATTACGTTTACAAAGCACCAAAGCAGATGATGTTTTTCTGTTTGTGCTGAGGGCCAGGGAGCCTGGGGCATAGGTTTCGCCGACCGGTAAAAGTTGTAATCATTATTTTGTTGCCGGCGAGTCGGGGGATGTATGCTGTGTGTATATATTTAACTGCGTGTGCGTGCGTGTGCGTGCGTGTGCGTGAGTGAATGGATAAGGAGGAAGAGCCGATAAAAAGAGAAATAAGGCGAGAGAGAAAAGCGACGCCGCTGGGTAGGTAGAATGAAAAGGGAGGATGTTCATTAATTACAGGTATACTCGGCTCAGGTTGTAAGAGACCAGTCAAACCGAGGCAGACGAGCAGAGAACCAGGCGGCAAGGCGGGCTGGAGGTGTCACTGTATTGGGAGAAGCACCGGCAAAGCCACACGATAGTATTTTTTACTTAGGCTAACTACAAAAACGCGTAAATATGGAGGTAAAGAATGATGGTGGTGTCCATCCTATATAATACACAGGCCTATCGTTCACTGCTTTCATTTCTCGCGCCGACACTCTCTTTGCAATGCCAAGTGAGAGAGTATTGCGACAGTCAACAAACAAACAGGCCTACCTCAAAAAGGAAAAAACTCATTTCTACAAGAATTTATGAAACTACGGATGGAACATGTCCTAAGTAATGTTTCTAAAAGTCCGTACAGCTCCAGTATCGATTTCTGTGTTCACTTTCATCGATTTACTAAAGTCGGTGTGATTAAGAGACTTTAAGCCCCATGTTAAAGGGCTTGACCTATCTCTGAAAAAATCTCTTGGACGGAGTTTGCTTTCATTCAAAAATATTTTTCTCAAAACTGCGCTCTCGGATGGATATCATAAAAACGTTACGGATAACAGAAATTAGACGATTAAAACGGTTAAAATATTTTACTTTTACTTTTTTTGTACTTGATTAGTGAACATTTTAAATTACTTGTTAAAACCGCAATCGAATACATTCGTTTTAGAGCCCCGTTCCACACCGCTAGTAAAGTAAAATTAAAACTATCCTTACAAAAGAGATTTCACATAAAACATATTTTGGGCATTTAATTTTAGAGCGTGTGCATTTAGCAACAGGGATATCAGCACGATCCGTTAAACAGAGTAGTACGGCAAAAGATGTGCAAGACAGTGCATGCTTTTCGTACTATCTGTTAAAATATAAACGGTTAAAGCCGCGACATTTATGTGGTTTAAATAAACAGTGACATTTAAGGTAAAACGTAATAGGCCTACTCCTATCTTTTCCCTCTTCTCCTATCTATCGTTCTATTCCTATGTATTTTCCTTTTCTGACAAAACCATTTCGCGTTTCGCGGCTACATTTGTTAGCTTCATCATTTATCCATCGATAATCACTCTTACGTTCGATACAGTTGTCACGTGATACAGTTCTTTTTTCGCTTGGCGAGTTTTCTGCGTGTTCATCACACTCTGATTGGCGATTGGCTGACTGATACCAGTGGACTATTTTTGGCCAATTATTACTGTGGTAGGCCTGTGCGTTTTGTTCAACATACATTATGTGAAATATGTTTTTGCACCTATCATCAGACCGCTTATACAACTGAATAAGGAATTCGCTGTGTTTGCTGTTCTGCCTTATCCCATAACAAAATGTAGACTATACGTTTTAATGTATCTAAATACAGGTAGGCCTATAGGTATATTTGTAGTTCCAGGACTACAAAATATAGTTCTGTTTCTTATTCGGTCATCTGATTATATGACTGAAGCATTTAAGTACTTCCCGTTTTACATAGTAAATAAACTAAAGGTTGAAACCAGTCTTTCGGCTGATCACCTAAGCAACAAACAACATACGGTACGTAGGTTACTCGATAAACAAAAATTTATTTGCCACTAAACTTACTTCAGTTATAGATGAATCATTAGAATCCATAAACAGACGTCATTCCAAAAAAGTTCCTCCTCAGAAGATGCCGATGTTATCTGAAATACGTGAAAAGTGTCGACAGAACTGGAACGAATACCGGATTGTCAAGTTGAACCGGAGCCCTCGCACTTGTTAGACACATTGTTTTGATTAGAGTGACTGTAAAGATCAGAGGTTTGATAAGGTGGGGTACGGAATGAGTCTTAAGCAGTCCTCTGCCGACCCTGAAAAGCCGGTGTCACTTGACGAGGTCAGTGCAAACAAATCTCCACGGCAAATCAGCCGAATAAATTTCTGGAGGTGAAGAATAAAAAAGAAGTGTTGAAAAACTAAGTGCGCATTATTTATGTAGTGTAAAAATTCACGTATTTTTGCAACAGCAAATGCTACAAGCACAGTTGCATAGATCGAAAATTTAAGTGAAACAAAGCACCGAAGTGTACGTTAAACTTTCTCGTTTTGTCATGAGTCTTTACACAATCTTTTTTCTCGTATAGGGCCAATTTTAAGCCACGTAAGGTTACTGAAGTCGTTTTTTGGAAGCTCATTTTGCTGCTCACATTCTCAGCATTATTTCACTGTAGGCGTTTCTCCTTTCTTCTGTCCACCTAGTGTTCTGTTTTTGCTCTTCATGGAAGCCCTTAAAGTCCGTACCTAATTAGATGTCTGAATTTGGTTTGGTTCATTAAGTTTTCTCGGTTTATTTCCGTTTTTTTCAATATCCTTTCTGACTTATTTAAACCATTTATCCGACACCTTAGGTCTATTGTTTAGTGTCTTAAAAATGTGTTTTGTCAACCAGTTGTCATCCATCATACAGGTAAAATTCCAGCCTTCTTTTTCTAATCGTTAATTTTCCATGTACAGGTCTTCTCGACCTCGTAACCTATTTTGTCCATCCACTAATTTAAAAAGAACCGGCGACAGTCGACCTCCTGCCTAACACCTGTTTTAATTTCAAACTCTTCTGAGATTTCTCCTACATTTTTTTTTTGTTTTGATCGTGTCTGTGTTAGGGTGCCTTACCGATAGCCGATATAATTTATTGATGTCCACTCCAAGTTATTGGAAAATATTCAGTAGCGTTTCTCGGTCGATTGAATCAACAAACCACTAACTGCCACTATATCTCTTGATATATAAATTTCCAGAACTCGTTATAGGTTCAATATTTGTTTAACGCAGGATATTTCTTTCCTGAACTCGGCTTGATATTCATCCAGTTTCTGATCTACTTGTTCGTCTAGTCTAGTCAAAAGTGCTTTGGGGAGTACTTTGTACGTCCCGGGCGAAAGGGAAATTGTTAACATCCATTCTCTCTCCTTTTTTATGCAGTGGATAATATGTCAGTGTCGTTTCCCGTTCGCAGGGAATCATATCAGTTTTCCAGATTTTTTCCATTTCTTTTCTAGAGTTTGGCTGGTTACTTCTCCACCTCTTTTCAACATTTCTGCCGTGATAAAATCGTCTCCGGCAGCTTTTTGTTGTTCAGTTTTCTGACTATCCTCCGAAGTTCTGGAGAATTTGGTGGATATGAATTTTTGTTTCTTCGTCTTAAATCTTTTCTTGACCATTTCTCTTTGGGTTCTTCACAATTCAGCAACTTCTTAAAGTATTCAGCTATGTTCTTGCAATTTTCCTCATTGTTTACAGCTAGTGTACCAGTCTCTCTCCGAAAGCATAAGCTTAAAGGTTGATAGCGAGTCTAGTCTTGTTTGAACGTCAGGTAGAATATTTTGCTGTTGTTTTTCTTGAAGACTGACCAATGCCTCTGATTTATTCTGATATCTGATTTCTCTTGGCTTGTAGGAGTGTTTTTGCTTCCTGTTTTCGAACTTTTTTGTACACTGTAGGTTTTCCTTCAGTTTTATCTGAGTACCAAGCTTTAAAAGCGGTTACTCTGTTGTCGATTGCCTGCCTGGTCACAGCCTCCAGTCCACCAATCGTACGCTGCGTAGGCAGCGCTGCGGTGCCAAATTATTTCCAATGGCAACCATGCTGCTGCTGCTGCCGATTCCTTCCCACCTTTCTATTTTCCTTTCTTCAAGTATTCTTTGAAATTCGGACTCTTTCGCTTCAGCTTTTCGGGATCGATCTTTATGATTTTCTTATGAGACAGGTTTTTATACATTATACATTTTTACACTTATACAAACGTATAATAATAATAATTGTTATTATTATTATAAAAATAATTTTATTTCTTTCTCGAAACATTTTACAAAAAATTTTTAACATTTAAAAACATTATTAACATACATAAAATGTATACGCATTTAACTAATAGTGTAGGCTTAGGCTAATATAGTGGTACTGAAAAGAATTTAGTAGGTTTTATAAAAAAGCAAAAGTGACTTAAAGTAGAGAAAATATATGTTGATAATATAATTATAAAAGTAGAATACAATGAAAATATTTTAATAAAGACGGGAGGATACGGAAGAGAATGCAGCAAGATTTCAAAACATTTTAAGTCGGTGTAGTAGGCTATAACATTCGGTTGTGACATTTGTTGTTGTGGGGGGGTGGGGGGGGGGTTGCATTGAGCCTCCTCGTCACTAGATGCAGCAGGTTGTATGAATATGATGCGTGAGGCGTGAGGCGTGAGGCGTGAGTCTCTTTTGTTGTTCCCTATTATAGTCTAGCAATTTATTCAGTAAACATGGAGTACGGGGAGTTTTACGGGGATTATAAATGTGGTGTTGAAGATCGGTCAATCTGTGGCTTGGTTGTCTCACTGATAGATTGGGCTCGCGTAACAATTTCTGGCGCATTCGTTCGATATCAAATTGTGTTAGGCCTATTATGCGTTCAATTAGGAGGAAGGGAATCTTAGCGATTCTTACCAGGAGGTGGCTTTCTGATTGAATTCAAACAAAATGTGTTCTGTTGTTAGTAGGTGTTCGTAGGTCTTTTGATTTTAACTTGTCCGTTCTTTTCTGAAGCTTCGCTCTTCCCTTGTTTACTTTTTAGTAGCGTCACCATCCCGGCAAAAGATTTTTTTTCTGTCCTTCAACTGTCTTCGCGGCCAGCAGGTCTATTCGTTGATCTATTTTCTAAAGTTTTCTTTCAATATTAATTGAATATTCGATCGGCCCGCTAAAGCATTATGTCTCGTTTCCGCTCTATCTATTACAAGAGGCAATTTGTCGCATAAGATGTTGAATTCATCGTAATCAGCTCTCGGTATTTTATTCTTTTCAAACACAGTACTACCCCTATGATATAGAGCTTCCATTAAGTCTTTGAAAGTTGCTACGTCTTCAAGGAACTGATTGTGAGTATCGGTCATCTCGCCATCTCGATCAAATACTGAACTTCTTCTTTCGCTTTTCATTCAGCCTCTTCAGATAAAGATATCGAAAACGGAGCCAGTTCTTTTTTGGCGTTCCCATAACATTTGTAACACTTGATATTTATTGTAATATTTAAATGACAATTGTACGATAAGCATAAATAATACAACACAATACTACAAAAACGCATTTTAAGCTAAGATTTTGATAATTACTGAGCGATGTTTACGCTACCACTGCTAAATTACGAATAGTAATATAATGAGTTTTAAAAATATTTTAATATTTCCTTTTTTTCACTGCTTTCATTTTTTTCTTTAACTGACGAGCACTTTCGCGGTGCGCATCGCTTCATCAGCTAATATCAAAAAGCTTCTAGAAATATTGTAAAGAATGCATCTTACCTTGTCAAAGTTTGAATTTGAGAAAGGCAGATGCATTGTTCACAGTATTTGTGGAAGCTTTATATGAAAGGGCTCGTAAATTAAAGAAAAAAGAAAAGCAAAGCAGTGAACAGTGAATAAAGGTGACATGATATGGATTGTGGTGACATGATGCCAAAGGGCCAGTTGTAAAGGGCGGGATGCTAATGCAATAAGCAGTTGTTCATCGTTATCTGGTGCTGTATTATTTTCGAATACATGTAAACTCTATTCAGTGGGCTATTTCATGTGAGCGGGTTGCTATAAGGAAGAAGCTACCAGTTTCAAAGGAGTTGAGAAATTTCTCTTGTTATCCCCTTCGTGTAATTTCATGTTATAATTTTCCCCGACATGAGCAAAGAATCTATTCAATAGATCGCGTTCAACTTTGGGGTCAGAAGTGTCTTTTCTTATAGTAGCTGACATTTCAGCAATAGTATTCCAGGTTCTTCTTGAGTTGCCACGTGATTTAGCCAATTTATAATCAAAATAACCAATTTTATCTTTTTTTTCTAATTAAAGGCATTTTTATATTTCTTGGATTCCTCTTTTAGTTTGTCAGAGGCTGTTTCCTTAGCGTTTTATTACTTTTTCGCGTAACCTTATTGAATTAACAATAGCTGTCGATATTAATTTTTTAATTGACGTCAGGTTAAGTAGGATTTTAAAAGCTCTAGCAATCTTCATTCATTATACGTACTATTGTTTTAGTTGTTTATTTAAAAAAGAAACGCAAAAATTGTACATTACTTTTACAACTTTTTCCAATTAAGTTAACGACAACTTGAGCTTGTTTTGAATTAACCAATTTTTGAATATCCGGGTTTATTTTTGTAACAAAAAAAACGATGACATTTTCCAGTGTCAAACGATTTCTAGATTTGGTTTTCAAATTTACCATTATAGAAAATCCTTGTTCACAGTTGTAGGATGTGACAAAAGGTATGAAAATTTTCACCGCTGCTCTGGATAGTTGTGAGTATTCCTTTTCAATACTTGTCCAAAATTGGTCGGCTCAAGCATCGTTGAAAATTAATTTCATTGCCCGATCACTGGATAGGTGTATCAGTTGATCATAAAGACGAATTTGGTTGCTTAGCTGAGCATTTTGTAGCCTACAGCTTGCTCATTAATCGGATTCACTACCATATCCACCCATTCATTTCCTTAACTGAGATTGCAACTAATGTTGATTTTTTATTTTTTTTTTAACATTATAGGTATAAGTGAGAGGGGTTGGCAACATGGTCGACCTAGAAAGAGAGTCGCAGTGTGTGGCCTAGAGTAGGCCTATTTGTTTATATAGGCCTACTCATTGCTCAGGTTATTGGTGCCATCCAAGGTATTAATATTCATGTCACTTCTAGATCATTTCTAGTCGGATAACAAGAACCATGGTTCATCTCTGTGTATAGTTGTAAGTCGTACACTCATATTTTCTCTAGAAAATCATCGGCGAATGTAAATATAGTGCTAAGACTAGTTACAACTTGATTGTACCTACGTTATAAACAGAAGCAATAGGCCTACCAACTACCCGTTTCTGGCTGCTGCTATTATCGTGTCGCCCACAAGGAATGATGTTATAAAGACGTTGTAGTAAATACAAACGTATCGGCTGCAAACACAGTGTACCCTATTGGTGAAATCATAGGCCTGCACTGCAGTCGGCCTACGGCTTCGTTCCCTTTTTTCGTAACCAATCGTAAAATCTTTCTACTTTCTACCGTTGAAAGAGCATCACGGTCAAAAACTTTATTTACCGGATGTACTACTACAACGTGGAAGTTTCCTGTGTAGAATGATGAGCCCGGTTTTAAGCAGGTGCTACATTAAAGTATTCGGTGAGAAAGGCGAGTAGTAGGCTTAAAACTTACAGATCCAGGCGTAGGCCTACTAAACATCCAATAATTGAGTCAGCCGAGGTAGACTGGAGTTGCATGGCTAGATGGATAGTCATCACTCAGTCTATCGCTAATTATTGACGAGCCGGACTGCAATCGGTGTACACGGTCGATACCAGTCCGTAATCCGTAATGAAACTCTTTTGAATGGAACTATTAGCAGGCTAGATGAGGTCAATAAATCAGCACAGAATGAATTATCCATCGACAGTTGTTCCAGACCGACTGACTGTGTATCGTTATTTATACAAAAAATAACAGAAAAAGACAACAGAGAATCTGTTTGCTAAGAAATGAACAGCACGATATAACCTTCATTTAATCTTTGTTTTAAGTAACAAATCGTGGCTGATCATCTGTAACCGAACACTTCGTTTCCATTTAAACAGGCTTAATTTTCACGCAGATTCCATTCACTGCATATTTTTTGAATGAAAATTTAGAATTATTGGTGGCCTATTATCAATTAAAGTGTGAAACAAAACCGTTTCAGACCACATTTTTAAATTTATAAATGTCGACGATAAGTTTTATCGCAGGTGCTTCTAAACTAGACTAACGGTTTAAGACTGAAACTGATCATAGAGAATTATTGTAAAAATTTCGCAATAATTTTACTGTCTCGGGACTCAATGTAGAGTAAAAAATAATCGACATCACGTAAGTGTAGTGTCCATTCTTTTCCACCAATCGTCGATACTGTTTTTTCACGCGCCCATCGTTTGAACAGATATTCAAGGACATTTATCCGTTTGTAGACTAAATATTTAGAAATAAATTGGTGAGCGTGTGCAGAGAACGACTTTTGAAATTTTAGAACTGTGTAATGACTTTTACTTTCATGCCACCGACAGAAAATCCTTGTTCAAATCTAAGCCGTCACCAAAAACAATAATTTAGTTTTTTATATTGAAAAGTGTAAATTTGATTTCTTCTATGATCTATCAACAGGAGATTTGTATGGAAGCTGAACTGATTGGACACGACCGACGATGCCATGAGGTGTTCTGGTGGTAAATGGTCACAAAATATGGCGTTTCAGTCTCATGTGAGAGTGACATCTCGGTTCATTTCAACAACCCCCCGAATCTGTTCAGGTCATCTGTAAAAATTGTGTGAAAAATATTCTTTCATTTGTATGCAGCAGCCTATCGCCTGCCAGTGGTTGATCGTGGCAAAAATATAGAAATATTTATTCTCGGTGTGCAGTCACAGAGACACGCCCCTATCCTCTCAACAGTCTTAACATTTTAAGAGCTGCATTAGTTAGGCCAATAAAAGGGTTCATCTGAATATATTTATAAAGAAATGTTGTTTTCACATTTCATACGCATCTTACAAAATCTGAAAACATGAGTGGACAAAAACACAGTTTTACACAGCGTTTTCTCATCACCTACCTGTAGACCATCAAGGAAAACTGCTCGCACGCATCCAACAAAGAACTTAACCGATTAAGAAACTTTAAAATTGGAAATTTTAATATTTAAAAAAAATAATAGTGTAGAAACGGCTGGATAGGCCTAGCCTGACTAAGAGGGCGAGGGCTCCTAGTCCTAGTGAACAAGATAGCGTTCCACCTCACATGCATCGTTTCAACAGTCCATCTGCAAATAGGCTATAAAATTCATTTCAATTTCTTTCACTTTACCTTTATTTTTAATACCACAAGTCATATGCGTGTCTAACAATATAGGCAAACATAGATAGGATTCAGAAACTTTCGGAAAGTAGTGGGCCTACTTTCTTAATGTTAAATTTAAAATAAACTCTTAAACTTATCTTATTCCGACTTATTAACTTGCATGTCAGTTTTATTTTACGCGAATGTACTTTTCATTTAAATGTATCCCATTTTCATTTTAAAACGACCAACAGTTTTTATTTCTTCGCTGTTTTTAGACCGTACGACTTGAGCAATACCGCTAATCGGCTAAATGTTTTATTAGGCATTAGATAATTAATGGTCATATAATATTGCATTAAAAACTGTTCTAGGAAATAAATCGAACGAATTTACCGATACGAACGCATAAGAGCAACGAAAAGGCGAAAGAATGAAGACGATTGACGGAAGAGGGACGCAAGTCACCTTGAGTAGGCGGCCTAACCGCTTAATCACCGACAGTCCGACCGTTGTCATATCAGAAATAATTCTTCTGTTATCTTTACCATGCGACCGTGCGATAGAAACGGTGCGACAAGAAACTCCTACAAACGAATTTAGTAATTTATAATGACAAACGACAATTATAAGGAAAGTGGCCGAAAGTACTGATACCGATACTGAAATATTGCCTCTGTCCATTTTCTACGCCTTTCCTCTACCGTACGCCTACTGAAGGCCTATTCCTAATTTATTTTGTACATTAATAGTCTATAGGCCTGCACTAGATTAGGCCTACAGCCTACACGCTAAACTATTTACTAATATTTATTTATACCCGTTATCTGGAAGAAATTACATTCGGCTGTTTTCTAATGTTTTCCTTTTAACTGACTTTATCGTATCGTCATATGCAATTACCGATCCAACATTTTAAAATTCAACGTCCCGACCCAAAACAACCTAATCTGACCCATTAACAACCACCTAAACGATTCTAAACAATATCAGGTCTACATTTTCCTATTTGTCGTAGATCGGCTGTTCTTCCTGAAACATCATGCAAGGGCATGATTAACAAATGGAAACATTAACATTAGCAAATGCCCGGCTAGTTGAACAAATATTGCCGATAGAAAGGCTAATCCATGACAGAATAATCACCACTACCTATTCAAAAGGGCGCAAGTCAGTAACCCAAAGGGCGGGTGCGCAGTCTACATAATTATTAGAAAATAAATGATACAGTAAATCGAAAAAGCCATAAACAATGGACCGGAGGAAAATTCACGCAAATTACTTGTTAACGTAGGTTCCGAACACAACTCGGAAAAAAGAAATTACGAGTACAAACTAAACGTCAAAATAGAAAAAGGGTAATTTCAATTCAACGAAAATAACACGATTAAAAATATCGAATTTCAGCCCGAATTGAAAAACATAAACAAATTAAATTTCATTTTATAACCTAAATGATTGGCCGATAAAATACGCAGCCTACCTAAAAGAAGATGCTAACAAGCGAAGGAATAATGATCTCTCCTCAATTAAATTACGGCACCTTTTGTGATAATTGTGCCAAACAGCTACCAACATAGGCTCAAACAAACCAAAATTAAATCATTAAATATTTCGCTAACATAAACACCGCGTGTAGTTGTACAATAGGGCCTGCGGTTTATTTATCGTAATAGATTTTGCAAAGTTCAACAAAAAAAACGTACGTGACGCTAAAAAGCTAACAGCACTGTTAATTATTTCATGCGTAGATTTGAAGAACTATACAGACTACCCCAGAATTAATACAATTTGAAATTTCCCGGTCACATTGTTTGCGGTCAGGACTCGCACGACCTCGGCGAGTAAATCGTTCGTTTTCTACGTTTAAAAATCTATAAAAACCGCAAATCTGAAAGAGAATCAACCAACAGCGGATGTTTTATAGATCTTCCAAAAAGGCGCAAATCCATCGGAAACTTAACTAAAATAGGCCTGAAACAACCGCAGGCCCTGCAACTGCACTAATTATTCTCCTTGTATGCTACAAATCAGTTTAGCAGGGCATCTGTTCGGTAAATCTTCAAAGAACCGGATCGTAAAAGTCGTTGATTAACAAGGCTCTGGATCGAACGGGAATTTCGATAAATATGGACGATTGATGCGACATCTGCACGTGGAGAGCTACATTTTAAAGAAAAGTTGAATGGGTTCAGTCCAGTGGGGGCTGACACGAAAAGAAACAATACCCTTTTAGAATAGGCCTACATCGATTTTCGAGCCTTATATTTGCGTTTGGTAAAAACAGTAGGCCCTACGCCTACACCTAGGCCTACATGTTGTCTCGTAGGCCTATAGGTACTTGAGTCACGAGTTTGCAAAAAAACCAAATTTCCAGATCACCGATCATAAATTTATTTTAAGAGGTCAAAGTTAGCCTTCATCGAGTGTGTTATCGATCATGAGTTCATAGAAAAACAAATAAAGACGGTTAAACTACAATTCACCGTTCACATGACCGGCACCGATTCAGCAGGATGTTAGCTGATTTTTTTAACAATTTGTGTGTTTTTAAAGCTGTGCACGCACATCACCATCACCGTGGTTATTTGGCACCCAAAATGTTGAACTTGCTGCATTTGCGTGTAAAAACTTAAACGATAGGTTTTCAAAAGCTGTGTACGTGAATGGATGATTAATGTAGGAAAAGACAATATAGAAATGTTAATATGAAAATAAAGTTTTTTGACTCTGTAGAATTTTTATACATTTTTTTGTTTTAATTAATTATAGGCCTATATTATATTGTTTGTTTTTTATATTCATTATAATTTTTTAAAATAATTGTATAACTTTTTTTAATAGGCGCATGTTTTGAAAGCCCTATATTGTTTAGTCAATTAGATTTATGTGTTGGTTTGAAGCCCTAGCCTAGCCTAGCCTAGGTTTAAGTGCCTGGTGCCTGGTGCCTGGTGCCTGTTGCACTGTCTACTAAATAAAAAAACAGAGTATAGTGGAGAGATGACTTGAATGCCTGTGTCAGACGAAGTAGGGAACAGGAGAGCTTGTCCGGGTTTAATACGTAGCTGGGTAGCTCACTTCCTCCACCTCGTACGTTGGGATTGTTGTAAAGGTATTAACGCTTTTGGAAAGAACGTGTATGTGTTACTAATGTGGAAAAATATGGAAATAAAGTTGCATTACTATTATTATTATCATTACTTGAACGTATTTCGCGTTTCGTCAATTTTACAGGATTTAAATGGTGAAAGGCAGGCCTAATGAAACATCCGATGGTATAGCATTGAGAAAGATGGGCGGTCTTATGTAGGAGGGATGTCGAAGTTTCGTTGTGAGTCCTCTAACTTGGATTCTGTTTTTGGTTCTGCTGTAGGCCTATGGTGTCCAGTGTTGAACTCTGAACACTGTGGAAAGAAGCGACTTGCAGTGCTACAGAACGATCTTGAAATTTTCTTGGGTGGAAAACGTATGCGACTCTTAGATACTGCATCATTTACCGTTTAAAAGAAGTCAGAAAGGATATTGAAAAACCGAAATAAACCGAGTTAACATAGTGAACCGATCCGAGTTCAGACAACTAATAACGGACTTCAAGAGCTTCCATGAAGAGCAAAAACAGAACACCGGATGGACAGAAGAGAGGAGAAAAGCCTATAGTGAGCGAATGCTGAGAATGTGAGTAGCAAATAAAGAAAAACTGCATAATTTACATAAAAGCATTGAATTTATAAACGCCATTATAAAAAAAGTTGAAATACTTAGGACACGTGATGCGAGGTCACAAATAGCCTACAGTTCGCAGTAGAACTCCATTTAAGACTAAATAATGGGTAAAAAATAAATATACTGGACTACATATACTTAGACTAAATAAATGGGTAAAAATGGTCCAGGTAGAAGAAGAACCCATGCGACTGGTATGGTGTAGATGTAAGTGTGTGCAAATTTTTTCAGATTGTTCTCAAAAACATGGTACATGAATACGAAGAAATGGGCCTACCAGACATTCATCCGGATATCGAAAGATACGAAGATGATTTCTTTTTAAATTTAGTCTACTAACTAAGCCGGCCGCGTTGGCGATGTTGGTAACGTGCTCGCCTCTCATCACGCGGTCTTGGGTTCGAATCCCACTCGGGCATGGCATTTTTTCATACGTTACAAAAATTCATTTCATCCTTCATCGTCTGCATTAGCAGCAATTTGCAGAACAGTCGGACGTTAAAATAAAAAAAAAAAAATAGTCTACTAACTAGGCCTACTTAGCGGTTCAACTTGATTTTCTATGTTTTTCACTCTAACCACCTTTCGTTTGTCATTATCTTTCACTTTTCATATTTTACGTATCGAGCTTTTTATTAAACACTCACAGATAAAAGATATTATGAAACGTCATCTTTATCTTCCGTAAAAAAATTTATCGTTCCTTAATTTTATTATTTAAATAAATCTGTAAATTAAAAAAAAAGTAAATTACTTTGTAGCTTTTGTTTGTTAAAGAAGTAGGCTACTCGACAGATTTTTAAAAGCCATAATAATTTTTTTCCTGCACACGAAAAAGCAAAACCGAGATCGAATCGATTACTTTTTCACGCACAGATAATATTTATTTTTACTTTTGCTACTTCAATGTTGTCATACGAGCAGCGCGTAAAGGCAGCCTAGTTGAATTGAGAGCACATACAGACAGACCACCTCAAATAGAACAACAGCATGGAAATAAACGTGTACGCCTATCGGACATTTCATGAATCGTGTTGCAAATAATAACTCACCACGGATAATAATCACATTAATAAACATCAAATAAAATTAAACAGCTGTTTAAAACAATTTTAGAATCAATAAAATGTGTCTCTAAAACATTTTCATTTTTTGACATGCTCTTTTACCGGAAAATGTAGATATTACATAGGCCTAAGTTATTCGTACACCGACAGGCGTATGCAGTCAGCGGCGATACAATGCCAGAAACTGTAGCCTACGAATTAATCCGAAACAAAATATGATAGGTCGTCCTACATCCTTCTCCACGCTTTTCGGGTCTCGTAAAAATTGAACTTATTTGTCCAGATCTCCGCTCGCCTCTAAGAAGAAGATAGCGCGAGGAGGGACACACTCCTCCCTTATCCTATAGTACTACGGTTTCACCCTATTTTATTTGATCGATTGTTAATTGTATTTAGTTCTTTTGTGTTTGTATTTTTTATTAATATAGGCCTCTCTTATGTTGCTCATAACAGGCAGATGGAGTGTTAAATTATTTGCACTCGATCTGCTACTTCCACGGCTACAAAAAATAGTTGTGTTTTTTACAACGTGGTCAACCAATTATATAACTGAAGCATTTAACAGCAGAACAGGTAGCCTACAGGTGTAAAAGACACTAATCACAGTTATCTCCCTTCTCTCACAGTAATGGATTTCATTATGCAGCCAGACCTTGAGGTGAATGAAGTGAAGGTGGCATTTGCAGGGTGAAAAGTATCCTTTTCAGAGGGCCTAGCATGCTGATAAGCATACTTTTTGACCCAGTGAGGAAGGTGCTGGTAAACCACTTTACTCCTCGTTGTACTTGTACTTGTAAAGGCTCTAGAGGTTCTAACCAGCTTTCGGCTGATCACGTAAACAACAAGAACAACCAACTCCTGTGGTAAACACTTTTATTTGGCCAGAGAAATTATTACCACTAATCACTGTAAGTGCCTAATAAAGACCGGCTTCCAAAAAAAAATAACAAAAAAGGTTTTCACTTTATAAGGTAGCGGAATTTCGCACGACTGTCGAGACCAGAAGTTCGAAGTAGGCTGAGAAATAAACAGGCACATACGCATTAAATAAAACAAACGGACAGTTCACGGTAATGTGACGGATGGCCTTCATCGTTTCCGGACGGTCGGCAGGCCATAGGCTAAGTATAGCCTAGGCGCTGGTGTCAATATTAAGAACAGAGGGATGTTAAATAGGCCTGATGTGTTCGTCCAATAATACGTCTATTTTCAGAGGGTCGTATCAATTTTCAATAAATTTTCAGTGAGTAGGCAATATTTCATAAAGAAATAGACGAAAACTAGAGCCGTTAAACAAACATTTCCGATACTCGATGCTTGTGTTTTATTATTAAAAATCTTTTGGCTCTTATCCCGCGGCTGACAGTAAAAAAGGTAGGTGGGTAAAATAGACCGGCGTTTCTTTTCGTTTTTGCAAAGCCGATGGGCGTGATTTGTTTTGTTTTTAGAGGTAGTCGCCGGTACGAATAGATGCATGTCCAAGAAGCGCGGCACTCTGGCGGCTGGCTTCCTTTACGTCTTTACCTTTTACCTGTTATGCGAGCGTACAAAGGTGCCGCCGGTCCCACTCGCATCACAAGAAATGTCCACTTTTTAAACGGAACCGTCTCCTCGCCGGCTGGCATCAATGGCCGGCCACCGTCACCCGGCTGCACGCCGCTCTCACCCACCCACCCACCCACCGTCCACTAACACCCGCGCATACGCTCCTTTAGTTTTCATGCGATGCGACGCCTAACTAAAACGACAGTCTCAATCGGAATCGCTGTACTGGTTATCCAATGGGGCTACTTCTATTCTGAAGAATGTGGACCCACATCTATCACGACGGCACTCACCCGTGTTTCATATCCAGATTGTCATCTGACCCCACTGAGTACCCAGTTGTAATAGTGGAAATATTGTTCGCTCTTTCACAGGAGAAAACTCGCTCAATGTTTGCTTTCTCGTTACTTTGTAGTAGGCTACTTGAATGTAGAAAGTCCCAAGTGAAGATATTTTTTTTTTTTTTTTTTTTTTTTTGGTTTAACGTCCGACTGTTTTGCAAATTGCTGCTAATGCAGACGGTGAAGGATGAAATGAATTTTTGTAACGTATGAAAAAATGCCATGCCCGAGTGGGATTCGAACCCAAGACCGCGTGACCAAGTGAAGATAATCCATAAAATTGCGTAATGAATGAATGCACATCATGACACCTCTAGTAGATAGACGCGGACCAAATGGCAAATTTGTCTCGTGTAAATATGTTGTTTTTAATGTATGATTATGTGATTCTACACTACGGCGATCCGCTCTAATTTTCCTCACACTCGATTATATATAGCCTATGAAATATTTTTAGGATTGAGATTAAGTGATGCATCGGAATAACTAGTTTTATTCATTTATTCTTAACAGGTCTAATACGAAAGGGTTATAATTTAAAAAGCTCATCTCTCAATTGTTTTTGAAAATCCGATAGGCCTGACACGGCCGAACAAAGAATTTTTATTCAACTAGCGGTGTTTAGAAATATGCAAGCCGCTTATCAGGTGTTGATCGAAATCAAACGAATGTCAGTCACAGTTGTAAATAGGCTACACAGTGTGTCTGTATTTGTCACAATAGAAGAAGAAATTTTAATTGGAGCGGTGACGAGAACGGTTGGTTTGTAGGCTATGACAGTGTCGGAGTATTGGAGTGTCGAAGTGTCGGCAAGATATGGTCGATGTCGTGGTCGTCACGGGAGAGCAAGCAGCCGCTGTGCTAGACCGGCGTACCGCGTACCGTCGTACCAGCGTGTACCTACCTGCTTTCCCTGAGCGAGTCATGACAGCGGGACTGGTCGTCCTGTATCGGATTGATAATGGCCAACGATATGCTTCACTTCTCCTCAGCCACACCGTCTGATGCGCTGATACCATACTAATCCGGAGTGAACCGAGCGTCCACTACCGTGACTTCTCTTTTCTGTCGGTCCTCCTCTCACAGCTTCCTCGGTAAATGCACAATTGTTCTTCTTCAAACCGTTTTCTATGTGCTCTCTGTTCTGTGATGACGACAAATTCTATACAATACCATTCTCCCAAACAACGACCGACAATAACAAAACAAGAAAAAACAGCCCAAATGACAGAAAAACTAGCAAAGAAAAGAAAAATCAAGAAAAGAAATAAGAAAATTAGACTACCACATTTTCTGTTCGCCGGTCAAACTATTCGTGCAGTCCATTCAATCCAAACAATATTAAAGAAAAACCTTCGGCTGTAGCTCCTCGTAAAAGTGAATTCTAAAGAGTTTCATAATTTTCCACCTCGGATATGAATCTTATTCTTTCATAAAATACTTCTAGCGATTACGCCTACACTAATAATAAAAACAATAAAAATAACACCTAGCAATTGCGCCTGCGCTACGCACAGACTCATTACTAGCCTCAGAAGGGTTGCAAATATGACAGGGGTTGGTGATGAAATTGCGGCTATTCTACAATAACAGGCCTACATGATACAGTGCTTACATAATTAATTGTAAAAGCAGTCAAATAAAGCAGTAAAAAGCCTACAACTGGCAATAATTTAAAAAACTATGACAGGCAAACAAGACCGCTTCTCAGTAAGCGAAAAAGCTTCAAGTTCATATATAGAAAAGATATTAAGTAAAAAATAAAAAATTGAAAACAAATCCGACAGAGCAATGGACAGAAGAAAGTCACATCACTAACATGTTTATGTTTTACTGTAGGCCTAACTCGTACTACGTTCCAACCACTCTATAGCTCTAGATATAACTTCTTGGAAAGTGTAACAGTTGGAGGAAATAAGGCTACTCTGCGCCTCACATTTTACTTAGACTCTTGAAATTCTCTCTCCGAACTTTTTAAGTGAAACTCTGGATAAATATTGCCAATTAAAATTTTTGGTCACATTTTACGGTAAGGACAAAAAACACGTTCTCTGCGCCTTAAACTCTACAACAAAAATTCCGAATAGGTTAGTCACCTAACGGCAGTCACTTCCCAGATTTTTCAAAACGGTAACAAGGTATAATTTAACGGAGAGAAAATTAAACTTGCGCAAAACAGCGTAAAACTACATGATTAGTCTTGATGAAGAATAGCTAGTGACAGCAAGGCAGCGCTCTGGTAAGACTCCAAAGAACCGAGTTATAAGAAATCATTAATCTTCCATTTCGTGCGTCTGTAGGGAATTTAGAAACAATAAAGGTGGGTGATGGATAGGTGGTCGTGAAAAACTTTACATAAAAAAAAGGTCGACTGGAATCAGTCCTGTGGGAGCTGAGACCGAACCGGGAAAAGAAAACACCCTCTTCAACTTTGTATTGGGAGACTCCCAAACGATCCTTCCTCACCTACCACTATAGCTGGGTGCTTTAAAATCGCCTTAGTATGCTCCACTACATTTTATTGCCTTTTATCTTTTATACTTATAAACATGGCAAGTTGTGAGCAAACATACAGGCCTAACATAAAAATTACGTATACACGTAGGCCTTCATCTTCATGAAACAAATCTGTCACTCATTTGCATATTTAAACATTGAATACATAGATTTATTTTCTTTTTTTTCAAATAGACCACATATTATCACGCAGTCACCTTAACATTATTTCTTCTTGGGAATTTCTCTTGCTTTTCTCGTAGCCCAATATTATTTCATTCGAGCACATCTTCCTGCTATCTCTCCTCACCTGATATTTTATTATTATTTAAAGAAAATATTATTCAAAAATAAATAAAAATTAATTTTTTAAATAGGTGTTTTAAAAAATACCTATTAAAAATTATTTATGAAGAAAATGTAGCGTAAATGGCCAAGTAATAAGGTGGGTTGCGGCGCGGCAGCAGCAGCAGCAGCAATATCTGCGAGTAATTGATTGTTAAGGGATGAGTAAGTTGGCTCGGGCGGCCTCACTCTAGTTCATCGGCTTTAAGTGACGGCCAGCGGCGATCCCTGTCCCAAATTAAGTTAATAACATTGAGAACACTTTTCTTTTTTTATGAAGGCCACAATGAAAACTTCACCGACGCTATAATTTATTATTGTAGGTATTGTTGTAAACACATCGCTACGTTACGAAATCTTCACTCGGGGAAACATAGAACGTAGAACGTTTCCCCTGCCCCTGCGTTTAGGCTACATCAGTTACATACGCCTAGGCCTACGTAAACGTAGGCTATGAAGTGAATTTAATTTCACCATAAAGATGCGATTAGGGGTACTCTTTTCTGAAAATACTTCCAACTCGTCGACTTCCTTCAACCGAATCGTTTTTCTTATACTATTTACATAAAAATTCAGTGTTTCCTTTATCGGTATGTAGTCATTGTTCCGTAGGTATGTTTATCTTGTTTCCGTATCGTACTTGCTTGAGTTCACGGTGTCTTTTCCTATCTTCTACCTAACTTATAACATTCATTATTTTTTTCTTACAACTTTTGTTATCTTGTTCATTCTTAGATACCATTTTCGTACTACATTTGTCAAATTTTCTTTCTCTCAGTAGTCTGTAAACGGATTCTGCGTGAACTACGCTTTTTAAATTTTTAATTATTTACTATAATTATTTTCTCTGATCTGGTTTTCATAGAAAAATGTCTAGTGTATAGCCTTGGGCCTATTTATTTGTCCTAAATATTATTTTTAAATTCACTTAACAGCCTTAGGCCTTTAGGGCCTTTACTGAGTAGGTCTGCGTCTGCGTACAGCTTATTCCCACCACTCATAATCGACGCACATGCGCATCAAACTCGAAACTAAAACGAATAAATTGGAGTGCATTTCCTGCATAAACGTTCGTGAACCGACCAATAAAAGAGAAAAATGAGAAAGTATTGCAAACAACTGGCTGATTGTTTTCTCTCAAAGAAGAGAAAAGTAGGCCTAGGATTCCCGAGCCAAACATATTTCTATTATGTTAGGCAAATAACTTTACTTTAGTCGGCTTGCCCTCCACTTGAGAGGTAGTGTTAGGAGCTATGCCCCTATCCAAATGGCCTAAAGCAGTCATTTAAACATGCCCGATTGCTTTCCCTTTACCAACACGAGATTTTTACATAGACTATACTTTCTTTTACTTTACATGAATAGGTATAAAGGGAAGAAAAGTATTGTTTTCATGTCAATTTTGTAATATAGTACATATGTCGAGTTTTCACGGGATGTAGCCTACACGTTTTCAACCCAAAATACATGTTTTCAGCGATTGGTCTGTGTGTGAACAAATAGCTCAAGAATGGAATAGCGTGCAAGTTGAAACTTGAAGCTTAAGTTAGATACCACTAGAAGACCCGGCACCTACAGTTTCATCAAAATCGGTCAACCGGAAGTAATTAGTAGTTTAGCCTATTCATGTAATTTATCACTTTTTGCGATATTTAAAAAATCGCCTCATTTACTACATTTTTTATGCTCTACAAGATAGGGTAAGCGCCTGTCTACTGAAAATCTTGGGACCCTGTGCTCTAAAAAGTTGTTAAAAAATTGGAGGTAAAAATTTTTTTTTAAAGATTGTAGCCTTAATATGCATTCTAGAGCAAAAAAGAATAATCAAATTTGTAGACAATTAAAAAATCTACAACTTTCATTTTAAACATTGTTTTGTACTGCGCTTAGTTTAGCGGCAATTACTGATTTTCTGTATTTTTTCATCAAAATCGGTAAAACTATGGAATTTTTTTAATTTTGCTGCCTTAGAGTGCGTTTTACGAGAAAAATGAATGCCTAAGCCTTTAGGCTATACCTATAGAGAATAAATTATCGTTAGGTATAGTTTAGCATGAATTAGAGGTTTTCCTTATTTTTAAGTTGCACAGAGGTTGCTTTTCATTTTGCGCCATTCACTCGTGATAAAATTGGATCCGATTAGATCGATGTTTCTTTTGCACTGTTTAGTAGGCATTATGGTGAAACATAGGGTATAGGCCTATGTTTCATTATTTACATTGCCAAGACGAAGTCGCATGAGTGTTTCACAGTAGATCTTTTTCTTTAGGTCGGTGTTTCTTCAACAATGTTTAAGCGTTGGTTCTCGTAGGTAGTTGGTGGTGGGTGTGTGAGGGCCGAAGAAATACCCTAGGTGCCTCTACAAGCGGAAATAGTAAAGAATATGAAGAATAGGCTTACCAGATGATAGATAATAAATCAAGTGGCTCGTTTCGGATAGGGGTTAGCTATATCTTGTCAATCAAAGTAATCGTTAAAAATTGCATTTTGTTGATTTGCTTCGCAAAATCTGGGTTTGCACCATTTCACCGGCCGACATGATATGCCTACACAGTATCAGTGCTTCAAGTGAGGCAACTCTAGTCTGCCTAGTCTGTTAGAAGAGGCCGCAAAATATTAGCCCAAAGAAAGTGGATCCAAGTGTCGGGAGTAGGCTATTGACTCGTCTCATTTGTGTGGATGTGTAGGCTACGTCCTTGATTAGTGACTCGTGTTCATATTTTTATACCGAACCGACTGCAAAGCTTCCTTGTCGGACAGGCCATTGTTAAGGTGACTTCCTTAACTAATGTAGGCCGAAACATTTTAAAATTCATCGATTTATTATACCCTAGGCCTACTAACTAAATTAATATTCTTACGGCAACAATAAACGTGAAAATCTTGTCGTCAAATTTCAAATTTCATGCCATAACTTTTAGTTATTTTAAAATGTTTAAGAAATAATAATAACAATAAAAAACGTGTGTGTTGAATTGTTGTGTAGTATCCCACTTGTTACTCAATCAGTTAAAAGCCACCACTCTATGCCTACTTTGGTTGTCGCACCTGTTGGCCGGTTAAAGCCACCACTCTATGCCTACTTTGGTTTTCGTGTGTGTGTGCTCGATCTTTGAAGTGGTCGGTTGTAAACCTGAAAGTAGTAAAATTATTCGAGCATTCACGTACGCCTCGCATCACAGACGTGGACATTTGTAAGAGGAGCTCTAGTTTGGCTTTAGAGATATTCCTATTTCTCGTCTTCTGAAATGGAAACTGAAATCTTCAAAAAAAAACAAATGATGAGATCGAATGTTTCATATTAAATGTATCATAGTTTTATGCTAAGTTAACTGGAACTTTAATTATAATATGAAAAATCATTTTTTGTATAAATATAGTAATTAGTAATTAGCCGGCCGCATTGGCGAAGTTGGTAACGTGCTCGCCTCTCATCATGCGGTCTTGGGTTCGAATCCCATTCAGGCACGGCATTTTCATACGTTACGAAAAATCATTTCATCATTCACCGTCTGCATTAGCAGTAATTGCAGAACAGTCGGACGTTAAACAAAAAAAAAAGAAAAAAAGTAATTAGTAAATATTAAGAATTGCCACTGTTTTTGAATAGGCCTAATTAGGTTGTTTTTGGTTAAGAAGCTGTAGCTGTAGGCCACATAAGCTAAATAGCATTGCGAGATACAGTAGGCCTATGCATACCTTAACAATAGCTGTTATTAATAATTTAGTTAGTAGAGTGTAAAATAGAGTGATAGAATAGGCCAGCCATTAATGCTAGCGATGGTCTTCATTATTATTTATTATATAATGTAATTAATTATTATATTACAGTGTAATTATTTATTATAAAATTAATATTTATTATTATTGGCTTGCTTGCGCTGTTCTTCATCGTAACAAACTTGCATAATAGATTAGGATTTGTTAAACGCGTAGGCCTATAGGCCCAGTAGGCCCTATATTACATTTATGTAGGCCTGTATGTCTATATCGTAGTTTTATTTATTTACCGGTAGGGCATAGGGTATCGGTAGGGCCTAGGCTAGGCTACACAGTAGCCGTACACGTAGGCTACATTGATTCGAGTCGCTTGTCATCACAATCCTATCGCCTATACGCCTACAAATAACAATCGACTCTTCAAATACCTATTTTAAAAGTTCTCTCTTAAATTTTGTATTTTTATCCACGTGTTTTGTACTATCAGGTAAGGAATTATATAATTGTAAACCGGCGTACCTGGTTCTTTTACCGTTCTTTTTCGAAACACTTTTTTTATGCGACCGTCCAGCCAAACCTTTGTTTTTACGAGTTGACTAATTATGAATTCGGTTTTGTTTAATCAGATTAGACCGATTCAGTTTTGTATGTAATACTGTTTCGTGTACGTAAAGTGCAAACACTGCAATAATGCCTGACATATTATACCTGTCTAAATGTTAATAGAACTATGTAAAATTAAGAGAAATAAAAAATTATTATTATTAACAGAACTAGGCGAAAAATTGCAGCAATTTAAGGAAAATATACGGAATTGTATAGTTTAGCTTTAGAGAACAGATGAAAGAGAAGGCAACCGCTAATCCAAGTCGTCTGACAATCGGTTGAAAGAGTTGAGCAAACAACTGAAACATGTTCGATCAAAGAAAAAGACGTTTCTTCCAGTTGTTTTTAAGTTTATGCGTACAGCTTAAATTGCGAATAGATGCGTTCGTATGCGCGCACGTAATCCGTCTGATAGGCCTACAAGTGATGATCATTTTATTCATGTGGGACAATTTTCAACTAATTAATTTTATGGGTATAGGCTTACAGAAGATTCGGTTAGTGAAGTGAAGCGAGTGATTGATGTAGGTCTAATTCTACACTAGAAAAAATATGTTAAACCACTAC
Source organism: Catonia carolina (assembly GCA_035578175.1). Lineage (NCBI taxonomy): Eukaryota > Metazoa > Arthropoda > Insecta > Hemiptera > Achilidae > Catonia > Catonia carolina. The sequence goes on along the minus strand of JAQMRL010000001.1, from coordinate 17,528,728 downwards.
ATGTAGTCGTTTACGCACTTGTCTGAATTGTGATGTCGATAACAAAGCTAAAAAAGCAGTACGTCTATAGCCTTATCCTTGTGTTCTATATCCTTGTGTTGGATTTCACACTCGAGTGGATACCGAAAACGGAACGGAACGGAACGGTGACAATGTACTGTTTATAGTAGGTTGATGGCGAACTGTACTTTGTGACTAGAATTTCTACCGCTGAGTTGCGGTACGTTACGACCAACTTTGTCCGTCGTTGATGTGTGCGCACTCTATCGCTGATACTTTCAGTCGTTTAGAAGTGAACCATCTTGATAAATTTGTAGACGACCGGTAGGTTGCGTCCTTGTTCGCTTTTTGTTTCTCATGCTGTCTACTCGGTGAAAATGTACTGCAGGCGTGTTCATGCGTTTCTATCGGTTGACAAGGCATTCTGCTGTGGGCATTTGCTTTTTATTTATTGCTTACAGTTGGATTTTATGGTAAAAATTAACTCGAAAGAAAGTAAAAAAGCTAACATCTCTATTCAAAAAATTTGCATATCTGTCGAAACTTAGTTTAGCAGAAATTTAGACTGTGTGTTAAAAAAGAGATGCAAGCGAATGAATTGAAGGCATAGGCATAGGCCAGCCCCACCAGTGCGATTTGTACGCCTGCTACTAGTTATAGTTATAGATGCCTATGTCCTATATTGTAGCCTATTGTAGATATTGTGTTGGATGAATTATGAAACAAGTGGTTCTAATTATAGCCTTATATACACAATTAGTTGGATTTCATTTTCATTTTCCATTGCCAGAGGATGTGTAAAAGAGTGGACGCAAATATTTAACCATACCTAGGCCTAATAAACAGTCATCGGTACACACAAAGCGTCAAACAAAGCTCTTAATTATGTCAGTGCGATCTTCAGCTTGTTTCATCGAGCTGAGTTTCTTGAAATCGGGTACAATTACTAATTAGTAGTATATATAGTTATTATAATTACTTATTATTATAAGTAATTTTATTATTAATTACTAATCAGACAATTGAAAGTATTGCGGTTTATTTGGATGCCGCTGTCTTTTGTTGTTAATAAATACTGTTTTGAAACAGATACATTTCCTTCCCACTTCAAAATTCTAGAATGAAGCCTCTTTTCAAGGCAGGTGACAAGAAACGGTCGAAAAATTTCAGACTTATAAGCTTATTAAGTAATTTTGCTAAAATAGACAAAGTAATAAAACGAAGATTGATAAAATTTATAAAAAATTCAATATACTAGAACCTGATCAATGTGGTTTTCAAAATAACAAAGGAGCGGAAGATGCAATCATCGCTTTCTCTAGTGAAATTTTCGAAATTTTAATAGGCCTAATAACAGAATATGTATACCAGTATTTATTAATTTGGCCAAGGCGTTCGACATTGTTCCGCATGCTGCTCTTCTATATAAATTAGAAAAGTACGAAATTAGAGGCATTACAGTAAACTTGTTCAAAAGTTACTTTGAAAATAGAGCGCAACTTCTGATTTATTCAATTTCAACACTTTTGGCCTGTCTCAAGGGACGGTCTTATCACCGGTAGGCCTACTATTTTTGTTAGGCCTATATGTGAATGTTATACTAAAAATGAAAATAGATAATTGTAAAAAATTATTTCCTTTGCCGACGACACGGTGCTCTTATTTAGAAATGAGAATTTGGTTTAGTGCTTTCTTTACAGCGGAGAGTGGACTTTCTCATGTTTAAACCGAATTTATTGCTTTTTCACCCAATAGACTGGGTCAACCATCTGATCTTTTTTTGTGTGTTTAACGTCCGACTGTTCTGCAATTACTGCTAATGCAGACGGTGAAGGATGAAATGATTTTTGTTTGTAACGAATGAAAATTTGCCGTGCCTGAATGGGATTCAAACCCAAGACCGCATGATGAGAGGCGAGCATAACCATCTGATTGTTTACGATTGAAATTGCATGCCAACTGCGACATACCCGAGTCATGCGCTTGCACCTGTCCGCCTATAGAGAAATTGTCGGAGGCTACATGGGCCTACCTGTGAATAATAATAATCGACGAAAACCTGAAATGGAACGCTCATATTCGTTTCCTTGTAAGAAACTGAAATTCTCTTCATACTTGTTTTACAAAGCCAGATGTATGAGGTGTGATCAAAATATACGGTGATAATAAATAAAAATACGAACAAAGTAATAAGCTTACATTAGGATGTAGGCCTCTCCTTCAAAGTACTCTCCTTGTCTAACGATGTATAAACTTAATCGAATGTTGACTCTATGATTGGAAACATTTCCGGAAGGCTTTTTTTGGAAGGGCCTTCAGCTCTGCTCTGTCGAGACCTTCTCAATGTCGGCAACGGTGTCAAAATATTTTCGTTTCAGCTCGATTTTTATTTTTGGGAAGGGCCAGAAGTCGCATGGTGCTAAATCTTGAGTGTAAGGTGGATGTGGACAGAGAGGAATCTTTTTTAGCCAAAAACTCCAGATCAGAAATTGGTGTGTGGCAAGGGCGTCAAACGTCTGGGAACAAATTTCGCACTCGCTCGTCTCATTTGCAAATTATTGATTACAATGCTTTGTACGGACTCGTATGAGATGTTCAGTTCTTCAGTAAGCTCTCGAATAGTCAATCACATAATTGAATGAACCAGTTTTAACACTTTTTGCATGTTTTCGTCTGTTTCTGAAGGCAAAGGACATCCCGCCGTTGCTTGTCTTCAATAGACTCATTTCTGTTTTGAATCGGCCATACACTTGCAAACGGTCTTCAGAGTTGCCACATTAGCGTCGTGCACTTTAAGCAAATGATTTTTCTGAATTTAATGTATTAACTTTAAGGCAACTTTATTTAAAAAAGTATTTAAATATATTCTTAAATATAGAGATTCATTTAATACTAAAATCAGTTCCACTTACAGTTTAAGACATGAAAATGCAAATAAATTTGTAATAGTAAATTCTAATCTAACAATTCTCAGGAAACGATTAAAACCATTAGTAGCCGACTCATCAATGTTGTCCCAACTCGGCTGTTGTTCTATCATAAAGTCTTAGTACAAATAATGGAATGCTGAATTGGATAAAAAGAAATGTATTTTTCAATTAGAATTATTTTAATACAGGTAATAGTACAGAATAATGTTCATTTTTCCTTTTCTTTCTTCTTCTTCTTTTTTATATAATTGTTTTTAATGTTATTAAATTTTTTTGTGTCATGATAAGAAATACTGTTAATTTTATTTTTTTTAATTTTTTATGTGATTGTTTTACATATGTAACCTAATAATTACCAATTAAATAAGTGAAAATTAAATTATAAAGTTTTTTAAACACTAAAAATAATAACACTGAGACAATAACTAAAAAGAACGTGGGTTCGAGAATTTTCGAGAAAGACCGAGAGATTAAAAATGTTAACGTAAATAATAAGAGTAATAAATAGTGTTCTGTGAGAAATAGTTAGAAATATTATGTGTAATATAAATGTGTTTTTTTTTTGTAGTAAAGCCTGGCTTTTGTTGTGCAGGTGTTGTGAGAGCCAGGTAGGCCTACCTATTTAGATAATTGGTTTTTTATACCTTCAATTCAATCATAGTTTGTTTACAGTTGTTAAGATTTATCCAGAAGCCATCAGAAGTATTTTGTATTTTATTATTATATAGAAAATCTCTGTCTTTTCTCGAACTCTCCATTAGCCTACCTATACAAGCGACGCGAGTTATTCAGTGTTATTTATTTATTAAGTAATTTCATTGTAATATAGGCTACTTGTAGATTGTAGTCACTCATTTAATTGTATGTTAGTTGTAATAAATACTAGTAATTTCAAACTTTAGTGTGTTAATGATTTAATCTACCCAGATCCCCAAACGGACCTTAGATATAAGTGTCACAATATTAGGCCCTATTGTTATGGCAAGGGTAGTGGTTGTTGTGATGGATTTAATTACCAACCCGTAGAAAAGTTTTGTTTTGTACAATAAATACATAAGTGTAGTATGATAACTTATCACTTATCAGCCGATAGTTTTTATCAGAAGCGATGAGTGGGGCTCTCCGCATGGGCGGACAACGTTCTCTTACCTTTGCTGGCAAATAGAAGTAGGCCTATACTAGTATGAAGTTCTCTATGTGCAATAAGTAAATATTGTTGTTGTTGTTTAGGTCATCAGCCGAAAGGCTGGTTTGAACCTGTAGAGGTTTTATTAAGTAAAAGGAGGAGTGAGGTGGTTTACCATGCCTTCCTCATTGAATGGAAAAGTACACTTATCAGCATCCCGGGCCCTCTGAAAAGCACATATTTTCCACTCTGCAAATGACACCTTCACTTCATTCACCCCAGGGTCTGGCTGTATAATGAAATTCATTACTTTCAGAGGAGATAACTCTGATTAGTGTCTTTTACACCTCTACCTCTTCTGTTCTTAAATGATTCAGTCATTTATTGGCTGACCATGTGACAAGAAACAGAACTATTATTTTAGCCCTGCAACCAACAGATTGAGTGTAAATAATTTGACACTCCACCTGTCTGTTATGGGCAGAAAATGAGATTATAGTGTGCAAATGAAAATTAATTTTATTTAAGTTATAAAATTGTCATATTTTGGGACATAAAATATCTAAATATTTAAAAGGATACAGGTGTTTTTCTTGAGTTTGGTCTCAGCTCCCACTGGATTCTTCTGGTTAACATTTTTTCTTAAAAGAAAACTCTCCAAATTTCCCCCGAATTCTCAATTGATGCAGAAAATAGAAAGTTTATAGATTTTTTTCATAACATAGTTCTTTAAAGTTTTACAATACTGATGCCCTGTTTTTCAATATGAGGCCTCCTTAAAAGACCAAGTGGTGCAGTTTTATGAAATTTTTTTTAAGTAAATATATATTGTAAAAATAAAAAAATGAACAAAATAAAATGAAATCCGATGTGTTTTCAAATGAGGAGCTGCATTCCGATATTCATTCTTAATATAGTATGCGTAGACTAGGATGAAAAATGCTGTTTCAACGAACCATATGTTTTTAAAAGGTATAACTAAATAGCGTAAATATTTAGCAGGTTTATAATTTAGATCTGTGTTAGACTACTCTTCTTTCTCGGTTGTCCACAAATCAAGAACACTTCTGTTTTTTAAATAGCCTAATATTTTAAAGAAGAATCATTTAAAGTTGAATTAATTATTGTTTTTCTGATTACTTATTGGCTAGTGGAAAGAATTATTTTTCCTTGAATGGAATCGTTTACACAAAACACTTCGACAGAAAACAATTTTCATTGTGGCGATAAAACTTGAGGAAAATTGACCATTGACTAACAAACATTTTTCGTACCTCGACATATTTTACGTACAGGGGCATATTTTCCTTTTTATTTATTTTTATTCTTCTGATGCTGCTGCTGCTGCCATCCGCTATTACCGATGTTTCTCGCCTACCCCGAGGGGTCGTGACAGAGCTTACGACAGGTCGGTAATCGCTGGCACAGCCCTAGGTATAAGTGCAAATAACAAAAATGATGATGATTATCATCAACTGTCAAGGATTAGGCACAATGGCATCCATCTCTTTTTAGGTCTTCCCAAGCCCCGCTTCCCTATATGTTTATATTTCCGTGATTGTAGAGGAAGTGTGTGCGCTGGCATGCGAAGTAAATGGTTGGACCGATTGCTCTTATATAATCTTTACGTTTCACTCAGTGACTGAACAATTAACTCGGCGCTTATAGCTTCGTTACGTGCTCTGTCTGATCGGGTACAACGTTTGACTCCCAGCAAAAATCTCATTTCAGCAGCATGGATTCGAGATTCATTACTCTGTAATGACACCCATGTTTCACTCCCTTATTTCCTATTGTCCTGCGAATAGAACAGCAGACAGCGCTGAATTTTGCCAGTTTCTCACACACGTCATCATCTAACAAAATTTATGTCAAGAAAAAGCACTACAGTTTATGCGCGTAATATGTTTTGAAGGAAATACGGTTTTCTTAAAAAGGCTAATTACTCTTGCCCTACAATTAAATTTGCTTATTATCTGTCGTCCGTAAATGAATTAGGCTTTTTTGTTCGCAGGCCTGTATTAATTATAGTAGGCTATACTAGGTCTTATAGGGATTAGTAAAATACCGCCTCGGTCGCTCTCTGTTGCAGCCGTTGAACGTCACCCGACACTTCGTAACGGAGATTCTAAGAAAGTTACTTAGCCTACACAAGAATGAATGAAATCACAGGTTGGTCTACAGTGTAGCCTATCACTATGTAGTCACACAATGTAGTCTACCACCCATATCCCAGGTAGACCCCACGGGCTCTGCAAATAAAGTAGGCCTAAATAATAAGCAATAGTAATAATACTTACTACTGTAAGTAATAGTAATAATAAGTAATAATAAATAGTCTGATAGTAGGCCTACGTGGGTATAAAAACCGACTGCCTCCTTAGATGGAGTGAGCACATTCAAGATCTTTGCCAGCATCTGAGATAATTCGTAGACTACTCACAGTAAAGAAACTTAGACGAGTAGCCTTCTGGCTACGGAGACATTAACCTACGGCATAGAGTGAGTATAGAGTGAGCTAAAGGCGCTCCTCTTCTTTCAACCCTCTACACAAAGTTCACAACCTGATTTTACCAACAATTAATAAAAAACAACCAAGCAATCCATCGGAGTAGCTTTTACAAGGATTCAGTGTACTTGATCACTACCAAATATTTACCAAATATTTACCAAAAATGTCTGCCAAATATTTACCAGAGAATCCATTAATTACTCATATAAAAGTATGAACTATTTCGCTGCAAGAGCCCGCCATTTAACTCTTACATAAGGTCTGTATCAAAGGCATTACTGGCACTTAGAACCAAGCTGCGCAGTCTGCTCTCCTTACATTTAAAATATGGCGGGTATCAGAAGACAGGCGCAGAGAAAAGCAATACCTAATAGGCTTAACTGTTTATTTTGTGGCCGACGATAGAAGAAGCAACGGTTCGATGATTCTGAATATTGAATATTCTAGTCGTAGATGATTCTTTTCATTTGCATAGGTAAGAAATATTTTATTTTTTCTATTTCTTTTCATTAATGCACATAGTTTAACTGGTATTTAGCTGACTGACGTAGGCTGTAGTTGTAATTGGTAAGAGAGTAGGCCGAGCGTAGCCTAGCCTAGTAATTGGAGGAGTAGGAAATAGACCCGATCGATCTAAACACGCCAAACCAAGTCTGGGTGTCTCAGGCTAATTGTAAGCTAAATTCCCATCACGAGGTTATTATAAACAATATACGATTTTGAAGTTGTACCTAATTAAGGCAATTGAATTCGTATCGTATTGATTTATGTGACGTAACGGGAGAATAAATAAATAAAAATGTGCACGACACAAGAAACACGCGCTCCTACGAAAATCGAGAAACACCATTTATAAGAGCGGCTTGACCAGTTGTCTCAGTTGGCTTTCAAATATAACAGATCTGAATGAAATCGGATTGAAAAATGGGTGATTACTGGCGGAAGGGATAGGTTATTGAAACAAGTGACGAGTGAAGTGCGATTAGTTGTTAATAAGTGAACTGAATGTTTCTGGTTGCCAGTAGGTGTATGACCGACCACGCGTGTAGGCCAGTATTGAAATACGAAAAGTAGTTATAAAAATATAGGCCAAGTTATAGAATGGTAATCGTATAACATTTCCCCTTGCCTTGCCTTGCCTTGCCTTGCGTGTCTCACCGGGTGCTTATGCGCATCTCTTACGCATTATTAGGCTATAAATCAGCTGTTCGCTGACGTCACACCTAAGTAGTAGAGTAGTGGCCGTAATTTTGTGATTCCGTGTTTCAAGTTATTCTGCTAGTTGGCTATTTCTTTACTTGGTCAGCTTCACCGATTGGCGCAATCGATGTGTTGTGTATTTACCTGAAAATAGTGTCAGCAAATTTGACCGTAGAGCAACTAGCAAGTGTTTAAGTGTTTCACTTAGGCCTTACCTAGTTCAAGTAGCAAGTTAAGTTAAAGTTGTTATTTATTTCTTTATTTTAGTTTCCTCTTCATCAGCCCAGTGATAGTTTTCGCCTTCGTACACCTTTATCGATTTAAATTTTACAAATAACAGCCTAGTCACGCAGATTTAGCTACCTCAGCCCTAATTGTTTTTATCCCTACCTGTCTATCTGTGCTATTTGTAGTCGCTCAAATTCAGTTGAATATGGATGGCTAGAAATGATAGGCCTACTTGCCACTCATTAAACAGCCGTGTGGAAGTAAGAACTCATTCCTCTAGGAATGAGTTCTTACTTCCACACATCATCACACATCATCGTTTTCTCTCTCTCTCATTGTCTGTGTGTGTGCGCGCGCGTGTGTGCAAGAATACTTTAAATTCGGGATGTGATTTTCATCATCATTTATCATCATTTTCATGAGTTCTAACTCATGAACTAAATCACAAGACTTGTGATTTAGTTCATGAATTCTAGGAATGAGTATATGCTGACACTGTTCTTGCTGACACAACTCAGGCCAATTGTTGCTGTAAAGAAATTTTGCTCTTGTAGGGCAACAGTGGTTAGCTGGTGAAAATCATACTCCACTACAAAACGGCATTCACGTTATTAAATTAAAGCTGAACATGTATAAAGGAACCAACGAATTTTACTAATTAGTCGGATGATGTTAGGTCTCCTAGTATGTTGCTACAGTATTTATAATGGTTTCAGGAAAAACAGTGAATGAAGTACCTAACAGTTTCAATGAAATAAGCAAATATACTTTCATCATTTTCATTTAAGCCTATAACCGAAGACAGTGTGCTACTGAAACCTGAAGGCCTCAGGTTACACCTACTCGAATTTTACATTCACTTAGACAATTGTAGCGCCTAAATAAAAGTTAATTACCTGGTAAATAATTTACTCGTGGTTCTCACTCGACAGGCAAAACCGTCATTTCCTTAGTTCTTTCTGTGTGTGTGTGTGTGTGTGTGTGTGTGTGTTGTTCACAATTATTATCTATTTTTATATTATATTTTTCCGTGTAGAGCAAATTTAAAATAAGACTTCATTATAAAAATTAAAACAAAAACTAATAATTACATTTTATTTTTTAATGTATTATTTGTATTTATAGGCTTCTTTCAATTGAAGTCGTATATTGGTTGTTAATCTTGACGCTGACTATTGTAATGTAATCTGTGTAATATTGTTAAGTCATTGAATAAAGATTTATTATTATTACTATCCTTTATGTTTATTCATGGGCGCGCGCGCGCACGCACGCACGCAGGTTGCAATTACACATATCCTTGGAAATAGCTAAAACAACAAACAGCTGTGCTCAGTGACATATGATTGGATAGCCTATTGAATGGGTTCAGAGAAAACAACAGATGCGAGTTGTCTTGTCATCAGTCAATGAAAGCATTTAGGTGCAACTAATTGAGGAAAAGTTGAATTTTGACAGGCATTAAGTACATAACAAGAGTGCTGTATCCTGAAAATTCCCCACTAGTGCCCCGCGTGCTTCCCTACCTGTGCCCCAAACCTAGAATTTGCAGTGTTTTGCTTACAGGTCTCTATCTCCTAAACTCAAACCACCTATCTGCGCAAACTTTCTTTCCGTAGTTTTCTAAAATAATGCTCTATAAATTAGCTTCTATAAGATTTTTTATCTGATAGATTTTCCGAAAGTATACCTATACAAAAATATTACCGAAAAGTCGATTTTTGATAACTTAATTTTTACTTTCTCTTGCCTATATGAATATATAGGAAGGAAAGTATTGTTTTCATGTCGATTTTTGGAAATCGAGTTTTCACCGGATCTATACGTTTTCAGACCCCCTGAACCCAAAAAACATGTTTTTAGCGATTGGTCTGTGTGTGTGTCTGTGTGTGTGTGTGTGTGTGTGTGTGTACAAAATATCTCAAGAATGGGACATCGTACGAACTTGAAACTTGAAACTTAAGTTACATACCACTACCGGACCCGACACGAACATTTTCATCAAAATCGGTCAACCGGAAGTAGTAGTTTATTCGTATAATTTTTCACTTTTTTGTGATTTTCTCAAAAACTGGTCCTACGATTTTTTTTAAAATCGCCTGCTTTACTACATTTTTTATGCTCTACAAGATAGGGGGTAGGCGCCATGTTTGCTGAAATTCTGCGTGAGGCTGTTTTTACGTAAAAACATTTTCTTTTTAAGATTGCGGCTTTAATATGCATTTTAGTGCAAAACGTTGTATAGTAAAAGTTGTAAAGAATTTAAAATTCTACAACTTTTATTTCAAACATTTTTTTGTAAAACGCTTAGTTTAGCGGTAATGTGCGATTTTCTGTTTTTTTCTCACGAAAACGTGTGAAAAATCGATTTTTTAAAGATTTCGGCCTTAGAATGCATTTTACGACAAAAGTGTATATATTAAAATTTATAGGAAACTATAAGACCTACAACTTTTATTTAAAGCATTTTTCTCTACAGAGCCTAGTTGAGCCTGAAAGATTGATTTTCCGTATTTGCAGGCCAAACTAAGGTTGCATTTTCATTTTGCGTCTTTCACTCATGATTAAAATAAGGTTATGTTTTTGAGGTTAGTTTTTTGTTTATTTCTAATGTTTTATTACTAATATTAGGTTTATTGTTAATTATTTGCACTGGCAAGAGAAAGTCGAGTGAGTGTTTCACACCAGATTTTTTTAAGATCGAATAACTTTTGTACTGAAATCATTTTTAAACGCTTTTATTTAACTTACTCTTGGAAGCATCAAATCTTGCAACTTAAAATTTTAATACTTCTACCGTATCAATATGAATCAAACTTTGCACACTTGTTTATCTGCGATGACAATACGCTGTGGAGGTGTTTGTAAAAAAAAATTTTTTAATTCTAAAATTTTATAACGCTTTTAATTTAACTTACTCTTGGATCCATCAAATCTTGCAACTTAAAATTTTAATACTTCTACCGTATCAATATGAATCAAACTTTGCACACTTGTTTATCTTCGATGACAATACGCTGTGGAGGTGTTTGTAAAAAAAAATTTTAAAAACGCTTTTATTTAACAATTACTTAAAACAATTAACTAAAAAGAAAAAAAGAAACAAATTTACAAAAAAATCGCAGAAAAAAAAATTACAAAAAATAAAAAAAAAATTAAAAAAAAAAATTTTTCTAAGAAACGCTATTATTTAACAATTAATCAAAAAATGAACTAAAAATAAAAAAATAAAAAAATTTACAAAAAAAATTACAAAAAATCAAAAAAAAATTAAAAATTTTTTTTTTTAAGAAACGCTATTATTTAACAATTAATCAAAAAAAATGAACTAAAAATAAAAAAATAAAAAAATTTACAAAAAAAAAATTTAAAGCATTTTTTAATTAACAATTAATCAAAAAAAATGAACTAAAAAGAAAAAAAGAAAAAAAATTACAAAAAAATTACAAAAAAATCAAAAAAAAATAAAAAAATTTTTTTTAAGAAACGCTATTATTTAACAATTAATCAAAAAAATGAACTAAAAAGAAAAAAATTTACAAAAAAAAATCACAGACATTACAGTTAAAAATAAAAGCGTGGCGCATTAATATATAAATAATATTTATTGTAAAATATTCGTTGTAAAATATTATATAGTCTATATTAATGCGCCACGCTTTTATTTTTAACTGTAACGTCTGTGATTTTTTTTTTGTAAATTTTTTTCTTTTTTTCTTTTTAGTTCATTTTTTTGATTAATTGTTAAATAATAGCGTTTCTTAAAAAAATTTTTTTTTTATTTTTTTGTAATTTTTTTTGTAAATTTTTTTCTTTTTTTCTTTTTAGTTCATTTTTTTTGATTAATTGTTAATTACGAAATGCTTTAAATTTCGTAATTTAGATAGATAACAAGATTTAATAGATAACAAGGTATGTTATCTATTCCTGCCGTCTTATTCATATTTGTATCCTTAAGTGCCCGATCGAATTCTTCCCGTAGTATTGGGTCCCCCTTTTGATCTTCTTCAACATCAGTTTCTTGTTCTATCGCATCGTGATCTAATTCTTTTCCCCTGTAGAGTTGGTTTACGTATTCCTTCCACCTTTCAGCTCTCTATTGGCCATTCAACAATGGTTTCATATCTGCACTTTGTAAATTAACTGCTCTTTTCTTTCATTCTCCAAAGTTTTCCTTATTTTTCTGTAAGCTGCGTCTACTTTACCAACTACCATTATATTTTCAATGTCCGTGCATTTCGCTCTGATCCAATCTTCCTTCCCTTTCTTACACATTTTTTTATGGTATTTTTCAAGTAGCAATATTGCCTTTTACCTCTTTCGTCTTTTGCGTTTTTAAATTTACTTCGCTCATCCAGAATATCATTAGTAATCCAAGGTTTCCTACCCCTTCTTTAAGTTCGTCCTATCCATTCTTCCGCTGCTTTCACTTCCACCTCTTTGAAGTTTATCCACTCCTCCTCAACACTTCTTGTGTCATTACCTTTTTCTTCTATCCCTTTTAGAATACTCTCTCGGATACCTAACTGGTTGTCTTGCTCTCTTAGTTTATTTACATCCCACCTATCATTCTGTCTCTTTTTCAGTTTTTTTAAGTTTAAGCCTGCTATCAAGAACTAATAAGTTAAAATCACTCCCTATATCTGCACCTGAATAGGCTTTACAGTTCATAATCTGGTTTCTGAATCTTTGTCTAACCATTAGTAATCTTTTTGGTATCTTCCCTTGTCACCTGGCATCATCCAAGTGTATAACATCCAGGATGTATATCATCCAGGAAGTGTATAATCTCCTTTTGTGTTTCTTAAATAGTGTATTGACTATCACTAAATTTTATATTTGGAGCAGAAATCTACCGGCCGACTCCCTCTGTCATTTGTCTTCCCTATACCATATTCTCCGATTATCTTTCCTTATTTTCCTTCTCCAACTACTGCATTCGAATCTCCCATAACTATCAAATTTTCATCACCCTTGAAATATTTTATTACTTCATCTAATTCCGCATAAGCCTATAGGCCTACTTGTTCTATTTCTTCCTCTCTATGCGAAGACGTAGGCATGTAAACCTGTAGTGTAAGTGGCTATACCTATAGTGGTGGGCTTTGGTTTTCCATGATAATCCTATCACTACATTGCTTATAGTAGGTCACTCTTTGTCCAATTTTTTTATTCATTACTATTCCCACTTTTCGCTGCCATCTGATGGCTTTAGTGTTAACCCGTAACTTACATCCTCGGGTCAAAATGACCCAAGCAGGTATTACACAATAGTTTTTTCATTCGTAGTTGGCAGCAATGACGTGTCTTCTCCAGTAGTCTCCTGCATTCCAGTGTAGTATACGTGAGTGATCGAGACAGTTTGGTTTGTTTAGTGGTTTTCGGGAAATTTCGTAATTTGGGTCATTCTGACCCGATAGTGTAAGTTACGTTACATGTTTTTATTTTGTGTTTTCGAACATTTTCACCGTAAAAATGAATCCTAAGAATAGGATATAAGAAAATAGTTTTATTATATATAATGGAATAGAACATCATATGGAAGAACGAAAAGAGTTTATGTTGGAGTTGGGAAAACAGTTAGTGTTCCCCAATATGCAAGAAAGGCTAAAAGTTTCACGCTTACCTCGAGATCTTCGAGGCAGTCTTTATCGCTGTTTGGGGAAAAAAGAAGAAGTAGAAGCAGGTCCAAGTGAAATTGTAAAACCACCAATATCAAAACGAAAGAGATGTGTTGAGTGTCCTACAAACAAAGACAGAAAAGCTGGGCGTTGTTGTAAAAAATGTAATTCTCCTCTTTGCCGTTCTTATGGCCACTTAATGTGTTCAAAGTGTTTTCAGGATTAAAAAATCAAATTTTTGTAAGGTATAAGAAAACTTTTTGCATATTTAATTTTTCTAACAAACTCTCATTTTCAATTTTATTTTCTAAATATTTGTATCATTTTAAACAAATTTTTTAATAAGCAACTATTAATATTTAGCTATTTACTAATTTTTTATGTTTGAAAAGTAAATAAAACAAGTACTTTCCATCAATCTTTGGGTCTCTTTATTTACAAATAACTACTGCCCGCAGTTATAAGTTATTTAAATTTTTTTTAATATCAGAAAAATTAGTTACAATAAAGTAGTGAGAGAATATAATTTAATTTGTATTAAGTATTCTAAAAAAGATAAAACTATGAAAACTATCAGAATATACAGACAAAAGGTTGTAGATTTTATCTACAACCAGCCAAATATAAATTTTTGAAAATAAAGTTACAAAAAGAAAGATAAAACATAATGTGTCACTTTGACCCAACAGTGTAAGTTATGTTACTATTTTTGACAATGTCAGTTACGGGTTAATAACCTTATTATGTCCCCTGACCATAAGTCTTGATCATCGTCCCAACGTACCTCACTCCCACTAATGCCTACAATATTCAACTTTAACCTATCCATTCCCCTTTTTAAATTCTCTAACCTACCAGTTTGTTTTAAACTGTTGTTTTAGTGTTTTAGTGAGCTGAGGGAATTTTTTGTAGAGAATAGTGTAATTTTTCTAACTTAGGAATACTAATATTGGTTTTTATAATTTAGTAAATTTTATAATTTTGTAAATTTTATTATTTAGAATTGTAAATTTTATAACTAGATAAGTTTGAGTAAGCTGTGTAATAAAAATTGTTAAAAAATTTTTAGTAATAATTACTGATCAATAATTTATATATAATAATGTACAACTCATTCCCGCGCACACGCTCCTCCTATGCGGGAATTAGTAAATATGTTAATGTTAACGTATTTTGTATTTAATTAATAATAAATAATAAATAAAATTAACTCCTGACATTCCATGTTCCAACTCGAAGAATTTTAAAACTTTTATTTTTTTGGTGAAGTCCCCCTCTGATAGTCCTCACCCAAAGATCCGAATGGAGGACTAGTTTATCTCCGGAATGTTTTACCAGAGAGGACGCCATCATATTTTGAAGTTCTCGAAGCTCTTGAGGTTCTCGAAGCTCTTGAGGTTCTCGAAGCTCTTGAAGACCTGCATATAATAAGTAAACCTAACCAGAATCATACATGAAGGAGTTTCCTCACGATAAGTCAGACAGAAAAAGCTGTAGTTTACTGTTGCTTTCAGCTTTTTGCTTGGCAGATTGAGTGCTCCAAGCTTTCATCTGTCAGGGTGGAATGGGGAGCCCTTCCAGTTCCGTTCCCCATGAGACTGTCATCGTGCTGATGAGCGGTCACATGGTTACTAACAGGCCACACAACGTGAATGTATGGATAGGACACTAGCCTTCTATCCCGCCCGGTTCCCTTAAGCCTTTTGTAAAACGAATTAAGGGATCTCATTCCAGTTGACAACAGGCCCTTTATAGCCCGATTGGAAGATTACTTAGGCCTATTCGTTGCATTCGAAACGAACATAAATTAGCAAACTGAATCTGGGTAAGTTGCAATTTTCCGTTTAACTGTTTTTCTGATGATGGTGCAATTATATACGCTTGTTTGTATATACTTTTTGCGATGGATACTCATCCTCCTTTTAGCACAATTTTTGATGGTTTTTACAGGACAGTCGATTCATTATAGTTAAGAATTTTGGGGTCCTCCCGAGATATGTTTCATTGAGTCCCTCTTTCCTTTCCCGCAGCTCGATAAGTTCGTACGCAGTCAGTTATTAACTATATTTTAAAACTAAATAACTCAGCCCGAACTCAGATATTCTTTTTACCAAAAATCAAATTTTCTTGTTATAAACTGAATGAGCAAAAAACCCTAAATTTAATGTAAAAACATAAGAATTCATTACCGAGATAAATCGAAACTTCAATAAATTTATAATTCTCCGTGTTAGGTAAAATTTAAAATGATTAAATTATGCCAAGATAAACCAAGTCATGTGTCTCCATATTATTAGTATTCAGTAAGAAGGACATTTTCAGTTGGATGAGTAAATGACTCATTGACATCCATCGGATATCAGATAATTTGACTCACCTTTCTTAGTGACAATCTGAAACTCACCTCAGTACGACGACTAGGCGTACACGATTTCACAAGATTAGAGAATACGGTACCGGGTTCAGTATCAGGCCTACCAGTGGCCCTACTAGAGATCGTACGCCGATTGTCAATGGATCCATATAGCCAAAGGACGGCCGTGACGTCACGTATTGATTAGTATGATTATTTTCATAAAGGTCAATCGGCTTTCAGTTGATGTTTGCACGAGTGATTCAGTTACACTATGCAACTTTAGAACAGGTTTTAATAACATCATCTTGTTCATTTGATTTACAATTAGGCCTACTAGAGTAATTGAATCGTACACATTTTCTCACTTTATTATTTCCTTTTTTTTAATTATTCATTTTTAAAATTTCATTTTGAGAAGTATCAAGTTTGCTTTATAGGTTTGTCGTCGACGGATATCTTTCCCTCTTTTGTTTTCACTGCGTGAACCAGACCCCGCTCTCTGCCTTTGCCTGTCTGCCTCTCTACCATTTTCCATGTATTTACCCTAGTGTATTGTTTAAAAAATAATGAATTTCACCACCTATTACTTTTCTATTCGTTTCCAAATCGTACACGCACATGCAAATTTAAGATAATAATAATAATTATTATTATTTATTTATTCCCATGATATTACACATTATATAAAAAAATATATTACGATAATACAAAATTTCTTACAGTAAACTACTATCCTGTTACGCTAGAGGTGGTGGAAATTATCCCGTCCAACTATGGACAAAACCATGTCAGTACTAGGATGGGTTGGAAACTTTTAAATAAAAATGTCAAATAGCATTCAATACCTACTATATTTACTTACTACACCAACTTAACCAACACTATGCTATTTACTAACACTACGATAGTATCAATTATGATGCATTACATTTTAATAATTATTAAACTTATACTATTTTTAATAAAAATAAAGATAATTTAATACAACCTAAAATTTAGTATTACATTTAAAAATTAAAAATAAAATAAACAATAAAAAAGTAAATAAATAGCCTATACTATTTTATTTTTCTCCTGTCTCTTTAGTTACAAATAGGCCTGCATTTGAATATTGCTGACCATTTTTGCTATTTTCTCTCTTCCTGTTTTGGTTATCCATTTTTTTAGTTCTTAATAAAATTTTAAACCCGTTAGATTTAAAAAATCTAATGGGAGCAAGTTATATATATTTCGGGTGCCAAGTACTCAAAATGACGCTGGTAAAGAACAATTCTCGCTCTCTCCGATCAGAGCAGATAACATAGCCTCAAAGAAAACACGCACACTCACTGTGATGTCTCTCTGTACACTTCCAAGCAACGCTTGGACCTTCAAGCTTACGCTTTCGGATAAAGAATGGTACACTGTGAACAATATCTGTGAACAATAGGGAAACTGCAAGATCAAAGCAGAATACTTGAAAAACTGTGTAACTGCGAACAACCCGAAGAAAGACACCAAGAAAAGTACCAAGACGAAGAAACAACAGCTCAATTCCAAAAATTCACAATCACTTTTGAGAATAACTAGTGAAGGAACTGAAGAACAACAAAGCTTACAGAGAAGGCTGAAAACAGTGAAGCACATAAATACTTGCTGTTGATATTGTCCAGTCTGCGGTAGCCTATAACTATACAGCAATCTACGAATGGTAGCCACCTAAACTGTGTGAAGCACTATTCAATCATTTCCCATGCAAGTGGTTCCTGTCTATTATAAACGTCGTTTATTGGTAGCAATATTTCAGTTTTTTGTTCACACTCACTTTTACTTGTTTTAATAAGAAAAACTTGCTTTGCACATGACTTTTTTAAAAGAGTTACAATACTTTAAGTGTTAAGAAAGTTATTTTTAATTACTAGGATTATTTTAATTCTGTTTATAGACTTTCACAGACAAACGAGGAGTGAGGTGGTTTACCATTGCCACAACTCACTGAATGGAAAAGTACGTTTATCAGCATGCCGGGCCCTCTGAAAAGCACATATTTTCCACTCTGTAAATGACACCTTCACTTCATTCACCACAGGGTCTGGCTGTATAATGAAATTAATTTTTTCAGACGAGATAACTCTGATTAGTGTCATTTACTCTCTACCTCTTCTGTTCTTAAACGATTCAGTCATTTAATTGGCTGACCATGTGATAAGAAACAGAACTATTTATTTTAGCCCTGCAACGAACAGATTGAGTGTAAATAATTTGACACTCCACCTGTCTGCTATGGGCAAAGACCTACGTAGAAAATAGAAATTTAGTTAAAAACCGAATTTCTTTTAAATTATTTTTACAATGCCCCCATTGTCCTCCCTCTTTCAAACTCGGTATACCCTACCACGTAACAATAACATAACCTCGCCTAAATATTTTTTGAAGATGCGTTTTTGAAAATTTGAAATTAAATTTAAGTTTTTGAATTAGAAAAAACTTTTCTCACAACCTATAGTGTTACTTGATACGTGATAGAAAAGTACATAGAAAATGCTACAAAATGATACCCTCCCATATTTTCAGCTTAATAGGAGAAGGGCTATTGATATTCGAATTTTGGCCGTTATGTGATTTTTACTTATTATTTAAGGCTTTACATAGACATATTTCTCGATTGAGAGTATACAATTTAACAAATTTGGCACTTTCATGGGCACTACTTATTTATAATTCTATTGAAATGTGAAATGGTGAGATAGGCCTAAATCAGGTGACATCTGTGCGCATGCGTGTGGTGCAATTTCCTTTCCCCCCCCCCCATGACTTACAAAGTTCTCGCCAAAATACCCTTTACTAGACTAGAAGACCAGCATATCAGAAACTGGGTGAATATTAAGCGGATCAAGAAAGAAAGATTCTGCGTAGGATAGATTTGGAACTGAAAACGAATTCTGAAATACAGTTACCTCGGTGAAATGAGACCATGTTGAAATTTTTAAGCTTTAAATTATGAAACAAACGCAGTAGTATCTTATGGACTTTAATCTTAAAAAACCAATAAAACAGTTCCCAAAACTGTACCTTCCAT
The DNA here is from genome assembly GCA_035578175.1 of Catonia carolina. NCBI lineage: Eukaryota > Metazoa > Arthropoda > Insecta > Hemiptera > Achilidae > Catonia > Catonia carolina. Next base: position 17,509,697 of record JAQMRL010000001.1, on the reverse strand, counting down.
AGTGTTCAAGATATCCGACATAAAACACAGTGATTTTTTTAGTCCTGTACCCAATTGTTAATGTCTGGTAATTTTTTCTAAGAAAGGGAAAGTTTGTTTTATGACACGAGGTTGGTAACCCTACTTAACCGGTATAGATACGTCAGTGTGAATTGATTCTCCTTGAGCTGTGTAAAATTTTGTGCCATTTTCGGTCGCATTACGAACAGGAATGTCTTTTACTCTAAAACAACAGGTTTTAATTCTTGAACAATATTTTTCTACGAAATTGTAGCTACGCGAGTGGAAAAGAATCATTTCAAATTAAATTTCCTGGTACTCCACCAGAAAAAAATGTCAATTTCTAGGCTTACAAACCGACTTCAAGAGATAGGAAGTGTTTGCGATAGAAAACGTAGTGGTGGACCAACTCTCTTGACAGATGACGTTTTAGAGAATGTGAAACCAAGATTGCTTAATTCTCCACGGAAAAGTTTACGAAACTTTCCTCGCAAGTTGGAACACGTCATATTTGGGTGTTACTTGCGAGGAAAGTTTTCGTAAACTTTCCGTGGAGAATTAAGCAATCTTTTTTTCACATTCTCTGAAACGTCATCCGTCAAGAGAGTTGGTCAACCACTACGTAATTAAGGGGTCTCCTTCCAGCTGATGACAGAAGCCCTTTATAGCCCCAGATTTTTTTATTATTGTTTAATTACTTTTTATCAACAAAGTATTGCGGTATTTTACTAACAAGTGCCAAATGGAAGTTGAACTTGTACAAGAGGATTGTGTTAGAAATAAAGTAGCCTACTATAATAACTGCGTGCAGCTGGCTGTACTAGACTAACTGTTAGTCTAGAAGAATTAACGTGAACTTTTCCCTCCTACCAGTACCCAAACAGCGAATGTTATATGGTACCATCGGCGATTTAACAAAAATATTCTTAATTATGTAAAATAATTGAGATCGAAATGAGATCTCCCCGCATTCGGCCAATGCCACAATTTTCTCATTTTTCACACGCTTGTTACCAGGCACTGTATCAAAAGCTTCCGCAAGTTCCAAAAAAAAAGATAATTTTTATCATTATTAAAGGTGCAGCTAACAACGTTAACCAGGTCCAAGACTGCATCAGTAATAATTTTATTGGTTTGTAACATACTACTGATGTCGGTTAATGAAATTTATTTTTTCAAGGTACTTCATTATACTAAATTTAATCATTTTTTCCATAATTTGAGACACATTAGCCTATTTGTAGGACGGTTTTGCAGGATCAGTGTAAAGCTTTAATGTGAGCGACTTAAAATTCATCAGATGAAATGACCTTTATTATTTTAGGCCTATTTTTTTAAATTTTATGATCACATCCGATCATTTTAGTCAATTACTTGTAGGTTTTCTTTTGCAGTTTATTTGGCCGGTAGGCATTCACCTCATTCTAGTAGGCAGCGATTTCCTTAATATATTGGCCACTATTTGACGTAATCGCAATCGGGTGACGAATTATTGCTGAGGCCATAGATTGTGTTGTGTGGATTATTTCTTGTCAATTTATAATTTACTTAACACGCTGGAGGCCTGATATCGATAGGCCTATGGCCTATGGTGATGAAACATAGGCTTGCCTCCGTCCGGTTTTTACATCTACCGATAAAAAGTGAGGTTCCGGTTAATATTTGATACGACTACCGTAGGCTATCTACTTGATGCATGTTAGATGCAAATAAGTTTTAAGGAGCATAGTGGGCTACCGTCCCGGTTATTTAAGTCGTTTCTCGGTGCGCGGTGCGCCATTCGTCATTTTAATTAGATGGCTGACTTGATTGAATCTCGTATCTCACATCTAATACGCCATACATCATACGTCGCATGTCACTTATCACATGTCGGTCTCTTGAAGTACATATGGAGAGAATGGATTGTCGAGAATAAGTGGTTGCCGGTGCATTCACTCACTCCGACTTTCTCCCGCCCTCTCTCTCACTCTCTTTGATATCCGATCTACAGCTAAGACATACAAAACAGCCAAGACAGCTGGTGCGGTTGTTATTGCAGTTTGAAAACTCTTTCGGCAGTCGCACAATTGTAATTTTCCCAGTCGGACATTGGTGAACTGCAAATGATTATTTTGCAGTATTCTACTGTTAAAGTTACTGTACGAGTAGACTATCAGAGCAATCTTTCAGTCTCAGAAACGGTGTAGATTTTGTATCTGAGTGGACTGAAAACGGAAACTGTCTTGTCTTTGTTGTCTTAACAGTAAATCAAGTTTCAACTTTCCTTCAGAACTCCATTGATCGGTTCGTGCGAGCCAGACCCAATGAAAATAGCTCGGTATTTTTATCATTTGATGATCAGATTCAGTTTACAATCGGTCGGCAGTACAGAAAACACATAGCCTTAATAGACTGCGAGATGACAACTGCCATCTGAGATCTTAGCCTACACCTAATTCAACCGTACATCCGACCCGACACAATGTTTCGTGTAGTCTAGACTTAACGTGACTTGAAAAAGGCGAGCGCTTTGCTTTAGTCGCCCCATCTGTATGCCACTGCCACTGTGTAATCCAGTCTCATAATTACCTATAACCCTTTGTTCCACATATGTTAAATCTATCATTTAATAACGTTCGGCAAGCGTTCACTAACCAGTCACCCATTCTTTACCAGTAGGCCTATTAGATTGTAACTATATTTGCATGAATCATTTATGCTGCATCCGCCAAAAATTACACTGTTCACAGCATCATCCTCACCTTCTTACCTGGATCGACTAGGTTTCCCTACCTCCTTTTCACTATGAACATTACGCAGCCGCTCTATCATGTACATAATCAGAATTTTATTGGTGTGGCAGGGTTATCGAGAGGACTGCGGGTTGTGGAATACCCCCGCCCGGTCAGCGGGGGGTCCAGGTTTCCTCCCCCAGAATTTTTTAATATTTAGCATTAAAAAGGAAGATTTTAAAGCATTTTAAAAGACAGTTTCAAGTACAAAGTTATTGCTAACAACCAATTGTTTTTACCTGAGCTTCACTGCACAATTTCGATAGAGATAAGATAATTAAAGTGGTTTAAAAATTTACACTTTTAAAAGTACAGGTGTTCATTGATTTTTATTTTTCCAAGAAATTCACGAGAAATGACAAAACCAATCGTAGGCCTACTAATCGAGACCTATCGACCTTTAACTAAGTTAGCGTTTAAGAGTAAGCTGTAGTAGGTAGTAGGATATGATGCGCTGGCATTTCCATTCGTCTTTTAATTGAAATGAAGCGTTCGATTTTCTTTGCTGTTTCGTTAACGAAACAAATCAACCCAACGGATGAGAAGAAATACAACGCGGAGGAAGAAAGAGAAGATGATTATTGTTGCATTCTTTTATAGGTAGGGACTAACTGTAGCCCTATCTTTATAATTGTTTTTCTCGTTTTCATGTCGCCACACCCAATTTACGCCTATCATCACCTATCACAACCGTACAAAATCAAGAGGTCGAATCTACTGTGCAGCGGTTGGCCGAACATCTTTAGGAAGCAGCAGCTGATGCAAACCAAAAATAACGGGTCCGGTAGAGTGAGGGAGGCTACTTTGGCACGTACCACCTACAGAATATAATTGAAAGTATGAGATCGGTGGCGTGCACGGCACAGCGCAGCGTGGCCAGACGGCAGTGAGACGTTCATGTTCATGTCGCAGTCGGTTTAAAAATAACGATAAATCACAAAGGTGAAAGTGTTGTGATTGCGTAGGCGTACCTTGTCCGTCACCTGCTCAACCAGTCCACCGTCCGGAAAACGCTCACCCCTCTTTTCGTGTTGCATCGAGGCTGATGCAGACGGTTTTTCTAAAACATTAATCTTGAGCATTTATCTTTTATTATATTTATTCACACTGAACAATCAGTTGTGGTAAATAAAAGCACGAGTTGTATCCTTTTAGGCCTACCTAGAGGGCGGTAGAAGCATGGCCTTCACCTTCACAACAGCGTCAATCGAACTTAAATCATTACTAGCAATTATTCGATCTGGAAAATTTAGTATGGAATTTTTAAAAGACTTGCTTACAGAAGTAGGCACACACATAAATTATGTCACAACAATGAGAAGTATAAAAAATTATTTTATTTTATTATTTACACCGTAAAGCTAAATTACATTCTAATTGAAATGAATAACATTCTGATGTTAATACAGAGATATAGATCTAAAGGTATATTAAAAATAACAAATTCATTCTACATCGACATGTCTACATCTATTGCTATAATCTACACTATACTTAATACTTAAACATTTAAATATAAAAAGCCGTCTCGAAAAATTTCTGCTCCAATTTCGCTTTTCGTTCTTCTACCGAAATGAATTACGGTCGTCTGTGCCCGTATTTTATACGATGGTTACGATGATGACATTGAAAAGAGAAAAATCGTCGATAGATGACCGACATGATCAGATCTTCAATGACACGGACCTACGGACCTACGGACCAACATGATGTAAAAGTGTGTGGCGACCGACACAAAATAATGGCACAGTAACTCATCTGTTTACGGATAACATGTATAGGTACTAGAGTAGGCGTGAACAAAGGTAACAAACAGTGCGACCGACAGTAGGCTTTGTAGTTTTAGTGTTATTGTTATGGTGGTGTTAGGGTAGGTGGGTCGAACGATCTACACTTAAATGCTAATTTATTGCACAGACCTAAAATAAATTCGTTGTGTCGAAACGGCAGGTTTCATCTACTCAGGCCGTCCGTATCACAAGACTGTGGTAACGTACGGTACGGAATATGCACTCGATCCTCCAAACAAACGTAAACGTAAAATGAAATGATAATTTACTTTGAAAACAGTCAGATAGCATTCGGTTGTCGGTTCAGAATACATGCACGCCTTTTTTCCTACGTTTCGGACGACGCCATAAGAAAAAAGACAGAGTCTGCAAATATTTGCGCTTCGTCTTCACGAAAACATTTTGTCGCGTAAGATGTTTATTTTTCACTTGCCGAATATCTTATGATTAAAACGAGTGACATCGGTGCTCGAATCGGTTCCGTTCAGACATTTGAGCTGACGTTTTTAGACTATTCTTTTAACGGTTCTACACAATTTTATATTTTCTCAGCCATTAATTTAAATGACGATAAAATCTTTACAAAATCAAAACCGAATTTAACATTTAGACTCGTAGACTTACTAACGACTAAATTTTAGTCGGAATAGAAAATGAAGGATAAAATATTGATTTTCAGCCCGAAAAGACTGGATTTCCCCAGGAATTAAATAATTCTTCAGTTTTAGAGAAACCTGAACGTACACCATCAAAATTATGCTTATTTTTATAATTTGAAAGGCGAATGAAAAGAAACCAACAATAATTATTGGTTTCTTTTTAATTATTGTGAGTGGCAGTCACTGATCGACAAGCCAAGAAAACATTAATGAAGCAAACGACAAGTGCCTATTGGATACCCACAAATAAATTCTAAATGTGGTTTTATATCTAATCCTTCCGTGGGGGATTAGAATTTAAATCACTTTTTACATAGCGTTGGTGATGTTAGCGATAAAGTATGCTCCTACTATGAGAACATTCAAATCGGTGACCATTTTACGTGCCGGTAAAAGTGTGCTTTTACATCTCGACCCTATTAGTTCAGCTCAGCAAACTGCAGATGTTTAGAGTTCTTCCATCCATTTTAAACCGAATAAACCAACAACGACCACATTATGTGTGACACGTTATGAACTTTGCTACCGACCGACCTTAAACAACATGCATGTTAATGACTGATTCGGTAATTTTGAATCCGATCGATTCAAAATTGGACGGAAAATCAAAGCAACACTCTTATTCAAGCTTTTATTTCACCTAACTCTAGCCTGCATACTTAGTGTTAAAGTTTATGAACCGACCTTCCGTTTCGAACGGATAGCTTCAGTACATTACACGGGACACTTTCCATTCGATTCCGATAACCGACAGCTATCTGAAAAGTTAAAAGCTTATGACGGGTTTCATAGTAAATGTTATTTCAGTTGGTTCGGTTGTGAAATGTGAGATGTATTTGTGGTACGAGCATACGTTTTTATGAAATCTACATACGAAGTTACATTTACAATTCATGTCTACGGGTTAAGATTGTTTGGATTTATTGAGGCGCATAAAATGGAGCTTTCGGGTTGGGAGGATCCGTAACATAAGTGAGCTCGTTCAAATAGTACCTGTGAACAAATGAAATACAACAGTCAGGTAGTGAAATCGAATAATTGTACCTACCTACTCTTCAGCAGATAGACATACAAACGACTGCCCATTTCTGTAGCAATCGTCGGTTCTAAGCTAATAGGCCTACTGATGCGCATTCGACGAGGAGCCAAAAACTGCAGTTTTTAGTTCACTCTTGTCTGCGCCTTGGAGCACCTGCAAATCTAGCTACGTGCGTATGGAGAATGGCGCCGGCCACAATTTACACACACAAAAGATACAGCATCAGTTGGTACGTGGATGCTGCACTGCACAATCACAACAGAGAAAATAATTGCTGGTCTCTTGTAGTGGGTCCTAATAACGAACCAGTTTAGTTGCCTAAATTATTCATGCACTTTTGCATTCGCCTTTTGCCTGAGACATTACGGAGCAGCCCAATATTTAAATACCATTCGATTAAGTGTGATTCTTGTTCTTACATTTTTCATTTTTTATTACGCCTACGCTACATCATTCGTTGATCAGTATTCTGGTAAATATAATTTAATAAATTTTATTTGGATTACACATATTCAGAGTAGATCACCTCGAAAATGACTTTTCTCCTTTATTTAACTCACTCCTCTGTTATCATTAGTTTCAGCACAAATCGCTTTGCAAATGTAATGAGAATGTGGCTTTTAAAGGGTGAAAATAGTTGAAGTAGCTTAAAATTAATTTTCTTTCATACAGTACTAATACTATTATTATGTTGTACTACTAACTGTACTAATATTTTAAAATGTCGTAAATTCTATACATATCATCATTTTCGGAAGGTAAATTTCGTTTTCTTTCTTTAAACGTAGGCCTATTAGTTATTTAAAGCCGAGTTGCAAATTGTTATATAATACTATCCTTAGAAGGTAGGCTGTATAGTAGGCCTTTTTTTGTCATCAGTCCTCAACTGGTTTGATGCAGTTCTCCAAGTTGTTCTATCTTGCGCAAGTCGTTTCATTTCTACATACCTGTAACAGCCTACATCTTTTGTGATTTACTTTATAAACTCTAACCTTTGCCTCCCCCTACAAATCACTCTCTCAATATTACCCTCCATTATTGATAGACCAATACCTGGATGTCTTAAGATATGCCCCACTAGCCTATCCCTTCTTCTGGTAAGATGCTTCCATATACTTAATTTTTCATCCACTCGCCTAAGAACGTCTAAATTACTATAGTAGGCCTAGCGACGTAATTCATGGGTAATGTAAACTCATTCCCGCGCAGGCGTCTCCTACGCGGCAATTAGGAAATAATGATTACGAATTTGTATTTTATTTATTATGAATAAAATTAAAAATTTAAAAATGTAACAGAAGGAGTGTAAAATGTGTGTTTAAACAGGCGCATGTGTTGGTCTGGTCATGCATTCGACTATCAAAATAGGTTTCAAACGTAACCGACTGACTGGCAGGGGCGAAGACTTGACTTCAAAAATTGCATGTACTTTACCCATCCATTTCTTTGCTATGTCCGTCTATGAGCTGCATTTATAGATTATCACAAATATACTTTCTTTCTAAAATTTAAAAATAATTTTCCACTTTCGAAGAAAAACGATAAAAAGCCAGGCCTGAGTGGTGTGACTTACTTTAGTATACGTTACACGGAGGGCTCGGTTGTAAGGTCGGTTTCGGTTTAAGTTGTTCTCGTTAGGCTATTAGGTGCACATGCCTCCGTGTGCACACTTCAGGAAAAGAAAACAGAATAAACTGGCTTTTGGTATCAATGGATGTTATGTAACTGTATTAAGAGAAAAATTCCATCAAAAGATTGCCAATGTCATTCGAATGGATGACACTTTTTTCTGGTCCGTATTTGAAAAAAGTGGTCAGAGTTCGCTCGTGAAAATTTACCTTTCACTTGCTTACAGTCAAAGTAAATAGCGGACTATAAATTACAGTAGAAATGTTTTTTAGGGATCTATCAAATACTTTTCGTACGTTACCAGATTTTCAAACGAAATAGCAACATTTCTGCGGTTCTCTGTCCGTCTATGGCCACCCGCAAGCGCAGGAAACAAGTTAGATGAAAAGTTACAACAGCACGACGGCAGGAGCATAAATAAATGTGTGAAAAAATCTTAATCCGTCTGCCTAATCGTGATTGGTAAATGACTTCAGATAAAACATTGAGATGCGCCAGGGTTAGATTACAGAGATATGGGTTACGGAATCGGTCCTTGAGGTGCAGCGCAAGTCAGAAATTATTTAAATACTTTAATGCATGTAGGAGAAGAAAAAGGAAACACCTTCGAAGACACTCAATTTATTGTAATAGAAGGCGTATTCCATACAAGATCTGGTTGAAAGCCCTAAAATATTTTGATTGTACCAGCTCAAACTGTTCTGCAGCTTTAACAACTGGTCCGGTATAGACGGACAGGAATTGGGATTAGATGCGGTCAATTTACCCTCAACACAGCCATTGAAGACAATCAAAGTAAATGTCTTCATATTATGAAATTTTCAACTGACTGTTTAAAAATGAGACCAGTCTAAAATGTAATAGACATTAAAAAAGGAGAGAAACGAAAACATGTACAGCAACACTGACATCAGCAAGAGGCCTACGCCTAATCACAGTAATTAACTGAAATATTCTCACCAGTTTTGAGCATCCGAACAGTCAAAATTGTACTCCCAGTCGCAGACTCGGTATTGTTGATTGAATGAGGTGTCATTAGCGCAAATGTAAGGAATTCGTCTTCCATCTTCGTCGCACATATGAAATATTTGACAGTGATGTTCTGTGTCTGCGTAAAATCCCACAGCTCGATCCGTGCAGTCGAACGAGAATGTCAGATTCGGAAAATCTTCCCATCTCTTTACCTGTGAACATTTGAATATCACTGCGTTACTAAGCACTTTTATTCAGATGTAGACTCGGCCTGAAAGTAAGGTTAAACGATTCATATGACGGAATGATCGTGTACGTTTTTTTTAGTACAGTGGTGATGACATCTATCTGATCTCGATATGAGACTCGGCAGTGTCAGTATTTTACATCAAACGATTCGGATGACATCTACCTCGTTGCTTATCATCAGCAGATATCAAGTGGTGTCCGAAAAGAGCAGGAAAGCTCTTTCTTAGGAATACGGTTCGATGATAAATTAATACGACTCTGTTTGGGGGAGAAAGGCTGAATAATTAAATGTGAAAGGTGAAGATTTGTATTGTTAAGCGGATCCCTTACTTGAAACATAAATTTACATGACCACCGCTTGCCAGTGTCGTAATCCAGTGGCATGAGGATCCTTTTTCTCAGTCGACTTCGCTGTTGGAAACGAAAAGTTTTCTTATTCACACACTTACGCAAGACTATAAAAGAATTCTTTGAGACAAGGGTTTCATCCCATACAATCGATGACAAACCTGAATTTCGGCTTATAGCCTTCTCTCGTTCAACGTACTGCAAGGCAGTGAGATCACTTCAATTACGAGTGCTATGGTGCATATAGGCCTAAATTCAAGAAAAAGTTTTATCGCAACTCTTTTTGGGAGGGCTTCGAACTTTGATTAGTTCATCCCAATTTTTTCATCTAAAACCAATTTGAAAAGGGGTTTACTCGATACTTTTTCAAAGTATTACAGCAGCCTACTAATATTTTTAGTCGCTCCACCACCACTAACTGGGTAAGGTTTGATCATAATTTAATCACTCAAGTTCTAAGATTAAAAATTAAATCTGGGAAAAACTTACTCAAGTCGTAAGACTTATGGAATTGAAAAATATCTTTATTGATATTAAAGAGACTTTACATCCACTTCAGTTAAACGAGCCCTTGAAAACACAATCTTTTATTTTTTAATGCTAAAACGAAAGATCTAATGTAGACCAACGCAAATTTTAACACATATTTCATATCAAATAAATATAAATGATTAATAAAATGGTTGCCTCGGGGGCATTCGTCTACCGAGCCAAAGATATCGCAAATTCCAACATCTTTAATCAACTCACTTGCGACTATGCATCTGTAATAATCTACTAACAGCCCTCAACAAAAACAGCCCCTCATCACCGAAGAAAATTAATGCGATTCACAATTTTTTTTTTGAGTTTAAAGGTTTTCTGCGTCAGCTTCGTGTTAATGAAGACAATTCCATTGGATCCTGTTTAACCACTTAAAATGTACCTGGTAAAATAGCTTGTTTACAAAAACGTCCAGATAAAGAAACAGTTCGTGAACAGTATTTTGCTGCGTGGAAGCGAAAGAGTATCGGCAAAGCATAATAAAGGAAGAACAGAAGCTGTGGACAAGAATCAGCACAAGATCAGCTGTAGGCCTACCGAGAAAGAAACGAGTCATGAAATATTCCTGGGAATCGGATGTAAAAGATAACTTGTCGCAAGCTTGAACAGAAAGAAAGCGGAATGTATCCGCTCATAATGAGATACGATGATTTTATTGCCGATATTTTTAATGGTAAGAGAGATAAAAGAAGGATGAACCTCTTGAAGGCGGAAACCCATGGCGGTCATCTTCTTCTATAATTCTAAGTCAGGGTGCACACATCTCTGATGCAGAATGCTTCCTGTTTTAAGCTTTTTTAATGCCATTAACTTCACTCACCTACTATCACTATTTTACAGGGGATAGGAAATAGTATTGGGAAGGGTGAATGAGAGATAGGAAATTCGATAAGTAGGCCTAAGTAGGCCTAGGGTAGGCCTATGTGGTCATGGACAGAGCAACCACCCGCTGCAATCAACGAAGCAGTGAATTAATAACTTATATTTTTGAAAAAATAATTCGAAATTTTTCAAAGAAACTAAACTTGTGAAGAATTTTTGTGATTGCTGATGGATGGAAATATATACACGCGTATATGTGTGGACCACTTCACTTCTCAAAATCCAAATGAAGGCTATCATACCTTCATGATTTTTCATAAGAATTTAATCATCAAAAAATAACTTGTGCTGTTACCCAAAGCGTACGATGATCTTTTAACTTTTAAAACACGTAACTTAAAAAGTTAAAAACTTATGAACAATTATTGTGATTGTGAATAGAAAGCGATACACTTTCTTTACTTTTACTTTTTTCCGCTTTTTTTGACCGTGCTATAAACGATCCGATTATCATATCAATCCGTCTGATTTAGGCCTACAACCGGTAGATCGGAGAAAACTAAAAAGAATTACTTTTCTGTAGCCGTATTATCTCAGATGTGCCCACTCGAGTGTAAGTAGCCTACTCTATTCAAAGCACATTTCGCTGAAAAAGTCAAACAATTTGGTCATTTTGCTCGGTCGATGCGCGAACTAACTTTTTTTTCTTTTAGGCAGTTGGTGATTGTAACCATTATGAAAGCGCTTTGGTTTGGGATTATTGTAAGAGATCCATAGAAGACCAGTGAGAGGATGTACTTACCCTATGGTGAGTAACTGGTTTTGTGAATACGTATGCGTAAGCTGAAACACAGATAAAAACAAAATCAATGATTGTTCAGGAACTGGCTTTTCTCATTAAATGCATCATAAATTCTGTTACAAATGTTGTCTGCTAATTGTACAATTAACAGACTTCACAATCGGCTGAAGTACGTTTTCAGAGTCTAATTTCTGGGGTTTTCACAGATCTCTCAAAAATTACTGAAGGTACATATCTGAAATCAGCGTGACCGGCTTCTATCTATGCCAGGGGTACGGGGTTCGATTCCAACCAGGTCTGGCATTCTTTCATAGCTTGTTTTCATCTGTAACCCTCCACGGTCTGCATCGACCGCTGATGTGAATGAAAGACGGACGCAAAAAAAAAATTAATAAAAACATCTGGAAATCAGCTATATGTTATTTCACTTTCTCTCGCCCTACATGAATATATTGTGAAGGAAAGTATTATTTTCTTGTCGATTATTCGAAATCGAGTTTTCACTGGATATACACGTTTTTAAAGTACATTTAATACGTTTTCAGGGTCCCTGAACCCAAAAAAACATGCTTTTAGCGATTGTATCGGTAGTTTGTGTATGTGTATGTGTTTGTGCGCACGCGCGACCAAAGTTCTCAAAAACAGCATGGCGTAGGAAGTTAAAACTTAAGTTAGGTAGTACCAATCGGCGAACCGACACGAACACTCTCATCAAAATCGGTCGACCGGAAGAAGTAGTTTATTCGTGCAATTTTTCACTTTTTTGCGATTTTCTCAGAAACGGCTTCTACGATTATTTAGAAAATCGCCTCATTTATTACACTTTGTATTCTCTACACGATAGAGTAAGAGCCATGTCTGCTGAAATTTTGGGGAGGCTGTGCTCTCGTAGAAAAGAATTTCTTTTTAAGATTGCAGCCTTAATTTATGTATTCTAAGGCAAAAGTTTATATAATTAAAATTGTAGAACATTTAAAAACCTACAGCTTTTATTTAAAAAGAATTTTTGTACAACGCTTAGTTTAGCGTCAATTAGTGATTTTCTGATTTCTTTTTTCATCAAAATCGGTAAAAAATGGGATTTTATGATATTGTGGCCTTAGTAAGCATTTTACGACAAAAATGTTTTTATAATTAAAGTTTTAGGAATAAAAAAATGTAGAACTTTTATTTGAAGCAAATTCTTCTAAATTTTTCTAGTTAGTTAAGCGTCAATCAGTGATTTTCCGCATTTATAAGTCGGAGGTCGATTTTCATTTTGCATCATTCACTCATGATTAATGTTAGGTTATGTGTTTTTCATTTTACATTGTTTACTCATGATTAAACAGGTTATATTAGTCATTATCTAAATTGGAAAGAGAAAGTCGTGAGATTGTTTCACACCTCGTATGTTTCGAGTAGGAAAACCCACATTAAACCACCTCATCTCACAAAAATATACTTGTAACGATAACGGATTTCAGTGTGGCCAGATTTTATCCTAGAGTGAATAATGAATGCAAAAATGACTAATTATCACTCGAGTAGGCCTACAGTTAGGCGTACCATGAGTAGTGGCCAGACTGAACAGATAGGGCCATTTGGTTGACGGCGGGCGGGCGGGCGGCCGCCAGTGCCAATGATGCACATTCAGTCGGCATCCAGTTATGCATCATTTAGAAAGATACAAATGAACCGATAAACTGGCTCAATGTTAAACTTGTAGTAAATTAAGGGCTAAATTAACCATAAAGAGTTTCTGTCGAAACATTAAAGATAGAAAAGTAATTTTAAAAAGTTTATTTTTATTATTGGTCGACTACTCTCCGGTATTTAAAAAAATTTGGTGTGAAACACTCACACAACTTTCTCTTGTTAATGCAAATAATTTCAGCAATATAACCTAACATTAGTAATAAAATATTAGAAATAAATTAAAAAACTAACCTCATTAAACATAACTTAATTTTAATCATGAGTGAACGACGCAAATTGAAAATCGACCTCAGTTTGGTTAAAAAATACGGAAAATCACTCTTTCACACTAAACTAGTCTCTGTAGAGAAAAATGCTCTAATTAAAAATTGTAGATCTTTTAATTTCATATATATTTGAATACATACACTTTTGTCGTAAAATGCATACTAAGGCCGAAATCTTAAAAATAATTGATTTTTCACACGTTTTCGTGAGAAAAACACAGAAAATCGCTATTTACCGCTGAACTAAGCGTTATACAAAAAAATGTTTAAAATAAAAGTTGTAGGATTTTTAATTCTCTATAACTTTTATACATTTTTGCACTAAAATGCATATTAAAGCCGTAATCTTAAAAAAGCTATTTTTTTACGTGAAAACAGTCTCACCAAGAACTTCAGCAAACATGGCACCTCCCCTAACTTGCAAAGCATTAACATTTTAGTCAACCATGCGATTTTTAAAAAAAAATCGTAGGACCAGTTTTTGAGAAAATCGCAAAAAAGTGAAAAATTACGCGAATAAAATACTACTTCCGGTTGACCGATTTTAGCAAAAATGTTCGTGTCGGGTCCGGTAGTGTAACTTAAGTTTCAAGTTTCAAGTTCGTACGATGTTCCGTTCTTGAGATATTCTGTATACACACACACAGAACAATCGCTACAAAACATGTTTTCTGGGTTCAGGGGGTCTGAAAATATGTAGATCCGGTGAAAACTGATTTTTCACACGTTTGATTTCTTAAAATCGACATGAAAACAATACTTTCCTTCCTATATATTCATATAGGCAAGAGAAAGTAAAAAACCAAGATTTCGTTTCGGATGATAATTTTGCAACCGAAATTTGAAATTATTGTAAGAGCAGTTTTCTAAAAAATAACAACCCCTACGAAAATTTTAAATATCAGACCAGTTTTCTTAAAAAACAATCTCACCCAAAAATGTGATTTTTGTCATTAATCGTGTAATAGGCCTAAGTAAACCGTTAATGAATATCTGGGCTGTGGTCAATCGACCAGGCAAGTCCATAAGGGCTGTTGATAATTGCGGATGACACGTTTCTTCGAGGTTTGTCGGTCACCACAGTCTGCGAAAATTCAGTCTTCACGTGGCCAAACCGACAGAGCCCCGCTGCCCCCGCTGCCCCACATCAATACCTCCATAGACATCGGTCATGTAAATCTTAATTATAAAGTTAAGCTAAGAAATAGAAACTTATTTTAAATATTACCTAAACATAAACCTACTAGCAGCGTTTCTCTCAGCATTGTAGATTCTGAAAAATAAATACAACGCACAACATGAAAACTCTCTTACATCATCATTTTTAACCCTTTATAGGTTAGTGATCTAATATCAGACCACCTGAATGGGAAAATTTCTTTTTATCTTTTATGATATCTATGTTACTTAATTATGCACTTTAATAGATTTAAAAACAATTTTGAGTATGTTGTTGTGTTGGGAGAGGGTGTCCTTTTATTTAGCCACCCCACCAAGCTTCTCTCCAGTTTACAGTCGCAGAGTGATTCATTCACTAATGCTAGTGCCATTAATATCATATAAATTGAATAATAACTATAAAATAAATAAAATAGACTTTATTCTATTATGCTAATGTTTAATACTTAAATTTGCAAAACAGACCATTTAAAATCACCGAAACGGATAGTGTGTTAATATGAGGGCACTTTTCAAGTAGAATCCAGCCACACCAGCCACACAAACATTTAATTTTGATAAGTCTGCATAAAGGGAACTCCAAGCGTTTACAAATATACCCCGGCATTCCTTGTCATGTAACGTTCAAATTTGTTCATTTACAACCTGAAAACTTAAGTGTCCTTATTTTCAACCACCATCCGTTTACAAGATTTTTATGAAAATTAATTCGCCCTATAAAGGGTTTAAATAATAATAATAATAATAATAATACGAGTAATAATAATAAATGTTTATTGCTTAATTTTAATTAATTTATGATGTACATTGATTGTGCAAGGATAGGCCTACTGATAAATATTTACCGCACGAATAAATGGAAGCTGGGTCCACAGACACCTTTCATCCTACATTGAAAACCTATTTGCATTTCATCCGTAAATTTTATTAAATTGTTGTCTGTCGTTGTGTTAGGAAGCAGAATATTTATAATTAAGACATAGCCTGCTGGAAGTTTCACTCATAGAGCAGTAAAAAACAAAGCGTTGTTTTGTCCCACCCGAGCGTTTGCTTTGTTCGTTTGATTACTCTTAAGTAGGCTACCTGATCATCTCTCTCAAAAACAGTTGTCTGACACTCATCGATTGAAATTGTGAAAAATATTGGTAAGACAAATAGCGGGAAGAGCGCGGTTTCTAATTGCTCAGTGATAAAAAAGATTTTTCAACTGTTAAAAGATATTGCAATAGCAACTCGAAGCACCAGCCTCACCTACAACCCCGTAAGTCAAGAGAGACTGGACGGCAGAGAAGTACGCACTGCTAAACGTCTTTTTTATTTTGAGAACGCTTGAACGTTTTTAAAATGGATGAATTATTTTTTTGAGAGGCTGACATAATCCACTGATATGTTCTGCCCATCCAAGCGAACAAACCATAAATCAGACTGTCGTTAATTCATAGTGAATATTCGGCCTGTTCCCAAAACCAGCAATTTCACTTTACATTTGGACAATTTATCGATCTTTATTTTTTTGCAACGGTATATCTATCACGTTTAAATTGTTATATCAGGATTTAAAGTAGGCTATCCACTACACATCACCCACTGAAATCAATTCTCATTTTCTGCACCATGCGCCCACCTGAAACCCTGAAACTTTAACATTAAGGTATACCCGGGTGACCATAAGCAGTTTTCCCGAATTAGCTATGTGATTCAAAATATCAGGTACGATATAAAACAACAAAAATGCAATTTTCTCGTAAACGTTTCAAGTAATTTTCATCCCAGTCTCCTCGTCTTATATGTCTTGTATTTTATGTGCTGCGTACCGCAGAAGGTACAGCTCACCTGTGGAAACATTCTTCGCAGCTTTTCCTTCCTTCGAAAAATCGACATTTTCGAAATTTTAGGCATGAGCAGCACAAAAATGAAAAAATGAAAAGTAGCCCTGTAACAAATAACCATAACTATGCAGGGTGTTTCGACTTAGATGTTTCAACGACTTAAAAGTTATAAAAAACTTTTAACGGGCGTACATTAAAAATCTGGTGTGAAACACTCGCATTACTTTCTCTTGACTATGCAAATAATAAACAATATAACCGAACATTATTAAACAACGAAAAAAAGCGGAAAAATTGCCGCCTCCGTGATGTAGAGGGTAGCGCGCTAGCCTACTAAGCGGAGGTACCGGGTTCGATTCCCGGCTAGGGCCTGGAAAATATTACGTGCCAAAACCCATCAGTGCAGTTTCTTAACCCACCGTAGTCGCTAATAATCAAGCTGTTGATGTGACTTTAAATAAACAAAAAACCAACCTCAAACATAACCTAATTCTAATCATGAGTGAATGATGCAAAATGAAACAAACTCAGTTTGGCTTAATAATACGGACAATCACTGTTCGACGCTAAACTAGGCTCTGTAGAGAAAAATGTTTTAAATAAAAGTTATAGATCGTTCAATTTCCTATAAATTTTATTATACACTTAAGTAAAAGGCCGAAATCTTAAACAATCCATTTTTTATAGATTTTCTTGAAAAAACCAAACTGAAAATCACTAATTACCGCTAAACTAATTGTTATACAAAGAAATTTACGAAATAAAAGTTGTAGGTTTTACATTTTCTCCAACTTTTACTGTATTAGTTTTTGCGCTAAAATGCATAAATTATGGCTGCAATCTTAAAAAACCAATTTTTTCTACGAGAGCACAGCCTCCCCAAGGATTTCAGCAGACATGGCGCCTACCCTATCTTGTAATGCAAAAAAAAAATTCAGTAAATAAGGCGATTTAAAAAAAAACCGTAGGAGCCGTTTTTGAGAAAATTGCAAAAAAGTGAAAAATGACACGAATAAACTACTAAGTCCGGTTGACTGGTTTTGATGAAAATGTTCGTGTTGGGTCCTCTCAGGACTTAACTTAAGTTTCAAGTTTCAACTTCGTACGATGTTTGGTTCTTGAGATATTTTGTTCGCGCGCGCGCACACGCACACGCACGCACGCACGCACACGCAAACACATACTACAGTAATCGCTAAAAACATATTTTTTTGTGTTCAGGGGGTCTGAAACGTGTATATCCGGTGAAAACTCGATTTCAAAAAATCGACATGAAAACAATACTTCCTTTCTACATATTCATATATGTAGTCGGGTCGGCGAGCGGAACCATCATCTGGTACCGCGAGCTATCCCCACAGAGGTCCCTCAACTGATAGTTGCGCCCACCGGGTTCCGATGAACCAGTCATTCTTTGCTCGCACTACTGCAAGCAAAGACTCCGATATCGAGGGGGTAGACGAGACGCCGACCACCAATCGACTCTTCCCACCTAGACGTACCGACTTAAACAGCCTTTTACGGGGCCACGTAATGCTCACCATCCGGTCGCATGAACAAATTTCCTTTTTATTTGATTAATTTACCGTCAAGCAATCACCCTTAATTTTGTCATCTGATGAAAGATTTCAAAAATTGCCGCGGGTTTTGCCGAGAAAGTCTCAGTCTTTTGTAGCAGTAATTATCTGCTCTAGACGAATGACACACGCAGACACGGGTAGGCCTATCTCTGCAGAAGCAATTTCGACTCCGTCTGATTAAACGGAGTGATCAGTGAAACTGGGCGCACTTTTAAAGTTTGTAGTACTTTATAACTGTTCCAGAGTCGCGGAGTATTACAGAATTGCAAACATGTAAAAACTTTATAACTTGGTGGCCGAGCGCAAAGTTTCTTTCATGAAGAGTTTGAAACGGTCACCGAGTATCAGTGTCAGTAATTGATTGTGGGATAAACAATCGTACAGCGTTTGTTTACTGGTTTGAAAAAAAGCTGGAGATTGAGTGAACAAATCTGTCGTGAATTACGAGTAACACCCCATTCGGAATGTTTGTCGCAATTAGTCGCAGCCTGAAACAACCGTTGCATAATGAGCCAGCTTCTATTCGTAGAATAACTTGTAACATATGAAAAGGACGAAAGCAATAATTTTTACAATAAAACCTTTTAAAATAAATAGGCAATAAGGCATTAAATCTCCCTGTTATTTGCAGACACGATGTATTTCGTCACGCTCTCTTACGATTTGTTTGTTTGTTTATTTGCTTAAAGATATTTTTCCAGTGGTCGAATAACCGGCCACATTCCACCTACCGACAGAATAGGAGGCGAGGAGGAACTGGTGCCACCCTGTATGATTTGTGACTCGAAGCAGGAGCGATTGCAAAACTGTGCTAACCACCCACACAGCGGAAGAAGCTCAGCACCGATCCAACCGCTGCAACCGGTCCCAGGAAAGGTCACACTTTCTCTTTGTAACTGTGTTCATAACCGCTAAATCACCGACGGTTGCCGGTTGCCGGTTGCCAGTCGCAGTGCATCTTCACCGAATTACAACCGGTTCCTTAAGTTACAGCATACGGCACACTTCATTTTCAAATACATAATAAGCCTACTCGATTGGTGCGCCTCTACGCCGCCGACCCAATGTGACCGTCAACTGGCCACCGCATACATTAAATGCAAATAAGTGATGCACTGTAAAAAAGTTGTTGTGCTCGGCCGATACTTTGTACAGTAGTCTTCTCACTTTTTCAACCGGGCCTATTAAAGTAACATATGTAAAATATGTAAACACACCTACGGGTTGGCTTAGGGCCTACTACTCTTACCGCATCTCTACCTTTACACTCCTCCTCTCTGCCTCTATCTAAACAACCAAATGAAAACAAACCGATCTTACGTAAAGAGAAGTAAGACGGCCTACTCAGAACAATCTTTGCACCATCTACAATTTCGTTCGCATCAGTGAAGATCGCTGTTAGGTCCCCTAGAGTGGTGGCTGTTTATAGGATGGTGGAGGTGTGCAGGGGGAATGAAGTGGGATGGGGATGAGGGATGGGAGATGAGGGATGAAGGATGATAAATAATTGAAACGGACGGCTTATTACTAGAATTGTAGCGCGCCGGTGACAGCATACCGTGCCCAGATCGAGTCTATTCGATGGCTTTTGCTTCTACGGAGGCAAAATCAATGATACGGTGCGAAATTTCAATTTTTTACCTGATATCGAATGCTTCAAGTGAATGTTCTCAAGTCTCAAATGAAACGGTATCGGTAGGCCTATACCAGAATTTTGTGTGATGCCTCGTCATTTTCTACGTCTATTTTTGGGGCGATCTAAGGGTGTAGTCTTTTCTTTTTCGTAGATAGTGGGACAAATAGCGCACATCAGCATGTATATGCAATTTTCGGATTCACAAATTTTGGTTCGAACGAATTTGGCGAGTTGATCAGTTTACTGGGTTGAAAACGTTATGAAAAATTGTATAAGCAAGTAAGTTTTCCATTTGGGTCTTTTGAATCGAGTACCAGGAATCGCTTACAGTAATAATCTAATTTTTTAGTGTTGGGATAGGCCGTACGTGGTTTTGCTTACAACTCTGTAAAGATTATGACCAAGTGTAATTGCGAGTGGGCTGTCGTTTCTTGAATTGAGATTTAGTGAATAGTTTAGAGGATATTCATTCGGTACAAGCAACTCTTGGATGTCATTCTCTTCTGAGGGTGAAAGTGAATTAAAAATCTCATTTAGGCTTTTACCACGTAAAATAATAGGTATAATTGACAACAGGCTAAACGTTACTGTTAAATTAATCTCGATTGTTTACGTATACCGTAAATGCCGTTCTCGAATCGCATTAACTCAATAAATTGCGCGGTTTATTTGCTTCCATTTCGGCTACGGCTGCATTCTTTTATACGAGTACGTAGTCCTCTCTTGGAAGAAGGCTTTTGATAAATTGTAAAATTTTAAAATTTCCAGTTTCCCCACATGGAGCGCTATTATTGATGTATAAAAATGTCATCGTCATTTAAAAATGCAAGTTCCTTCAACAAAATGAAATAATAATTTTGATATTTCAAAGAGGTGGTTCAAGTCTTATCTGCGAAGGTTGAAATGTTATCGAGCGGCATCATGCACTAGCGTTCTATCACCTGTCATTGTATGGTAGACGCTGAAAGATGGTATTCACGCCTGGCATTTTATTCATCTTTCATTTTCATCGAACATCCTTCTAACCGTCTGCATTAGCAGAAATTGCAAAAGTTAGACGTAAAAACAAAAAAAGAAAATACTGTTGCCCACGAAACGCACAAGGACACGATACAGGCACAAGGACCTAGGAAGATAACCGCCTACTATCCAAAAGGTTACACTTGACTAAAGCAACCAAATTTCTTAAAAATCGACCATATACGAGTACATGTTACCATGTTCATTGCATACGAGCCATTCCCAGAAATAATGTTATTCACTGTTTTATCAGATAATTGACGATTCCAAGTGATCAAAAACAAACCCGTCATTAAAACTGATGCCATTGCCAATAAAAACGTTAAGAAATACGTGTGATGCGTAAAGCACAATGAAACCATTGCAGTAATCACCCAAATAGAGTTTCATTTTATAAGACAGCGTTTTAAATGTTCGCTACAAATGTTTAAAATTTGCCTTTACTATGTTTATTACATTTCTTTGAAGAAACTTTGCAGATTCGATAATAATTAATTACTTTTCATTACATTATGCATTATTGCCGAAGGAATTTTCTCGATGAAAATTTAAAATCAAATAAAAATGAAAAATGGGATCGATTTGCAAAAAGTTAGATACCTACAGATCACTGGATGTAAACTGACATTTGCTGGAACACCGTCTAACTTTATTTAATCAGATCGAATTAGCTTAATTTTTCAAGCTTAAGCACTGTTTCAAATAGGCTACTGATCTGATAAAAAATCTAGACCTGAAATTTTTCAACTTTATTTTATCTTAATGGAATTCTATATTTGGGTAAGTAGAAATGATGAAATATGATTGTTTTCATAAATTGTAATACAAACCGACTGTCGGTTAGTCATACCGCATAAAACCACCATTGAGAGTGTCGAGTGAGGGTGGATAGACTTGGTTTGATTCAAGACAGGGACAGGGATCACGGCAGAGAGATGACTTTGCACGGACGCGTTTTATTTTGGCACCGGAGAGAGTTATTGAAGCTGATTTATTTAACCGATATAAATAATAAACGAGAGAACTAAAAAAGTTGGCGTAAGCAGATTATCGTAATGACTCGGGAAGAATAACATCGACTGTAAAGAAAACCATTGCATACCCACAATCGGCAGCGGGCAAACCAGGCATGAAAATCACTCAACTGTTTATGGCAAAGCAGACGACAGAAAAGCAGATGGACACCGGCGGCAGTTAATACAACCGAATAGCGCTGGTCAATGACAGCTGTAAAGTAGTATCAATAACTCCGTACAGACTAAACAAAAAACTTTTTCTATTTCCATGAAAATTGATTCAATGTCAATGAATAGTTGCTCCAACATGCGATATCTTATATTAAACTGTCCAGTCATGAAAATTAACCTCCGTGTAACAACAGAGCTTTCAGAAATTTTTTCCAAGATCCACTTTTCTTCTCTAAATGGTCACAGCAAAAAAAGTAGGCATTAGGACAGCTAACAACAGTGAAAGAAAAGTCAACTACTTTTTCCCGATATTGGTTGTCGATTCAGCTGTATCTTAGCTGATGTTTTTAACAGTTGTGTGTGTTTTAAACGCTGTGCACGCATTTCACCGCCACAATGGTTATTCGGCACCCCTTTCGACGTACGTAAATAACTTAAATGATAAGTATTTCGAAGTTTTATTATTTTCCCAACTTTTGATTTGAATAGCCTATTATGTCTTTCTCGAAATAGACCTTATTCGTTTTGTAATCTTGGCTACTTCGCGTCTTTTTTCGGAAATTACTCGATGACTTAAAACCAACGTAAAAAACTGTCAATGGATTGCAATTACTTTGTTAAACGAATCGGCTATATGAAAAAGATCCGCTATTTTCAGTAAGTGACGTGATTTTGCCTGTTTTATTTTTTCACACTCAAGGACTCTTGATACTGTTGTAATGAAGAGTAAAAATTGAAGTCGCTGCGAGCAAAATTTCTCATAGAGAAGTACCGGCATGTAAACAAAAAATTAAAATTAGTTTTGTTTCATTTAGTTTTGCTTTGGTTCACTGCTTCATACAGCACTTTTTTGTACACTTAAAAATTACTTTAAAATAAAACAATATCATATAATTTGTATTATGCAAAAATTATTTTTTTGGTGAATGTAAAATGGTGACAAAGTGCCAATAGGGGTATTCGGATATATTGTGCAAGACGCACCTTTGGGGAGCCCAACTGTTCGCATGTAGAACATCAAGTACCTTTCGCACACGAAGACCCTAAAACCTAACGAGTCATTTTAAACTTAAAATTTAGCAGCTCGTAACACAACAATTTCCGGCTGAACGACCTACGTGTACGCGAATCATGGAGCAAAGATCTATCTGAAGCTAAAATGAATTGTTATCGTTAAAACATTCCGTTGTAGCTGATTTTTTTTAAACAATATGGAAATGGTGTAATCTATTAAAGGGTTTCGAAAAATCACCGCCCTGGGTGGTGGGACGGCTACCCTACTTGGTTGTAAACTACAACCATGACCGTCACATTGCAACCAAAACACTCAGTACCAGACAAAGTAGCCACTCTTTACCGAACACAATCTCATAAAATTCCATGCACTAAACATAATTAATTCTACATGGAATGTCAATTGTGTTTACCTCCCCAGCTCACATCAACTGCGATTTCATTTATTTTCACATTAAAATTTTATGTTCAATCCGACTTAAGTTTTGGAACTCAACGCCACTTCTGGAAGCGATGAATTAGGTAAAGTGAAGAAGTCAGTTGCAGGGTGGGAAAGGGAATGCTTTTCAGGAGGCCAGATGTATTGCACTTTTTTATCGGATGACCAAAGCGATGACGAACGTCTAACAGTTTTACTCGGTAAAAGTTACTAGAGAAGTGGGAACCCACTGAAAGTTACTGCCAGTTACAGCACGTAGGCCTACTAGCGCGGCCTACGCGCTCAATACGAGTGTGAACTCCATCCAACTCGGACCTAAAAGGGTGACGATGACCACGCACTAGAACCCCGTTCACAATCCCCTCAAAACATTTTACTTTTCTATCCCAGCTGAACATTTTCACATCACCTACAATGCAGCAAAAACTCCTTTCCGGAAATATCTGTTGAAAATGTTAACTGTTTTATAGGTGTATTTGTTTGTGCGCCTCTTTTGGTGTCGTTACTTCTCTTATTGTTTAAATTTTCTGCCGATCTTGTATTTTTAAAAGAGCCCGGCTCTTATTCAGTTTAGTTGAAGCTATATTGCAATGTGACTAGTTTTTGAAAATATTTACTTTTTAAGAAAATCGCTTAAAGGACAACTGATAAGAGAATCGAAACTAAGTGCGCAGCAAATGAACAACATTAAAGCAACAATAGGCCTAATAATGTCATCTCTTATTTCTACACTCCTCTAAAAATAAACATCTCATCTATTTCATATAATATTTGAATCTGCATTTTTAACTCGGATAAACTAAATCGCTGAAAATTTAAACTTACAAAAATATTATACGCAAAATTTTTTTTAAAGTACCGATAAATAATTGATAGAAGTTGCTTGTCGTTACGAAGAGTCAGTTATTGTGTTATGGATGGGCGGAAAGCAATCGTTAGTTTTGTGTTAACCGAACGCATGCGGCAAGCGAATAAGCTGTTCTAGTAATATATATTTGACAATTCTGTCGGGAGTAATTTTGTCATTTTCATGAAATCGGATCATTTAAATTTGTACTTTTTGTTGACACTGGATCGTCTGCTTTATTGTCAGTCCGAAAACCTTAAGCTGCAGTTCTTAGATAAGTCATTTCTGTTTCTGTGTGTAAGTCATCCACGGATAAAAATAAGCAAGAGGCGTGCGCTGGAGACAGGGCTGGATCAGACCGCTGCGTACCGGCTCTGAATGATTGTCGGTGAGCAGCATCTGGCCAGTTTTCACCCGTCTCCCTTAACCACCCCTCCCCACAGCGCTCAAAAATTTCGCGTCCGCGTATCCCATTTAAATGGCTGAAATTTAAAAAACGGGTTTTCCTGGTCGGAAAGTGTAACTTGTGATCCGGCACTCGATTGCACAACAACCTTTTAGAGAAGAGCGCGTTCAGATGACCTATTGTGAAGATGAGGAAATAACACGAACGATGTATGACGGATATTGGGCCGAAATGCTTGCAGTATAAACCGGTACGTCTAGTAAAAATATCGTACCGTACAGCAGACACAACAACGACTCTATCCAGCAAAACAACTATCCGGTGGATGGAGACGCCACGCGTACGCCTGTCAGCCTAGATAGGCGTACAGGCCGAGGCCGGTCTTACGAGTACGGTGGCAAATCTACCTCGTCCTGCGTCACACATCCAACCGTATCTCATTATCTCATTGTATGGTTGTTGACACGGATAGGAGGAATTTTGTGACGAAACTACCAGCTACTACCGCGCTTACAAATCACCAATTATAAAAATACGATTTCATTTTCTGGCTTGAACCATTGGATCTGTAATAAATCAATCGCGCATCTCCTTGCACTGGCACACGCTCGCTAGCCTCTCGTCTTCCTCAATCTGATGGTCGCTGCGCCCGCCAGCCTATTGCCTAATTCACACGCATACAGTCTGAATCTGACGCCAGGGTTCAAACGTTACGTTATATTCTTTATGCTTTATTCTTATTCGTTACGTAACAGGTAAATTATTACGCTACATGCAATAAAATTATTATAGAACGAACAAACATGGCCAATAAAGTACGTTCAGTACTTAATTGTACTTTATAGTGCATTATAGTATTTTATTATATAAAGTACGTTTAGAACGTACCAATGAAGTTCGTTTAATAAAATGCATCTGCCACGGAGAAGCAATGTCATTATAACGATCCGTAGCCTACGACTCTCTGCAATAAAATTTAATTTAAATAATTTTAAATAAAAAGTTGTAAATTTTAAAAAAATGATAAAGTATGTACTCGGATGGTTAATGTTAGCTGAAAATGTGATATGCCGATCGACATTCTACAACGGAACTTCTTGCATTCTAGTCTTGGTACTTATCATCGCATTACCTAATACAGTTAAATACATCGGCTAATACTGCAGCGATCATTAAATAATCACTGCAGAATCCGAGAGCAAATATTAGGCATATTTAGTGTATCGGTGAATATTTGTGCGATGATATCATAAAAACGGCACGCCGTTAATGAAATCTCAACACGTTGATGATACAGAATATTAGGCGGGAATTTTGATTGGTAAATTTCACATGTACCTGGGTTTACTTCAGTGATCGATTGCTTCCATAAAGCCGACCATTGATCATTTGATCGATTTACAAGGAAGTATTTTAGTAGGATGGTTAGTAAGCCTATCTAATGGGGGTGGGTCCCTCCCCTAGGATGGGGGAGGCCAACAGTTTTAAACGTCTGCTGCGGATCGGTAGAAAACATCGTCCATTATTTAATTCACAATCGTTCCATTTTCGTACGTAAAACTGATCACACCAGTGTGTAAGCAATTATTTCTTTCTGAGGTGTTGGCTAAAATGTGGTTTAATACGGATTTTGTTATACCTACTGGTATTTTTTGTTGGTTTTTATGTAGGCCTACAACTGGCGCCCCCGCAATCGATTTACCTTGAGAATGTTCACCGATGTTTAGTCGCAAATAGGCTATCTTCCATTTACCCATAAACGCGATCAATTGATACAGTCAACCGATGAGTTGTTAACCGACGTGGCGCGGCGAATTGGGCGGTGGGCTGATCACTTGGAGTGGACCAGACAAAATGTGCTAAAATTACCACCAAATCTTCACACAAAACTAAATCATTATTATCACTCATAATTCATCAGCGTTTACACACGCGAGTCAACTCGACGACAAATAGCCTGCTCACGAGACAACAGAAAAGCAAATCAGTGAAGTGTTAAATGTTAGTGATAAGGTGGTGGAGGTGGCGAAGGCGGTCCACTGAATGGAAGAGTTGCCGCCAATAGCCTACCTTACACCACCACTACCTAGATCCGCTTATCAAGTAGGCCTTTCTGTATCGGGTACAAACAAATTTTCAATTTGTTTATAATTTTTTACATAGCTAGCTGTTTACTAGACAGTGGCAGTATACGACCCGTAATTGTATTAAAGAAAAACGGTAATATAGCGCAGCCGTACTACGGAACTCGTGTTATCTTGATATTTTGTTTACGTGCATTGAAGGCCATGCACTGCAAAATGTATTTAGGGAATTATACCGTTCAGCGAGACCTGCATCTGTTGTCCAAAGTGGTTAACGTACTCGACATGATTGGAGGAGATGGTGTGGTCTGAGTAGGCTATAGCCTATCACTCACCGATACTTGAGTAGGAGGTAGCTTACGCTACCACATGGTACCTCATGTTACCTCATGGGATACCTTACGGTAGCCCATGTATTGAGTCACCTCAATAGTCCCTCCCGCAACATTCAATATTCGTCTCAGTTGTTCTTGTGACGTATTGAATCCGTGGTCACGGTCTCTCATTATAGGTCGAACCTTACCAAAGGCGTATCAAGGAGTAATCTTTTAAACATTCTTATGATACGATTACAAGTCGGTTGATTTCTATGAGTGCATGTGTTGGCTCTCTCTGGCCGAACTTTGATGTCACGTTTCCAGGGCAGCCGTCAGTAGTCCGGTCAATCGATAGAATAGCTCTACTGGGGGATGTTCGCTATGAAAAAGTAGGGCCTACATTAAACGAAAACGATGAAGAAGATCCGGTTGAAATATCTTTGTACCCGACTTAGGCCTATGTTTAAGTACATATGAGTACAATAATAATATATCTACGCTAAATAATATCCAGCTAATTTATTTATGGTAAATGAGGATAACGTAAAAACTTACAGACAGCTAAAACGTTTTTTAGAGTGATACTCGCCAGGGAGCCGAGCATCTTTGATGATGTTTCATTTTCATAAACGCGCTGTATGAAATTTTTGGGTCGAACCAGAATCAGGAAGTGTCTAAGTTCGTGTTGACAGACGACGACGCCCTCGACCCCGACCCACCCAAATAGTCATTACTTCTTCTAACTTAAATTCCCCGTAAGTTGTAGAATCGCCCCCGAAATTTCAACTCTACTCTTTTCTTTTTGGTTTAACGTTCGACTGTTCTGCAATGACTGCTAATGCAGACGATGAAGAATGAAATTATATTTTGTAACGTATGAAAATATGCCGTGCCTGAATGGGATTCGAACCCAAGACCGCATGATGAGAGGCGAGCACGTTACCAACTACGCCAATGCACCCGGTACACATTTCAACTCGACTCTGCAGCTCTTTTTCTATTAACTGCATCCAGAGACTACAAAGCGCGAGAATAAGACATGTAGGACCTAATATAGTAAGTCTAAATATTTAACAATATTCGTACTTTCCTTTCATTTCATTTCAATGTAATAGAACTCATTGCTTAGGTACTGATTAGTTTTTTACCTTTTTATTACTACTGTTTACTTAATAATTTGTTAAATGAGTGTGTTCTCTAATAATTTTTACCCGATAAAACACAATTTACTGTAGAAAAGTTTACTTAAAAAGTTATCTATTATTAGAACAAAAACAATCAACTAGAAAGGAACTCTTTCTTGAAGTGGGCTATAGGCCTGCTGTAAATTGTGTCATCAATGAAGTTTTTGTTTTAGTTTTTTCTAAACTGATACTGATTATCATGACTTTTTAAAGCTTGTGGTAATTAATTTAATTTTTTCCTGTTATTCTCTTTCAATGTAAAATATATTTTTGAGTCGTATATACATTCAAGTTTGACCCAATCCGTTCTATACATTTTAAAAATTTGTCACCGATTACAGTACCTAAGAGCTCCCAAGAGGTGCAAAATAAGAACCGAAAACGGTCGGAAGACAAACAGAAAGCACACGTAAAATATTGGTGAAAATTAGCCCGGTAAAGAAAGCTTTAAAAAACATACATTACTTGACGTGACTCATAATGGTCCTGAACTAAGTAATAAAGGAATGCCTTCGAAAAATGACCGATACAAGTTTATTTCTTGTTTAACTTATTTCCCACTTCAACCCATTTCAATCGGACCAATTAATGAAATAATGAAAATAATTTTATTTTCCAAAAATAAACAACTTTTTGTACACAAGTGACCTGCATGTGTATGCAGGCTGCATCTACCTATGCCATCATACCAATGGACATCATACCAACTGTGTCTGGTCTACTAGGACATGGTCCAAATTATCCAGCTTACAGATTTCAAGATGTAATCATTTGTTTCGCGTACAATTTATGGCATTCCGTATACTCTTATACTTTTGGAAAAGCAGGTAGTACAGTTTGGGGACCATGTAACAAAAAAACAAAAATGTAATGGAATGAAACGGTTATTTTTATGTACTATAGTTGTGGGTTCGTTTCGGAAAGTTCACTGCGTTTCTGTGCGCCTGTGTAATTAGTTGGCCGGTGTAAAGTTGACGGACCTCTAGTACTTGAAAATCACTGAAAGATTGCTCGAAAGGATAGAGAATTGCAACATTTTCAAAGATTTAGCGCAATTTCTTTTTAGCTCAGAGTAGCCTATATATAAAATAAACCGTCTGATAATATTGGAACCTTCAAAAACACGATACAATACACTGCAACAACTGATACCAACATTGGATAACTGGGGCCGAGCAAGAATTCTGTGAACCCAATATTAAATATTTGATACAATCTGAAAGTGCTAATCTCATTCATAAAGACGCAACAGAACGGTCCCGTTGCGTAAGGAATCGCCCAGTTAACCTCTCGCCTTTTTTACTTTCTCTTGCCTATATCAATAAATAGGAAGTAAAGTATTGGTTTTAATTCGATTTTTCGAAATCAAGTTTTCGCCGGATTTACACGTATTCAGACCCCCTAAACCCTAAAAACATCTTTTTAGCGATTGTCTGTGTGTGTGTGTGTGTGTGTGGGGGGGGGTGGGTGTGTGTGTGAACAAAATATCTCAAGAACGGAACATCGTACGAACTTGAAACTTAAGTTAAGTACCACTAGAGTATCCGATACGAACATTTTCATCAAAATCGGTCTCTTAGAAGTAGTAGTTTATTCGGGTCATTTTTCACTATTTTGCGATTTTCTTAAAAACAACCCTGCTATTTTTGTTTTAAATCGCTTCATTTACTAAATTTTTTATACTCTACAGGATACGGTAGGCACCATGTCTGCTGAAATTCTTGGAAAGGCTGTTTTCTCGTAAAAATTTGTGTTTTTAAGATTGCAGCTTTAATATGCATTTAGCGCAAAAATGTATATAATAAAAGTTGTAGAGAATTTAAAATCCTACAACTGTTATCACCAACTTTTTTTTTATAACGCTTAGTTTAGTGGCAATTAGTGATTTTTTGTTTTTTTCATAAAAATCTGTAAAGAAATTGATTGTTTTAAATATTTCAGCCTTAGTATGCATTTTACGACAAAGGAGTACATAATAAAATTTATAGGAAATTAAAAGATCTACAACTTCTATTGTGAGCATTTTTCTGTACAGAGCCTAGTTTAGAGTGAAAGAGTGATTTTCCGTATTTTTAAGCCGAACTGAGGTCGATTTTCATTTTGCATCATTCACTCAAGATTAAAATAAGGTTATGGTTTTTGAAGTTAGTTTTTTTGTTTATTTCTAATGTTAGGTTATATTGTGCATTATTTGCATCGGCAAGAGAAAGTCGTGTGAGTGTGAAGGGGCTCAAACATATACCGACTACTACATACCCGATTACTTAATTAAAATGAATTTATTACTTAATGTAACATTTTTATATAGTTATTTAAATAGCCAATTTTGAGCGTTTCTGGCCAAGATTATATCCTACTTTCGTTTATTGTTCGGTCACTAACCGAGGACACCCAGGAGAATTAGTTTTTTATAAATTGTCAGTTAGATATTTCACGATAATATCGCAACAGATCATTGTCATGATGAATGAGTCGATTCCAGTGATTAAAAATTTTCCACAAATTTTATCGAAGAGGAACTTTCCTATAAATCAAGCTCACACAGATCTTATAGATTGCTCTCCAGGTCAGCTCAGTCAGCTTGTCGGTAGTTGACAGCTAACCATCAACACACACCACCAGTAAATATATTTATAGTCAACAATTAATATTTTCCCATAAAAATAATCTAATAATAATAATAATAATAATAATAATAACACACTATGAAAAAATGTAACACGATGTGCATGATAAGTACTTGTTATTGATGTTTGTGATATGTAGGTATGTGTGTATGTGTACAAATGAAGTGTATAAAATTGAATAGTATGTGAGGTGTGTTAGACATACCTGAAAAGATGCTTGTTTAACCGGCGCCAGGATTGTCCTGACGCAGCCACAAGATGAGCTTTATGTATTCCTCCCACCCTGAATAATTTCTTTCTAGATGATCGGTTGATGAGAGGCGTGCCCAGTCACAAGCTTCTTCCTTTTCCTTAAATTAAAATTGCATTTGACAAAGAACGCGATTGAATGGTAGCCGCTAATGGCATCCACATCCACTATTTGTTATAGTATAGTAGACCCACCCTACTTTACCTTCCCTTAACCATGAGTGCGTGTGTACACCCACACGTTACGTCCACGATTTTGGGTAAGCATTTTTCCGATCGATCTAGGGAAACCTGTTTTCGTTTTCAAGTGGCTTACACCGACCGGCCTCTATTCATAAATTCGGTTGTCTAACAGAGTCGAGGTTTTTAACGAGTCATTATGCCGTGTTTTGTAACCGACTTTGCTTTATCTGTCAGAAAACTATGCTGGACGGTCCTCCAAACAGCGCTCAATTTTTCCCAGCACGCTGTAAGGGATAGTCGTGCCTAATTCGGCTTTCCAAATAAGTGACAAGAAGAAATATAAAAGTGTTATGAAATAACGACGGAGAGCTGCCACGGGGAGCCAGAGAGGGGTAGCCCCATTAAAGTGGTAATTTATTCAAAATCACTCCAAGAAAAAGCAGATATCCCCTACTGTATTTGTGCTTTAATTAGCTTCTAACGTTTATGGATTCAGACGCTGGAACGAACATTCTGATGTTTGTGGGATAACGGAATCAACTAAAGTACACACATGAGAGCCGCATCATCATCCTCGATAAAGGAGCCACGTGATTTTTATTTTCCCTTCATTCCCGCGGATATTTACTCACTAACAAGCGTACGTCACTACTGAGAGCATCGCCGGCCGCGTTGGCGATGTTGGTAACGTGCTCGCCTCTCATCACGCGGTCTTGGGTTCGAATCCCACTCGGGCATGGCATTTTTTCATACGTTACAAAAAATTCATTTCATCCTTCACCGTCTGCATTAGCAGCAATTTGCAAAACAGTCGGACGTTAAACAAAAAAAAAAAAATACTGAGAGCATAACAAAGGCGGCAAAAAAGATTTTGGGAAAATCTTTCTTAGGGTTAAGATTACTCGAGACAGATGTACACAAATAGAAACGGTACCTTATCACTAGGGCCTACAAGTACACAAATAACCCAACACATCTCATTTTTTCCATTTTAGTTTCTGTAGTTTGTTGTATTTATTTAAAGCCATCGTCCAACCAACACAGAAACAAGATGAACTTTCCTTAGGAACTGAATAAATACCTTTGTATTTACAAAAGTCCACAAACTAACCGCTTAACAGTGGACTATGCTGCCACACTTTACACTTAACTGATTTTAATTAAATTAAATTATATCTTTCGTCTGGATATCTTCTAATGTTCGCAACCTCTAATCGATGTGGTATGCGCAATTCGATTGATCAACTCTTTGTAAATACTGGTTGGGATCGATCGGACTGTTAGGCCTACATTTTTTGTGAAATCGAATGGAAGAGAATGCGGAAGATGAAATATAACAGGAGCAGCTGTCAAAGAGCTTTTAGTAGGCGATGTGTCAAATACAAGCAACCAGTAGTTTGGAGGCGACCTGAGTATGATTATATGACACGCTTTTTAAGGTGAGTGAGTAGGTAGGCAAGTGTTAATAAATAAATCGGCAGGTGATGAATTTAACTCTGTGCTAATATTTGAACATGAAGAATTTTTGTCTTGACGTGCCCTAACCTCTCATTTTGAAGTCTGCTGGATGCAGTTGACAAAAAGAAGAGGGAGAAGTGGTTGGTCAGAGAGCAATTGCTTACAAGCTTGCGTACCGATTTCGTACGTGAGCCTCAGCTGAGTCTACATTTAAAGAAAAAAACCTTTCTGAACCAGAACAATTCCTTCCCAGCACAAGTCCGACAGAATGGAGGTGGTAAAGTCGGCACCTACCTACGTAGGCGCTAAGTTTGTGAGTCTACAAATAGCTGCAGTGGATAATGATCGGAGTATGATTACAGAGAAGGGCGTCTAACAAATCGTCCACGTCTTGTCATCCACTGTTTCACTCTTGTAGCCCTATTGATATCGTTTTAACGGGACCATCAGAAGGCTGCGGAAATGAAAATTACCCTCTGTAAAGGATTTACTGAACGTGTAATTGTAAAAGTAGGCATTTTTTGAATTGAAAACGATCAGCGCATCTGGCTTCTATGCTAAGAGTCCCGGGTTCGACTCCCGTTTAGGTAGGTATGTCATTTTTTCTTCTATCACCCTTCACCGCCTGTATTAGCCATAACGTGCACCAAAACCGGACGAAAACCGGACAAAAGAAATGAAATTGATAGTTGTAGTTACTTGAGTCACAAGTTTGCCTTTGGTTTTAACGAGGGTAAAGGGATAATCATAAGTGCGCATGCGCGATTGCTTTGGCATCAGTTCAGCCAGCACAACGTACACTATACCTAGAGCACATGCAGTATATCGCGGAAACCTTTGTAGGTTAACTGCACGAATATAACTACTTGTTACCGTAAACAGAAATGTCAGCTTCTCGAAAACGTAGTCGGGCTATTCACAGTGCTGAACGAAATCTAATATACAGTGTAATAAAATGTTGCGAAGTTGAAGCTAAACAAAAATGCCTTCCCATGCCTCATAACAAGAGCCATGAGAGAGCGGCTAACTAATGTGATATTTCTCCTTCCGCGATTCGAAATAAATGTAAAGAAGGAAATTAAAAACATGAAGAAGCTATTCTTCTTCAACAGTTTTTTTGACACCCGGTAAGAAAAGGAAGCGGATCGGTAGATGGATGGCATGGCATGGCATGGCATGGCATGGATGGTGGGATAGATAGTTAAGACGACGGTTATAGCGATAGCAACGAAGGCGATTCATTCCTAGAAGATTTTGTTCCAATAGAATGTTTTATTTACTGTAATTATCAGCTGGTAATTACAGTAAATAAAACATTTCTAGTCATGTAATCAAGGTACAGGCTATATACAGGTCAGATTTTTTCTTATGAAGTTTATGAAGAAAACATTTTCCAGTCAATAAACCACAGCTTACAAAATATGTGTAGTGAATGTGTAATTAATATTAGTAGTGTCTCACTGTTGAGGTTGGCAGCACTGCAAAATTTTCACCCCCTTCCTCACACCCCATCAACGCGCAAAAGGCATTCTTGTGACTGCAGTGTCTTTACAACGTGTGTGTGTGTGTGTGTGACTGATGGACTGATGACAGGCGGCTGGCAGTACTCGTAGAGAGAATTAACAAACCGACGTTAATTTTTTTTTTTTTTTTTTTTTTTTTTTGTTTGACGTCTGACTGTTTTGCAATTACTGCTAATGCAGACGGTGAAGGATGAAATGACTTTTTTGTAACATATGAAAATATGCCGTGCCTGAATGGGATTTGAACTCAAGACCGCATGATGAGAGGTGAGCACGTATCATCTTAACGACGTTAAGATGTTGTAGAACTACAATAATTGTAACGCCGCGCCAGTCTGATCGCCTAATCGTACTGAATACAGTGGAGGGGTCTAGACTATCAAATGAAATATTTATTATCCAAGCGTATGAGGATGTGTTTAAATGGCACACATTTGTTTCCGTAAAATAATAAATCGGTCCTTTATGACAGGGGACGGAACGGATTAGGTTTTTCGATTGGTCAGCTGCCGTTGCGGTGGATAGCCGCAGTAGGCGGTGCGATGCGATGCGCTACGTCACTTACGGTTATTACGCACACGCACAAACCTCATAGTTGGATTTCAACTTTGCGCTGACATTCTTGGAAAAGCAAAATATATCTTTAGT
Source organism: Catonia carolina (assembly GCA_035578175.1). Classification (NCBI taxonomy): domain Eukaryota; kingdom Metazoa; phylum Arthropoda; class Insecta; order Hemiptera; family Achilidae; genus Catonia; species Catonia carolina. The sequence goes on along the minus strand of JAQMRL010000001.1, from coordinate 17,474,696 downwards.
AATAGTAATATTTTTGCCCATAGCGGGCAGGTGGAGTATTTTATTAATTGCACTCGATCTGTTGGTTCCAGGGTTACAAAAAATATTTCTGTTTCGTATCACATAGTCAGCCAATTATATGACCGAACTATTTAGAACAGAAGAAGTAGAGGTGTAAAAGATACTAGTCAGAGTTATTTCCTCTGCGAGTAATGAATTTCACTACACAGCCAGACCCTGTCGTGAATGAAGTGAAGGTGTCATTTGCAGAGTGGAAAGTGGGTGCTTTTCGGAAGGCCTGGCACAATGATAAGCATACTCTTTTAACTCAGTGAGGAAGGTAATAGTAAACCACCTAACTCCTCGTTTTTACTTAGTAATACCTCCAGAGGTTCAAACCAGCCTTTAGCTGTCGACCTAAACAACAACAGTAATATTCACGTCCAAATTTATTAAAAAAAATTATCGCTGTGTCTGTTTCTACTTCAAGTGAAGATCATTGAAATTGTTGGTCAGTGACTGAGATAGTAGAGAACTGTACGCCTACGGCCTGTCAACCGCCGCTTAACAGTAAGAAACGGTTTTAGTAGGCGGCGGCGGCGGCAAATCTGTTCATCATCTCTCGCACCTCTTTCATTTTTCACTTTTCTTATTAAACTCGCGCATCTTACATCTTGTCTCCTATTTCTTTATATTCGTATTTCCTTCCCTCTATCGCGCATCCCTGAATTATGTTCAAAGACGGTCTCCTTGAGCTTCGTCAACGCTATTCCGTTGTATTCCGTTTGGGAGGGCAGAAATCTTTCATCTATCACTTATTATTAGCTACTTTGTCGTGGTTGTGTGGCATCCAGTGAAACCTATTCCAATCTTATTCTCTTTTCATCACACCACCACTAGGCTGATACTTAACAATTTTAAAAAGCATTTCCGGCTGTGTGTTACTCATTAGAGCTACACTTTTACAATGTTATAATTTTTGATTACGTTACTGCTGTTCGTTAAAAACGTTCTTTAAATTCGATAAGGATTGTGTTACTTCAGTTTATAGATGTTACTGGTGAGGGAGGGAAGTAAGAATTTCTCTATTTCTCTGTTGGTTTTATCAAACTTAAATTGATTCAACGTCCTATTTATTTTCAAGGTAAAATATTTCAATACTTTTTCATCATTTTACCGTATTTGTTTTGTATTTGTAATTATGTTGTAAACATTCGACAAAATGTTTTACAAGTCGGTTATTTTTTTCTTCTAACAGGTAGGCCTAGTTTTATATTGTAGATCAGCATCCTGTGACCGTTTATTATAAATGTATTAGATGAAAGGATCTTGCTGACAATACCCGGATCTATTTTACAATTTATTTTTATTGAATCGCAATAATGCCCGAAGCAGGTACTCGGTTCTACTCCACACAGCTTCCACCAAATTATACCAAACACAGTCGAGTTATTCACCTTCCAAACTTTTGAATCTTGTACCTACTAATCTGCCCATAACAGACAGGTGGAGTGTCAAGTTATTTACATTCAATCTGTTTGTTTCAGGGCTAAAATAAATAGTTCTGTTTCTTATCATATGGTCAGCCAATTAAATGACTGAATCATTTAAGAACAGAAGAGGTAGAGGTGTAAAAGACACTAATCAGAGTTATATCCTCTGAAAGTAATGAATTTCATTATACAGCCAGATCCTGTGGTGAATAAAGTGAAGGTGTCATTTGCAGAGTGGAAAATATGTGCTTTTCAGAGGGCCCGGTATGCTGATAAGCGTACTTTTCCACTCAGTGAGGAAGGCAATGGTAAACCACCTCACTTCTTGTTTTACTTAGTAAAACCTCTACAGGTTCAAACCAGCCTTTCGGCTGATGACCTAAACAACACACCTACTGATATCAGAAATCTGCCGAACATCTTAAAGTTTGAAAAAGCAGTCGGTCTGTAAAACGTAGCCAAGACAGAAACGAGATCCACTAAGATGTAAGATGCTGACTCCTAATCCTTAATTAATTCACTTACTTTACCTTCGGGCAATAAAAACAGACTACTTCTGCCCTAACGGGAAGCACTCATCAAGTCTACCCTTGAACACGACCGTGCCATATTTGGGTAGGTTGATTTCCCCCGCACCATAAATTTATTATCTATTTGTGTTAATAGCAATTGCATTATGAAATGTGTTTTTCTTGTTTTTGTCATGTAATCTGTTAAATGGGAAGTAAAATCTATTTCATTAATATTATTTATTATGTTTACTGTATTATTCGCCATGATACACAGTTAACTGCAGGGAGGGGGGAGAGTGTCGTTGTGTCAGGGCCTATATGTGATCATTTCTTCATTTTATTTGAGCACACGTGTAATAGGCCTATGAATTTTTTATGAGGAAATTTATTTGGTCGACGCTTTTATTTGGCCAAGGATAACTTATTATTATTTATAAGTTAATAGGGGTGCTATCAGTTGAGTGGTAGGGGTACCAGACTTGAGACTTGAAAGTAAGCCCCTTCCTCATCCTCCCTTCGAGATACTTTTAAAATTATTCGTACTCGTATAGGCCTACCTACCGCAATAATTAATAGCATTTATTTCGATCGGAAATTCTAAAAGCACGACTCTTCCCATTCACTAGACTCTCCCATTCCACATTTTCATCGTTGAGGTAATATCTGGTAACTATTAAAGAGGAAATTTTTGTGGGAGGGTTCTGTTGTGGTAATTTTTTAAACTGGAGCTTTTAATTGCATTTCGGAGCATATAGGCCCTAGTAGAGCTATAAAAACAAATTATGAAAAGAAAGCTCTCCCACAAAACTTTCTCCGGTTACCTGACATTTTCTCGGGTTCCTCAGTGACCAAAACATTAATATAGTACATAGGCCTATGCTTATTTTCCCATTGATTTACAAAAGTCTTTAAAACAACGATAATACTTTATTTAAAATGAATGTTAGCTTACATTTTATTTATGAATTTTTATACCCTGCATTCATCCCTATAACCGCATTTATATGAATAACAGAGGCGGTGGAAATTAACATAGGCTTATCAAATTGTGGTTAGGAAACCATTTGTAGTTAGGCCAGGATATCTGAAAATGATCTTTACACTATTTATGGTAAATATGGTGATGTGCTATTCTTAAATTTAATGTCACTGTATGAGCGTCGCTCATACAGCGCGTTTCTCGCTTTGTCTGCAATGAGCTGGTGTTTGCTCCTAGTGTGTTACAAATGGGTTCCAGTTTTTACGCTTCATTTAATCTTAGTAAATATTTCAGCAACTCCCTTACAAACAGTTGTCTCACGTATGCCTACATCACTCGAAACTCTGCGAAAAGTTAGTCTGACGAATAGCGGCATTTCTACTCAGAATTTTTAAAATTGATTTTTCAACTGCTGCTAACAGGGCATTCAAATAGTCAAACGAAGAAGCACCAACCCAACCCACAATCCTGTAAGACAACGTAGAGAAGTGAACCGTTTTTAGGGTTTTAATTTCAAGGACACTTTGAAGTTTTTTAAATAAATAGGCAGATATAGTTTCCCTCAGAGGCTGAAATAATCTGTAGTGAGTTCTTACCATCGAAGCAAAACAATCGATTGTTATTCCTAAATACTTAATACTTATCTTACGGCATCTGCGACTGAACAATTTTGACAAGCTATGAATTGTTAAGTGCTGATATTCCGGCTGGCTTTGTGAACTCGGAGAAATATATAGAAAATGAGTTCCTACCGTATTCATAGAAAGCAAATTTTCATCCAGCCACTTGTTCTTAACTACGTTTAGGCCCATCTCTGCCCTTCTTTTAGCTGTACCTAGCCCAGTCCGGTTATGCAAACTGTAGTAGGCCTACAGTCATCTGAAAAGCTATTGTAGCTCCATTTATTCGCAATTCTAACAGATGATAACTCACATAATCATAAAAGATTTCAATAAAAAGTAACTCTCCTTAATTAGCACTTAAAATTTAAATTCACGTAAACAATAAGCCTACTTGGTGGTGGGAAAATTAATCTACCCGACTATGATCTCCGATCTTCAAGGTCAGATCAATTCAGTGTTTCTGAATTAATTTTCTACTACCGCTACAACTACCACGGTCTATGTACGTGTACATATGCGTGTGTCAGTAACTTATGTACCAACGAGACCATCTGACAAGAGGGCTGCAAAAATATTTCACTACCTTATACGTGGGCCTACAGGCTATACAAAAACTAATAAAAAACATACAGATGGAATATATAAATCCAAAAGAACTCATCGACCACTATAAAAACAGCGATCCTTAGCTACAGTTGAGCTTACAGGATCACTAGATCATCATATACTCTCCTGCTTCCATCGACCACCTAAAACATCTGCAGGTCAACAATAAAATAATTATACAATAAATTAAATTCCAGTTATCAATTATACTGCTACATTGTAAACACCGTCCATCCTTTCATCACAAAATCATAATGCTATCCTTTTTTAACTTGATCGATTTATATAGACTATCCTTTCTTCTTGACCATTATGTTCGTATCGGTTCTCTTTTAACACACAACACACATTCATATAAATGATTATTTAAAAAGCGATAACAAAAATCAGATAATTTGATAATTCCTTCGATCATTTTCAAGATCGAATCGTAAAAAAATAAAACATTAATCTTATCCAAATAATCAAAACATGTAGGCCTAACTTTGAATATAAAAACACAATAACAGCTGGTAGGCCTACTATATAAAGAAACAAATTTAAATAATCTCTAATCTAAACAAATACAAAACCAAAATCAATAGAGTAAGGTTTTCTACCACCAGATGGTCACTCCTTTTTTAAACCGTTTATTTTAAACCGTCCAGAAATGTGTTTGGTACGACGTTTTTCAGGTCTTGTGTAAAACTAAAAGATAAAGGCCTACTATATTTGGATTCAGAGTGGATACAATACAAAATGAGAAAAACCGAATGCTGTACGATATTTTTTATTGAAAAGTTGTGTTGGTTTATCAGTAGCAGCAGCAGCAGCAGCAGCAGTAGCAGTAGCAGTTGCAGACTAGCAAGTGTCAGTCGTAAAAACGTACTGCTAGATAGAAGAGCAGTACTTTTGGCCAGCAAACTTTTATTAGTAAAAGTAGAAATAAAATATGTAGACCTACTTTGTTTAGATTTGATTTAGACTGTGTCGGTGAAAGCGAAGGTAAGCATCATCCGCATCCCTGCTATGTGAATATCAGGGTGGATTAGGTGTACCTGAATCTTGTAGGAGTTGTTTTCGAATCGAGTTATGTTCATCTTTTCATACGTAAAAGTTTTAGGAAAATAATCGCACATTTCCATGGCGATTCAACTTTGGCGGCGGATAACGCGGGTGAATGTTTTGTAGCCATAACATTTAGCTAAATAAGAGTATTAAGAAAAATCTGGTGTGAAACACTCACACAACTTTCTCCTGCCGATGCAAATAATGACCAATATAACCTAACATTAGTAATAAAACATTAGAAATAAACAAAAACTTAACCTCAAATAACATAACTTTATTTTAATAATGAGTGAAAGACGCTAAATGAAAATCGACCTCAGTTTGGCTTAAAAATACGGAAAATCACTCTTTCACGCTAAACTAGGCTATGTAGAGAAACATGTTCTTAATAAAAGTTGTAGATAGTTTAATTTCCTATAAATTAGATTATATACACTTTTGTCGTAAAATGCATACCAAGGCCGAAATCTTGAAGAATTCGATTTTTCACACGTTTTCGTGAGAAAAAAACAGAAAATTGCTAATTACCGCTAAACTAAGCTTTATAAAAAAAATGTTTGAAATAAAAATTGTAGGATTTTCAATTCTCTACAGTTTTTATTATATAAATTTTTGCGCTAAAATGTATATTAAAGCCGTAATCTTAAAAAAACAATTTTTTACGTGAAAACAGCCTCACCAAGAATTTCAGCAAACATGGCGTCTACCCTATCGTGTAGAGCATAAAAAAATTTAGTAAACCAGGCGATTGTAAAAAAATTGTAGGACCAATTTTTGAGAAAATCACAAAAACTTGAAAAATTACACGAATAAACTACTACTTCCGGTTGACCGATTTCGATGAAAATGTTCATGTCGGGTCCGGTAGTGGTATGTAACTTAAGTTTTAATTTTCAGGTTCGTACAATGTTCCGTTCTTGAGATATTCTGTTCACACACGCGCGCGCGCGCACGCACACACACACAGACCAATCGCTAAAAACAACAGTTTTATTGGGTTCAGGGGGTCTGAAAACGTGTAGATCCGGTGAAGAGTGTATTTGTTAAAATCGACATGAAAACAATACTTTCCTTCCTATATATTCACATAGGCAAGAGAAAGTAAAAATATGGTTTCGCTTGATCGGAGCAGATGACGGTCTAGGAAATGGTTAATAGGCGTATGTATTTGGATGTTTCCGAGTCGGGATGTCGGGATGGGATGTCAGCAGGAGGTTGACAGCAGAAGCAATAGTCTAGTAGTGTTTTGTTGTTGAAGTAGGCCTACATCAAGCAGTAGCTGTAGCGGTAGGTGAGTGAGTGGCTTTGGTCAGTGGAAAACTTGCCAAGAGTGTACCTACCATACAGATGGCAGATTGGTGGGACGGGTAGGCCTCAATATGCAATAACATGTTTACGCCTATATTTGATGAGTAGTTACATAATTTCAAGTGTAATGGTAAGCGATGCTGTGCCATTGACACTAATAACGGTGCCATAATGGCACTCAGTCGGTTGAGAAATGCCATGGCTTTCACTAGCGATAAAACAAAATATTTAATTCATTTTTTGCAAACGTACAAATTGAAAGGCAACGTCTTTTAAAGAGAAATAGGCTAGAGATGCGGTGGTGTTAGAGATGGTGTCCTGTGGCCGGGCCGTTCAAGTAAACATGATTAATTCATCTGTTAGAGTTGGACCGTTTCTCATGTTGTCATTGAACACTCTCACAACTTAATATTTAAATTGATGGGTATAAAGACAGGCGAAATTACCGCCTACCGCTCCTCCACTCTTACATAATTCAAATAAAAAAACATTCATTTTCAAATAGAAAATATAAACTTATGCGCACACACGCACACACGCACACACGCACACACAAATGTATAAAGGAATGCACTTTAACCGGTAACATAAACCACTGTTCATGTTTTCATCCTATAGGATGTTCGTAAAGTAATGAATTTAATGATTATTTTTTTCATTTTTATTAAACCTAATGAAAGTGAACCTACTGCTCGGCCGGGTGGCCGCTTCACTTGCCGCCTCACTGTTTGATAAAAGACGATAGCGAAACCACTTTTTACGAAATGTGTAGCTTTTACACCCGTGTATAGCGCATACTTTTTTCTCACGGTTTTCCCCCAAGAATGTGCGTTCCTATGACATACGACGTACTCCTATTCTCTATTGCCACGCACGTGTTTACACGTAGGCATGCAAAAGTAGGCCTCTCAAACAGATAACAAAAACCTTTTCTGTGCAGTGATTTGATGGTTGCCGTCAGTATCATTGGGGTTAGTTCATGATTTCTTCTGGCGTGAGGAAACGAAGGCTCGTTTTAAGACCATTTCACATTGGCGTAGCGTCGCTTTAGCGACGTTTTCAGAAAAAGATGCTTGTATTCCTAGCATTATCACTCGAGATGCGGACCAACCGGATTGAAAGCGACGTCCTAAACCTGCGTTTTCAATTTTACAATTTATTTGCTCGATAGTTATTAAAAACATATGGTCGAATGAATACTGCATGACGCTTTTTGGTTTTTTTAACTTTATTTCTCGGTTAGGAACCGTACTACAAAAGCATTTAACCACCAAATGTGATGATACACACAGAAACAAAATGACACGAATAACATTATTAACCGATGGAACGATTAAATTTCAGTTTATTTAATTTCACTTATAATTTATGTGTGTAACCAATTAAAATTGCTTTAGCTAAACACCTGGGAAAATGCCCATACATAAAATATCACGTACACTGGGCGTTTAAACGCTTTACACACTAAATGAAACAGAATTACTATACTTGGTTTCTTTAAAATGTTGGCAACTGCTTCCAAAGCTAAGTCGAGAATGTCTAAGCGTCCCTAATGCCTGACCTTGAAGTTCCACAGCACGGGATCCTGTCTCCCTTGGTTTATTAATTCTGATATCGCTCTTCCAATGCAACTGGAGCGTTCGCAACGAGAGACTTTTGTTGCAGCAGACAGAAACACAGAACAGTCAACGGGAACAGTCAACGGTGGTTGACGGACGCAGTGCGCATGCGCGAGTCGAGATACATTAGCGACGCTGCGAATGCAGGCGTACCCAGGGATACGGGTATTACGTGCTCGAGCGACGCGACGCCAGTCTGAAATACACCATTAGATTACATTACGAGATACGTCCGCTACGTCGCTCAAGCGACGTGTGAAATGGCCTTTAGGGTTGAATTGCACAGAACTAAAATTCAATATGAATAGAGATGTTTTCAGATAACGGGGTTTTCAACGCTGAGTTTGTATCGATTTATTTATAACTGCTTCGAAGGGCCCGTGCTTCAAATGACAAGGATAAACAATTATTTATAAACGTGCATAAGTAGATTATAACAAAATAGAAATAATAAATAATTACTTGGTAAATAATTTTATTAATTTTTAATTAAATTAATTAAAAATTAGTAAATAACTAATTATTCTTAATAATTGGTAAAAGTAATGCCAGTAAAAAGAAAATGTAACTTAGCTATAAATCTTCAACAACACTTTAACAACTAAATAAAGAGCTACACAAATCATATATATAAACAAAATTAACAACCACTAGAAAAACGTGCAATAATAATAATAATACTAGTTATTATTATTATTATTATTATTATTATTATAACAAAATTAACAACCACTAGAAAAACGTGCAATAATAATAATAATACTAGTTATTATTATTATTATTATTATTATTATTATAACAAAATTAACAACCACTAGAAAAACGTGCAATAATAATAATAATACTAGTTATTATTATTATTATTATTATTATTATAATTATTATTATTATTATAATTATTATTATTATTATTATTATTATTATTATTATTATTATTATTATTATTATTATTATTATTATTATTATACCGATGGTGATAACTGTTATAAATTAATGGAATAACGTTTAAATTAATAATTATAGATAAGAATAACAATAATAATGTTTACCAGAATTTAAGTACCTCTATAGTTTAATAGAAATTTACAGATTTTAGCTTCCACTTCTTTTTAAATCCAATGACGTATTTGATCAGATGCTAGCAGAACTCGTATGTTAGTCGATTGGACTAGATCTGCATCCACTGTCGACAGGGTAGTGTCATCTGCAAGTGTAGCAACAGTAACACCTTTTTTTTAACTCAGTGTATTTATTCACAACTGTACAAAATACAACCAGTGAATGTGATGTTATTAACAAAAACAAAAATGGCGTTAAGACATTAAGGAGACCGCCACTCAATAGTGCCACTCCAACGGTGGATTAATCTTGGATAATAAATTGATAGAATTTACATCTACGCTATGATATCTCTACTCCATCGTCGTTTCAGTCTGCGTTGCGGATTTCCGGGTAAGTTTGGGGATGCCAGCGTTCTAATGAGATGATTTTTATGATAATCAAGTTTGCGTTTGAACCGAGAGTAGATGTGATGAAATGTGTCGTTAATATATGGAACATGTAAATCGTTGTGCAATGTGTGATAAGTAACGTAAAAGGGTGCGTCAGTTATTTGTTCAAGCAATTTGGATTGAAATCGTTGAATTCGTTGTAGAGTTGAATGTTTTGCTGCGCTGTAAATTTGGCCACCATAAGTCCAAATCGGTTTCAGAAAAGATTTGTATACTTGTAGGGCCTAGTTTTAAATGAAGTGGAAGTTTGATCGTCGCGATATCAAGGAAAATAGTTGTTTTCGTCTGCTATCCAGAGTCTGCCTTTTTTTTGAACGTGTCTATTCCAGGTCAAGCGTCTGTCAATGTACAGGCCGAGATATCGAATTGAATCGGTTTGTGGAAACGGTTGACCGCGCAAGAAAACAGCGGGACATCTTTGTTTCATGAGAAAAAAGTACTCTGCATTGTTTTTGTAGCATTCACCTTTATACGCCAATTATTAAACCATGTGTCAAGAATGTTCACATGGTGTTATAAATTTTGGGTAGTTTCAATGCAACTTTTTGAAGCTGCTAAAATGACAGTATCATCTGCGTATGTGGCTATTGTTGTTATTCTGGTAGTAGGCATGTCAGAAGTGTAAATGTTGTAGAGGAGGGGTGCAAGGATAGATCCCTGAGGAACTCCTGCAAGAATTTTGTAATAAGCAGACCTTGCATTACCTTGAGAGACACAAAAATATCGATTAGTGAGAAAGGACCTTAATATGAGATAGTAGGTGGAAGGCAAAAAGCGAAGTTTAGATAATAACCCCTCAATCCATACTCGATCAAAAGCTTGACTAATATCGAGAAATATTCCACTAGCGTAATGTTTTCTTTCTAAGGCAGAGGCAAGGAAATCTACAACCCTGTGTAGCTGATGAATAGTTGAGTGCTCCGATCTAAACCCGAACTGATGTGATGGTAGTATTTTCAGGTTTTCTACAATCGGTAAAATCCTGGCGAAAAGTAGTCTCTCAAAAATTTTTGAACATAGAGGAAGTAGACTTATAGGACGATATAAAGCTACGTTTCCTGGAGGTTTATCAGGCTTATGAATCATTTTAATAACAGAAGATTTCCACTGAATTGGAATTTTAGTGGTTCGTAATATGCTGTTAAAGATGAAGGTCAATCATAATATACCTTTTCTAGGGAGTTCTTGAAGAACCTCAGCAGTTATGAGGTCGTAGCCCGGGGATTTGCGTTTAGGGGGGTGCTTAATAAGATTAAAGACTTCAGATGGCTTAAACGGGTTAGGGGGAAGGGAAAGTTGTAGGGGGTTTGATATCAAACAATCAATTTCAGAGACAAAGAGAGGGTTCTGAACATCCGGATGAGGTTGGAAAACTTGAGACAGATGAAAAGCAAATTCAGAGGCTTTACTTTCATCAGAGATCACCCAACTACCATCGCTACGTCGAAGAGGAGGAGAAGGAGTGTGATACTTTAGTATCCGTCTAGTTTTGGACCATAACGATCTATCTTTAACAGTAAGAGAACTAATACTTGACTCAAACGCATGCTGCTTGAATTCACGTATAAGCCTCTTCAACTCATTGTTTAACCTGTTATAAGTAATCTTGTCAGAAGGTCGTCTAGAAACTTGCCAGACTTTTCTAGCGCGTCATTTTTCTCGTATCAGATTACGGATATAGATTGGGTAACAAGGGACGTTATGCGGTCTTGGTTGTATTGAATCGCAAGCTGACCAAGCGGCTTGTTGCACGGTAGAGACAAAATGCTCAATAGCCATTTCAATGTCTTCAGAAGTTTTTAAGGGTATTCATAAATTTATCTTATCGTCGATGTAATTACGAAAAGTGTGCCAATTAACGACTCCACGGGTAAGTGATAGGGGAGAAGGTCGAATAAGAGGTACTAAACTTAGCGTCAAAAGAATACTAGAATGGTCCGATGAAAGTTCGTCGGCAAACTCTATTCTTGAAAAATTGTTAATATTTTTAGTAAAAAAAAAGTCAAGAAGGTCCGGTTGTTTATTTATAGAAGACGGCCAGTATGTAAACCCAGGAGGAACAATGAAAGAATAGTTATTGGAAAGAAGACAGGAATACAAGTTACGACCTTTGGGATTATTGAGACGAGAGCCCCAATGGTGGTGTTTAGAATTGAAATCATCTCCTGCCACAAACTTAGGGCCAAGAGATTGAAAGAATGAAGTAAATGTTTGAGCCGGAACTGAAAATCGAGGAGGACAATACACTGCAGCTAGTGTGATGGGAAAGTTATTCGACAAAAGCGATATAGCTGTAGCTTGGAGAAAATTTTGTTGATCCAAAGGGCAAAGATAATGCAACAGATTCGAACGAACAAGAACAGCGGTACCACCGTGGGCTGTTCCGTCCGGGTGATCGGAACGATATGTTGTATAATTAGGGACGAAGAAGGTGTGGTTTGCTGTTAAATGAGTCTCACAAAGCAATGCAACGTCTACTCGACGAGTATTAAGAGTAAATTCCAGTAAACTTTTTTGCTGCAATATACCGTTACTATTCCAAAGGAGGACAAGAAGAGATAGGGTTAAGAAGAGATAGGGTAGGAGAAGGGATCAGAAGAATTAGGGTTTTGGGCCATAAGTGTTCAGTAAGACTTGTGTCAGTTGTGTCATTAGAGATATCAAAGGCATGATGATATTTTTTATATCTGTTAAAAATGATTGCATTATATTATTTAAATTAACGGAATGGTCTACTATTTGGCGGTCTCTTTTTACAGCTGAAACATAAGAACGAGAATTAGAATGACAAACATAAGATTTAAAATTATTTGTATCGTTTTTGCGTTCATTTGAAGAAATAGGTTCAGAAATGGTTTTGGTTTCTTGCTCACTCACTCGTCGGCTAACTGCTGGGATTTTCAGGAACATGTTCATGTCATCAGGCTTAAAATTCACTCCATTATTATGTGTCACTGGTGAAGGTCTCTCAGTACCGGTAGTCGACTGGCGTTTCCGCTGATTTTGTAACTCTTGATACACAGTGCAACCTCTGTAATTTGTCGAGTGCTGTTGCCTGCACAGAGCGCAAGTAGGAGCTGCATCTCTACTCTTTTTACAGTCAGTCGAGAGATGGGGCCCGGAGCAATTAACGCAACGCGCCGGACGGTTGCAGCACGCTTTGGTATGGTTGAAGCGCTGGCATCTGGTACACTGTACCACGTTTCTATACCGACGTACTACGTTCAACACGAACGATGGTGTGCAATAATGAATTAATTTTATATATCTCATCAATGTTACCGTTTTTAGGATCTATATCAATAAAAAATAATGGTAAAGGAGTCTTATCCCTAGAAATGACATTCGTCACGTTTACTACATTAAAATTCAGTAATAAAAGTTCATTTTTAATTAATTCTGGCAAGGTAGTACAGTGTAAGCCACGCATACCACTCTGTGCGGACGATCTTGTGGTAACTGATAAGTGTGAAATTCAGTGTTTTGTAACTTGAAAGCATGGACCAGCGTCCTATATAAAGATGGCGTACTAGGATATATAACAACATTTTCAGATGTTGATTTTAATTTAAAACCCTGATTCACAGCGATAGATTTAATTGCATTAATTAAATTTTCGTAGTTACAAACATTCGAAATAACAATGGGCGGCGGACGTTTTTCAATCAGCTGATCACTGCCACTTACATCTTGTGACAGTACACCGAATCTATTCTGCAACTGAATGTCGTCTGCTGGCGGCTGCCGACGTAATTTACGCGGGTCTCTTGCGTTCGGTGACGATGAACGCTTCTTACTGACCGTTGTAAATTCGGCGGCGATATCAAGATAGCCTTGATCAGTCGAGTTTGTTTCCAGATCACATGGCGAAATTAAATCGTCCATATTGAGTTTATTTTTTTATTTCAAATTCGTTACAAAAAAAGTTCGGACAAAACAATAAATAAAGTTCACTCACCAACAAACAAACATGTACCTTCCCGCACTAATAATTATCACATTGTTTAAATAAAAATAAACCATGCAAACTTTTTATAATAAAATCACAACAATCAGAGAGAAGTACACTGGTTCACACCAGAAGTTGGAATCAACAGTAAGTTACTGTTGAACTGTCAGTAACACCTGATACTGTACTATTTCTACGCCGGTCCGACGTTGGTGTTTTGCTCGTTATGCGCTGAGAACGTTGTGAGGTAGTTACTTCTGCTGCCGGTAGATAGCGCAGACAGTAAACTTCTCACGGCGCTTGTACGACGGCGGGTAGCTTACACCTACGGCTATTATAACTTAGTTTAGTTTAGTAATAATTTCAGGTGACTGTCGCCGTCACAATCGAACAAATTAAGAGTTCTTAGGAGCAGCCTCCGGGTCTATGCCTTATGGCGACCAATCAGAGGGGAAGTGGTGGGAGAAATGCCAGCAAACTAATTACACCTACGGCAGGACTCGGTTAATTGAAGGAAATTAGTCAGTCAGTATCGGTCGTCTCTACGAGAAGGTCGAGAAAGAAAGAATTTGAGCGCTCAACATGGAGTACATTCTTTGTTTCACACTGACTTCTTCCCTTCGCTTCACGAGCGACTGCTCCTCCTTGAGGCATTGGTAAATGGTGATCGCCACGTCGGTGACCGCTCCTCCTACCAAGGCAGCAGTGAAAAGTAACACCGCGTCGGCAAACGTTCCTGGCTTCAGGCAGCGGTGTAGACGATCTCGCTAGCCAGCGGCCGCTCCTCTTTGAAACAGCAGCGAAGGCTTCTTCAACCCTTTTCCCTTTTTGAAGAACTAGATACGCCGCCGGATGCCCTACCGCTCCGGCCTTCTAACTCTACCAATCGGTAGAGTCCAATCGGACTACAGCGGCCGCAACACACCATGTGCCCAACCGTTATAATATGTGTACAGCACAAGGAACGTCCGAAGACACTTCCCTGAGGTACACCTACTCTGAATTTTTGCAATTCTGAATACTCTTCCTCTTGTTTTACTAGGAAAATTCTATTCACTAAGTTCGAAGATAGTAGTTCTACGTATTTCTTCATGTAATAAACCCTCATTTCAGACTTTATTGAACCTGGGCTACATTTAAAAAAGAGCGATCAAATTACTTTTCTTTCTAGAGGCTTTTCAATAAGTCTGTTGTACTATGGACTTTGTCAATTATTTTTTTTCTGAAACAAAATTGATGATATGCGATTAGATTGTGTTCTTCTATTATGAGAGTTATTCTTTTCTAAAGAATTTACTCAAAGAGCTTTGAAATTATTGGCAATAAGGACCAATTACACTGGTCAGTAAGTGTTCATGTGGAGGTTTCTCAGGTTTCTGCAACATTATGACTCCTGCCACTTTCCACCACACCCAGGGATCACGTTTTAGTCTAATTGCTGCATTAAAGATAAGTTAACGTAATACTGCTTTGTTACGTGGTAGCTGTTTCAATACTTTGCCTGGTGGTTTCAATACTTTTTTGTTATGAGGTCAAAATCTGGCGCTTATTTGGTATTTATGTTGGTTTTAATCTCCCTACCCACTTCATTCGGTGTAACTAGACTAATTACTACTTCTTTGTCGTTAACAGCTGGCTTATTATCAACAGAAAATCCAGTCTCATCTGTCCGAAAATTTGCATGTAGGTGGTTAGCGAATATTTCTGCTTTCTGCCTGTTATCTCTAGCCCATGTTCCATCGTCTTTCTTTATTGGAGGAATCTGGGTGATTAGCGTGTTCAAATGTTTGGTTGTTATCCATGCGAAAATCCGTTTCTTCACCGGCTGTCAAATATTGAATATAGTTGTTAATCGTCTCATTATTTCAGTTTTGAATTTCCCTTTTTAACTGTTGGTTTTTATTATTAAGAATATTTTTGTCTCTCGGACGCCATCTTCTAGCCTTTGTAGTGTGCAGACATAACATGTCAATTTAAAAATATAAAATAAATTAAAGTATTTTGTGCTGTTTGCGGTACTGTGCCGATTACCAAATAACAATTAATCCAAGTGTAATGCATTGTCTAGATTAAGCTACAGAGTTATGAGGTTGCACGTGGCAAGACAGAGAGGGTTTATTAAAAGTATAGTGATTGCAAGGAGAGAAATTTGAAAGAAACTAACTGATCGGTCGATTTAAAAGTAACGTATAAGATGAAGGTCAAAACTAGGACGTTAGGTTTGGGATGCTGGTACGAAGGCACTTCACAGTCAGTCGGCGAAGAGAACAGATGTGTGATATGAAAATGTGTGAATATAAATTGTGACGATTAGAAAAGTGTAAAAAGTTAAGCTATAGTAATTCGCTAATGTCTTAAAACTAAATCTCGAATATAATATAAAAAGTGACAAGTTCGACGGAGTTTATGACACATCCATTTCTGGAATTTCGGCTATCCATCAACCTTGGTCTACCATCTATGAAACAACGAAAGGATTAAAAATGCGGCAAGTACTCACAATAAAAGGTACTTAAGTATACAAGTATATATAAACATTTTATTTTGTTTTTGAAAAGGTCTGTAAAAAATTTTACAATATAATTTAATTTTAAATGTAAATTCTTGGGAGTGTATTGTCAATGTTTAACATATGTTTTATTTAATTTTTGTGTAAATAAATAATTTAAAGTATTTTAAAATTTATGTTTAATTACTTCGAACCAATTTGTCAATTCATGCTAGCTTCTCAACAGAACTCTACGCCTTATTTAAAATGTTTCATAAGTCATATTAAGAATTTATTGCATCCACTCGTGGATTAAACTTTTATTTTTTAATTATATATCCTATAAGTTAAGGTTATCGCGAATTGTGGCATTCCCATGTGGGGTAACATATCACCATTTACTGATATCACACCCTTCTCTTTTCAATGACAAGATTCTTCATTTTTACTGGGTAATTTAAGGCCAGTGTAGTATGCGTATAAACTTCGGATTCTTCCAAGCTGCTTCCTGAAATACTTAATTTAACTTTTCAGCGTCTTCTAATTGCAATTTAGTTCTTAATGGTATATTCAGAATCAATTCATTATCTAGTTCAAAATTGAATTGTTATCCTTTTTATTAACTATTGTTGGCCTATTTTATTTTCTACGAGGGTCATTCAGAAAGTAAAGTACGTTTTTCTTTATTTTGAATTTTTTTTATCATGCCAAACATAACTTTTTAACAACATACCTGAAACTTAAACTATTGTTCTACGTAATCACCGTACAAATTTAAACACTTGTCGTGCCGTTTCACCAATTTCGCTATGTCCTCTGCTTACTCAGTTGCCGCCAAGTTGTTTAACCATTCACTAACACTCTCTTTCAGTTGGACGTCACTTCCATAGCGGTTCCCGCCGAAAATGTCCTTCAGTTTGGGAAACAGATGGAAATCACTCGAGGCCAAGTCCGGGCAATAGGGCGGATGATCGAAAAGCTCCCATCGAAAATGTTGCAGCAAGTTCTTCGTCAATGCAGCAGAATGTGGTCGTACGTTATCGTGCAGAAGCACAACGCTGCTAGACAACAACCCGCGCCGTTTGTTTTGAATGGCGCGGCGGAGTCGGTGAAGCGTGTGACAGTAGGCCGCTGCATTAATGGTCTCCCCTCTAGGCACGTAATCGATGAGTAGAACACCCTACTATTCTAGAGCACTGTAGCCATAACTTACCTGAAGCTCAAAATTTGTTTTGCTTTTTTCGGTTTTGATGGTGAACGAGAATGATGCCATTCCACTGACTGGCGTTTATTTCTGTAGTGATATGCGAAACCTAGGTATCATCACCAGTAACTATGTCGTTTAAAAACTCATCGCCATCTTTGTCACACCGACTGAGAAAAATTAGTGCAGCGCCCATTCGTTTCTTTTTGCGTTCTTCCGTCAAAACTCGAGGGACCCACCTTGCACACACCTTTTTTGTAACCAAAATCACCTGTAACAACTTCATGAAGGAAAGTTCGTCCGCGGCTCGTCAGATCAAAACGTTTTTTACTTTCCGGATAACCCTCGTAATTAGGCCTACTCTGTTACACAGTGTTTAAATTACTGTAAAATTGTGCGAGGTCAAGTCGTAGGTCTTCAGTATCAATGAAATTAGATGACACGTTCCTGGATATGAAAAATCCAACAGATCTAGCATTTTACTCCGATCTGTTTTCCTTTAATCATTGTCCCCTCCCCCAGTCAACATGCTTTGCATTATAATCACCACCTGTAATGTAATAGGCTTATGTATCACCAAAATGGTTCAGTAGGCTATATTTTTAAATTAATTTTTGTTAATATTATACTTGGGGGACAGTAAAAGGCTGAGACATTGAATTTTCGTTCAGTTTCGTGAATTCCAATTAGCTATTGCAAGCTGTGCTTCGTCAGACTGGATGTGGCTTTCTTCCTAACAACCGATATTCTCCTCTATGATAACTGCACTTCCTCCTCTGGCTTGGTTATCTGGATGGATTCCTTATTATACCTTGTAACATTTTATTTTTACATAGGAATGTTTAGTTGAATGAAGCTTGGAGACAAGACATAGCCTGTATCATCGTACTGCGTTTTTAGAAAACATTCCAGTTCTTCCTTTTTATTGCGAAATGTTATGGCATTCCAAGTAGCTATTCTAACTGACCTGTGAGTCAATACTATGACGTTTTTCAACATGGACTGGAAGCTCCTGGCTTCTGACTTATCAAATCAAACTGAAAATGTATCGTTTTATTTAATACAGAGCCTAAGAAGCCTATCTTGCAGCAACAAGCCTATCATGTTCAATGTGACTCATATTCATTTTGCTCTTCTTGTTTTTCTACGTTTGTTTGTTGGCGGTGTGTATTAGAATTTCCTATTCCAGTAATTTCTGAAAAGGAAATATTATTTTGTTTACATATAAAGGTTTTCTGTTTGGAATTATGTGATTTGTTCATTTTGCTTAAATTATATTTCCTTTTGTGGAGCTCGTTCGCCATTAGGAATCCGCAGTAGTTTTCATAATGCGCTTTGGTGGATTTTTGTCTTTGTTTAATCTTTAGTTTACGTTTTTACCGGCACACATATAGTCGATCTACTGTCTCAAGAGTACTCCGCGTGAGGCATGCGCCTATAGGTTGTACACGAAAGTTTTACTCTATTTGGCGCGTATCTACCTCTCCGCCTGACAAAATTATCTTGCACTACGTTCTATCATAATCACAAAAATCTACAATCTACATCCAGCTAAAATAAACATAATCCTTTAAGCGTTTTCAATTATACCGTTCAGATTACTTGTAATTATTGTAGTTTCATAAAGAGACTCCTTAATTAATTATTTTAACCGTTACATTTAACAAAACAATTTTTTTCTACTTTTTAATGGTTGCCATGTTTCAAAAACTCAACACATTCACTATCACGCATGTTAACAAAACACAGCTTACAAAACGTTTCAACTTCAGTCTACGAAAAAAATCGTAATGAACCGATACAATACCAAAAGATAACTAATGAAACAAAAATGAGTTCAACACGGGCAAGTGCAAACAGTTGTATTAAACTAGTCACAGACATTAATTTTAATGATATGAAGTAAACAATCTGATATGATAAAGAACGAACCACTGGAATTGTTTACTCTCCTGTTATAATTCAAGCGCATTTGTCTTATATTATTACTTGTGACCAAAAATAAAACTGAGTCTTTATTAAAAACCTACTAATCATAACTAATAATGTAATAATAGTAAATAATATAACGAAAAATAACAATGTAAGCGTAACAGTAGTAAAAGTTTTAGTTATTAATGGTTAACTAATGTTCGATTTATAAAATATTTTCTAACAGATGAATTGAACGTGTATTCATTATAATATTAAGCTTAGAGCGGATTAGTGTTGTATAGAATTTTGTTTTTGATCATGCTGTGCGTATTTTTAATTAATGCGCATGTTCACATGTGTTGCTGGTTGCCTACGTTGGAGTACTCTTAGCGTAGACAGACTCTAGTCTTCATGCGGAAAATATTTTTGGTATAGCCGTAATGCTCAAACATTTTCCACTATGAAATGAACTTATTTGTCTCAATCGTCTCAAACTTTTATGTGAATTATAGGCCTATAGTGTAGGCTAATTCATATAGTTTGTTGACGCCTTATGTGTGTTCAAAAATGAATTGATAAATAGAGCAAGTCGAGTGGTCCTACACTCTTTGCCAAATGACTTGTATTTCTTTATTCTACTAATCATACTAAAAAAGGAAACCCTTTATTTAACAGATCATTTTTAATATCTTCAAGATTGTACTTCTCAAGTCATTACTCTTCATAGACCTATTTGATTATTTCATATGTGTGCCAAACTAATTTATTAACATGAACTAGATTCGTTAGATTCCTGTACTATTCTGCTTCTTGGCCTACATTTATTTTCTGCTAATTGTCGTTCATTAAGTCGGATATAAAGCTTAAATTACTAGTTAATGCAATTTTCTTAGCTTCGCTATAATTTACTTTGCTATTTAATATTACCGGTGGAAGTTTCATTTACATTTTTATTTCTCTAGCTGACTTGAAATGTGAAACTTCTTCAAATCCCTGTAAGCGATAAGCTGAAGGCCTTACCAAGGATATTTAAAACCCCTGGCAGGCTCACGTTTTTATTTACTTATAATTTATCACCATTAATAGGTGTGAATTTAAAATAAAATACCTGAGTGAACGTAATTTTCAACGTGAGTCAACGTGTCAACGTGAGTCAATGGAGATTTTCGCTTAATAATAGTATGCAGACAATTAACATTCTCCTGACTTGCATAATGCAATGCACAACAAAAAGTTTACTCGGTGCCCACTGTTTAACTACAACAACACACTACGCTATTCTAATAAACCAACACCACTCTATGATGCTCTACGACGAATGACATAATAAAATGAACGAATTTTTCTCATTTGTCTTCCAATTTTAAAATTCAAGACAGATCAAGCAAACGGCCAGCGAAAATTAAAAAATAAACTAGGAAGAAATACGAATGGAACGTAAAACAATTACGCCTATAAATTAAATAAATTTGAAAACAAGTCAAGGTTTTTATTATTTCCAGGACAATAGGATCGGAAGCAAAAACGATATCTGAATGAAAGTGGAAAGTAGGAAAACGGAAAAATTAGAAAGAGAGTAAAGAGGAATAATCTTAACGACTTTTTTGTACTCCCGATGCAGTATTTTCATTTTAAGTGCAGCATCTTCAGAAAACGTTTCTTGAAAAATATTCGAAATCGTTAAAATAAATAAATGGGCCAGCAGTTTAGACGCGCCATGGTTAAGATTAACCTACGTTGCAGTTAATAATAATAGTGAATTTTATTATACTGTAAATATTACCTTACAAAATACACTTAATACTATACATTAACTACAAAAAAAAAAAAATAAAAAAAATAAAATAAAATAAATCAATTTACTGCTGTATTCATTAGACACTAAAATCAAAAACCCCTACATTAATTAAAACATATAAGTAAATTTTAACCCTCTTGTTATAAATTTATTACAATTAAAAAAACTGATTATTTCAACTGATTATTTTTAATCAATAGGTAAGCCTTATTACCCACACCACGAAGCCCCCCTGTATTCACGAAGAAGAAATGCACAACCCGCAAACCAAAATTTATTAATTTTCTTCTAAAAAGAAAATAATAACTACTTTCAGTAATTAAATTCTGTGACCAGATATTTTCTATACTTGACTGCAACCCTCACGTATCCTACTAGACTGTAGGCTACCAATTTTCACCGTTTAAGTAGCTCACCACCCTTCCCTCTTCAAGAGTTGTAGCCCCCAAACACACCAATCTAATATCTTTCAAAACAAGACACCTACCGATAAAATGGTATATGTCTTCTACCTCACGGGCATTGCACATTGAGCATAATTTTGCGTCCCCCTCCCTACCTGGACTATCATTAAGACCCAACACCCCTACCCTTGTTCTAAATATAGTACTGATAAAACGCCCATCATATTCATCAGCTATGTACGTTGTTTCCCCCAAATCCCACTCAAGTTTACCATACCTACTATGCCTTGCCCTTTCCATCCATCTACCTCTCGTGGACTCCCTCATACTAACCAAGATATTTTCTAACTGCAATGGCCAATTGTCACATCCCTCAATATTATCCTGTAGCTCACAATTGTACTTCGCTGCCAAATTTAGCCATGTCTTAAACCACCAAACTTTATACTTAATTACCAGCCTTGCCAATTTAAGAGGCAGCCTGCTCTCCGGCATCCTTAAAACTTTCATAATATAACTAAAATGTATTTTCAAAAGATACTGTCTCATCAAATCCACTCCAGTCTCCAAGTAAATTGCATAACTCGGAGTGTACCTTGGTAACCAAAAGATCCTCTTTAAAACATACCGCTGAAACTTTTCCAGCTCTTCCACTCCTTCACATCCCCAGACCTGAGCTCCGTATGCTATTACTGCCCTACTAACTGAATTAAAAACCTCCCACTTACTAGATACTGAGCCTTCAGTATTGGCTAAAAGGTTATTCCACACATTATTCAGAGCGAATTTAGCAGTCGTGGTTCTTTCCTTAAAATGCGCAGAAAGTGATAATAACTGTGTAAGTGTTATCCCTAAATATTTATAGTTATTTACAACTTCTATCGGCGTTTGACCAAATGTCCATCTTTCCCTCTTCCCCAATTTCCCCCCTCTTCTAAAAACCATTACCTTTGATTTGTCTAAATTGACTTCGAGATTCCATTTAACACAATACAACACTAGCTTGTTAATCATACCTTGCAGTGCTTCTGGATCCGATGCCAACAGCACCAAGTCATCTGCATACAACAATAATCTAACCAATACCTCATCAATTTTTATCCCTCCTCCCAATTCATCATACAAATCATTTATAAACAAAGAAAATAACAGTGGCGATAGCAGACACCCTTGCTTGACTCCTGCAACTGTTTCAAAACCCTCTGTTAACCCTCCACTACACCAAACAAACGACTTGGTATCAGTGTACAAACCTTTCAATATACTTATAAATGTACTACTTAACCCCAATGAATACAATTTATAGAAAAGCGCATGCCGACTCACATGGTCAAACGCTGTTCTAAAATCTACAAAGAAAACACATAATTTTTCACCTCTCTCCTTCAAGCTGAGATTAATCGTACATAATAAATTGAATATGTTATCTGTGGTAGAATAACCTCACCTAAAACCTGCCTGACATTCATTTACTAATCTATTCTTATCCATCCAATCAACTAACCTACCCAACAAAATACCCGTAAATAGTTTTGCAATCACATTTATGAATGATATACCTCTGTAATTATTCACCAAATTAACATCCCCCTTCTTATGGATCGGAAAGATAATGGATTTTGTAAAACTTACTGGTACCTTTTCTGTGTTTAATATGTTGTTATATAATTTCACCAAACGTCCTAAAAACACTTCTGGTGCATATTTAAACAAATTCATAGGGTACTCTATCCATCCCTGGAGCTTTCCCATTTTTAGCTTTCTTTAATACTACAAGTAACTCTGGTAACCCTATCTCTTGATCCAGCAACTCATCTACACAAAATGGTGCAGCGTACATAATTTTACTTGTTGCTGTTTGCCCCGTTAACAAATTTTTAAAATAACTAACCCATTCATCCGCTTTTATTCCTGGATCGCATTTGAATACTCTCTTTTTAAAATATCTCACACATTCCCAGAAAACCCTAGCATCCCTAGCTCCTTTAAATTTCTCTATTACCCCAGAAACAAAAGCAGCCTTTTTCTTTCTACACATATCTCTGTAATAGTACTTAGCACTCAAATATTCATTTTTGACTTCTACCGCGTTACTTTTTCTATACAAATTTAATCGACAAACAACCCGAATTCTAGCTTTTTCACACTCTCATCGAACCACTCCTGCTTTGCCTTCCTCTTACCACCACTCAATACATAATTTGAGTTCCCCGCAGCGCTAGAAATCATCTTTATTAAATAATTCACCCCCTCACACCCCTTCAACGGCACATCACATTCGTGTACACATGCCAACATTAACTTCTCAAAGAATTCCAGAATATATCCCCCCTTTACATTTAATATAGGCCTACTATGTTTAGACCTTCTAACAGCACTGAAACCACAATCTCGAAATAATTCCTCGTCTACAGTCTGTTCCATCCCCACACGCTCGTTGCAGTCCCCCAACAATATACAATTTGTACTTTCTCTTGCCTATATGAATATATAGGAAGGAAAGTATTGTTTTCATGTCGATTTTTCGAAATCGAGTTTTCACCGGATCTATACGTTTTCAGACCCCCTGAACCCAAAAAACATGTTTTTAGCGATTGGTCAAATCAATTTTTTTAAGATTTCGGCCTTAGTATGCATTTTATGACAAAAGTGTATATAATAAAATTTATAGAAAATTAAAAGCTCTACAACTTTTATTTATATTATTTTTCTCTACTGAGCCTAGTTTAGCGTGAAAGAGTGATTTTCCGTATTTTTAAGCCAAACTGAGGTCGATTTTCATTTTGCTTCTTTCACCCATGATTAAAATTAGGTTATGTTTATTGAGGTTAGTTTTTTGTTTATTTCTAATGTTTTATTAACAATGTTAGGCTTATTGTAAATATTTGCATTGGCAAGAGAAAGTTGTGTGAGTGTTTCACACCAGATTTTTATTGCATAAATAGCCATCAAACAATAATTCCAGGTTTTTAAAATCACTTTCCCAGTCTGAAAAATTCCCCCCACTTAAATAAACCGGTATCAAAAAGTATTCCTTACCTTTACTGTACATTTTTATTATTTCTTATTCTCCAAACTTTTCAAAGCGTAAGACCCACTCCAATTGATATCTGTAACCTGAAACCATACCCAATTTTGCCCTTCCACGTTCTGAACGTCTATACGCCAGTTTCCATGGCAATTTATAACCCTGGAAATATTTACCCCAAACTGCTACGTCTTTTTTCTCCACAAAAGTTTCCGTGAGACAGAAGACATCATAATTACTAACAAAACTGAAAAAATCTAAATTAAACCTCTTACTCTTAAGATCACCAACATTATAATACACCATGCTGAGTACAAAACCCTCTGAAATACTATTTACATTTGTCACACTCTCCTTTGGAATATTATCTACATTTACCCAATTTTTTAAACTATTTACCTTCCTACACCCACTCTGGCAGACAAGCCCTTGCTAATCTCTCTCCTGCACCACCTTCAACAATTCTGAGACATCTGTCACCCCCAGCAACCCTGCCAACCTACTGCTCCCATCCGAACCCTGTGATACCAAATTCATGTCCTCCGTCAACGTAAACATACAACCCTCAACTATCAAACGATCCACATTTATAAACACTCTCTTATTCTTATCCATCCTATTTATTTCCTTCTTCAAATTAAGCAATTTTGCCTTTTTATTTCGCGTATCAATGGAAAAATCTCTGTGCACGTAGTAATTTGACCCCTTTAACTTCTTTGTTTTACTTAATATATTGTTAATATCTTCGTCATTGAGCAGATGCACTATGATAGGCCTGATGTTTGAACTACCGACCTCCCTTCCCAGAAAGTGAGCTCGGTTGATCACAATGTTATCCTTAATACCCAAAAAATTGACACAGAAATCCTTAACACATTTTTTATATCATTTTGGGGATCACATTTTAAATTTCTAAAAATTAAATTATTCCGACGCGATCTATTTTCTAAGTCATTCAACCTATCATTCAAAAATTCATTCCTACACATAACTTTATTCAAGTCCTGCTTTAATTTCTTATTTTCTTCCCTAAGACTGTTCAGTAACACTTCCACAGCAGCTAAGTCCTCCTTAGTAGCTAAGATCTTCAATTTTTCATCTAACACCTTGGACATTACTTTTTCCATGGCCAGCAGTGATTTCTCGTCCTGTGCCATTACTAAACTTCTTTCACGCAATAAATCTAAATGATGAACTTGTGTGATGAAATGATGATCTAAATGGTGAACTGTTTGATCTCTGTCTCTTAGCGCACGTTCTACGTGGTGTAAAATATTTTTCAATGCCACCCGACATCAATTACCTATTCACAACTTACTTTTTTTACTTTCCCTGTTGTTTATTTACTGTTTATATTTTATTCTAATTATATTGTTTGTTTACTATCAATCTGTTATATTTTATTTAACAAATCCTATCAGTTCATTGTTACTGTGATAAGCACTATTTATGTCCACAAAATACTGCAGCCTGCATACTTTCCAGTACAAACCAGTCACAATTTCAAATTTAATCGCTTAACATGAAAACAAAATTACAATTTTATTTCTGCTCCTAACAATTGATTAGGCCACTAAGTAATACTCAGTGACAATCACAGTTCAAGGTCCAAAAATTAAATACTACTGTCTTCAATCCTTAGCCAAGGAAAAAAAATTATTTTTACAAATAAAAAAGAAACTACAGTCGCTATCACCGTACTGTTCACATCGTCGTATTCACTAAATTCTCCCACACAACTTGATACCACATTTATTTTCACTTTTACTTTTATTCCAACAGAATTTACACAAAAGACAAGAGCACAACTTTACAACTAATTCAACAACGTTATCTTCCCCCTCCAACCTACGTTGCAGTTGGCTAGAGCATTAAGAAAAACTCGGAGTAAACGTGTACACCGAGCAGTAGGCTAAGTAGCGCGATTCTACATCACTGATGGATTGTGTGAATAGGCCTGCTCCACTACTGACCCGTGACCGATTTAAAAGTAGACTGGTTGACTGAGATCCACGGTGAATTATTTCCTTGTCGCATATTCTATTAGATCAACAGCTTACTATATTTCATAATGCATGCACAACATTTTGTGAAACCTTCGTGGAACTTACGTGGGTCAGTGACCCTGATCACTACCACGCGATGATGGCGTACGGCAGCGGATGAGCGTTTTAGCTATTCCAGGCACCAGGCGAATTCAATCTAGCCTCTGTGATGTTATTCAGATTGCTGTAATCACATATTTTTATAAATTAATGTGAAGAGAAAAGTGCCACTTGCCGAGGGTGCCTCCGCTTTTATGAATGCATATCTAAGCCAAGGACTCAGTGATACAACAGCGAGATATTTCTTTAACGGCGTTTTCACAGTCTGAACTTTTCCAATAATACTGACCTTATTCGAGCACGGATGAACAAGGCCACGATTGAGTACGTGAAACTGTTCATTTCCCAGGCGGAGTATACTGTCTTCGGTAAGGAGTGCAGTTCTGATCAAGAAATACTGTCACTGGGGATTTGCGAGATCGGTGACTGGGAAACTTTACCGACCCTTTGGCAACTCATCACCTGCAAGCTACATGTGCAGGCTATTCATATCCGAAATACAACCCGAATGCAACTGCAGATCTTGTTCTTAAAAATCGTTTATTTTATTTCTTAAATGAGAAGAGTGATAGGTAATGAAAGAATGGCCAACAGGAGAAAAGTACTCACAAGCAAAACTGGATCGTCGTGCATCAGAGCAAACCGGTGAATGATAAAATGTTTACAAATGTATGGCACAGTTCACTTTTACCTTGTCATCTTACGTTTTCAATTGAAAATTTAATCAGACTTAATTGTGGTGTTGTAGGGTTTTATTTGAATACCTCGGCAATTTGAGCCGGTGTCTGCGTAGTGAGAACGCACAGGTTTAGTGGTTCCAATGAAGCAGAAGACGCATGAAAAGTGTGAAAACTGTGAGTAAGTGGCTGGCTTTTATCACCTGGCCGATATTAACATGGGCAGCACGCACCTATCGGGACTGTCCGTTGTGAGAACTCCTATCCTGCTTTACAACCAGTGTTTGGCGACGCTTTGGCATCTTCTCTTTCCTCATTCCTTATTACGCATAAAATAATGTCCTTCTGTAACTTACTGAATACAAATCGAGTCTTCTCTAACATATTCGCTTACGCTTACATCGACTACAATTATGCATCAATATTACTTATCAAAAAATGTATCGAATGTGATGCGAAACAGTTTACAAAATATAGTTTTTTATTATGTTCTTTAAAAAAAAACTGCTTGCATTTCTGTTCTTCCTTGATTCACTGCAACCGTTCATCGGTTATTTAGATGGTAAGAAGGATATCGAGAGCGTTTTCGGTAGAAATGGAAATATATTTTCATGTACAGAATCGAGTAATGTAGATCAGGTAATAGTTTATTATATTCGATAGACTGAGACTGATAGTAGGCCTACGCCTATGTTGGTGCGTGTGGGGGTAAAGTAGATGTCGGATTCATGTCGGAAGATTTGGGGTTGAAATCTTACAGAGACAGGATTTGCAGTAGAACGTTAGGCTGTATTGATATCTGTATGTGAAAAGGTGCTGACTTTGTCATTTATACGGCCGAATTTCATTAAGGCAGGCAGGAAGGGTGACAGATGAAAACGAGTGATGAAAAGATACCAGACCTGACCGGCAATCTAGGACTGATTAGGACCTCTGGCGTAGAAGCCAGTTCAGTTCAGCTGACGACCACTAACACCAACTGAGAAGAAAATAGTATGGCTCTTTGATGAGGTGAGCGATGACGACCACTCAAATTAACAACTTCATTGACACAAGTGACAAATGACAGAGGTGAGGTGTGAGCAAAAAGAAAATGAGCAAACAGACGAAAGCTTTCATAAAAACCGACCTATGGACCTGGAATATATTTCTCCTGACTCGTTGCGCGACTTATGCCATCTGTCGGGTAATTTTTTGCAAGGTACAAGTGGTGCGGAACATCGGTCGACATAAACTGGCTTCCTTGGGCGAGCTTACTTTTTGAAAAATCCATCGCTTATTGTGGTAAAACAAGCGATTAAATGCACTTGCGACGTTAAAAAGATGAACAAAATAAAAGCGGATGATGCTTGTTCCAAAACGGTTTGAAAACGCTAAATGTTGAACCTTTATCGTGCAAATTTATGCGTACATTACTGGATGAGCATCCCGTTGTATGAAATTCCGTGACCTGTGTCAAGCGATAGGCCAAATAATGGGTAATGGTTTAAAAATTTGCACCGAAGGACGCAACAGAGTACAGGGAATAAATTAGAATACGGTACGGTATTGAATATTGAAAACATTAAAGGTAAATGGCCTTGCAATGGTGTGGTTGCCAAGTCCACTCGACAAACCGACTACCGATCCGGCATATATAAACAATGTTTGACCAACTTAAAACATTCTTATGTTCTCCAGGATGACTATGTTTTTCGCCTCAGCTCTCTGTAAGTACATCCCAAGTTATTGCGATATCTTAATATAATAGGAGTTTATGGTTTTTACATTGCGTTTACAGCTTCCAGCGTACGCATGAATATATACGAATAGGGTGTTATTAAATTCAGGATGCTTAAATTACGTGAATGCATTTGTTGCGACTGACCTACAGTATTTATTTTGATGAGTTTTATCTGCAGGGACCGCGCTAACTTTAGCAAGAATCTTTTTACCGGTAAAATTAGTTTTTCCCATTTTTTGACCGATCTTCATCCCCTATCGAGTTTAAATATAAGTTACTTACCACAAAAACTTTTATCTGGACCGAATGCTTTGCATTGTTTCTTCTTGTAATACGTACGTAGTCTATTCTGTATGGTAACGGACAGTTTTCTGTGCGGTTTAAAATAGACAATGATAAACTAACAGGCAAAAAACCAATAATGAAAAAGCTGCAGCATATTTATATTTACTCAGTTGTCATATTTTATTATGCGGTGAGGCTGTCATTCTGAAAAAATACCTAAGTTATTCTTTTCTCATATAACAACAGATCTCTTACATCAACTGGAGTAGTAAATATAGCTAATTAATTCTACACAAGTTCGTACAAAATCGTCCGAGCCATTTTTAGACATATTAGCCTAGCAATAAATTACTCTTATTTTCACCTTTACAAACTTGGTTAACGCCTTCTGAGATCTGAATTTAATTTTTACACCATCCCATTCTTTTGTCTTCTCTCAGGATTTTTTTCGCAGCGTTTGTCCATTTTCCTAAAATAATTATATTTTTCATGTAATCACCGCCGTTTTTCTCCTCTGCGTGAAGAATCTCATGTTAAACTCTCCGTAGAATTAAGTGCGTCCTATGTTTCTATCAATCATTAAACATTTTTGCACATCGCCATTTTTTATCTCTCATTACGGATATTTTGTGTTCTCATTTCCTTTTATCCGCATTCACATTTCTCACTCAATCGCACAACAAACATTGAACAGCTTTAAGCATGACATTCCTTATCCGACTTGAAATTTAGGCTATCTCTTTTAAATTTTAGAAATACTTAGGCGTACCGTTAAAGTAAAGAATTTTTTTTTGTTTTACGTCTGGCTATTTTGCAATAAAAAAATACTTCCTTTAACGGTACGCCTAAGTATTTTTAAAATTTAAAAGAGATAGCCTAAATTTCAAGTCGGATAAGAAATATCATGCTTAAAGTAAGAAATACTGGAAAATCCATTGACCGATTTCAATGAAACTTTCTTGTGCGTTGACTGGAGAAATTGACGAGAACATTTCAGCAAGTACTCTAGGCTTACTACCGATGCTAATTTACACGTTAAAGAAACAAAACAGAGCAGAAAGTAAAAGGGTCAAATCAGATCTGGTACAAATTGCTAACATTTTTCAAACTCTTAAAGTGGCTCAGTAATGTACATTTTAGTTGGCGACCTACTGCGACAATCACATGCGCTGTTCATTTAAATAATTGAAAATTGAAAACTGTATCTTGCTTGATTGAGAAGAGGGGATTTTGATAGTGCTCACATAATCCGAAGAATTTCACTGTTTATAGATCGGATTATGTGCTCACTGGATTACTGGCATGCGCTTAGCCTATAATATCAACTATTATATTATTTTGTTGCTTGTAAAATTTACCTTTCGTTCATAATGGTTTATCAGACCCAAAATTGTTGCTGGCTTATTTTTGCTACTTAGGCTACCGCAAAACAAGATTTTTAGTTTTGCTGTATCTGCGGTAGGCCTACCGATGCGTTAATAACTTTCAACATATTTGAAAGACGTTTTTGTCATAGCCTAGATCTACCGCCTTTTAGGGCTATAGCCCTACACGCTAAACTAGGCCTAAATAAACTCCTAATTTATTTTATAGTGACAAAAATTTCTGGCAGAATATTAAAAATTTCATAGAAAGTTGTTACCGATTGAAATTCATAAAAGTTTTAAAATTTTTTAAACGAACAGAAGTTGATCTACAGAACTTTTGTGTAAGGTTCCGCTGCTCCAGTTTTTCATTTAAAGCTCAACATTAATTAGGTGTATAGAAAGGGAACGCCCTACCTAAACCGTGTGTAATACAAATTTACAAACTTACTGCCACCAAAAATATATCGTCACAGTAGGTAGGCCTATTTACGTTGTTTTAATCGAATTTACGAGCTGCTGGCCTGCGTGAAAAATATGCTAACTTTTTCAAGTTGTTGGTCGTTGGTGTTCATTTCTAAATGAAACCAGTCGACTGTAGGCCCTACATTAGACATTCGATTGAGTAACGGATGTAGTAGAGGCCTACGGATTAAGTATCGGCTGCAGTCATAGGCCTACTTCCTCACAAGTTTACTGTTGAGAGTGAGTCAGTGTTTCCGTCTTCCACTTTCACATTTCGTGACACGGCAAGTCAAAAAAGTGGTTTCCAGAACGGTTTCCGTGAAGATGAATGTGCATGTGAGAAGAAAGTGTTTTATGGACAGCTAATTCAATACACATACAGACGCACTCCGTTCAATACGTGACCGGTTTTTGGTAGTCTCATAATTAATAAGAGACTTTAGTCAGACCAAAAGTGCTCGCTCAATTACCATCGTTCAGTAAATTTTCTGTTCTCGTTAACAACGCATCTGTTTGAGCATTTAAATATTTTTAGGGGCTCTACTTTTTACGAATGCCCATAACAGGCAGATGTAGTGTTAAATTAATTTCACTCGATCTGTTGCTTCCAGGGCTACAAAAAAAGATGTTTCTTATGACATAGTCAGCCAGTTATATGAATGAACTATTTAAGAACAGAAGAGGTAGAGGTGTAAAAGAAACTGGTCAGCGTTACTTCCTCTGAAAGCAATGAATTCTACTATACAGCCAGACCTTGTGGTAGGCCTAAATGAAGTAAATGTGTCATTTTCAGGGTGGAAAGTGTGTGCTTTTCGGAGGGCCTGGGATTCTGATAAGTATACTCTTTCAACTCAGTGAGTTGTGGCAATAGTAAACCACCTCACTCCTCGTTTCTAATTAGTAAAACCTCTAGAGGTTCAAACCAGCCTTTCGGCTGTTCACCTAAACAACAACGCTTTCTTCGAAAACTTAATTTTTAACATAATGTTAGACGTGCATCTTAAAGCAAAATTTAATGTGACGTTAATTAAAATTATCTGCAAATTTTGTAATATTTTTGTCGGCCCCTTTATTTATAGGAGAATTAAGATTTCCAATAAAACCGCAATAGAATCGGTCCATTCCTTTGCGAGTCAAGTACCATGACGTTGGCTTCATAAATTGTAACCGCTGCATTGTTACATTCATCTTGTTGTAGATGTATTATGAAAATTAATAAATGAAATGCCATTTAAGAACCGCGAGAAAACCGTTTGGTCTCATCGCGAGTGTACAAAAGGTAATCGTAGTTGTATTAAGAGCCTGATCGGATCGTTCACCGAAACGATAGACTGTACCTTTCAAGAGCAAATGAAACGGTAGAGCTTCATCAGAAATAAAAACAGTCACTGGAAAGTCAAAGACCGGGTCGTCAGTCGGTTATTTCATGAGACAGGTATCAGGTTGAAACGTTTTCCTTTACGAACCGGGAATATTAGAGGTTGAAGCTCTTCTGCGACTATCCGAGCAACTACGTATTTCTTTTCAGAAGTTCACCGAGCGCTAGTCGCAGTCAAACTGCGATCAAGTGTAAAGGATGAGTTATGGACGTTGTGTGACGTAACGCCTGTAATCCACTCGATGTTTATCTTTCAGGTATTCTGGTGATGGATATTGTTTTACTTTGGGCAAAGCCGCATATTAGGGTAAGTAAAACTATCGCTATTCATTTTTTACAAATGTTCTCGATTTAAATTTTTGACTCAAATCACCGACGACGGCCAATTTCATTTCAATTTAGGGCTGTTTGAACGTGAAGCTGTTTTTTACTTTCTCTTACCTATATGAATATATAGGGAGGAAAGTATTGTTTTTATGTCGATTTTAAGAAATCGAGTTTTCACCGGATCTACACGTTTTCAGACCCCCTGAATCCAAAAAACATGTGTTTAGCGAATGGTCTCTGTGTGTGTGTGTGTGTTTGTGTGTGAACAGAATATCTCAAGAACAGAACATCGTACAAACTTGAAACTTGAAACTTAAGTTACATACCACTACCGGACGTGACACGAACAGTTTTATCAAAATCGGTCACCCGGAAGTAGTAGTTTATTCGTGTAATTTTTCACTTTTTTGCAATTTTCTCAAAAACTGGTTCTACGATTTTTTTTTAAATCGCCTGGTTAACTAAATTTTTTATGCTTTACAAGATAGGGTAGGCGCCATGTTTGCTGAAATTCATGGTGAGGCTGTTTTCAGGTAAAAAATTGGTTTTTTAAGATTACGGCTTTAATATGCATTTTAGCGCAAAAATTTATATAATAAAAATTGTAGAGAATTAAAAATCCTACAATTTTTATTTTAAACATTTTTGTGTAACGCTTAGTTTAGCGGTAATTAGCGATTTTCTGTTTTTTCTCACGAAAACGTGTGAAAAATCAATTTTTTTAAGATTTCAGCCTTACTATGCATTTTACGACAAAAGTGTATATAATCCAATAAATTTATAGGAAATTAAAAGATCTACAATTTTTATTTAGAGAATTTTCCTCGGCGGAGCCTAGTTTAGCGTGAAAGAGTGATTTTCCGTATTTTTAAGCCAAACTGAGGTCGATTTTCATTTTGCGTCATTCACTCATGATTAAAATTAGGTTATGTTTATTGAGGTTAGTTTTTTGTTTATTTCTAATGTTTGGATTATTGTTAATTATTTGCAGTGGCAAGAGAAAGTTGTGTGAGTGTTCACACCAAATCTTTTACACTTTGAACCCTACGGAAAATTGACGAATTTCACCTAATGACCGTTTTCTTAGTTATCATTTTTTGTGACTATGGATGTTAATAATAAAATAATAACTTCAGTTTTATGACTTTTTTTATGTTTTACGTCAAATGTGGGTGTTTTAGTTTGGACGCCGCCATCGGCGAGATCGCTCGCAGGTGATAATTGGCGCCTCGCCGTCGTCCATTTCCGCTCATCAATATCTAAACCACTCTCCCTCCTCACTTATCATTTTAAAAGTTTCACTACGTTATATGCCGACCATAATTTATCATTAAGAAAATAGTACCGTTATTTTTAGCTATATTATATTAGTGATTTCTTGCAAATATTAGCTTTTATTACCACGTGACTAATTTTATGTCGCGAATTTAAAAATTCAAATTTACAAAAGTAAACCAATCCAGCGTTTTATTTAGTGGTCTGAAGAATAAAATGTATTTCGATATATATATATATATATATATATATATATATATATATATATATTAAATAATAGAATGAACAGCCAAACAAAAATTATATATGATAGTCACCTCAGAGTATTACATCATCGAGACAACTTTCGTCTCACACGGAGACATCATTAATTTTTGTTTGGCTGTTCATTCTATCATTTAGTACATGCAAACAAGGGAAATAATGTTTAATAAAATAAAATATATTTAGCCTATAATATAAATAAAGTACATTATATAAAATATAATATAAAATAAATTAAAATATAAATTACATAATCAAAAAAATATATAGGGCCTACTATATATAGCCTATATAATATATGAACTATATTTTTTTTAATGGGTGATGACGCCTTGGCTTGTGCGTAAGTAACAATATGGGATAATGTAGATGAAAAAGTGCCAGACCTAAGCGAGAGTTGAATCCAGGATCCCTGGTATAGAAGCCAGTGGCGCTGACCACTACATCAACGAGCCGGCCAAACTTATAGTAGGTAGTGGAAGACTTTCCCTCCTGTCGGGTCCGTTGATGATAAACAATAGACTTTGTCCTCACTCAAAACAATATAGAGTGATTGTAAATGCACACCTTCGACACCTTATAAAAAAAATATTTTTACAAGTTGAAATTATTCAACTTGGATTAAATATTGAATGTTTACACGGTTCATAATGTGCGATCAATAGAGTATTTGTCCCAAACAGGGCTAGCATATCGCGATCAACGGTAGCAACAGTATTTGTGATGCGTTGTTTTAACCCATCTACGTACATGAACATGGTCGGGGCGAAACAAAAACTATTCCTTTCATATAGCCCCATGAAAAGTTCTCGTAAGACGTTAAGCGTGAACTTCGTGGTAGCCAACGCATAAAACCACATTTCCTCAGTAGCACGGCCAATTTATTTTCTGAGAAGGCGTTCAGCCAGACAATTTTTGACCTATAAGTGCCAAGTGAAGTGGAGCTCCGCTTGTACTAGAAAGAAATTGTCACATAAAACGAAATTCATGAAACTGTCAATTGAAGAATCACGTCTACGTGATTCTCCTAAAGACTCCACGCGAACACGTGTTGTACAGTTTCTGTTCAGTTTTCTGTTCCCCATGTCGTTACATCAATCATAACAATGACCCATAATCATAATTGCGATTAACAGTTAATGTTGGTTTTACTTACGATCACTTACATCGTTCCGTCCGACATTAAATACCCATTTCCGATTTCCTTTCTAAATTAAATTGCATTCTGTTCTATTATATTTTTAAATAGCAGGTTATATAATTTGGGGATTAAGTGAAAGAAGTGTCGCTGATATAGCGCGTTTCTCGCTTTGTCTGGAATGAGTAGGTGTTTGCTCCTTGTGACGTGCGTATGGGTGCCAGTTTGTACCCTTCATTTAGTCTTAAGTAAAGTTTTTCAGGATCTCCCTCACCAAGAGTTGTCTGACATACATCACTTGAAACTCAGCGAGAAGTTGGCCAGACAAATATCGGGGCGATATTCTACTTATAACTTTTTAAATTTTTGAACTACTAAAAGGGGACTCAAATAGAAAGCATGGTTCACACATTGAAAGAAATGGAAGCGACTTTAATACTGTACCTTCAGTTAACCCGAGTTCTATGTTAACACCTGGTCACTTAGGCCTATATATCCATTGGTTCTCACCCTTTCAACTGGATAAAGCAGGGAGCTGGAGAACAGCTCCTAAGTTTTCTCTCGTATACCACAAGTGTGTAGACTGTCCAGCAACAACATATGCGACACTGTGTCCAACGCCTTTTTCACATCTAGAAAAACAGGTGGCGGTTTTTGGTCTGTGTTGATATTATTCGTCATATCTTTTATAACTCTTAAAATGGCATCATTAGTGCTGAGTGTAGTGCGAAAACCATTCTGATTTGGTGACACAACGTCAGCCTTTCCTATAAAACTAAGCAATCTACTTTTTATACACTTTTCATGTATTTTCTATAGGGTGTTAAGCAAACAAATTGGCCTATAACAGTACTAAATGTATTAACTTTATCACCCGACAAATAACTGCCACTTTCCAGTTTCGTGGAAACTATAAAAACATATACGGAAATTGTACAAAGAATAATCTTATTGGGCTTAAAAAAATATGGCTTAATGTAAGTCAATCTGGACCTGGTGCCTTGTTATTATTTGAATTTTCAATTGTTTTAATTATTTCCTGACCCGTGATTGGAGCGAGGCATAGAGAAGCAGTTTCTTGCTCATTCCTGGCAACTAGCTTATCTGCTGCTCCCGCATCTTCTTTCGAAAAAATATCCTAGGCCAGATTCGATCCTACCGTTTGGAAGAAACAATTAAATGCATCTGCAATTTTTTCATCGTCTTCACCTGCTTTTAAGGTTTGTCCAGACGCAACTATTTGTTTTGTACCTTCTTTGATTGTTTCTTAATCCAGTAGTGTTTCTTGTTATTGGTTTCCTGAGTATTTTTTGTCACTGGACCGCTGAATATTATTATAAAAATGCACCTTTTGCATTTCCCATCAAGGTAGTTGATAAATTTCTGTACCTTCTATAATAACTTCCAAACACTGGATCGTTTGGATTATTCTTACTTTACCTATCAAGTTCCCTGTTTATCCCTTTTATTTATTTAATATTGAATTGTTTGCAACAGGCCGACTACGGCTTAATTACAGAAACAATATTTCATTACATAGCAAAAGTAAAAAGAAAAGAAAAGAAGAGAAGAATACAAACAAAAATAGTCAATAATGCGAACAGAATTAATTATACATAAAACGGTATAGTACAAATAGATTTTACAAATAACTTACTGATCAATTAGTCATGATAGAGGTCCAAAACAAAAAATAATTAATACAGATATAATGTGGAATTGCTTGAGAACTTACGTCTTGAAAGATTTAAGAATGGCTGACCTATACGATTCTCGGCTCTGACAAAATGGATCTATTATCGCAACTCTGTCCATGATATTATAATTAATTATCATGCAGTTAATTGGCGAATAAGCTGCATAATTAGTGGAGGAACATTTGTGATAAAACATATTTTTTGAACGGTTATAAAACTTGGAACGCGAAAAGGGGGTTTTCGAAGCGTATAAGAATCATTTATTTCACCACCCAATAGTGGTTTCAAATATATATTAGTGAAGCTAATCGACGCCTATTTTCCAGTGTTTGCATTTGAAAGGTATCAAGTAAAGTATTATTCGGAATCGCAAAGGAGTAGATACAGTTCTGCTTATAGTATAAATAACGGAGGAATTTGATCTGAAGTTGTTCTATGGCATGAATGAGAACACCGTAAAATGGACTCCAAATAACTGAACGAAATTCTAAAATTGACCTGACAAAAGA
The DNA here is from genome assembly GCA_035578175.1 of Catonia carolina. Classification (NCBI taxonomy): domain Eukaryota; kingdom Metazoa; phylum Arthropoda; class Insecta; order Hemiptera; family Achilidae; genus Catonia; species Catonia carolina. Next base: position 17,437,024 of record JAQMRL010000001.1, on the reverse strand, counting down.
AAAATAAAGGATTTTCAGAGCAGCTATGCTATTTAAATTTCCACAACTTTTTTTAATAAAACCCGATAACCGATTAGCTTTCTTAATAACTTAATATTAGTTATGTGGTTATTAAAAGACAAAACTGAGTCGAAGATTACTCCCAGATCCCGCACTTCAGAGACCCGCGTCAAAATTTTATTATTCATACATCAAAGTCAGTAGTAGATATTTCCTGCAAAAGGATATTACTGAGCACTTTGATACATTAAAAACTAATTTATTCTTCGCCGACCAAACTACAAGATTATCCAAGTCCGCCTGTAACAGCAACGCGTCCGCTAAATAACTCACAGAACGAAATACGAGTAATTTCAAGTCATCTGCATACATTAGTAAATCAGGGTTATGCATCGAACATTCAATATCATTTATAAACATTAGGAAAAATAAAGGGCCAAAATTTTCCGTAAGGGCATCGATCTAAATAGACCCTGAATTATCCAAGGTTTTACTTTCCTTTTGCGATGGGCAATCGTCATCACTTTAATCGGCTTATTAGTACCACTTTCGGCAACTGACATAAATCACCGAAAACCGATTTCAACATCGGTCTGCAGCACAACTGTATTGCACGATTCTTTTTGTAATAAGGCCCACAGCTTAACTTGATCAATTACCTCACCGACATTAATACATTAATGGTAGTGTTGTGCTTATTAGGCTTAAAGCGTAATGGACCGACATTGAGTCGAGAAAAACTGTAGCCTTTATCTAGTTGTTGAAATAGACAAGAAAATGATCTAACCATGACATGGTGTGACCGCTGACGCGTGTGGGTTTAGTGAGTTCAATGACTAAAACCAAACATGGTGGTAAGTTTTCTCAAGTATTTAACAGCCTGTGTTGAGCTCACCGATTAATATTGCAATAATTACTGTTGACTCATATTATAAAAAAAAGATAGGCTAGTTGAAATGAATTGAAATTCCAAGTCGGTTAAAAGAATCTCCTATATTATAATAGTAGGAAGGCGACCTATACTGGTGCATTGACAATAACATATTTCTCAATAGGTAAATAGATTTATATGAACGATTGGGTAGCCGTGTATCTGTCTGCGGCGGTTGTTCTACTCTACCATAATACGTATTTAGACCACATGCAACACCATAGTTGTAGTAATCGGGCATTTTTAGTCGAATAGCTACAAGTACATACCCATCCCCCATCTGCCCACGGTTAAACCTCTCCAAGTTCCTCCCCCTCACATGAGATTCCAGTTCTCTTATCACCTTTTTTCACTCCATATTCTTCTACTGTTGTCTAATACCTGAATCCTTCCGTGTGCCTTAAAACAGCTACTGTACCATATGTGTTACGTCCAGCCATCTTGCAATGTTTATAGTTTTATTTTATAAATATTTTTGTACCAGCTGATTTAAATATTTACGTGCCAGCTGATTTAAATTTAAAATTATAAAAACTTGTAACTAGGCAACCAAAAAAAAGACATTCTAACAATCACCATTCGACATCAGCACTGGAGGGATCAGTATCCTAATTTATTTCATCAACTATATTATTTTGTATTTGTAAATCGAATACTGAATTTCAATGATTACAATAATTATTATTCAACTATTGTTCAAGGAGTCACTGACCACTATTAATAAAGAGAATCTATCACACAATTTTCATTTTATTTAACCGGATGGATTGCCACACCATGTGTGTTATAAATTTCCCTCGTCTGGAATCGATTCTTACTAAAACTACATTTATTTTTATTTAAGACCTTGAGCTTTTTCAACTACATATTTTTACTCCCTTGTTTTATTTGTATAACCTTCAAAATTCCTAACAACTCAAATGGCTGATATGGCAGGAGGCTTCTGGTGTAAAATAAAAAATACTTAAGAATCATAATTGCGGATTAAATTTTAGTAATGGCAGCTAGATAAATAGTTCGCCAGTATACCAAGTATCAAATAACTACACTTGACACTTTATCTTTTGTTATGTGTCAGGAAGTAAGCTGACCGGTTGTGGAAAATACAAGAAAGATTAGAATAATTTTTTTTTACTTATAGCTATTTGCCATCATTAGTAATAAAACTGTATTTTTACCATATTTTTTACAAAAGTAATCAATAGACATTGTTTCCAAAAGGTATAGCCTAATGCTTTTACAACAGTTTACAATGTACAAGGTGGAGGATATTGATTTACCCAACTGTGACTAAAAGCCAGCCCCAGCCCATGGCTTTTGTCCTAGGGTAGGCGTTCTATTTTTTTATTCAGTAGATTGTTTGGCACATTTAAAACTAGGCTTAAATCTAAAAAAACCAAATATTATAGCTTATGTATATAAGTGAGCCAAAAACTTTATCATATTGACGTTTCTACATTGCCTCTTCCTGTACTAGTTATCCATTCGTGGACACTGCTTTTAAAAGACCTATCACTTAAGCTTTTTATGCGCAAACGGAGCAGATTCAACATTTTGGGTGGCAAATAACCATGGTGACGCTGATAAAGAGCCTTTTTTTGCCAGTTGTGGAATCATTAAGTGCCTGTTTCTAGTGTTAAAATGGTGGACTCTGCTCTGTAGATGCAATCTGTTTTATGCCCCTAATTAGAATTTCCTTGCCATAGAGTTGCGTTACATCCATCACTGGAAAATTAGCGAAAAGCTGCTCAGTTGAATACCTTGAAGGTTTGTTGTTTATATACCAATTCGCTACCTTGAACTGTTGAAAACATATGTAAGTAACAATATTATTTATACTCTAGCCAAACACAAAGCTGCAGCAGCGATTTTCTCGATATCCATTTTATTAGGGAAGTAGTTAATGAAAGAAAAGTAGGGTTAGCAACCGAGTGTTGGTCCAAGGTTTGGCCAAGATACTGAGCCAACCTTTGGCCCAATATGTGGAGCCAATCAAGGCATGGCCTGCCTTGGCCCCATAGTTCAGAGGAGGCATAATAATTGCATATATTATTAATATGCTCATATAAAAATGTGGAATAAGTAAATGTATAAAATACAAATAAATATACGAAAAATCCCTTTTGATAAAAACACAGAGCTGGTTATTCGAGTTAGGTGCATGGGCAAGTTAGCACTAGTGACGTAACAACGACCGCGAAGAGGTGGGGGAGCATGTGCGGTTACGCACATTTGACTTGTATTTTAATAACCTTGAGTGGGAAGAAGTGTCAGTATTTATGGTTCAACAACGAACATAATGTAACAAAAATAGAAAAGTTGGTCTCTTTATTCAAAATAATATCCTAAATCTTGTACCGACTGAAATTTTTACGATTTTCGCTGAATTTTAATTTGTCTCGGGACTTTCATCCGATCAAATCGGTAGTAAAATATCAGCAACGGTATCTGTATTAGGCTAAAACAAATTGCTCTTTATCCTAGCTGCATCTTACCATGGTTTAATTCTACCTCAATACATGTCTCTAATTTGGCGATATGCCAAATTAATCTCAGGTAATTCTTTAAGGGTCAGAATGAAAAGAAGTTTTTAAACTTCAGAAAGAAGCAATTGGGTGTATGGTGGTAACAGACCATTATAAATTATGTATGGTGTTTCTACAGCTTACAATTTCCTTTGTACATTTTTCAAGTGGTAGTGTGTGTAAAGCAAAATACCCTCACCACAATCACAGCATGAGAAACAAGAGACGATTACTATGTTGCAACCTAAACACTAAATTGTAAGAACTTACTGAATCTGGCATAAAGTTTACCAATAAACTACCACAATTTTTAAAATGTCTGAATCTGCATTTGTACATTATAAAAAAGCTATAACATTACATGACTCATGAGACATATTACAGTGTACAAGAATTCTTCTGAATATTTTATCGTTTTAAAAATGAACATTTTAAATAAATGTCCAGAGGCAGAAGTAAACCGAGTACTAAAGGATGAATTTTAAAACATTACACATTTTTTGAAGTCGGTAATTTGGCAAGCAACTTCGTTAATAATTTGTGTAAGTAAAGCGTGTAAGTTAGTAAGTGTAATTAAAGTAGGTAATACTTGTATACCGGGTGTCCATAAAGTCTGGAAACGGCTGAATTACAGAAAAGTGAGCGTGACTAGGTGACCAGAATGACTTTAGTTGCTTGTTGCACCAAAAAAACTATTCTAGGTGACATTTGAAATTTTTGTCCGCCATCTTGGATCCGCCATATTGGATTTAACTTTCTTAATTTAAATAGGATGATGGTCATATGATACATGATTTCGATCTAGAGATATTACCATTCAACTATCCAGATCGGGGCAGAACGGCCATTCCTCCCTCCTCCGTCTTTGAGCCTACATAGACAATTTTGGTAGTAAGTGAACGGCTGCACATAAGATTATTGAGAATAATAAGTTTTTTAATATCTCCACTCGTTCATAAATAGGAAATTATTGTCATTAAGAAATTCGGAAAACAATTTAACGGCTGATTTATTGCATTATAAAACTACAGTATTTAATTTGTTACCAGTTAGCCTAATACTTATTGTTATTTTTGTAAATGTTAGTGTTTATAAAGACCTAACTGTGAAAATGAGTGACATTATTGAAAATAAAATTACCAAATGTTTCTTGACTCAGAGTAGTTGTTCAAAGTGGCTTCCTCCTGCTTATTGACAATATGATGTACGTGCGTAAAAACTAGATACAGCATTACGAATGAATTCCCTTGGGATTCCAGCAGATTCATTTAGAATTTTTTGTTTGAGTTCATGCAGACTGTTAGGTTTCGTTCTGTAAACTTTGTTTTTTAAGTATCCCCAAAAGAAGTAGTCCAATGGACTCAAATCAGGTGATCTCGGAGGCCATTCAATTGCTTCTCTCCTACCAATTCATCTTTCTGGGAAAATATCGGTCAACAAAACATGAACTTGAAGAGAAAAATAGGCAGGGCTCCATCTTGTTGAAACCAACAGTTGTTAACATCTTGTCCGAAATAATTTCTTACAGCTGGAGTAATATGATTTCGAAGCATGTCTTCATACAATAGTCTCATACAAGCAACTTCATACAGGAGAGGAGATACATAAATCAGCCGTTAAATTGTTTTCCGTATTTCTTAATGATAATAATTTCCTATTTATGAACGAGTGGAGATATTAAAAAACTTATTATTCTCAATAATCTTATGTGTAGTCGTTCACTTACTACCAAAATTGTCTATGTAGGCTCAAAGACGGAGGAGGGAGGAATGGCCGTTCTGCCCCGATCTGGATAGTTGAATGGTAATATCTCAAAAACGAAAAAAGATATCGATTTCCGGTTTCCGCCGTTGAATTTATTTTGAAATTTTAGATCGAAATCATGTATCATATGACCATCATCCTATTTAAATTAAGAAAGTTAAATCCAATATGGCGGACAAAAATTTCAAATGTCATCTAATTGTTTTTTTGGTGCAACAAGCAACTAAAGTCATTCTGGTCACCTAGTCACGCTCACTTTTCTGTAATTCAGCCGTTTCCAGACTTAATGGACACCCGTTACAAGTAAAACATACCAGGTTAATGTAAGTTTTTCACATCACCTATATTCCCCATTGGGATCTCCAGGATACAGTTCACAAAACAAAAACGTTAACAGTTGTAAAATTATTTTTATACCTGGTTGGATATGTGTGAGCACACACCACTATTTTACTATTTTTATTTTTCAAATACATCTTCTTTTTCTGAAATTACGCACTATAATAATAACGATGAATAAAACAATGTTATTAGCCATAAAATTGCTCAGAAATTTTTCAGGACAATGAAACATGGCCAGTCTTCAGTTGTTGAGTCTCTGCTCTAGCCTGTACTTGTAATTAATGTTGAAGCTTGTGAGACAATGGTAAACAAGCCTTACAACTAAATAGCAGTGACTACACTTCATTAAAATCTACATATGCCGAAAAATACAACCGGTTGGTCTAGTTTTATTTTGCCGAGTTAGTTTTTACAAGAATGGAAATGAATGAATTGTTTAAATTTGTTTAGTTACAGCGACAACTGCCACCAGAACTTCTAGGCTTACCGAGTAATGCGACTACCATAAGAGATCAAATATCGACCTCATTTACATGTGACAGTAGACATTACGGCTACTACGCCGATCCAGACAATGACTGTCAATTGTTTCACGTCTGCCTTCCTGTTCAGTACACGGATGGAACCCAGCAAACATTCAAATGGAGTTTCATTTGTCCACAAGAAACTGTATTCAATCAGGTAGCCATCTCCACAACCGTTTGTTATTCTTTAATGTTTTTCATAACCAACCAGCACCTTTATTGGAAGGCAAAATGTTCACAACAGAAATGAAAGAATAATTAAAAGCTACAACTCTTTTATTTAAATTTTATTTTCTGACACTTAATTAACATTTTGTAATTCTATGTGAAAAACTGCAGAAAAATTCAATACTTCAGTGCTTTTAACAGAAGTTCGCCGCAGTCTTTTGAAACCGCATCTGAATTTATCTAACAGCTATTTTTCATTGAAGTCTGTGCAGAATTATAATTTTTGTAATAATTTACATTACTTGATACAGATTCAAAATTTAAAATCAATTCAGATTCAAAAGATTAAGATTAATTCAGATTTAAAATCGATAAAATGGATATAAATTATTGTCATATTTGTTAAGTTTGCATGGTTCGGTGACGCATATGTTTATAGACTGACATATTGTCCAAACGTAACCATCGTTTGTATTTTATCACATATAAATTACATATGATATACTGGATGATACAAAAGTAAATAAGTATGTGCCTTACAGTTTTCAAGCATCTACCAGTAATTGTAGGTAACTTTTAAGAAGAAACTGCGACTGGATGTTGTAAAAGGATAATTTACATGTTTCAGGAAACATTCACATGCGCAAGACCAGAGGATTCAGTTGCTTGTCAGGATTCACCATTATTTTACAGTCTTAATGACAGATTTGGGCAAATGGATTCAACAGCGATGAGTAACACCACCAGTACCTCACCTACATCTGAAGAGGAACAAGATCTGCAGACTGAAAATTAACTCTTAGTTGTACACTCACTTGATAATATTCAGATGGAATTAAGTTTCTGCTGCATAAAATTTAATAAATCTACATCTAAATCGCTGTAAAAACAATTGCTGTTACTTTTTAGTTTTTATGAGAAATAAATATTTTATAACAATAAATAAAAGAGCATAAACTTATTCATCTACGTATTTATCGAATCAAGAAGGCATATTTTGTGGGTGTATTTATCAGTATCGGTTATAGTAGATACTAACAGGCAGTAAGGAAAAACAGCCTTGCATCTCTGTAACCTAAAGAGATTTGTCAGAGCCCTGACTTACACTCGTTATAAAGGGCACTATTTTCCAAGGGGCTGCATCATATCCCCCATCCTCTTGGGGCAGTTCAGCTTCTTATGGTAGGCAGTACATTTCTATGAAATCTATCTATAAAAAGCTCTGACCCAGAGGATTCACTGCCTCAGTCAGTTATCAGATTTCAACCATCTGGAGCAAAGCAAGAAGGAAACAGCCACAGCCAAGCAGGGACCGCATTGAGGTACCTCCAGTTTTTTTTTTTTTTTTACACCTGACTTCCACGCACATTAAGGTTAATGCAGACAATGAAGAGTGACACATTACAAAATTCCAGACCTGACAGGGAATTGAACCTTGTGCTAACCACTACTACAATGACACAATCTCAAGAGTGACAGCAACTTGGAAAACTTCTCTAAAAACCTAACAAGTATAATGGTGGGTGGATGCACAGATGACATGTATGGCTCACAAAGGTAGAAGACAGAAAAGAAAGAATCAACAAAAGGACCGATTGGAATCAATTGGAGTGGCTTTCAAATCATGCAGCTCAGATGGCTCCCATTAGGACTACACTGCCCAGTGGATAACACAACCCTGAAGGATGATGCCACCCAAAACAAACACCCAATATTTTGTTTGGCTCATAGGCTCCTGAAGGAAACGTCAAATTTTGTTTAGGGATCCTACTGTCCACTGGCAGCAACTGACAACTCTCCAAAGACAATCCTACTGAGCTGATTGAGAGCCTCCTGCTTGGCCTAGTACTCTGAAATGTCTAGAAGGCCCACACACAAAATAACACATGAGAGCACCATCACCTAAAGGTGCTCCCCAACCCTTACAAACGGTCAGATCTGGTTTCTTCAGAGAACTTCAGTTATTAATAGGGTACATATCAGAGCAGTATAACGGGAGGACAAGCTACACTTACTTGCTTACCTCCATGAGGGTAATGAAATGACACACTTTAAGTTTGTAGCAATACTGCTACTGTCCAATCTCTGCTTCATTAACGCAGAAATGCCAGAACCCTAATCTCATTCCCTTGAGGCCTTCATTTGGCACAGTAACTATTGAAGCTCATAAACAACTGCCCAAACAACAATAATCCACGATAAATTTTTTAAAACCTGCTATAGTTTGCCTTGTGTCTAAACAGTTCATTTAGTGCCACAATGTGCAGTGAAGACTAGCTGAACAGCATGCATTGCGGAGAATGTGACAGGAAGGAACTCTTGGCACCATTGAGCAGGGCCACTGATAGTTAACATTTATCAATAGAGTTTTTGTGTACCCAAGCCAACCATGGTCCACAACAGCAACAATAACTCGACCCTCTGAATTACACCAAAAAAACATTACACTTTTGCTATAGGATGTTTTACAAACTCTTAGCCCAATCTCAAGATAACACACCTCAGCTGACCAAAACATTAATACCATCAGGAATTGCATACAATTAGTAGTACTTTTCAGCACACTAAAAATATGTCAGTAAATAATATGAGTAATATAACAACTTTTATATCATTTGCAGTATAGTGGAGTGTCAATAATCCAGACCATTGACAATCCGGATTTGATTCTGGTGAAAAAAATTGACTGCTAATACAGTTGCAGTACGTATGTATTTGTATAAAAGCTCAAAAAACGACTAATACTTGCCATTCCCAACACAGTGCGTATTGAGTGTACTTTACTTTAGTTTCTTGTAGGGCTAGATTTACAAGACATACAACACAGTATTTTTTTCTTTAAGTAAACCTTTGACTACATTTATGTATGAATGGTTTTATTTATCTGCTTCTCTTCTGTAAACATCACAGTGAATTATGGCTGATTGTAGCTAATATGTTACGAAGAAGACATCTACCGGGTCTTTATTCGTTCATTTCAAAAATCCAGACAATTCAATAATCTGGATGGGGTCCAATACCAATTAACCCAGATGATTGACATTCTACTGCACTATAGTAAAAGCCATTTCTATACACTCTTTGCTATACATACAAACATCTCCACTCGCAACTAGTGCGTCTAAATTGTTTCCCTCTGCTAGGACACATACCGTATTTTATAGACACATAGATATCACACACATGCTCACATGCACGTACACGGAAATGAAGTGATGATGAGTGAACAACTACAATAGATGTGGTGAGATGGGCGAGGCAGAGAAACAGTATAATTTAGTAATCAATATTAACATCTCTATCGAGTTGGTTTCTACAATAATATTTTTAGAAAGCTGTAATAAAATGTAGCTATTTCAGTGAGTCAGCAGGTTCCATAAGGGAAAAATAATAAACATTTCAGTTTTTGTTTTTAAATTTCTATATCATACAAACACTTAAAGTACCTCAACAAAGTAATCGAATATGAAACCTAATTGATCAGATTCAGTCACAGTTGAAACAAATATTAAAGTAAGCGTAATATGACAAGTGACAAGTCACTCATCACATGGCAATAACAACCACATAATATTGTTTAGAATTATATAATACAGTGTAAAAAAAAACCCCACCACATACAGACTAGATGACTCATTGCCGATACGTCGTTTAGGATATCATCTATCCATCATCAGCTGCAATATAAATGCATGCATATTTTTGCCAGCTTGTCATCGCAATACCAAAAATTAAATCGAGAAGAAATAGATAACAATATGGTCAGGTTTACCCACTTATAGAGAGTCCATCATTTTCAAATTTTATCTGGCGGTTTATAATTTCTATTCAAAACTGTAATTATAAATATAACATTGTTCCAACTGAAATTTAATTAGAAATAACATAATGCACAAAAATTCATTCTAATTAAAAAATAGCTTAATTAAAAGAACAGCATACAATAACTATAAGCAGAATAATGGATTTATTAAATTTCAAAAAAAATAAAACATTTAAAACAAAAACTACAGGCTAACAATGCTATTATTATAGCATCAAATATGACTAAACAAATATTCCTGCGATAATAAAACATGATTGCATTCATAGAGTCAACAAATATATTCAAGATAATAATTTTGAGAGTATAAAAGATCCTACGAACAAATATTTAACGATAATTAAGTAATCACCAAAAGTAAGAATTTATTAGATTACATTATGATAATCAACTAACGTACCACATTAGATTACACCCCTCATATTCTAAAGCATCTATGTTGTATGTTAACCGGTTTACCTAACATTCATCAACCTAAACCTTTTTCAGACCGCTTATAAAATTTAAAAGTGCACCTGCATATTTTGTATCCAAAATTATACACAAAACAATTAGAATGAAATGAATATTCCATAAACATTAAAATAAATAATGGAAACAAGTTAATCAATAAAATTCATAATCTAAAACTAGATAATGATTCGAGAATGGTTTCATAAATGATATCGAGAAAAAACAAAATTATCAAAAGTTGATAAAAAGGCATTCACAATTTAATTACTATAATAATAGCACCCACCAGACAAAATTATTTTAATTTTAATAACAAGTATTATTCTGAAAATGAGTTGCTACCAATGGCAGGCAATGTATCGATCATTATGTGAAAAATATACACGCACATACACATATTAGTCACACGCTCACAATCACATTAATGAACTCAGCCTGATTTATGCCGATCAACACTACCCAACTAAAACAATGCTAGAGGCTTTTCAACAACTTCATGAAAACAAGGACATTTTTACTTTGTAAAATTCTTCAAATTATTTTCGCTTGTTTTAACGATTCCATCTACAAGAGTTTCCATTGAAAGAAGCTTTTCATGTCTTAAACGAATAAAAACATATTCAAGAAATACTACAAGCCAAGAAAGACTTTTATCGTTAGCCAACATTTCAATTCAAAAAGAACTGTTAATGGATATTATGAAAAAACAACCATTTTATACAGTCATAACCAATAAGTTTGCAGGTGGAAAAGGCAGAAGAACAGATTTAATGTACAAAAAATAAATAATTCCTACTATATGTAGGCCTATCTGAATATAAATGGTAACATAAATGGTTGTGTGTGAGCCAGTGCGTAATGCACACAGATGCACACTGTGCGTGCATACAGTACTTGGGAGTCTCCCGGATACTTATTAGTATACTAGGTGGTTTTTCTTGGTTTTTGAAGGCACCAGCCGCCACCACCACTGGCATGCACTCATGTATTTATATTGCAACTGACGATGAATACATGATACCTGAAAGGACCTATTGACTTCTTTAATCAGTTGACAGTCATCTACTGTGTATTTGGTGGTGGTATTTTATATCATATAACCAAAAAATTATATCTAAATAAATCTTTCTAATGCATCCTGCAACCTAAATTCAATCCTACTGTAAAAATATTTAATTTTTTGCTGACCTCTTACAGCTGATACTTGTTTTTTAAATTTTTTATTGAATCCTACTTTCTGTTTCGGTTGATCCACCTTCATCAGAGTACATAAAATTGAAATAAACTGTCTAAAATTTACTAAAGCTTACTCGAGTTGTATCTTCAGTCATCCGTATAAAACTGTTTAATTATTCAAATTTAACTTCATTAATATTTTGTGCAGACACCAGCAGCAGTCAATATTAGGCCTACTTAATCATTTGTTAATTTAATCTATTAATTTAAAATGTCTAGCCTCTGTTTATTTATATGTTTGTAATAGAAACACGTAATAATAAAAACAAAAATGAAATTGAAATGTACAAGATGTTTCGTTTATACAAATATTTCAATAAACAGAGGCAAAATATTTTAAATGAACACGTTAAATTTAAAAATGATGAAATAATATTGACTGCTGCTGCTGTCTGGACAAAATATTAATGAAGTTAAATTTCAATAATTTAATTTTTTATTGTAGTATGAATGACTGAAAATACAACATCTTCAGAAAATTTTAGTAAATTTAAAAAAGTTTAGTTTCAATTTCAAGTACAGTTATAATGTGGATCCACCAAAACATGCCACCAGTACAAAGTAGGATTTAAAGAAAAAGGTAAAAAACAAGTGATACACCAGCTGTTAGCAGGTCAGTGAAAAATTACCAATCTTTACAATAGGATAGTAATATGTACATAAAATTGTCAAGAGGAAAATGAAGCAGACATTTTACTAAACAAGTAGTTTACTTTAAAAAATATATTTAGTATTTTTTTTTAAATATTTTTATTGTTTTCGTTTGTAAGCTGTTGAAGAAAGTAAACACGCACATAACATAAAGAAAGAGCATAACTTTTTAACTGCAGAATGGAATGGCAGTGGATGGCTCATGAACTTACTTGTACAATATTTACATTTCACATGACATCCAATTTTACATTGTTAAAGCTGGTACACTTTTATTCACATGAAATACAGTTATTTGCCATTTGAAGTTTGGTTTAGTTGTTTTTCAAATTACAATAATTGTATTAAACTAGTAGTGATTCGTCTGATGTACTAAAATTATAAATTAAAAACTGCGTAAAAATTTCAAGTGAATAAACATAAATATTATCAATTTAACTTGTCCATTAATATTGATTTACTCATTTTTATTATTTTCTGTATTAAATTATTTTAGTTTGGACTTGACTGTACATTTTATTTAATATTTATTATGATGTAGCATTTATTTTATTGTTGTAGCAATGTAATATCAATTTTTCTGTAATTTGTTCCTTAATCTTATTTTACAACTGAGTTTTTCCATTACATTTGAGTTGCTTTTTCCTTCTGTTCAATTTTTTGTAAAAGTTTCTCTTTCTATGATAATATTTAGTATATGCAATTATCATTTTGGTTTTTATCTTTATCATGTTTCATTCTATTTATATATTTTGTTATAATTCACGTATCTTTGTACTGTGTTCGCTTGCAATGTCATAGTTGATGCAAACTAAATACATGCATTAAAAAAAATAAAATATAAAGGGAAATATAAAAGGATACCGCAGGATGTCTATTATAAGTGATTCCAAAGATCAACAGTAAAAAATAATATTATATGCTTTAAGATGTTTAAGAGCAATGCTGGTCAATTTACTGGCTTCAGTTGTAAAAGTGAAAGCATGATGGATATGTGTTTATGTGTTTAGAGGGTACACACAAATTGTACGAGGAAAAACAATAACGCTTCCTAAAGAATGTACCTATAAAGGGATCAAATTAATGAAGTATCAACCAGAAACTGATTGTTACGTACAGAGACCAGCATTGAAGGTGGCTAGAAAAAGTTGAATGTTAGAGAACAAACGCATCTGTTCATATTTTGAAGAATAGGGTGTGACAGCGAACGTTCATCAAAACTACATTGAGCATCTACCAAGAATGATTTGTACAAGTCATACAATTGAGAATGTAATTCATTACAGGGATTATAGGTTCAAGAATGTTTTTAAGATGTCCAGTTCTGATGAGTCATAATTAAATTTTTGACAGTATAAGAGAAACATGTTGAGATCTAGACTACCCGGACAAGGACATTTTTGAATCAATCGCAGACATTTTTTAATAGTGGAGCTCACTTCTTGATTCGATTCACCAACTGTAACAGATAAATAAATAAATATTCATTGCGCCCGTAACATATACACATAATAAAATTACCTTATAATAAAATAAAATGGTAATAAAATTAGTGTAGGTATACAACTCCATGGTAAACAATATGACTAGAAAAAACAGATAGTTGAAGTATATAAATATCTATAAAAAATATTTCAGTCCATCTCAATGTTTAAAACAATCAATCCCTCACCTACCGTTTCTAATTATTGAAATCAACACAAACAAATAGTTTAAATTCTTATTGAATAGATACGAGTGAATGATTTATTCGTACGCCAATTAAAAGGCATCAGTAAAGTGAATAATGGAACGGAGTCCTAAATTAAAGATGCTTCAAGACAAAAACAAAATGCATATCTTGTGAACAAAAAAATGTGCAAATGGATGAATGTACTGAACTAGAACTGGTGAACGTACCAGTGTGATATAGAACATAAATATTACTTACGCTGAGAAAACATTGATGTAATTATTAAATTCCACGTGCTCAAGTAAATATCAGGATCCAATTTACATGAGATATTCTGTAATGTCGGTAATATTTCTTCTAACTGTTGAACCTGCAAAAAATCAATACAATCGATTTAAAAGATGGCAATACAGTAACATGACAAATGTCGATAACTTTCTTGCAAAAGTTCTATCAGTAGGGATAGATGGAAGGCTACTGACTGTAAATCTTACTCTTTATTGATGCTATAACGAGTGAACTATGTCAACAGACTGACTGTTTATGACTAACGCTTGCACTACTTTACTCGACTGAATAAATAGTCAATACTTTACACAACTAAAGACAACAAACCACAAGTTTTCTCTTAAAACTTAAACGGCATTAACATTCATCTATCTTCTCCAATTGATATTTTCATAATCATGTGACACCTGATGACAGTTTTCTTTATGATATGTAAATACACAAAATATAAAATTAAATAAATGGTTCAATGTATTATACGAGTATTATTCTTTTATTCTTGTATGGTCAGCGTAGATAATAATTATATTTTCTCTAAATGTGGTTTCCAACAGACTTAAACACAACAGGCACAAATTTTTAAAACCTCTTTGTCAATATTGAAATATATACAGTAAGACCTCGATAATCCGGCTTAAATGGGCGGCCGGTAGGCCGGATTTACGACAAAGCTGGACCATCAAGAGACCGTTTAAAATGTAATGAATTCGAGACCCCTTATAGCTCCTCTAAGAAGTTAACAGCAAGCACTGCTGTTCTATGTACTGGGTTTGTAGGCACTTCTCAAAACTGGCTCCTTCAATTACTAAAACCTAAATACAGTAATTTCACGTGCAGAGTAAAAAGGTCACTGTACATTCATTTACAGTAAAATCTTAGAGTTGGAGGTTTTTAATAATTACGCATTTTGTTTAATACAGTAACTCTTTATTTGAAAAGTAAATTAAATCCAACACAACAAACTACAAATCGCTAATGAAATTTTAAATCTTTGCGTTATTAATTACTGTAAAATACAATTCTATTTTGTAATGTACTAATTGACTATAAATATAGAATGTAAACGTGTGTAAAATTGTATCTACTACTTATTATCAGTTTTTCTCTTAAAATTACAACTTTTAGAATCGGGCGGGGGCCAGCCGCATTGGCGTAGTTGGTAACGTGCTTGCCTCTCATCATGCGGTCTTGGGTTCGAATCCCATTCAGGCACGGCATATTTTCATACGTTACAAAAAATCATTTCATCCTTCATCGTCTGCATTAGCAGTCAGACGCTAAACCAAAAAAAAAAAAAATAAATGTAGAATCGGGCCGGATTACTGGAGGGTCTGGATTTTCGAGGGCCGAATTGTTGAGGTACTACTGTATTTCAAAACCACCAGAATATGATAACAGTAATTACTTACCAATGTTTATAGCGCTTTTGCATATATTGTACACATCTTCAGTAATGTATTCTAAAATTTACATACATTTAAAATTCCTAATGCTCCCATGGCAGATGAGGAATAATCAATTCTTATATCTAAACAGACATGCCAACTTAATCAGATGGTTGTCATATTCAACTTGGATGTTCATTAATTATTTAATATATATATATATTGAAATTATTTAATCAAACACCCTATGTAGGATTATCAACAGCCATATTATTTAAAATTGAAATTTATATTTCTAACCACCAGAATACGGTAACAGTAAACACTTACCAATGTCTACAGCGCTTTCGTGTATCTTGTACACATCTTCAGTAAATTAAAATTTTTTTAAATATTTTCACACAATAATTTAAAACTTCCTACTCCTACCATGGTAGGTAAGGAATAGTCGATTCTTATTTCTAAAAACGTCTTGCCAACTTAATCAGTTGATTGTCATATTCAACCTATGTGTTAATTTAATTTTTCCCTGTTACTATATTTATAAATATAATATTTCTCCAAAATTTCAATTTCATTTTGCCTATAATTTATTTCAAATATTTCTAGATTACTTTTTATATTTGTTATACTAGGTTTATGCTTATGCATGTGTTTAGTTACATTGGATAATTTTCTGTTGCCTTTTTTATTTTTATAGTTTGAAGTGTTCTGCAAACCGTTTTTTGAACCATCTGGTGGTTTTACCTATATATATTTCATTACATTTAATTTTGTATATTCCGCATGAATTAAATTATATTCTTTTTCTTTTCATAATTCACATTAATATTACTATGTTTCTGTAAAAACAAATTAACGAAAACTGGGGTTTATATGCTATTTTATATTTAGTTTTGTTGTATATAAGAAATATATATATGACATTAAATAATGACCATACCAAACTGAAATTTACATGTGAATCAGAAATGGATAAAACCATAAATTTCCTTGACATAAAAATCCAAATTATAAATGATGTAATAGAAACTGATGTATATAGGAAACCGAATGTTACAAATAATACAATACACAGATTTTCAAATTACCAATGGGTACACAAAATAAACGCATATAATAACTTGATACATGGAGCATTTTATATAAAGATGTATATTATATATACACAGACAAGAACAAAGAACAATTTGATAAAGGAATAAATTACATTAAAGAAGTTGCAAAAAGTAATCGATAAAAAATGTTCATAAATAGATTAATAAATAAATACTTCTACAAAACTGAATAGAAAAAGACATAATTATTACCAGAAAATAAAGAAAAAAATAAACAAAAATTATAATAAATATATTACATATAATTACATAAATAATAAAATTACTAATATATATATATATATATATATATATATGACAAAAATAAATATAAAATAGCATATAAACCCGTTTCCTATTAAATTTATTTACCAAAAAAATAATAATAATAGAAATGAAAAAAAGAAAGAAAATGACAACTTTAATTCATGTGGAATTTACAAAATTAAATGTAATGTGTGTAATGAAATATATATAGGAAAAACCACCAGCTCATTCAAAAAACGGTTTACACAACACTTTTTGAAATACAAAAAGAGGAAATAATAAATTTTCATGCGTAACTGAACAGAAATCAACACACAATAACAGATAACGAATAATTAGAGATATTAGAAATAAATGAAAAACATAATGAAATTGAGTTTTTAAAAAAAGTATTATATTTATAAATATGGAAATAAACAGAAATTAATAAACTCACAAATTGAATATGACAACAATTCAATTAAGTTGGCAAGACTGTTTAGATTTAAGAATAGGTAAAATCACCAGATCGTTCAAGAAACGGTTCGCAGAACACTTTGCAAACAATAAAAAAGGCAACAGAAAATTATCCAATGTAACTGAACACATACATAAGCATATACATACTATTACAAATATAAAAAGTAATCTAGAAATATTCAAAATAAATGACAGGCAAAATGAAATTGAAATTTTGGATAAATACATATATTAAATAATTAATGAACACACAAGTTAAATATGACAACCATCTGATTAAGTTGGCAAGACTGTTTTAGATATAAGAATTGATTATTCCTCATCTGCCAGGAAAAAATTCAAAAATTCATTTCATCCTTCACCGTCTGCATTAGCAGTAATTGCATAACAGTCGGACGTTAAACCAAAAATCATCTGCCAGGGGAGCAGTTGAAAGTTTTTAATTTTAAATGTGTTAATTTTAAAATACATTACTGAATATGTGTAGAAAGATATATGAAAGTGCTATAACATTGGAAAATGTTTACTGTTACTGCTGTATTCTGGTGGTTTAGAAATATAAATTTTAATTTTAAATAATATGGCTGTTGATAATACCTGCATAAGATGTTTGATAAAATGTACACATTACAATTAAGATGATATTTCTGCATATTTATGGTAGTAGGGGAAGGGGGCAAATAAATTTTCATACGCGGCAAAGCCTACCAAAAAGAACTTTAAAAAAAATGGAATAATCAAAAGTTTTTATTTAATGATCCTGATTCAGTTGAAACTCTGAAACTCTTTAATCCATTCTTGTATGAACAGTTTTTTATAACAAACGTTATTACTCGATAAGGTTTTAACCTTGTTTCATTTCAATTATAGCATTCCCAGCCTTGTTACCTCAAAAATAGACGTAAATTTCAATCCCATGGTATCACCCAAAGATTACTCGATTAACAAGTAATTTAGTTTTTGGCTAAAGATCTGAAAGTCAATGATAACATTTTCTGAAATAGTAACCTGCCCCTCGTCAGAGAAAAACGTGCGAACTTCCGATTCTGATTTCAGAATCCTGAAGTCGAGACTAAATTTTTGAGCTCAATTTTTAAACACATCAGCACTCATGCAACAAAGCTTAGTTTTTTGACTGAAATTTGGTCATGGTAGATGCACAGAATTTTTTCAATGACAATTCTGCCGAACAAAGAGCACATTTTAATGAGGGTCACTTGATAGGGGGTTACTATGTAAGTATTCAGCTATCTCTTACAATCTTACAGCACACTTTCAGACAAAGAAAAAAATTATCATTTAAATTACTAGATAGATTATAAAATTCACAACCGTTTTCATTTGACAGTTACTCGTGAAAAGTGGAAAAGTGACTGAAAGTAAAGACAGCTTTAAGTATACAAACGATTAATGACCTGTAACAAATAAAATCACTGACCATTTTGTTGTGGACCATGTAGGTGACAAGAGGGTTCCAAAAAAGCGAATCGTGAATTTGGTATGTGATGCACAGTTTTACGATCAAATCTATGACAGATGCTGACAAATTCTCCAACAATTGTTTAACAAGATCTTTTTTACAACAGCCTTTAAATGAATCCAGTGTCGATTGTATCCCGTACTTTTCCAACTGTGACAGAAACCAAAGGTTCTCCGTCAGCTGCCTGCAACAATACCAAGTGAAAAAAATAAGTGATGAAAAATGCCAAACCTGAATGGGAAATGAACCCAGGACCTCGGTGTAGAAGCCAGTAGCACTGACCACAACACCACACCGACTGAATTTCAAAAACATACAGTTATTTATATCAAAATATAATATATTATTTCTTTAAACCTCCAGTAATATGGTAAACAGTACACACTTACCAATTATAGCGCTTTCATGCATAAAATGCACATCTTCAGTAATTTTTATTATTAAAATTTTAAACATCCTACTTCCACCACAGTAGATAAGGATTTAGTTGATTATTAATCTATTTTAAAATTTATATTTAACACAGTCTTGCCAACGTAGTTAGGTTGTTGTCACATTAATGAACTCACAAATTGAATATGACAACAATCTAATTAAGTTGGCAAGACTGTTTTAAATATAGATTTAAGAATAGATTAATAATCGACTAAATCCTTATCTACTGTGGTGGAAGTAGGATGTTTTAAATTTCAATAATAAAAATTACTGAAGATGTGCATTTTGTGCACATCTTGAAAGCGCTATAATTGTTAGTGTTTACTGTTTAGTGATTAATTAACTTGTTATTAAACTTGAATAAGGATGGAGGATGGAGGCCATACTCCAATCCTACACTCGTATACTATCGACCACTTTCATAACATAATTAACAGACCTTGTTGTACCTTATAATGATAAGCAATACAATACCAACTACAATGAAATATTACATCATACTGATTTAGAACGTATAAATAATCTAGCAGAAAAGAACCAAAGCTTATGTTTTAAAATTAATGAATCCGGTAGATGGCTTCAGCAGTGGTAATTTCTGTATTCAGACTCAATATAGTCTGTTGCATTCAATTTTGTTTTACGTTAAATTAAGTTAAACACATTTCATAATTATTATTACTACACACTGGTAATAATTTAATCTGTCAAAGTATTGTAATAAATTGGTTGTCCTTCAAAACCTTACTGTATTTTGAAACGATTAAATAAAACATTGTTGCTTGAATTACACAATTTAAACAAGGGATGTTTAGATGGAAGAGTTACCATGAGACTTGTCAACCATGTGCTTTCTCCCTGATCACTTGATACACAGTTCAGTGTGTCTTTACAGAAACATTAAACTTTGGCAAGATGGCTTCGATGGCAACCGGAAAACTTGTATAATGGGCATCTTTACTGATTTATTAAGAAAGTACCAAAAATTGAGAAAGAAAATAGTAACATTTTCATTAAGTATCAACAAATAAATTAATTCTAGTGCAGTGGAGTACAAAGCATAAAGCCAATACCCACACGTTTTTACCTTTACTTGTTATCAGGAACCATACAAAATGGGTTTGCAGCTTTTCTCACTTTTGTTGACATGAATTTGAGTAGATACATTGATTAGTTCTTGGTTGACCGTTAGCTGGCCACTTAACTTTTTATAACGACTGTCAGCCTGTTAACTGGGCTGGCCAGGAGGTTACAGTACATATAACATATTTTTTTACTGTAGCTGTGGTAAAGGTTTATTCTTGCATGGCACCCACATTCAATGGGATGAAAATCACAATTTGAATGAAAAGAAAAATGAGAGAATTCAAATGTAATTACCTGATGTCCGATTCATTTCGTCCAGTCACTTCCATTACAAAATCAGGAGTAGCAATTTTCTGGAGGCATATAAGCACCCTCAATCTGGCTGAATAATCAACTTTCCTAGAAATCAGTTTTCCAGCACCAGTGAAAACGATGTCAGCCAGATAACTGCAGCTAATATTAGGATCTTCTCGTGACAGCACATAACATGCTCTGAAAGAAAACAGTTTCATCAGTCAACAATGAAAAAATTCTGTCGCAGAACAGCACCTGTATCATTCTAACATTTTTTTTCTTCTTAAATTATAAATACACGTAAAAACGGATCATACAGAAATTATGAATATAAATGTGCAATGCTTGTTTTGATGACTTAACAACTAGATTAAATACAAAAATGTTGGGATTAAAACTGAGGCTGTAGTCATCACACGATACCCTGAGTCAGTGAGTATAGGGCTACAGTGGGTATAGGTGTTCAGTTATGGGATGTTAAGAAACAATAAAACTTACAGTGACCTAAAATTCATACATCATATTTACAAGAATGTCACAGAATTTATGAACTAGATATCAAAGGAAAAATTAATAACATACATAAACTGAACACTAAAATCACAAAAGAGTGATGGAGTGAGCACACAGTTAGAGGCCATCCATCAGCCCCTAACAGAAAACTATATACTGTACTAATATGACAGGTAGGAAAATTTATCAAACAGAAACCCCATGATTTAAAAACTGGCATAAGAGCTGTAGTTAAAATATCCTACTCCTTCTAGGATAGAGATCCCAAATCAATTGAATACATTGATAAAATAAACATAATCATAATAAGACAATATACATAAAAATTTTGGTGTGAAACACTCACATGACTTTCTCTTCCTAATGTAGATAATGAACAATATAGCCAATGTTTAATCATGTGTTAACAATGAACATGAAAAACATAACCTAATTTTAATCATGAGTGAATGACGCAAAATGAAAATCAACCTCAGTAGAACTTAAACATCAAGAAATTAGGTATAATCCTGGAATTTTTGAACGAGTAAGAAACCAGTTACAGAAAGCCAGTCTACATGGAAAATCATAGGCAATCAGCCCCTGTACACATTGTAAGAGATATGGTTAAAGACAGCTATCATTTAAAAACCGCCACACAGTCATGTGCCCAACATCTTCTTGTATTGCCAAGGAACATGTACTTTTATCAGGGGATCTTCTAAACAATTTAGAACACATTTTTCTAATAGTCCTAGTTCAATAGCCCTATGAGGGTTGCCTTTTATATTCCGGGAATAGAAAACAAAAACACAAATTAATCAATGTAAATGGCTTTATTGTTTTTCAAAATATTCTCCATGATGATCAATATATTTTTACATGCGCCTGAACCAATTTTCTAAGCACTTGTTTCACTCCGATTGAGGTACATCCAAAATGTGCTTTTTGAATGCATCAACTGCTTCTTCAGGCATCGAAAAACATTGACCTCTTAATTTATTTTTGATGAGCGATAATAAGAAGAAGTCGTTGGGTGCCAAATCAGGGCTGTATGGCAGATGGCCCATCAATTCGATTTTATTTCTCAAAACTTTCATTGTTTCAGCCGACGCATTGTCCTGGTGGAGAATGATTCATCTTCGGAGGTTGGTTTCCCTTCCAAAAACTCCCTTTCCAAAAACTTTTGGCAAACAAGTGGTTGTGTACCATTCAGAATGGATTTTCATTTGACACACATCTATTATAGTATATTTCTTTTAAGCTGAGACCTACTATAAACAACATTTTACATTGGATTTATTGTGTATACGCTACGTGTAACCGGATGGCTGGAGCCCATCACCCGCTCTCATTTCTATACACCATTCATAAGCTGTGTATAATTTATAAAGTGAATCCTATTGAGATAGTGAGGGATCAGGTGAAGGATTATGTGGCTCCAACTAATAACACATTTAAGCTCTAACAAGTAAGGAAACTTTTGACAATTAGGGTTTCTAAAATATCAGTGGATGAATGGAAAAACTGTATAGCTCACGTGGAAAAAGGGGAGAAACATAGAGGGATTTTGAGCAAAGTTCAGGTACAAAAACTTGTAAATTTGGAACACAACTCAAGTAGTAAAAACGAGGATGATGTATCGTCTGATGAACAATTACAATAAGTTAACCCCCATTACAGTATTGTTTACAATTAACAACCTTAAGCCTAATTACTAATAAATGTTATAATAACAATAATATCATAATTATATTGAGAATGTAAATTAATTATTACAAAATTAACAATATTGTAAATATCCTGAATAACAAACGTAAACTTCTTTGGATGGATCGCGTTATGTAATATTTTTCTTTCAAACTATTTTGACCAGGTCTCAACTTAGTTGACATAAGGATATAATATAGGAGACCTGTTTTCATACAGTCTTTTTGCTGCTGCCCTGTTCCAGTTCGCTAAACCATATATTAAATGCATGTCACACATTTCTACAAAAGAATATTCCATTATAATAAACAACAAAACGTAAAAAATAAACAAAAACATTGACTGTTAAAGAAACCTTCGAAGTCAACAATGAGTTTATTACAAAATCATGTTTTTATTTTTACTTTCGCTTGCCTACATGAATATATAGGAAGGAAAGTATTGTTTTCATGTCGATTTTTCACCGGATCTACACGTTTTCAGACCCCATGAACCCAAAAACCATCTTATTAGCGATTGGTCTGTGTGTGTATGTGTGTGTGTGTGTGTGAACAGAATATCTCAAGAATGGAACATCGTACGAACTTGAAACTTACATTAGATACCACTAGAGGACCTGACACGAACATTTTCATCAAAATCAGTCAACCAGAAGTAGTTTGTTCATGTCATTTTTCACTTTTTTGCAATTTTTTCAAAAACGGCTCCTACGATTTTTTTTTAACTTTCTCATTTACTAAATGTTTTTGCTCTACAAGATAGGGTAGGCGCCATGTCTGCTGAAATTCTTGGAGAGGTAATTTTCTCGTAAAAAAATATTTTTTTTAAGATTGCGACTTAAATATGCATTTTAGTGGAAAAATGTGTACAATAAAAGTTGTAGAAAATTTAAAATCCTACAACTTATATTTTAAACATTTTTTTGTATAACGCTTAGTTTAGCGGTTATTAGCAATTTTCTAATTTTTTCTCACGGAAACATGTAAAACAAGATTTTTTTTCAGATTTCAGCTTTAGCACCTATGTATTTTACGACAAAAGTGTATACAATCAAATTTATAGGAAATTAAAAAATTACAACTTTTCTTTAGAGCATTTTTCTCTACATAGCTGAAAGAGTGATTTTCCGAATTTTTTAAGCCAAACTGAGGTTGACTTTCATTTTGCGTCTTTCACTCATAACTAAAATAAGGTTATGTTTTTTGAGGTTAGGTTTTTGTTTATTTGTAATGTTAGGTTATATTGTTCACTATTTGCATTGGCAAGAGAAAGTCGTGTGAGTGTTTCACACCAGATTTTTAAATAATGTGCATCTCTTGTTTATAATGTTAACATGGTCAACATGGAAAATAAATTTTATTGTAAAATAATAATTAGTTGTTTAAATAGATACTAACTTCCAATACTAGCATTTACAATAAATAAAAACAATTAACATTTAATCGATGTCTTCCCTAATATTGAAGTGATTATTGAGAAATAAATTTTTATATAAAAACAACAAAATGATGGACAGGAAGAGAACGAAGGAGAAATTGCCATTTTTCCTCAGGATATTGTTTGTTTATTTTTACAAGTAGACTCTGAAAAAGAATAGCCAGCACCATTTTAGAAACACCCTGTATATTCATATAGGGCATGAGATAGTAATAAATAACAAATATTCTCGTACTGACTTGTCAGTCAATAGAATCAAAGGAATGCAAGGGATGCATCTAACTCCGATTTATTTTTACCAATACCAAGTATACCATGAAGTTGGTCATGTAATTTGAATCGGCAGCGCAATGCAATTCCCCACCTGCCACACACCGGGATAACACTAGATTCAATCAGATAACCATGGGTCAATCTTATGTGCCCAACCTCACACTACATGATCAAAACTTCATCCCTTCGATAATCTCTGAATGATGTTGACCATGGATTAATAATATCCTTAATCACTCTCATTTTGCTACCATAGTATTCAGTCCCCTCAGCCTGCTAGGAATCAGGGATGGTCCACTTTGCTTCACCAACCAAATCCCATGTTATCCAGCATACTGTGAATGGCAGTCGGCAGTCAGTCACTACAGGGTGTACGCTACTGTTCCACCACTTTAACTTTGTTCTCTTTTTTTACATGATTGATACAATTAGTAACTTGTACGAATAGAAAACTATAAATAGAAATGAAGAATCAAATACTATAACACTAAATTTCTATTTGAAAATAAATTATGATGCACATAAGAACGATGCGAGACAATACAATGTCATACGCGTAAACTGGTAGCATATTAAACCAATGACAAGTTCTTTGTCAAAAATGTGGAGAGAAATTTATGGCTTTGGATAAGTCATCGTCAAATTCAATTGTGAAATAATGAGTGACTATACTAATACTAGATAACAGATCATTAAAATTAAAATGTTTCTTTTGAAGTTCTCGTGTTTCATCATATAGATCAGAGGTAATACGTACATATAACTAATAACAACGTATATTTATGAAAAAGAATGGAAATAAAGTACACCGTTTTTATAAATTTATTGTTCAGTACTTAAAACATCAGTCATGATATGATTAACAGTTGATATAATCGAACAGTTTTATTTATAAAAATACTAAAATACTTTTGAAAGTATTTTGTAGTTACTTTTTAATCAGCGTGTACACATTTTTAAGTAACGAGCATGCTCAGTGACGTCATTATTTATTGACAGTAGGAGCAAACTAAAGAAGGCTGGACTTTATATCAGTAGCTTCATTCCTAGGGATACCACCATGACAACATGGCCACCTCTATCATCTAGCTGTTTCACTGAGCTATAGACAAGCGGGTGGTGTCAGTCAGGAGAGTAAACCACCAGGGTACACACCAGCACTTGCAGCACTTGACATCCCCACAGATATCAACTAGGATAGATAGCGCCGCTTTGCAATGGTAATGTTTGTCCTCCTCTATTGCCACTCATTGACAACATATTTTCACAAGTAAGTAGTTTTAAAAGGCATCTACCGATCTTTCAACCTCACTTTTTTCAAACTGTATCCAGGAGATTCTAAATGTTTAATTTAATTTATTTTATTTCAACTTAATCCTCTATTAACTATTTTTAATATTATTTCAGGTAGGTCATGAGGTCAAACTTTTTAGATCCTCTGGCAGGCCAGGAAAGGAATCCCCTTCTCTCACTCTTGGCCAAGGGCTGAGTCTTTTTCTTTTAACAGATATGGTATCTGATATCACATGAAGGTTTTAACTCTTTTGACTCCTACGTTGTAAGTCTTGTTTGTTGTAGTTTTTAACTGTTTTTTTTTAATTTTTAGTGTTATAGTAGTTGATTTGACAAGGTGGCATCCTCTTCAATAAAATGTTGTGAATGTGGCAAGCACTTTTATGGAAAGCAAAAAAGGGCTATCGTGCAGGTATTGTAACAAAATATTTCATATTTTTTGTGCTAATGTTTCAGAGGAAGAATTAGAATTTTTTATTGCTAATGGTGAAAGTAATTATGTTTTATTGTTTGCTCCCGCAAAACCAAAGGTATGGTACCCCTGTTTTTGCAGCTAGATCTGATTTGTCAGGTTCAGGTTAATTGTCTGATCGAGCTATGGCGGTGTCTGCTTGATTAGGTAAAAATAAAAGTGATAAACAAAAAGCACAAAGTGATAAAGATAGGGTGTGAATGATCAAGATGATGGCATTTGTGTCAGTATAGTTTGTTGCTGTAGGAACCTGGTGCCTGAATTGTTTGCCATTATCTCCAGGCTAGAACAGCAGATGGCTTCAATGGCACAACGTATTGATAGTTCGGTGGAAGTAATAAATGGAACCCGAGTGAGAATACCTTCCTGAGAAAAGGTTAACTTATTAACGGTTTCCTCTCCAACTATTCAAATCTTGAAGGAGGATTCACAGCCAGCATTTAATGCAGTTCTGAAGTTAAGTGGGAATAGAAAGCGGGGTAAAAGGTACAGACCAACGGTGGTTGTTGTTAGTGAAAATAGTCAGGTGCCTGATGATCAGGCAGTCAAGGATGTGATTAAGTGATCAGATAGCCGAGAGGAAAGTACCTCAGGATGAGTCTCGGTTGCAGGAGTGGGTGAGGATTGAGCCCTGGAAGCGCACTAAAAAGATTTTGTTGAAGGTTCTAAGGTGAACAAAAAGCTATTTTTGGAAAAGGGGTTGGTTGGGCACACTAATAAAACAAAGGAGGAATTTTTTTGTGACAGATTTGGTCCCAGTTCCAGAGCATCTGATGTTGAGGAGCTCCTGAAGAGGGATCTGGAGTGCAGACTGCTACATGCACTAAGATCAATACCAGGATGGAGGGTTACAGTTCTTTTTATATCAAAGAACCATTTGAGGACTATGAGAAGGCTCCTAAAGTATGGCCCGGAGGGAAATTGGTGTTACCTTTTTACAGATGTTTGAAACCCAATCAGGTATTCAGGGAGGCTGACCAAGACCAGGAGGTGGTAAAAGATGTCGAAAATGAACGGGTAGGGAGAAATTGCAAGTTGTTAATCAGAATGTCAGAAGCTTAAGAACAAAATCTGAGTAATTTCTTGCATCAGTTCCGGGAGCTATGTGTGACATTATTGCTGCAACGGACACTGCTTTTAATGATGAATCTTTTATGGAGGAGTATTTCCCAAGTAACTGTATGATATATCGAGCTGATAGATGTGTTTCTGCTTCTGGTAAAACTCGAGGGGGAGGATGCATTACTGCGATTAGTAAGTGGTTTAGGAGTTTCAGAAGAGAGGATTTGGAATTTGCTGCAGAATGTGTTTGGGTTGAGATTAGGATGCGAGATGGTGTCAATTTGCTTGTTGGCAACCATTACTTTCCTCCTGATGCTCTTTCAGAAAAAATTCATGATTATTTTGTTGCCCTGGGTGAAAAGTTGGAGTTTAGGAATTTTAGGGTGCTTATTTTGGGAGACTTTAATGTTCTCAGGGTCACATCATACATTAAGTATGAGGCCACATTTCTATGAGAAAAGAAAGCTGAGTTTCTTTTTGACTTTCTTGAAAATCATGGCTTGTCTCAGTGCAATTTTCATCTGCCCCTTTAGGTGAAGTCGGTCCTCAATTTGGTTGTGTGACACACAATTAGATCGTGACTGCTTGCTAAGGAAATGATAAGCTCAAGGTTCACCAGTTACAGATTTGATGACTCAAGACTACTCACTCCACAGCAATGTTCTGTTTGTTAGGCCACTACTGATTTGAGCACATCTCTTTCAGATCAACGTCTAACAACACGATTTTATGATCGGTAGTGGCTGTGAAATAACCTACCTTTCTATATTGTTATGAAAATCATGATCACAATCCAAGTCAAAGTCATTGAATCCGCCGACTGATCGATTTGAAAATGTCACATCCAATTGAGACGATGGATCGGGCATTAACCACTCATTAACCAGTTTCCATTTCAGTGGTTTTATGTCCTTTTTGTGCAAAATGCTGATCTCTTCAACAGCTGAATTGATATCTGCAACACACACAATTACAGTATGTCAATGTAGAAGGGTTGGTTATGCTAACATTGAATACACATCAGTTGTTCAGTGGATTTTATAACAGTATTTTTCAGTGCTGCACCGACATAATTTTTGAATTAAAAATTAACGATAAGGAAATACATGCAGCAGAAATATATTAAGAAAGCACACAGATACATGGGCACAGTCACTCTCTTTTTGTAGACAAAGTAATAAAATACATAATAAAAATAATTGGATTTTTAATTTGAAATAAATAAATGAACACAGATACAAACTGAAAATCATAAATTTATAAATAAACTTTTTTTATTAGTAACAATTACAAAATAAATAATTTGTCAATGATAAAGTAGATTTTAATACAGTGATGAAAAAGTTCTGTTACCCCTTTATAATTTTAAACCTCTCATGGGTATTGCATCCAAACTTTCAGGAACTTTTTCTAACCAATTGCTCTACCTTTTGGAAGTTTCCATCACATTTTCCCCAGATTTGGAGAAGGCATAAGGGGTGCAAGTCAAAAATGTTAAATAGCAACCCCTATTGAGTGACACATCATTTTAAAGCTTTTTTTAAGATAAGAAAAATGGTGTAATGTAAACCCCTCTCCGATTTCCCAAGCCGAAATGGTGGTGTCAAACATATCAGATTTGTCCACTTTTCTAAGTATTTTGTTCTTCACACAATTTGGTATTTATTCATTTTCTTATTCAGAGGAATGGCAAAATTTTTCTAATTTACTTCAATTGTGATTTAGAAAAATTTAACTCAGAATTATTTATACAATTGTACTAAAATGGGGCCTACTCATTACCTACACGATAAAAAAAATGAAACGGAAAATCTTGAAGTATATTTGAAAGAAACTACCCAACGATCTTGATGTTGAATTTAATTAGATATAAAATGAATGAATTTAAAATGTTGGTAAAAACATAATTTATGTACTTTTAACTATAAAACTTTAGAAAAATTAAAATAATGGAGAAAGTCGTTACGCCGGGATGTTTTTGAGAAAACTGTTGATGTTTGTAGGGCTAAAAGCCCTGACTTCAAGGAATTTTTAACAAATAAAGTACAAGATGAAACATTCCCTTGTAGTTAGCAACACTTCCCCTCAGTTCACTATAAGATGCAATCTTATACTTATCTTTAAAATTGTTAATTAATCGATGAGAAACAGTTCAGATAACTTGTAAAAGTGGATATTTTTTGAAGAAAATCAATGATAAAAAATGAATCAGAATGGGCGTCCCGGTCCACGTTTTACAAGTTTTTACAAGTTTCCTCATGCAATTGCCTGGATAGCCTACCATCGGGTTCTGTGCAGTGGCATAATGTTTCAATCCCTATTCAAAAATTTGACATGGCTTATAAAGTATTATTTCACATGATAAACCTCCTGCTCACAAGCTCCTCCAAATCTGATTGCCCCACTCCATATTAAAACAAGTACTTTTAAAAGAAAAGTATTGTTTATATGATAATATATAAGACACCACACCTAGAGTTGGGCTGACCACACACATATGGAACAAGACACATGTACCATAACCAACACTGTTGTAGTTGTACATGGCAAACACATGGTTGTACACAGTTATATGACATACAGTTTGTACAACAAAACATAAAACAGAATGTGGCAGAACAAATCACTGTACACTAACAACACAATCTGACACGATATCTGTCGTAAAAAACAAGTCTGTTTTATCAGTCTGTTGTACAGTCATGTCGTGGTAGAAATGAATGGTGAGGTGGATCTGTTTAATTTACCTGGAAACTTTTGGTTGTGAAGAAAGGCAGTGGCAGCAGATGTACGATTCAGTATAGATGGATGGTTGTAGAGCACAGTTATAAGCTCTTCTGGGTTCATCGTAAATTGGATGTGTTCTGGCTGTGCTAACTCATATCTATACAGAATATCCAATGTAGAAACAGTGGTATATTTTTTATGAATCTGTAAATAATCAATCAAAGATTTCATTTTGAGCGCTCCATGTATCACACATCAAACCCTTTTCTGACAATACAAAAGATTCAAGTAATTTAGGCGAGTCAATTTTTAGGCTGATATGAAAAAAAGATGATTCTTGTTCATGAAGGTGATTGAGTATGTAATATATGGCCGGCCTGTTGGCGTAGTGGTTAGTGCAACTGGCTTCTATGCCGGGGTCCTGAGTTCGATTCCCAGTCAGTTTGGCATTTTTTCAACGCTCATTTTCATTATCATCATTATCCACCATCTGCATTAGCAGAAATTGCAGAACAGTTAAATGTAAAACCAAAAAGAAAGATTATCATGAAAAAAGACAACAGATTTTTCTACATGTTTTTATGCAGTAAAACTAAGAGCGATTTTTGTAAAGGCATCTTTGTCAGCATCATGAAAGATCAGTGGTCTTTCAGTAATGGCAACTAAGGTCATCTTCTATAGTCAAATACAACTTGATGGTGGAGTGGTACAAACTGTAATGACCAGAAGTCACTGTTCAACGCTTACTAACTGTAAAGAGCCAAGTGATGCTGCAGCACTACTAGCTAACTGACACAAAACAACTGACTTGTAATTACATCAACCAGTCGCATCTCCCTTCACTGTTAACCGGCAATATTGTTTTAAAGGGTTATTTTTATACCGGGTGTAGGAAATGTGTGGAAATGCCTCAGGTATATGTATACATATACCTGATATATTTATCGTCATGTCAACCAACCGAGTGAACCAGATAGTTTTTCATCTGGTTTTGCATTTTGGTAATGAACATGTACACCAATGTACACATTGTACAATCGCAAACCAGTTCAGTGCAATGATTGGCAGTCCTGGTCAATAACCTTCTGTATCATTCCCTACCCCAAATTGTTCACTCGTTATATAAATAATGTATATTTATTATTTTATTAAACATTCTATGTAGGATTTTTAAACAGCCATATTATTTAAAATATATATTTCAATTCAAATAATGTATAATATAATAATGAACAACATATCCATGTGATAATTAAGTCTATTTATTCATGCCTATTGAGGAACACAGAGGTTTTGTAGCAGAACTGAAAGGTCAATTAAAATCGACAAATGAAACTAAAATTATACATAACTACAAAACACACAAAAATCCTACAATTTTCTCCACAGCCATGTGAAGGCATACATAAAAATTGTGTGACCAATCTCTGGTCGCATGAATCATCAACGGTCACACTTTTCATTCTTTTCAAGTTATCATACAGATTTATTTCATATCGATTGATTTTTCTAGATTTCAATCGAGATAAACAGACTAGTTTAAAACCCTACAGCAGATTTTACTAATAAAATGAGGAGTCAATGGTCATGTCACTGCATACCTACTGGAATGAAAAGTATGACTTCCTCTGAGTATCTGAAACCCTTAAAAAGCATTCATTTTTCAATCCGGCAAATGAAACATGTTTGTTTTATTAAAATGTATAATTTTTGTAGCAGATGACATGGTCAGGTCATACATCTACTTCTTCTGTTTTTTAGTGCTTCTTGGAAGAAAAATAATTGATCTGACTCAGCTGTACTTACCTTCACTAAATTGGAGTGAGTTTTTTCAGATTTGTCCACTTCATACCACTTGCTAGCACTGAGATAGCACAGTTCAGCAGCTCTCACCTGATCACTACCTGCATCAGATCAAGTGGCCAATGGACATCACAAATAAATAAATACACGTTTTGTTTACATCATCAATCTAAATGACAACAGATTATTAGTACACCACTTAAATTTTCTTCATACTGTTTATTTATTCATACTGACACTTTTTGTATGACACAAATGACTGAAGAAAATGGTTTCATAATTACGCAGTTCCAATCTGAATCATGGATGAACCACTCAAACATTTCAATATAATAAACAAGAAGAAAATTAAACCACCATCAAGACGATTTCAGATGGAAGTTTATAAAATAGCTCTAGATAAAATACAAGATCTTTGACAATTCTTTTAATGACATAAATAAACAGTGCACTTAGGAAAATGGTATCATAGCTGTGTTTTTCACTTCCTCACGTTCAAATTAACATATTACTAGAAAATTTAAATAAAGAATTCAATTCTCTAAACTCTCATCAGACGATTTATCTAAATTTAGAGCATTTGAGCCCAAAAAACTGGTTTGTATGGTTCTTTTTGCACTGATAACAACAAATTAAATGGTCGGTTGAATTGACTTCAACGGACTCTAGTAAGAGGGTACGTTGTAGCCACACGTGATTTTTAAAATTTACAATCAATGGCAAGTCATCCGTAGCTGTTTCTTAGAAAAATAACTGGCTCATTTACTGTACCTCAGCCCAATCTACTTTTTGCCGGGGAAATAATAAAGCTAAAATTTATGAAAAAAAAAATTGAATTGTGAACATTAAAAACAACTCACTCCTTGAAGTAGGAACCCGGTTGAGGTCACATAGTGAAAAACAAAGAACCTCAGTGCCAAACAAACAAATATGTGCTTACTCTACGCTGATAAGTACCTGTTTGTCTTAATATTAAATAAAAATTTTATATTCAAAAGCATTCATTTTTGTCAAAAACTTATTGCCCATACTTTATTTCAAGAAGTTATTAATAAAGCTAACAGCTCAGTTTTTTTGGAACCATATAGCAAGTACAAGAGGTTCCAATTTGTGTCGATGCAGTAGCCAAAGCATGAGAAATACAAACACTGCAGAAACAGAAAAAATCCAAATCATGAATGATCCACAAACCTGGAGGAAGATTTTTTAGCACATAAAAATAGGAAGCACA
Source organism: Catonia carolina (assembly GCA_035578175.1). NCBI lineage: Eukaryota > Metazoa > Arthropoda > Insecta > Hemiptera > Achilidae > Catonia > Catonia carolina. The sequence continues at coordinate 17,403,647 of JAQMRL010000001.1, read as the reverse complement.
GACTATTTCAATATTTGCAATGTGACTGATACACTGCTCAGCGACATTCAACAGTTTCTCACTGGACCGATGAATAATCCACTCAGTTTTGGAGCCGTTAACAACAGGCGGCTTCATTTCATTCTGGAACTGATCAAAAGTCATAGATATTTAACAGTGAATAAAATTTTAAACCGAGTGTATTTCTATCTAACACAGTTATGCACACTTTGTGTCAATAAATGAACTTTACTGTCACGTAAATTAATATACATTATACATTATATTGATGTTGTTTAGGTGATCATCCGAAAGGCTGGTTTGAACCTGTAGAGGGGCTTTACTAAGTAAAACGAGGAGTAACGTAATTTACCATGCCTTCCTCACTGCGTTGATGAAAGGAATAGTAAAAAATATGACAAAATAAGTAATTGGAAAAATAATATGTGTTGTATATGACAATTAAAATTTTTTGAGATCGATTCAAATCATGTATACAGTGCCCATACTTAACAATCCAACTTAATAATTGTGCATTAAACAGTTATTAGCATTTTAATTAACAAAAACAACAGATACAAAGTAATAATATGACAGATAATTTGATATACATTTTTGAACATATATTTGAATAGGTTTCACTGACATAAAATTAAATTTAAAAAAATAAGAATAATAAAAATAACTTAATATAAAATTGCAATGATTCAAAGAAAGTTGTTTTTGTTTTTTATTAAATATAATTCATTAAACATAAATTTTATTATATGTTTAACTTATTTATTTAAGGTCGTATCAACAATAAGCCATTAGCAACCACAACTACATAACAATTACTTTACAAAACATTGATCACAAAAACAACATTATCAACAATTTTCATAAAAATATCATACCGCGTAAACATTAAGAATAATTGAACATTCTAAAATAATAAAAAATGTACAAAGACAAAATAATTAGGAGAAACCAAGCATTACGTATTAAATAACAAAGAACTAGACAAAAAAGAAAAAACCAATCAATAGAAACTGAACATAACAAATAAATAGTAAATATTTAAAAAATATATTTTTTAAAATTTTATGGCATTAAGAATTCCCAAAAACTTACTGTGAACACGTACACTCGGACGAGACAGTTGAACCCTTTTTTCGTAAGATGATTTCAGGTGATATTTAAAAATTCATTAATAATATAAAATTATTTTTAGCAGAAACTGTTTTAAGTTTAATTTTAAAACTGTGTAATGCAATAAAACTGATGTATGCAGCAGAAGCATGGACATGAAGAGTATGCTAGGAATGACAAGTAATAAAATAACAAATGATGTGGTTAGGGAAGAAATAGGGACAGACAAGGCTTGGTCATGTCAGTAGGATGGAGATGGAGGGGGAAACATCAACAGCAAAGAGGATGGGTGGATTGGGGAAAAGATGTGATGCCAACAGATGAATTAACTGATGGAGAAGTAGAGAGTAGGGAGTTGAGTTAGTCCCGACCAAAGGAAACTCAGACGAGGGATAGAAACGATGATTACGATTTCGGTCATTTGAATAGACAATCTCATTGCAAAACTAATGATGATCACAATCTTCTCAAAAAGCAGTATTATAAAAGCCTTCCCAGAGAGCCAGCTCACAAAATAACACGATTCCATGAGTGAAATGTCAAGGGTGTAGGGTACAGCCTAACATTAAAAGAAATAAAATTCTTCATGTTACAATACATAAATAATAATTTAGAGATTTCTGTTTAATTTCATACGCACAGATATTCAGATTGGAAATTCTTTTTTATATATTTTAGAAAGAGTTACTACATATTGTGTTGTTGAAACAACCCGTGAAGCAAACAGTTGTGGTAAATTGACAAAGTTCTTTTAGTCTAAAATTACTTAGTAATTTATAAAAATATAATAATTTTGATTCCGCAAACAAAAATATTTAATTATAAAAGTGATAACAACAAACAGGAACAGCTGAGAGAAAGAATCTGAAGCGGAACCATCATATTATGCTCCCTGCAGTTATAGGCATACCTCTTTGCATGTACCTTCGAACCGCATTCACCAGAAATTTTCATTTTTCACAGGATCTATGAAAGCTACGGTGGTGAAATTACTTTTACACCTTTCCACAGTAATCACCCAACTTTTAATGCATGTATCTGATAATAAATTAAATATTTACAAAAAATAATTAATTTGATTCAAAACCAGTCAAAAAAGTACCATTTGAAAAACACCTTTGTTCATAACCGCTGCGTAAAGCCAAGTTCGAAGAACTTAAATAATAACTATTAAAACAATCAGTAACATAGCTTAAATTCATTCAGAGAAAAAGGAAGATAACATTGTGAATTTAACATGCTAGAGTAAGTACCCCATGTACCCTACCACATTAAACTGCTAGCAATTGAACTGGTGGTCATTACAGTCACAAAATGACAACTGTTTTCTCTGTGAAGTGCTGACACGGCCACTGATTTCGGTTATCTCCTCCGACTGTAATCGGTTTCAATGCTGCTTTCACCCTTTAAGAACATTAAAGAGAAATCTTATAAATGCAGTTTAAATTTTGTAATATAATATCAATTTCAAGTTGATTTTAACTCCTTGTAACACAAAAAACATGCTTTTTTGCCTGTTGCAAAAAAGCAACTGTAATATAAAAAAGCAAGTTCTTTTCCTTACCCCATTTTTTTTTTTTTTTTTTTTTTTTTTTTTTTTTTTTTTTTTTGTTTAACGTCCGACTGTTTTGCAAATTGCTGCTAATGCAGACGGTGAAGGGATGAAACGAATTTTTTGTAACGTATGAAAAAATGCCATGCCCGAGTGGGATTCGAACCCAAGACCACGTGATGAGAGGCGAGCACGTTACCAACATCGCCAACGCGGCCGGCCCTTACCCCATTGGGTGATTTTTGACCTGGGGGGGGGGGGGTGTACCACTCGAGTTTTATCGATGGTTAAAACAGAACACATAACAGTATCTGTTGATGAACCAATAACCGGTGAACACAGACTGAACCAAGAAGAAACAAGCTAACGCATCGCATAGAGGTAGATACGAGAGGTATCTTTTAAAATTATTATTCATTACTCGTGATCACAATGAATCTTAACAAGACTTACCATAATAAATAAAATTAAAATAATGAGTAAAATTGGAGCAAGTAGAAGGATACACTTACAGAACGATGAATAGCAAGAAAACATATTTCATCTGTGTTCAGTTTGAGAAGAGAAGCAATTTTCAACCAGACTTCGTAAGTTGAAAGCGACAATTCAGGTTCTGTAAATGTGTAAATGAATAATGTATAATAGATAAAGCATTCACATAAATCCATTCATCATCTGATTCACTTATTTCAACCAAACAGTTAGTGTTTTTTTTTTGTTTCGGTCATAAAAAACAAATAACTGACAAAAGGATTTTGACTGTAAAATTTTGTTTTCTTCATTCACTGACGGCAAAATGGGCTTTTTATGTATGTCATTTCTTTAACTCATTCAAAAATTTTAGTTTTTAGTAGTAATAGGGTCGCATGCTCACTTCGGAAAAAACACAATACAGCAAAAATGTAATGAAGTCTGAAATGATACACTGTTGATTCAAACCATCTTTTTTTTTTGGAAAATCCGGAAAAAAAATTATATATTTAATAGCGGTTACGATGTGTAGGCTATGAATAATAAAATCCAGCTCATCTAATGAGATCTCAGAATAGTCAGGCTTAAACATTATCTGTAGCATTGACAAACAAAGAAAATTTCTTATAATTCCACAGACTGACACTGACCAGGTTGTAACAGAAGAGACTACACTGAAAACAGAAGCTTCAGCACGATGGGAAAAATTCACATTCATGAAAGCTTACATGAATGTTAAAGATAAAGCATTTCAGGGTTTGAATGAAATTGAAAGCTTTCACAAAGTAAAATTAAGGCAGCTGTTACAACAAAATAATCATTAATCTAGATAATGATTTGTGCTTAATAAGTTGAACTCAGTAAATACTATATAAACTTGTGTTTGTGACTCTTTGGCAGAATTTAACTCAGGTTACTCCATATTATAATAAATAACTGGTTATTAACATGCAATAACCTACTTTCAATTTACCCTTTGTGAAAAAAATATCAATAATAATATACGATGAGATAGCATCCTCATTTCCCCTCATAGCCATCCTGTTCCACCACATAAAAATACCAACTCTAGATTTTTAAAGCAAGAGTAGTATGACAGTGGGAGCTTTCGGTAGGAGATTATATCAACCCCAGGGATCATCATACACAACAACTTTACCTAGGTGCTCACGGTGAACACAATCTAATCGACCCAGATCACATTGCACACAAACAGAGTATGCCTGCAAACCACATCAGCAAACATTTCAAATAATAATAATAATAATAATAATAATAATAAGAGGATAATTACTTATCATAGTAGTCGCATCCTCTTCTAAGAGGCCAGTGAAAGGTAACCGAAACTCTGCGATGCGAGAAAGGTTATTGGCTGATGCTGCTCTCATCGATTTGTATGAGATGTTGTTTTCTTGTTCTTCCTTTGACGGTACACTGAAATAAAAAATCATAGTGACTTGTCCTTGTTACACATTTTACATTTTTAGGGTGTCGACTGCTAATGACACCATTATAATATTTTTTTATTCCATCTTACAAACCCGTACCCGTGGCTGGATCACATTTTTATTTCACAAACAAAGATATGCTGTAATTTCAGCAACTTATCGGACATAACCGAACTAGAACTAGATACAGTGTGAAAAATTTCAAAGCAAAATCTTCTCCCGCACCATATAGCTTTAGCCTTATTAGAAAATTCTTATGATAATAACAGTGTATCTGAACCAGTAGTGGTGGGGAGGATTCCAAATATCCAAATGTATGGGTCACACAAAATCAAGACAAGCGGATGGTTTCTTTCGAGGTGTTTTTAGTTTTGTATGGAATAGTTTGGTTTAGTTTTTCCAAAATAAGATAAAAGAAGTAGAAGACATCCAACTTTAAATGATGGATGCGCAGATGGAAACAAAAACTAAAGATGGACGTTTATGGGTTTTTAAAATGTATTTTTTCTAACAGTGCAATATGCATAAGACAGAAAGAGAAAACCGAGAATGGACGAAAGAAGACAGTTCAGGTATCTGAAAAGGATGAAGTCATGAAAGGCAGCATGATGGTCAGGTGTGAAGTGATTAACGACATGGTGTTGAAAGAAGGAAGTGAGGAAAGCCACCTACATCCAAATGGTCTTATTTTATTGGTACCTATAAGATAACCAGCAGCCATGTCAATTCACAGTTTATACAAACATGAACAGAAAGAGAGAGGCACTGCTGGAGAAATTATGCTGTCTTCACTGGTTCATTGTCGACTTTCTCCACAGAAAGTTTACTTACAGTTCTTTTTTTATTATTATGTAGGCAATCCAAATGAAAGAACACTACCAGCCTTCCCACTGACATGTACGCCTTTCAATGGTGCATTGACTTTGTTCTTCTTACTCATTTACTTATACTGACATGTTTAACTATTCTACAAGTTTTCATTAATAATTCAGTTTCAATTTGTATGTTTTATATACAGAGATACACTTGACATGATGAAGCTTAACTGACCACAGAGACAAGTCAGTATAATTAAATATGTACGAGTGAAATCAAAGCCGATTAAAAGGAGTACACATTAGTGTGAAGGCTGGTAGTGTTCTTTCATTCACATTGATCAGAAACCGCAGGATATACTTTAAACACTTATTTATCATACAAGCCTACCTGACCTATCACATACGACCACAAATTCCGGTCAATTATGTGAAACAGTCTTGCATGCTGAATATTCTTCGGTATAAAAAGATGGACTTGTCCTCACTTTTTTATGTCCTACTCTTGTACAGATTAAAGCTAATGCAGTTGAATATGTCCTGAAGATGGATTGCACTGGAGTCTTTTAAAAGAGTAAAAATCAGTGTCAGCGTAGGGGAGAACTTTGTCATCTCATTCTCCCATACTGCTTTCTTATAGACTGTTTAACTGGGACTGCAAATCACAAGGTTCTGGGTTCATCACATGTTTTTCCTTAAACAGTTAGGCTAGGTGCTAGGTATTGAGACGCATGTCAAAGCATGAGTTTTTCTAACATGAGTGAATGAATGCATTAGCGCACATTGACAACACGACGCTATGCAACTCTCGTGTAACAACAGACGCGTGGCACAGTTTCCCGTGCCATGGATTACACATCTCACATATTAATAATTTTTATTAATTAGTTTAAGCATGTTTCATAATAAATTTGAATAACAAAGCTGAATTTTTAATAAACACTCCACAATAATTTTGTTTGATGTTTGACATTAACCCTGTAATTTGTTTTTTAAATTTGTTAACAAAGTCATAAACTACCATGTTAAAATGTTGAGGTATGTACATAGAAATAACATAATAAAACTTACCTCAAGAACACTCAAAGTTTTTTTTAGACACATATGGAAAAGAAGTGAACTAAATTATTCTTTAACAGGTAGATTTTTTTGTACAAAAGATTATTGGTACAGAAAATGATAGCCAAAACAAACCATCCGGTGGTGCATCATGACTCCTGGACGATGCAAAGCTTTGTAAGTACACCAAAAATTGGTAATAGCAATAATGAAGTTATAGAGAATGGTTCAGAAATTAGTAATTATTATAACAAGTATTATTAGAAAGTAGCTTCAAATCTTAAAAAACAGAGTAAGTAAACAGTGTGATATTATGAATCAAAGGATGACAGAGTTGTAAATCAATTTGTGTTAAGCCCAGTTTCATACGAGAAACTAGAAACAGTTATTGATAGTTTAAAAAATTAGAAAACCATAAAGTTAAATGGGATCTCGAATATTGTTAAAGAATTTAAAAAAATGTTATTAACATCTCTCCTTCAACTAAATGACTTCTCTCTGAAAGTAGGTGTTTTTTTTTTCAAAGCAATGGAAGGAGGGTAAAATATTGCCTATTTTTAATAAATTAATCTTTATTTCCAAACCACGAATAATATAAATTGCTGATAATAAAAAACAAATTATAATTAACTAATAACAATAAATAAACTTAACCAGTTTACTAAATACTTCTTACAAAATGATACTTAATAAACGTTAAACAATATACAGTATCACTGGCCTACTCCGAACGTAACCATTAAGCACTTCACAATGTACACTCGTAGAAGATAGATTAAATACTGAATACAGGATCGAGCTCAGGGCTCCTTATATACATGATGCTATAGAAATCTCCAGAAGGACAGAGATTTTTGCTATAACAATAAAAGTACAAAATCCTTCTGACGGCTTCTGGATAAATCTTAACAAACCGTAAACAAATTAGAATTTAATAAAAGGTGTTACAAAAAGGCCAATTATCTAAATAGGTACCCACTATTTCACAATACCCATACAAAAATAGGCAGCCTACCTGACTATACAAGACCTTTTATAACTATTTTTTTGAAACTCTATTCATCACTCTTATTATTTACATTAACATTTTTAAAATCTTGGTTCTCCTTGAAAATTCTCAAACACTCTTTGTTTTTCGATACTGTCACAATACATTAGTTTTACAATCATGTAAAAACGTTTTGTAAATCATGTTTTAAATCTTGTTAAGTTAACATCATATAATTTGAAAGTAAACTTACTTCATAAAAAGAAAACACAATTAAAATTTCAAATAGTTAAAATTTAAAATTCAGTGGTAAACAAAACAGTAATTAAAATGCAACTACAAACACAAAAACAGTAATTATAAAAACAAAATAAAATCCGATAAAACAGAAAGTCAGAAATCCAAAGCACAGTCCACTTCCTTGAATTCTGCTGAGGAATAAAAAGACCTTGAAATAATCCAATCATACAATCTAGACTTAATATTTTAAACAGAACATCCCTAGCTGATAGTGGTAGTTTATTGAATAAATTAACTCCTCCCTCAAAAAAAGAATCAAGTATTTGACACTTAAACTGTGCGAGTTCTGGCAATGTCAAGTCTATTCCTACCTCTCGTGTTGAAATTGTGGACACTGGTTTTGTGCAATTGCTAATGTTTTTTTTTTTTAACGTAAAGGATTGCATTAAATGTGTGTATATACAGAGAAAACAGTAGGAATTTTATGTTCAATAAAAAGTGGTCGACAAGATTCCCGTTTACTCTTATGCTTCACTGCCAGAACTGCTCTTTTCTGAATCAGTAGCACTTCATCCACATGAGTTGAATGACCCCCAAAAATGGATCCCTTAATTCAAGTGACTATGGAAGAGATCAAAGTATTCACTTGATAGGTATTCCATGGGAATTGTACCACAGAGGCATCTCAAGACATATATCGCCCTGCATAACTTGGCACATTCTTTCCATTTTTTTAACTTAGAATCAAGTGAAAGCCAAGAAGCTTAACCTTTTTGATACGGCGTGTTTTTCGTTGTATAGTGAATGTTCAAATGTCAAAACACGCTCTTAAATAAATTCATTTATCTAAGGCCATAACCGATAGAAAATTGTGAAAAAATTACTGGTACTTTATACAACACATGCGGTTATTTTCATTTTAAAAACATAAAAATTGGTTGCGTTGTTCACTAGCTACAGTGGGCGAAACACTTTCACACGTAAAAGTTTGTAGGTTACTTTATATTTTTGGCTGTAACGTGCTAAAATTTAAGTTTATCATGAAATTGTACAAAACATAATTTGTAGAAGACCTTTTCGTTACGTCGAGCAACCCAGTGAAAGGTCGGGTAACCAATCCAGGCGGGAAGCTGGGTCGACAAGCAGATCAGTGCTGGGGGCTGTGAGTTTACTCACAGTAGCAGATTCTCTCAACCTGAAGGCTGCCTAACACCAGTAGCGTCTCAGGAAGTAGCAGGCACGAAGGAAATATGACTGTGAAGAGAGAATCAACGGGTAGACAAGGCTCGTAGCTGTAGTGAAAGCAACTCGCCTAGGGGAGAAAACCCTACACAAATCCTGTGAGTTCAGACGCAGCAAGGTGGCGGCCCCACCGCTGGACTTAACCTGCGCAGCGTTCGTACCGCGGCCAGGGGATCAAATCAACTACTGGAAAACTCACTAACAGCCTCGGAAATAGGACCGGTTTAAAGGATTATAAAACAAATAGGATTGTAAAACAAAAACGATTTGGGATTATGGATGTTTTGAATTTAGCTACATGGAATGTTAGAGGATTATCAAATAAGATTTATGAACTGAATGATTGTCTTGCGAAGCAGAAAGTTGACATAGCAGTGATTACTGAGACAAAGAGAAAGTTGCAGGGAACAATGGATTTGAATGATTATTGGATGGTCTACAAGGGAGTACCTCAGAATCAACGAGCAAGTGCAGGAGTTGCAATAATGGTGAATAACAAATGGAAGGATGCCATTCAAGATTACACCTATATAAATGAGAGGACAGTATCTGTTAGACTCAAAATTGAGAGAGGTTATCTAACGGTAGTCGGAATATATGCTCCAGATGAAGGGAAAAAAGAAGAGACTGAAACCTTCTATGACAATCTCCAGAAAATAGTGCAGAATATATGCAAAACAGATCACGTTGCAATTGTTGGAGATTTCAATGCAAGAGTCGGAAACATCCCTATTCCAGGTGTACTAGGTACTTTTGGAGAAGCAGTGATGAACCAGAATGGGCAAGAACTAAGACAATTTGTTTCCTTCAATGACCTAAAGATAACGAATACATTTTATAGAAAGAAAGATATCCATAAGTTCACCTGGAGTGCTAGAGGCTCAAAATCCATCATCGACTACATCATTGTAAATAATAAAATGAAGAGTTTAGTACAAGATGTAAGAGTCTATAGGGGTTGTGATATTTATACCGACCACTACCTTCTAATGAGTAAGGTGCTGATCCTAAAGAAATGGAGAACTGTCAGGAGAAATAAAAAACAGGGAACCGAAGTCTTCAAGATTTCACTTCTGCAGGATGACAGCGTACGGGACTTGTACCAGAGAAGGTTGCAGGAGAATCTTTTGTTAGTTCCAACTGCAGATGATGTAGAGACAGAATGGAGAAATATAAAGTCGTGTATTCAAAAAGCTGCAACTGAAGCACTTGGTAAAAGGTTGAAGAGAAGGAATAATAGACGTCTGAGAATTTGGAACCCACAAATAGAAACTGCCATAAAAGAAAAGCAAAAAGGCCTATCTTGTATTTTTGCAGAAGAAAACGCAAGAAGCTCGAGAATACTATATGCAAAAAAGGAATATTACAAAGCAAGTTGTGAGAAAGGCTCAACAGGAGTCCTGGGAAAAGTTTATTAGTGTTATAGAGAGAGATATTCATGGACGACAGCAATGCGCGTATAAAATAATGAGGTCTTTGAATAGGAGTGATAAAGACAATGCTGCATTAAGTATGATTTCGGATGATGACTGGATACGGCATTACAAAGATCTCTGGTATTCTGATAATGAAAATGTAAATGTGCCTCAAAATCAAATCCGGAATAATTCAGTGGATTTAATAACAATGGCTGAATTACAACAAGCACTAAAGAGCATTAAAAACAGAAAAGCTGCAGGTTTGGATGGAATTACTGGTGAGCTTTTCAAGTACGGTGGTCTGTTACTAGAATTAAGGTTCTTGCACCTGATAAATGAATGCTGGATGGAATGTCAAATTCCGAAAGAGTGGAGTACAGCAGAAGTAATCTCTCTCTTCAAAAAAGGCAAACGAAATGACTGCAAAAATTATAGAGGTATCAGTCTTTTGAATGCAGGATATAAAATATACTCAAAAATAATCAATTCTAGAGTGAAAAGTATCGCTGAAGCAGTTTTAAATGAGAAGCAGTGTGGGTTCAGAAAAGGTCGTTCATGCACAGACAACATTTTCTAAGTTAAAAGACTGATAGAGAAAAGAAGAGAGTTCAACCTCGAAACGCATATGGCTTTTATTGATTTTGAAAAAGCTTTTGATAGAGTGAATAGAAGTCTTATGTGGAGAATTCTGATGGAAAGAGGATATCCTTTGCATCTTGTAAATGCAATACGATCTCTTTATCACAATACTCAAATAATAGTCAATACAGGTGATAAACGACTAGATGAAATCACGATCAACCAAGGTGTTAGACAAGGGTGTAGTTTATCGCCCACCTTATTTAATATATATGTGGACCACATTTTCCGAAAATGGAAATGTAGAGTAGATTTAGGAATCAATCTTGGTAAAGACGTTTACCTAAATGCACTGTTGTTTGCTGATGATTCGTGGGTGATACAGGAAAACGAAAATGACCTCCAAAAATCTGTACATATCCTCCACGAAATTTGTAAAGAATATAATCTCAAAATATCAAAGGAGAAAACAAAAATCATGACTTTTAAAGGAAAGTACCCAATACGATCTAAAATTGTGATAGACAACAAAGTATTGGAGCAAGTGTCTCAATTCACATATCTGGGCTGTGACATAAGTTACAAAGATGAAATGGATGTGGAGAAGAAAATAGGAAAGTTCCAAATGATTTGTGGAAGTATCAGTAGGACATTGGGGAAAAAAGCTACCACAAACACAATAATGAAATTTTATAAAACAATGGCAGCTCCAATACTCCTCTATGGTAGTGAGTCTTGGGTCACATCAAAAACACTTGAGAGTAAAGTGCAGGCAGCGGAGATGAAATTTCTTCGCAGAACTAGGGGCTGTGACAGGAGAGATCACATCAGGAATGAGGAAATAAGGAAGGAGCTGAACATCTTCTGCCTGAATGAGAGAGTTGCATCGTATCGCCAACAGTGGAAAGAACATGTTGAACGAATGTCAGCCGATAGGCTTCCACTAAAAATTTACAAGTATCAACCGGTAGGCAAAAGAGGTATAGGCAGGCCACGGAAAAGGTGGCAATGATTATACCATAAGGAAAAAAACAAAAAACAAATGTTATAAGATGGACTTAAATTTATCATTGATAAAATGTGAATTACATATTTAATATAGATGTTTTCTAAAATTATTAATATAAGCTGAATGTGAGTCGGAACAGGCCATGGCCTAATCCCTGTTTGAAAGAAGAAGAAGAAGAAGACCTTTTCGTGAATAAAACCATGTTGTACAATATAATTTAGAGTAACATTAGCCCTAATAAGTGTAGTTTGAAATTTGTAACACGCAAACAAACAGAATCTGTGATATTCGAACAGTGTTGCATTGTCAAATTCCTGCCATTGCCCACCCTCTTGTTCACAATATGTATGTGAATACTATTGACATTGAACACATATACAGTTACAAATACATAATTACAACTTTAAATATGTAAATTATTTTAACTTTTACATATTTTAATATGTAATTATTTTAACTTTGAATATGTATATGTAAATTATTTTTATAACTTTTCATTGTTAATATTACAATTTAACAAAATTATGTACTAGTGGTAAAAGGATAGGGTTTCCGCATACCATGCCAACAGTTGCACGTAGGACGAAACGGTTTGATTTTATAGTATCTACGCATTATTCTGATTTAGTAGGTAGTTCTATGAACCTTATGGATGAAATATTCCATAAGTTACATTGTCTTGAAGATAGGACGACTTCTTGAGATTGCCTCCCGTAGCAGAAGGGTTAACACTTTGTACCTAGTGAGTAGGCATATTTCTAACACTCTTTACAAAAGTGATAGTCTTATCTGCATTAAGTTATAAGCATTATTCAAAAACCAGTTTGCTGCTAGATTATAAATGTTGACTTCACCTATTTTAAGCATCTTTAAATTCTGACCTATTCTATAAATAGTGCTATCGTCAGCATAAGTAATTGAGTCTTGGTAAAGCTGCACCAACATCATTTATCATTTTAAAAATCAAAGTGGTCTAAGGATAGATCCCTGAGGGACTCCAAACTGCTCTTTACAAAAATTTGAGGGTCTACCAACACAACAGTTTGACAACACACAAACTAAACAGTTTGACTCCTATTGTACAATTAAGATTTAATCAGCCCTAGCTCCTCACTGATTACACCGTAACTTTTTAATTTAGAATAAAGCACTGTATGAGATATACAATCTAAGGCCGTGCTCGGTTAAATCACAAAGAGTTACACTCAATTGTACAATTAAGATTTAATCAGCCCTAGCTCCTCACTGACTACACCGTAACTTTTTAATTTAGAATAAAGCACTGTATGAGATATACAATCTAAGGCCGTGCTTGGTTAAATCACAAAGAGTTACACTCAAGATATTAGTCAGTGTATTTCACACTGAGTAGCTGTGAAAGTACAGCAACTTATAATTTAAATATTTTATGAATAATGTTCACAATACTGCACGTAGGAACTTGAGATTTTTATATTATAGTAACAAAATAAGTTTTTAAGATAAGCAAATATTACAAAACAAAGAAGGAAAAGTTGTAGTTCAGCACCTATAAATCTGAAGAAAATGTAAAAAGGACCATACAGACATAAAATGTGATTCCAAAGTAACTAACATAATAAATTAAGCTGATCCTTTTAGCGGATTTCCTTTTTTCCAGAAGAGGAAGAAATCATATATTTAATTTAACTGCATTAGCAGTAATTGCAGAAAAGTCGAACGTTAAACAAAAAAAAAAAAAATTAATTTAACAAAATGAAAAATAAAGATTACTACATAAATTTTACAAAGAAATTGTTTTTAACTTTGTTTACTTACAAAGCCCTTGTTACTAACTATACCCCAATTCTTATTTATTGTTTCCCATATTGCCAAGTTTAAAATTGTTGATTTATGAAGGACTTAAGCAGTTTTTTAGTATTTAGCACTCATACTTCTTAATATTTTTGTACCTTTGTTCATTAAATGTCTTTCTATGTGATTTAAACTCAGAGCAGACATCTCTTGACTTTAGATCTAAAGTCTCAAAATACCCCTGCGACCCATTGGTCTGTTTCCCTACAACCTTCTTGGTTCAGGACATGACCGCCTAAATACTGAACTTCTATTCCTTGATACCCGTAATCAGGCAATTCCAAACCCCTAAATCTTACCAGAAAACTACCAATATTTGTTAAAATACATACTATTAATTATTGTTAGGGAATGACTAGTAATTCTTGTGTAATCCTTAACTTTTATATCCAGATTGTCCATGTCCATAATATCCCTAAAGTCTTCTGACATTAAAATCACCATTAAATACATTAAATTCATCCATAACAACTCTTATATACTGTTCACTCAAACTCTCCAGCAGTTTACCGTGGAGACCTACAAACATCTTTGACAGCCATCTTTTCCTGTAAATCCATCCTAACCCAACATTCTAAACTAAATACTTCAACATTCATTTCCTGAGAAAAACTATCTACAAAAGGTAAGTTATGTGTGTAAGTGTTCCTGCTGGTATTAGTCAGTATACTGACTCCTCCACTTTTGTGAATTTTCCTGCAATAAGAAGCATTAATAGAAAACCCTGGGAAGCTAATCAAAGATATCTCGTTACTTTATTTATTTATTTACAACAATACAAAGGCTAACAGAACTTATCCATATAAGCCTTATTGACATAAAATTTTTTTACATATTTACAAAACAAATTTGCTTATAACTATTTTATTTACATAATATACATGCTATAACACTTTTTGTCTCTTTTTCTCAAAAAAAATAAAATAATGTTTCAATAAAATTACTTACTATAATAACAAATTAATAAGAAAAAAAATAATAAAAATTCCCACGAAAATAGTTAAGCAAAACATGATCAAAAATAATATTCTTTATTAATAAATTAATAAAAGGAAAAGGAAATAGAAACAATAGAAAGAAGAAAAAAGAAAGAAGGAAAGAAAGAAAGAAAGAAAAAGATGTGAGTCTGCTCTGTGAATTTATATCATTTATTGGTTGGAGAGCGCCTGATAACATTTTGATGAGAATTGTTTGTAATTATCAAAAAAAGGATCGAGTTCCAAATTAAATTTATTGAAAAAGGATAGCGTCCGTATTAAGAACGTATTACTGTATTGCACAGTGTTCACTTTACGCAAATAAAACAGATTAAAAGTCCTGGATCTAACAAAAGGTACATAATAAAAAATGTTTTTAACAATATCCTCTAGGTCAACCTTATTATTTAATATTTTATATAAAAATTGCATACACATCACATTTCGTCTAACTTCAAGGGATTGTATGTCAAAAATTCTTCTCATCGTCTCCGTAGAAAACCCTAAAGGGCATGACATACCATATTTTTTGTAATACAGGAGTCGCAATAATCTATTTTGAATTTTTTCAATGTAATTCCGATGATGGGGATTCCACACAATAGCAGCATATTCTAACCTGCTTCTAACTAGAGCTTCAAATAGCCTTATTGGGACCTCAATTCCATCAAACTGCTTTGTATTTCTAAATATAAATCCGAGTAACCTATAACCATTATTCACAATCATATGGATGTGTTGCTTGAATGTTAATTTACTGACAATTAGCAACCCTAAATCACGGATCTCATGGACTAAATCTAATTTTTCATTTTTTACAGAATAATCAAATATATGGAAATTAATTTGGTTGGAAAATATCATATATTTACATTTATTGATGTTTAACTCTAAATGATTTTTTCACACCATAAATATACATTATATAAGTCTTTTTGAAGAAGTTTACAATCATCAAAATTATATATATGTTTATACAGTTTCATATCATCAGCAAATAAAATACATACACTATTATGAACGCTTAGTGGCAAATCGTTAATTAATAATAAAAATAAAAGAGGCCCGAGTTTACTGCCCTGCGGTACACCCATGCTATTTGAAAAATTACGAGAGCAATTATTTCTAAATCTCACATACAACGATCTATTTTTCAAGTAGCTATTAAAAAACAATATTAAATTTTTTGTAAAGCCAATTTTTTCCATTTTCATTAACAATATATCATGATTTACTCTATCAAAGGCTTTTTTAAAATCTAAGTATATTACATCTGTACGCAATCTATTATCCAGCATATATGAGACATCCTGCGTGAATTTTAACAGATTTGTAACTGTGGAGCGTCCAGGCATGAAACCATGCTGTACGGGAGATATTAACCCCTTCACCTGTTTGAAAATCTTTGAGTGGATAATATGCTCAAAAACCTTTGCCAAAGAATTAATAATCGCAATGGGCCGATAATTTGAAACTTCATTTCTATTTCCTGACTTAAATATTGGTGTTATTCGGGCAACTTTCCATTTAGTAGGAAAGGTATTAGTTCTGAGCGATAAATTACAAAGACACTGGATTGGCTTTATCAGTATGTCTGCACAACCTTTAATAATATAAGGAGGAATATTATCTGGTCCACTAGATTTTGTTGGTTTAAGTTTGCGTACCGCTTCAGTCACATCATTTTCATTAACACTCTCTAAACTTATAAGATCTAACCCGACTTTTACATTAAGATTTTCTGGGGGGGGGGGGTATTATTTACTACATTTTGGCCTTCATATACAGAACAAAAATAATCAGCAAAACCCTGGGCAACTTCCTCTTCCTTGAGTCCCTGATTTCCAGTTACAAAAACTGATTGTTCACTTCTGTTTGCCCTTTTATTATTTACAAAGTTCCAAAAATGTTTTATATTACTATGAACATCGTCCTGCAACATTTCTATATAATTCTTATAGGCTTGACTTATTTCCCGTTTGAGACATGCCCTAAATTGCCTAAATCTATTTTCATAGTAGTGTGAAAACTTCCTTTTGCGAGATAACTTGTTTTTTTAATTTGATTTTTTGAATTAATCTCCTATCAAACCATGTGGGGTACTTGGACTTTATTACTTTTTTACATTTCGGAACACTTGCATAAATTGCTTTGTATAAAAAATTATAAAAACAATCAACTGCAAGGTTAATATCATTAAAAGTATAAAGTATATCCCAGTCCGAAAGTTTTAACATTTGATATAATTGGAAAAAGTTTGCCCTTTTGTAGTTACGGTAGGAAATATTGCTGGGTGCAAATCTAGAAACTTTAGGTAATTCAATGTCTGACACTAGTGCAGGGTGATGTAAATCTTCCTCTAACACAGGATATATCTCCCGTCAAGTTACCATACTAACACTACTCAATATTAGATCTAATTGTTTACCATAAGCATTGAATACATTATTACATTTATTTAAGTTTAAAAGAGACATCGTATTGTACAACCTTTTTGCTTTACTAGAACCATTTTCTAACCTATAGTTTGGAGAATTAATTTCACCCAAATTAAAATCACCTACAATTATATTATCAGAATGAACTAAATTAATATTATTTTCCAGTTCCTCCAAGAAATTAGTGAAATCTGACAAATCAGAATACGGGCTAAAGTAAACAGCAGCCAAATAAACCGTATAACCTGGTAATAATAATTTTACTTGAACACATTCGTACTTTTCCTGGGCGGAAACATTAGATAGAGTTACTTTTATACAAGGATTTGACTTTTGTACCGCTATCAATACCCCTCCACCTCGACTTAGACCTGTAAGGTCATAATCTCTATCACACCGAAAAACTAAATACCTATCATCAAACAACTCACCGTCGTTAATTTTGTCATTTAACCAAGTTTCAGTTAATACAATAACATCATAACTTTCATTTAAAATAGATAAATAAAAATCCTTTGTCTTCGTTCTTAGACCCCGTACATTCTGATAGTACAATTGAATTACATTCAAATTATCAGAAATAATTTAAAATAAAGATAAAATAAATTTCATACTTTAATGAATACACTTTACATTAAAAATAAAAATAACTTTTCTATTTAGGTAAATGTACTTATCTTTGCAATTTGATTCTTATCTATTTCAATGCCTCTTTAACTTTTGATAATTCTTCATCAGAAGAAACAATGAAAACACGTGATTGCTCGTCTTTACGTATTTTAATTTTTCCTGACCTGTCTATCCACAAATATTTACACTTGAACTCATTTTTGACAAGCTTAGTCTTGGCAAATAATACACGTCTACCCGGAGCCAGAGATTGATTCACATAAACTGGAGTGTCCGTATTGAACCCCAGATCTCGAGTAGATAAATTTCTTTTTATCCGTCTCTTTTCCAACACCTTCTCTTTGTCTAAACGTCTTACAAACCGCACTATGATTCCAGGTGTTAGTCTGTTGTTTGTTTTTCGGAGTCTATGACAGACATCAATCATACTCTCATTAACTTGGAAACCGAGAGCTTTTCCAACCTCACCCACTATTTGTACGACGTCTTCATTTGGAGTTTCGAGGACCCCATAAATTTCCAAAGAATTTGCCCGACTGTACTGCTCACTATCATCCAGTCTAATAGTTAATTCGTTCACTTTTTTACATAATCGCTTATTTTCATCACGTAACTGCTCAATGATTTCATTCTGTTTCTGAATAATTTCCTGCTGATTAGTCAGTATACGGTTATTGTCGTCTAATTTATCGTGACATAAATTTAGGGAAGCTCCAAGATCTCGCTCCAGATTAATTTGTCCCTGAGAAATTTTCTTCTCCAGTTCACTGAACATTTTCCTTATATCATTCATGTCCAACTTAACCGATTCTTCAGATGGACAGCTCATGGATCTACGACGCTCTACTACGCAATTTACACATTTCCACGACTGATCACTCTCCGATAGAAACTTTATTTCGGTTTCCGTCAACCCCACACATGCAGAATGAAAATAAGATTTACACGCTGAACACTGTATTTTATCCTTAGTAACTCGATTAATCGATTTAAAACATTTCCCGCACGAACTCATTATTAAATTGATATAGACCGCTCTGTATAAACAAAGCAGACAGACCTACTACTAAATACGTCCGCTCGCATTGGCTTATCAGACAAGACTTTATAACCCATGTTCGGTGAATATTACCATATCTGGGGTTCTCGGACCTTAAAAATATTTCAACTCTATCTCTTTATTACTTAAATATTGAATATTTTGGAGTAACATAGAGAAGTGAGATGTATTCCTTATCTGAACTCGATTGATGAAGTCATTTTGTGCAATAACCAGCTTATTTCCTTAATTTTCTGGAACTGTCAAAAGCCTACACACCAACCTGTCATTTGAACAACCCAGTGATCTAGATTTAAACCTAACCTATCATTACCTTTTTTTTGTAGCACCTGTGATTTCTAAACAACTGAGATTTTCTAAAGACAGAGATGGTACCCTTCGATTTGATAGAATGATCGCTTACCTGATTCTTTTGTAGATATTTAGGAATGACAGAAGACTTCTGAGACGAAGTACATTCGAATCGCTGACAACCTCCTTCTTTACAGAATTCTTTTCAGTTGATCGATGACAACTAGAACTGATTCTCCCATTCACATAATCAATTAGATCCAGCACAACCAGATATGTTTCATAGTAGTAACTGTTGATCTGTAAAACAATACCAACATCCATTTGCAAAGCTCACCAAAACTGACTTCATAAAACTACGAACAAGAGTTGTTTTTTTTTACACCCACCTGAAACTTGGTTTTTAAATGTATCATCGACTTACCGTATGCAATAATTACGATATTAACATCTGTAACATCAGGATTTAACATCAAAGACAAATAAAACTAATTGTATCAGAGTAATTCAGTGTTCTTTATTATCTTAGTCAAGAATAGCAGAGATAATACGGAAAGAGAAAATCCCCAGAGATTTCTGAATTTTCCAAGCGGATTGAAAAGTTTTTTGGATGAGTTATACGGTGTCATTACTTTTGATCGAGTGCACGTGCCCACAAAACAAAACCTATCGATATGAATGAATCAAAATTATGTATTTTCTTAAATCGCTATAAATAAAATTATGATCTTGTCTGAAATGGCATCAAAAAATACCACAGACCAACTTCAGTGATTTCAATATTGAACTTGCAGACATGATTGGGATGAACACAGGCTGTTCATTTTTTAACATTATCGATGATCAAGAGAAAGGGTAAACAAGAAACTACGAATATCTCCATTGTTAGTCATTGTACCAAAAATCCCACATAACTTAAATTATGAAATGTAGAAGGCAAATAATTTTGTTATCTGCATCGATGTATATTAACTACCGGATCGTTTGGTGTGCGTTGCAAAAACGGTCCGTACCCGAGTGGTGCCACCTGTACAATAACCAAGTACCTGTCTTATCTGAATAGCTTCGTTTCATCTTAATGTCTAAGCGGAATATATTTTCATAAAATTAATGTTAAATTTCATTTTATGCAATCAAGTAAGAAAAATATATATGTCTTAAAATAATGCACAGATTAAAAAATACTCGTTATTAATTGTTAAACAAGATTTTACTAAACTATATTAAATACACAAACTACAATCTTTACAACACGTCAGATGTAATTAATTATGATATTGTGGTATTGCAATTATACTCGTACTAGCCTATATGTATTTTTTACGGTATTGCAATATTCTGTGTTCATGTCACTATTTAATTGATTAAGAATACATAAATATTACATTTTTATAAAAAAAGGTTTTTTCATATTTTAAAACAACAGAATTGAAATTGAAGGTAACTAAATAAATTTTTTTTTGTTCATCAGTCTCTCAACTGGTTTGATGCAGTTCTCCAAGCTTTCTATTTTGCGCAAGTCAATTCATATCTATATACCTGTAACCCCTACATCTTTTGTAATTTGCTTTATATAATCTAACCTTTGCCTCCCCCTACAATTCACTCCCTCAATATTACCCTCCATTATTGATAGACCAATACCTGGATGTCTTAAGATAAGTCTCACTAGCCTATCCAGGCTTCTTCTGGTAAGATGTTTCCATATACTTCTTCTCTTGTCCACTCGTCTAACAACCTCTAAATTACTTGTTTTGTCCACCCACCTATTCTCTAACATTTTCCTATAACACCACATTTCAAAAGCTTCTATCCTCATCCTTTCTACAGCCGCTATCACCCACGTTTCACTCCCATATAATGCTACTCTCCAAATATAGTGTTTTAAAAAAAATTTCGTAATCTGTCAATGTTTGTAGTCAGTAACTAGTAGACTTTGTAGTCTTTACTACAACAATTAAAAGCTACACAGTACGTAGGCATGATCTAAATTCAACAAAAAAGAACAAGTAAACAATGAATAAAATTATTGGAGATGTAAAAACAGTCCGTTTGCTAAATAAATACAACAAAATAGCAAAATACGTGAATGCCGCCATTGTTTTAAAATGAACCTGTGTTCAACCAAAGCTGAAAGCAAACTATGGGGTGAGGGAACAGCCAACCAGTTTTACCACTTGATCCGTCACAAGCATACAACGATGGTTATGTGACATTTTTCATTTGCACGCAAAACAACAGAGATATTTTCAATTTTACATTTTGTAAAACTGAACAAAAATATTATCGTATTCCAGTTACATTGCTATGTTACTACGCTATTAGATAGTCAGTGGTGGCATAAACCTACCCACCCCAACCACAAACCACACTCGCACATCAGTCAACTCGTCGGAATATTCTCATGAGCTCATGGGAAGCGTCAAACGAAGATTGGTTGGTGTTCATACCCTCAAGTCCTACAATTCTAACCAGTCGTTCTTTCAAGTTTAAACGCCTTCAATTCCCAGTCACCATCACTTAGTCATCACCTTCAGCAAATCTCAGGGACAAACTCCTTCAGTTGACAGACTTGAATTCAGTGTGGGGATCAGTGTGGGGTTCAAGTGATCAGTTTTACATTAACAACTCCATAGTTCAGTCGGCTGATTCCCTGTACAATCATAACACAATGCCCCCTTATAACACAATGTGTTGTACACAATCAGAGGAAGTACTCCTCTGACCTAATCAGCCAAAACTGATGCGATACTAGCCACCTCTGGCTCAGTGGTAGAAAACTCAACTGTAGCATAAAACCTCCCAAAGTCTGTCTGGAAAATTAAGCAATCAACCCACCGAACCTTAAAAAACTTACAGTGCCAAAAACTCAATAGCTCCTTACACCCAACCAGCTTATACACCCAGCTTATTACTGACACCTCGTTACTTTTAACCCACATTCCATAAATACCACCACATATGGGTTCTCAGAATTTAGAAATATTTCTAATCTATCTACTTAATTACTTAAGTATTGAATCTTTTAATGTAACGAACAATTTTCTTTTTGTTTTACGTCTGACTGTTTTGCAATTTCTGCTAATGCAGATAGTAACACAGAATAGTATGCACTTGGTACATCTCTATTTAATCTAATTTTGGAAGCTGGTTGCATCATATATACTTAACCTAGCATTAATGTTTTGAAAAACCTAACATCTCTTTTTCAGTTGTACTTCTTCAATACAACGTAACCTTTCATTCCCTACCTCTTTACCCTTTGCCAACTCATTAAAAAAAATCTTTTTAGCTTTTAATTCATCTGAGAGTTTACGAGAGATGAGGGATGCTAACCTATCATACAACACGGTTTACCAGGCCGATTCAAATGCAATATATAATTAGTATGATTAACCCTTTCAGTGATGAAATTATTTTAAAACTGCGGTCTGTTTTATTTTCTTGGATGAAACTGATAATTGCAAGATGTTTCAATCAGCAGGAAGACTAAAATGATTAGGAAAGAAAAACAATTGAAAGGTTCACTTGTTATTGTACACACAATAAAATAAATAAACTTTATAACTTTGTGAGTACATACCATAGGCCATATTTTATTTACACAATACTGCAACAGTTCATTCACATCTTCAGCAATGCTCAATGCAAATTTCACATGTCTTGACAGTTCTTCGGCATCATTTGTGACGGTCATAACTAGAACAGATCATCACATATACTCTTACATTAACAATCAGATAACCAGGGTGATTAAATGATTGTAATAGCCCACCAACTGTTAAATCAGTACAGTTTCAGACAATTATTTTCATCCATGCTTCTCAGGAAGATTTTGAAAACACATGCAATCTATGCGCCCATGAGTAATAGTCATGTATTCATGTATTTTCTCAATCGATGCAAAACAATGTAACCGTTTATCTATTAAATATTTTTTGAGTGGAACTTGTACATGCATGCAGTGGATTCAGTATTGCAGAAAAGACGTGTTACAAATGCGGTGGCAGAATAAAATGAACCATGAGCTAGCATCATTATCTTCATCGGTTAAAATAACTTAAGTTAGGTGAAGGATGGATACCGAAAAAAACATGCTATTAATGTTTTCCACGGCGGTCAATGGATATGTACAGTCATATTGGATAAAGACGTACCACAACTACGAAATTAAAACTGATTAATCAAAATTCTTAACACAGAATACTCATTCATTATAAAAGATGTGAAATTACATATTCATTAAAATAAATAAAGTAAAGATGGTTTTTTTCAACAAATGAAAGAAAGAGCTTCTTTAATTTGCCTATGAGCTAGCTTCACATTTTAACGAGCTAATAATGCAACTCAAGTTTTCAGGAATTATTTCTCTTTGAACTTTAAATGAGTAATAATGAAATTCAACAGATGCCCAAAGAAGTTGAAGTATGGCTTTATATAAGAAATACTGGTAATGGTTCCATGTACCCCATATCACTGGGGAAACTAGGCCTACTTCACATATTAATTTTTTTTTTGCAATTGCTTTGGCCATAGAAAGTGTCACACAACCATTAGATACGACAGTTGTTATTTTCTTTCTGACAAGTCAACCAATGCCACCAGAACTGTATGATAATGATGTATCCATAAACTCATCTCATTTCATCCAAAATTTATACCTGGCCTGCTGAAAATAACAGAAGTATGTAAAATGTACCCACCATTTTTCCCGGAGTTATCACTTTCTATAACGATAATGGGCTGCCATGACAATAAAAGATGCTGGACATATGAAAGAAGGCTTTCTTGAAAATCTAACTTTCCATCGACACAGAAATCTCTCAGCATTGTGATGTTCGCTTTTGTTGGGATACATCTTATCAGTTGCTCCAGCGCAATTTCCTTATCTTCACTGAAAGGATCTAAAAAAACAAAGAAAAGAAACATATAAATGTCATCACAGTCACAAATGTATCTAGAAGAAAAACATTAACTGGTAAACATCTACCTTACAAAACACAATCATAAATGGTAAACCAAGTGTGAGGAAAGGAAGGTGACAAAATCAACAGTTGTTTTAAAGTTCTCTCTCTGCTGGAAACAAAACCATCAATAATGCCGGCGTAGTATTTTATTTTTAGTATTCATATTGAGTAGTATAGGACTATTACATAGACCGTCTGATCTTGTAGCATGCTGCGTGTGGTGAGTAGATGCAATGGTTTAGAGGCAACGTACACGCACTACGGGAAATTACATTCACTGTACCTCTTCCCTTATAGTAATTATTTCATTTCACTATTTTTATTCCAGTACTTCACAAGTTAAACAGCGCAATGTGTGTGTATAGGTCCAGTGTATAAAGTAATATACTGAAATAAAAATACTGCAAAACAGTTTAATATTCGCTCGTATTCACTTTAATTAATTAAGAGGAATCATTACACCATATGGTCTGTGTACTGCAATGCAAATATTTGATGCTTACCTATATTTTTCTTAAATTCACATACCGTACAATCTTTAATGAGAATATTGTTAAGGGAACTATCTAAAAAGGGAAATCCAACTGGATTTTTACACGCATGGTTAATAAGAAATGATAATTTGATTTATTTTATTAGCTTAATTATTTTATAAAATACAATCATTTTTGAGCGTACTGCAAAAATAAGTACACGTTAAAAGAAAAATTTGGTTTTTGTTAGAATTTTAGATATATTAACTTCGTTTTCAAACTTATGCATTATGATTATTACTATTTACCTGCTATAATAATATTATTTTAACACATTTTCCTTTCTGTAAACTTTTTATATGACCATAACAGGCAAGTGGAGTGTCAAATTATTTGCACTCGATCTGCTAGTTTCAGGGCTACAAAAAATAGTTCTTTTTCTTATCACATGGTTTCCCAATTACATGACTGAAACATTTAACAACAGAAAAGGTAGACATGTAAAAGGCACTAGTCAGAGTTATCTCCTTTGAGAGTACTGAATTTCATTATACAGTTGGAGTGTGTGGTGGTGGTGAATGAAGTGAAGATGTCATTTGCAGGGTGGAAAGTAGGTGCTCTTCAGAGGGACTGGTATTCTGGTAAGCATCGTTTTCCACTCAGTGAGCAAAGCAATGGTAAAGCACCTCACTCCTCGTTTTACTTATTAAAGCCTCTAGAGGTTGATACCAGCCTGATTTGGCTGATGACCTAAACAACAAACATTTTTCAAGGTTTCACACTCACATTTTGACATTTAGGAACATTTTAAAGTTATTTGGATGATTTGCCCATAATGTGCAGGTGAAGTGTTAAATTAATTGCATTCGATCTGCAGGTTTCACGGCTACAAAAAATAATTCTGTTTCTGAACACATGGTCAGCCAATTAAATGACTGAATCATTTAACAACAGAAGAGGTACAGGAGTAAAAGACACTTATCAGAGTTATCTTCTCTGAGAGTAATGAATTTCACTCTATAGCCAGACCCTTTGGTGAATGAAGTGAAGGTGCCATTTGCAGGGTGGAAAGTAAGTGCTTTTCAGAGAGCCTGGCAAGCTGATAAGCATACTCTTTCAACTCAGTGAGAAAGGCATAAGTAAACCTTACTTCTCGTTTTACTTAGTAAAGCCTCTAGAGGTTCAAACCAGCCTTTCGGCTGTTGACCTAAACAACAACTGGATAATTTAGTAGCTAGTAGGATGGCAGTGTACCCTACATCTTCTTTTCAAACCATACATTTAAGTCAAAAGGCCAACTCTGCTTTCGAGTGAATTTGACACATCGGTGAAATGAATCGACTGGGGTTTCAGGTAGTCTCCTTTCTGGAGGTTAGGTTTTTGCAATATTGTATTTTTTTCTTTTATTGATTTCTTATAATTATTTTGAACTTTATTCTACCCCAAGCACTTCAGGTTCTTTTAGGAGCAAGATACGCTAAGTTTTAGTCGGTACGAGTATTAACGCACGACTGAAGATTTGGGAGAAATTTAAAAAGAACGTTACAATTTTTCGGTTCAAATATTTGTTGTTATAATATAAACTTGTTGCGATCATAATTAATCTAATAGCACAGTCCATTCAACTAATGAGATAGCACATGGAACATTATGACAGATTCATTTCAACCCCACGTGGAGTCACAAGTTGTCAGACTTACAAAATAGTTTAGTATAATAAATGTAAGACATAGTGGGCGGAGCGTATCGAATAAATTGGTCTCTGTCAACTCATTCTGTGTGTGTACTAGTATAATAGTAATAGGTAGTAGAGTAGTGATGTCGTCAGCATACAGTGTACAGTTCCCTATACTAAAATTAAAATGCTGAACAGGAAACCATTGCATCTCTCCTCAACGCGTACTAATTTAAACATACTAATACTAAACAGTACATGGTTCAAGGTCAGCCTTATAAATGAAACGCTATACTAAACTAAACATTTACTAAACTCCCCATACGACAGCACTAGGGACTAAATACCAATATATACATCGATGATAATAATAACAACAACATATATATTACAGAACAATTACCAGTTTTCCATAATATTAATATTAATCAACATCACAAAAAATCCAGCTGGGCGAGAAGGACTAACGTAGATATCAATTAATAGACTAATTGATTAAAACTGCAACTTATAGAAGATAATATTGAAGCGTCTTTCTTACTTACTATAATCTTACTATCTTGGTACAGCTCTCGCTAACTATTGGATTTTTTCAAAACAATCTTAGTATAAGTATAAGCAAACGCTATCTAACGGATTTTATTGAAACTACCTGAGGCAGCTACCGCACTCTATCGGATTTTTTCAAAATTATCTTAGTATAAACAACCCTATATAATGGATTTTACTGAAACTACCTGAATACAGCTACCGCTCTCTATCGGAATTTTTTTTAACTATTTCAGTACAACCAATGCTATCTATCGGATTTTACTGAAACTACCTGAGGCAGCTACCACACTCAATCGGATTTTTTAGTAACTATCTTAGTATAACCAACGCTATCTAATGGATTTTACTGAAACTATCTGAGTACAGCTACCGCTGTCTATTGGATTTTTTTAAAACTATCTTAGTATAACCAACGCTATCTAACCGATTTTACTGAAACTATCTGAGTACAGCTACCGCTGTCTATTGGATTTTTTCAAAACTATCTTAGTATAAACAACGCTACCTATCGGATTTTCTAGTAACTATTTTAGTATAACCAACGCTATCTAACGGATGTTACTGAAACTACCACAGTACAGCTACCGCTCTCGATCGGAATTTCTTTAAATTATTTCATTACAACTAATGCTATCTAACAGATGTTTTTTTGAAACTACCAGATTTTCTATTGAAACTAGTACTGCATACACAACTCTATCTAGCGAATTCCAATTAAACTTTTTAAGTATAGCTACCGCTCTCCATCGGATTTTTGTAAAACTATTTTAGAATAACCAACGCTATCTCAAGGATTTCATTGAAACGACCTGATTACAGCTACTGCTCACCATAGGATTTTTTAATAACTATTTTAGTATAAATATCGCTATCTAATGGATTTTATTGAAACTACTTGAGTACACCTACCGCTCTCAATAGGATATTTTTAAAACTATCTTAATACATGCAACGCTCTCCAACGGATATGATTAAAACTATTTTAAACACAGGTGTTTACTTAGAAGCCAACCGTACAACATGATATTAGACAACCTCAGAAGAGATGGGCACCCCAACTTCTTTTTGAATAGCATACCACTAAGTTTGAAGCAGGAACAGACCAGGAGGCCTAATCTGTATTGCTTACTATGATGATTTTGCGCAAAACAGAAAGAAAGAACTAAATATCTTAAGCGTATTAAATCGACAATTTACTGGCGGTGTTGTAAGCGGAGTTCAGTACATGTTTAGTTTAGTATAGAAATTACATAATTACTAAAAGGGAAGAGGCACAGTGAATGTAATTTCCCGTAGTGCATGTACTACAAGAAACCATTGCATCTACTCACCACATGGATGCTACAAGGTCAGACGGTCTATGTAATAGTCCTATACTAAACTCAACATGGATACTAAAAATAAAATACTACACCGGCCAAGATTACAGTATTTCTCACTTAAGAAAACAGTTGAAATCAACAGCAAATATTTTATACCTATATTTTTTAAGTCTTGATCTATATTCATTTATTCAATTTATTTCTAAAATTTCAATAATGCAATTTTTAAAATGTTAGCCAAAGAAAACCACGTTGTGCATCAGACCTAAAGGTACATTAATACATTCAAAGTAAAACTTAAAATGTATTTTAAACTTGACATACTTATGAGATTTCTTAAAAAAATTGTATTCAAATATTTACAACCGCACAAACAGTGGTCTGGCTTTAGGGCAGAAAGATCATCTTTCTTAAGACTCATTTGTTCTGAAACATGTAAATTTACTTATAAAGAAACCCACTTGAATGATATTCACTACATGAAGCATCAAAGCATTTCACGAGGAGTGTATGTCAAGAGTGTGTATGAAAGTTCACAGACCGAGTTAGAAAGCAAGATGAGCTTTATTGACGACTGAGACAGGGTTGCGGTATTTCTCCAAACCTGTTTAATTTATACACGGATGAAAATTTTCAGCAACAGACAAATTGTTTTCCTTACTGCTGACAACTATTTTAAGACTTACAAAGCACTTAAAAAATAGGTATATTGTAATCAAAGACAATGCAAAAATGATTATCAGATAACAATTTAATAATTTTAAAAGATTAATATCGGTTATACAAAATATTTCTAAACGAAATCAGTTATTTAAAATGCTAAATGTTGTTTCTGAAAACAAAAATTGGTAAAAGTTATAACAAGATTTTGAAAAAATAATAATAATTTTTTGAAAAAGCTACTCTGTCCATTTAAATAGCTTAGCAATTTTAACATACACACTTATTTCTGGAGTTCTAACCGGTCAATTTTTTATTCTAGCAGAGATAGGGCTCCTCATACCACGTCGATTTGCCAAAAAACAATAAATGCGGTTTATATAATTTTTAAATAAATGACTCGAAGATTTGATGGAGCTGCAACTCTGGTGCCAACTGTGCACAGTTGAATTTGTCACACAACCGGTTTCTCACTACCACTGAGTATCCACCCCTCTTCACAGCCACCACCAACGACCACCACGCCGTTCGCTTTTCAGTGTTTTACCATCAAATCCATCAAATTACAAGTTTAACATTTATAGACAGAACAAAGCTGTTTTAATAGTTTGGGATAAGTAAGATAATACAAGCATCATTATGTGAATTTATTTGCAGTGGCCAGCTAGAGTTGTTATATACAGTAAATATTTCTTCAACTGAAGAAGCACTTTATAAACTATAAAACTATACGTAACGTAAGAATGATACATTGAAATGCTATTAGGGCCTATATTATTTTTATAAGGTTCACACAAGTCGTTTGCTTTATAACATTTAGAATGTAAGTCACTTCTTTTAATGAAGTAAGGAATCTGTTGTGAATCTCCAATTAAAACAATTTCAGAGAATTCAGCCAACATAACTGGTATTTATCCAACATAACCGGCATGCATAAGGAGGGTTTCATCAATGAAAACTCATTTATATTTGTTTTTTCTGGGCTACAGTTAATAAAGAAAGGGGTTATTGTTCGGTAATCAATATTAAGCCAAGGCATCACACTTGCACATGACACCATACGTCTCAATAACTTGACACTCTTATGTTTTTAATACTCACTCTTGTCTGACAGCATTTTATTAACCTCTCCTGGGGAATGCATTCAGACAAGGAGGACGGTTTCCCAAAAACAGGGACTCCATCATATCACTTCATAACTGCAATGCAGAAATTTTTTAGTTTATTTTATTCAGTCTTATCATTCAACATAATAACTGCATCTCTAGTGACAAGAATATATTTTTCAATTGTGTTAAATGTTTGTGTTACT
Source organism: Catonia carolina (assembly GCA_035578175.1). Classification (NCBI taxonomy): domain Eukaryota; kingdom Metazoa; phylum Arthropoda; class Insecta; order Hemiptera; family Achilidae; genus Catonia; species Catonia carolina. The sequence continues at coordinate 17,373,526 of JAQMRL010000001.1, read as the reverse complement.
TCATTAAATTCTACACACAATCCATCATTTTCTAAACATAATCTCATTCTCATCCGTCGAATCAGAAATTATGGAAGATAAGCAACCAGTTGAGCAAACATTTTTCATCTTTCAGGTATAATATCAGTTACAATATTGTAAACCTTAAATTTGTAAGGCTGCATACCTTAAAAAAAACAATATTTTAATCATTAAAAAAAGTGAACTAAAACAACAGTTGACCACTCACCTTTAATATTTATGCCCAATTTTGAAAGATGTCTGCTCCACATGCACAGAGTATTTTGTCTAGAGAACTCGTGCCATAGATGTGGGACTTCTCTCAGTTCACAATATTGCATGCCAAGCAAAGACGTACAGTTAAGGCGCTGCTTGTCCCCACTGTAGCTGTTGTCCAAAAACATGAAAAAAAATTTATACAGGAAAGTAAGTTTTAACAATTGACTGTTCAAAAATATATCACTAAAAAATTGAAGATGCGTTAAAAAACACTGAAGCACTTTATAGAGATATTGGTGAGTGACAAAAACCATATTGCTGAAAAAAATGAAATTCTTTCTTATAAAAATAGTGAAAAAGACACCCACTGAGAGGGGGCTCACCTGAGCGCCTCTCATAAAACCAAGGCGGTGCCAACAGCCAACAGCCACAGGAATTGCTATTCATTCAGCCATTATTACTTGTTTACATTTTTCAATCCACAAGTGGTTGTTTACCACATACATTCCAGCAGGTTTAAATTTAAATAAAAACTCATGTAAAAAAAGGAACATTCATTCAATAATTCAAATAAAACATACATAACACAAACACAGCCTAGGTTGTTAGACATCAGTTGCTGTGTACCAGCGCTTTCTGAGCTCATTGTACAAGTAAAAATAATGAAAAAAGTTCACACAAACATAGGTCCAGAAATGCAGAGTTAACGAGTTACAGCTAGTGAAAGATTTTGCCAAAAATTTGGAACCCTGGGTGAAATGAAGATTTTTTGGAATTCTAGGAAGGTAACGTAAAGAATGAATGAAGTTGTTTCATATAGTTTTTGAGCTGCTGAATCAAATAAAACAGGTCCCAGAACAGTATCTCTCTTAGTTTCTAAGATATTCTACGTCAAACTCGAAAAATAAATCGAAACACACAATGTTTTACGTTTGATGTACAATAACTTTGTTAAGTAGATAATAAACACACAACATTTTTACACAAAACTTGTAGAGAATTTAATTATGAGAAAATTGGTGTAAATAAGTCATTAAGAAACAAATAATAGTTACTGAAATTAAATTTTATAACCAACACTTAGGTATGAAAACGAAGGAATTTCAAGAAACAAATCCAAAATTTTATAATTTCAGTAAAATAAAAAGAAAATAGTGCATTGGTTCATTTAATAAAACATGAAGTAACTTAAAGTTTATAGTAAATGTTCAAAAATGTGTCAATCAGCTACATTCAGAAATAGGGAAACTTTGTGGCTTTATAACCCTATAACAGATTAAGACTTTATCTATAGATAACAAAAAATTTGTATTTAAGAAAATCGTTGAATATTAATGATAAATTTGATAATTTGAAATAAAATGTGTTTCTAACAGATACCTCAAAAAAAATTTGGAAAGCCTTTTATAAATTTAATCGATTTAAATATAAATTCAAACATCAAACAAATTTTAAAACTTGGTCTAAATCACAACTATCCTAACAAGATAAAAAAACCACTACTATAGAAATTGGTAATTCAAACATTCCTATTCATAATAAACTTTTGATAAAAAACATAAACGAAAAAAGTAATAACAAAAATATGAAAGGAATCAAAATAAGAACATACATGTTATATGAAAATTTCAATAACTTAGTAAAGAAATACATCATTATAATAATAATAATAATAATAATATCAGCATTATTGTCAAAGCAGACAAAGTAAATGTTCCATCCATAATAAATAGGACTGATTATATCAATTAAATTAACTTCTATATAAAGCAAAATAGTATAAATTATAATTTAATAAGTTATAATTTAGAAATTTCAGAAATATGTTTCGACAGTAAAAAATGAAGTCAGCTGGAAAAATATTATATTTATAAATTTAAAATTATCAAGGAAAACTTGAGTATTTATTTGTACAAAAACTTGAGTATTTATTTGTACAAAAACAGCTGTTTAGGTAACAGCTGACAGTAAACTAATAATGGAAATGGGGAACAGTACAGAAACTAAAACATCGTGAACCAATAAATTTTCTTTTTTTTTTAAATCTGAACTTACACAAATTCACAAAATTTAGGTCCAGCGTGAACTAAAATTATCAGCAAAGCATTCTTCAACTCTAATAGTGTAATTATAAACAAATATATTTAACAGTTTTACTGACTTTGTAACCATTTCTGCAAGCAATTCAGAACCGATCTCAGGTGAGAAATAATCCAGTAACGCCAGAGCATAGTTCAGATTGAAACGTTGCCTAGACGTGAGATTGTCCAGAATCGTACCGATGCAGTAATGGATGACATTTTTCCAGAACTCCGCATCATTTGGACTACTCAGCCACTGGAACAAAAAAAAATGTATAGCTGACAACTTGTCTCTCCAACTTCCTTCACTCGAATGCAAGCTATAAACATTATACATTAGGAGGGTTGGGAAGGGGGGGGGGCTGCAGTTGGGTTATTAGGATTAACTTGTGTGTATGAAATGGTGCTCTCCAAATTAGATGAATTACAGTGGTGTAATGTGGTGTTGTTGAGGTCAATTTGGAACTGTTGGACTAAGATTGAATTGAAGTTTGTAAAGGTGGTGACAGAAGTGTATTTTTTTAATCCGATTTTTTATAATATTCAATTTTGAATAAAACACAGCAGCAAATAAAATAACCTTGATAATTGTTGTGCAAGGGAGGGTCAATAGGAATATAAGATAAGCTTAATCTATGAATAATAACCGTAATTACTAATACAACTTATTGCTGTAGGCTTACAAATTTTAATTTGTTTTGATGGAAAATTGGCAAAAAACCTGTCAAGTGAATATATTCTCCCCTGTATAAACCATCTTTAACCCTGCATTATGGGCGGTACTTTCTTTAATTAGTATTAAATTTGTTCAGGCAAACTTACTTATACATTATCGATAAAGACAAGTGATCATGTCTTCCCTGGAAGAATTAAAAAGAAACTTATTAGACTTCAAGGACGAACTAAAGATAGAGGTGAACGAGACCATTAAGGAGGAAATTAAATCACAGACTGATTTATTAACTTCTAATATAGCAGAAAATGTAGAGCAGACAAAATATATAAAAAAAAAAACTACTGAAAGAACAGTTGTTGAAGCAAGGTGAAGCATCTCAAAAATTTAGACAAGATAACATTGTTGTTGTTTAGGTGAACAGCCTAAAGGTTGGTTTACACCTCTCGAGGCTTTACTAAGTAAAATGATGAGTGGAGATGGTTCATCACTGCCATCCTCACTGACAGGAAAAGTAAGCTTATCAGTATGCCAGGCCCTCTGAAAAGCATCTACTTTCCACACTGCAAATGACACCTTCACTTCATTCACCACAGGGTCTGGCTGTAAAATGAAATTCATTACTCTCAAAGGAGATAACATTCACTGGTGTCTTTTACACCTCTACCTCTTCTGTTGTTAAATGACCCAGTCATGTAATTGGGTGACCATATGATAAGAGAGAGAACTATTTTTGTAGCTGTGGAACTAGCGGATGGAGTACAAATAATTTAACACTCCACTTGCCTGTTACGGGCACATGGATAGGATGGATAGGTAGATAACAATCAAATTATAATGGAATTAAGGATTCAAGAAACATACTGAATTAAGAACTGTTGTAAGTGCACTTTTGGATGAAAAATTAAAGTTGCTGAATTTTAACATGAATTATAGATTTTCAGAGCGGGTAATTCCTGTCAGTTTTCTTGTCCGGTAGCTGGACTACAAAACAAGATATCTGAAACAATCGCTCTTGTTTCAAGAGAATGAATACTTTCGTAGGAAAAGATCTTACTTACACTGAACAGGACTATTGTCGTCAATAGAAACCACTGGTAAGGTATTTTAACAACTAGGTAAGAGAGGAATACTAATTAAAGAGACTGACTGTCGACTGGAGGAAGCAAAGTTGAGATTAGAGAGGGAACAAGGAAGTGACTGCTGGTACTGATCCAATGAATGATGATAACGCAGTAACAAAGTCTTTGGAACAGTGGCCCAATAAAAAATGCAAGTTATACAACAGGAAAGGATATAATTCATTAGAATATTTTTAATAAGGCTGCGAGTACAATCACTGACAGATATGTTAGTACGGAAATTGGTTGTTGTTACTGAAGGACATCAGCAAGTAATAGTAGATTCCCAGTTTTTCACGTCTCAGGACCAAAGTACGATTGTTGACAGTACCCATATTTTGGTTTGGAACATTGGCCTTTTGGAGTACTCAGAATTGATGTCAGCAAGAACATCACATTCTTTAGAGAGTAAACTGTTATTTAAGCTAAAGGCCCATCTTCTAAGTTCTTTTCTTTTCTAACTATAAAATATTTCTGTCTTGAGCTGCCCGAGACAAATCAAGATGGAGAGCCATCAGAAATCTTGTGACCCTTGCAAGAAAACATACACAATTGTTTGATCTTATACTTGTACATGTTGTTCACGGAATTGCCTTTTAAAAGTTATCCGCAGGCAATAATTATTATTATTGCGAGCAAATACAAAAGTTTACTACTGTAACTTTAGAACAACCTTTCTCAAAATGTGGGCATTCAGGCGGTCTATAGTCGTTTGCACGTTCAGTTGATACAATGGATCTTATGGGAGTCATCAATGCTATTAGCGATACTAAAAACATCAATATTAATGGCATCTGGATGCGTATAAATACATTTCTTAAACCTGTATAGAACACGTATTTTTTAAGGTAGAACTACAATTCAAGTTTTGCTTAACAGGAAAAAAATTGTGTATTATGAAGAAAGGTTCATGAATTGTAAAAACTCAAAAAACTGTAAAAACATTTTCTTCTAATACGGGGGTTAAAATGAATATCTTATCTATTTTACTGCAGACCTACTAATGCCTTCTCCACATTCCTTCGCCAAACTTTCTAAACAATGCGTGATAAATGACGCAATTGGTTATTATAAATTAAAAAATTTTCACATTTGGAATCCACATATGAAGTTGAGAATAAATTTATAGACTACTCTACATTATAAAGGTTTGTTATGGATGGGGTGTGGTGGAGGGGAATGTTATTGGTTATGATAGCACTGATTGATCTAGAAAGCCGATGTTTGTGTATCTGCTAGTAGCAGTCAGAGCCCCATTGCGTCCACTGAATGTGCAAACAACTGTACCAAGGCAAGAAATTATATTTTCCTGATATTTATTTAGGTATTTTAACTAAAATAACTTGTTTTAGTATAATATCTGAATGAAATTTAATTAACACCGATTAAAGGATCTGTTAAAACCCACAATGAATTTTTTTCAGAATTACAGCCATATGAATTTAAGGCCATATTAAAAGTGAAAATATTTCTTATGTAGCCAAGTTTCACACTGAAACTACAAGTTTTGTAATAATTATTATACCGGGTGTTTCGGAGCTGCACTCCGATCTCTCGGGAAATTATTCTACAGGTAAAAAGAAGGAAATAGTTGGTACAAAAAGAAACAAGAAATGCTTAATTAGGGACTTATAGCTAGTGAAAATTTTGGTCTGAATTCCTGGTCCACCGATAATAGGAAGCCGTATTGAATGTCACAGGTCTGAAATTTTGATGCAAATTTTTTCGCTCTATACGTTTTTTGACCTGACAAATTGAATAAACCACGTCTCAGAACTGTAACTCTATAGTTTTTACATTATTTAACGTAAAATACAAAAACAAAATCAACTCCACAACTAATCTCTTTACGTTTGGAGTAAAATAACTTCGTTATATGGCTAATAATGCATTAGTTTCAAATAGAACTTGCAGAGTTTAATTCTAAGTTGATTGATGTGTATAAAGTCAGTTAAAAATAAATAAAAGTTCAAGAAATTTTTATTTTATTGAACAAAAAATGAAACAAAAATGTGCCAGGTAAGTCTTACTATTTGGTAAATCAAAATTTTGAGAAAAATATTTATCTACACTTTGTAAATTGTAATAAGTTTTTAAGTTTACGAAATAATTTTTTTTTTTTTTAACAAATAGCAGTAATAAACCATAATTTGTTTACCTTAAACTGTATAACTGATAAACTGAAATGAAAAAATTAAAGTTTTAAATTTACGAAAGAGAATTTCCTCTTTTGTAGTTTTTTTCAAATTATCAATAGCAACGATGAGTTTCTAAATAACAGCCGATTGCATTAAACAACTCTGTGACATTTTTTGAAAGATTTTGTTTGATGAGTTTTGTGGTTCTGTAAGGTATTACACATTGATAACTTATTAATAACAGATTATATTTTAGTTTTAACTATAAAATATGGATGACACTTGAAAATTATTTAGGCCTACTTTTTAAGAATTGACCGATATGTGTTTAATTTACAGAAACGTAGATTGTAATAGCGCAGCTGTGGTTCGAGAATACCGAGAGAAATACCCTGACAGAAGAATACCATGCCGTAAAACTTTTGAAGCAGTTGAAAGGCGCCTCAGAGAAACAGGCACACTAGTAATAAGACGTACAGATACTGGCCGTCGATTTGCTAGAAACGTGCGTGTAGAATAAGAAATACTTGATGCAGTTAACATGTCTCCAACAAACAACAAGTACTAGAAGATTGTCTCGTCGCCTTAATATTTCTCATACATCCGTATGGAGAACTTTGCAAGAGCAACAATTGTACCCATTTCATGTCACACCAGTGCAAGATTTACTACCACAAGATTACAATAATCAAAAGAATTTTTCCAATGGTAAGTAAGACAAAAAGCAGTTGATCGGAATTTTCTTATTATTTGTAAGGATTTACACTGCCCATATTTGCTATGTATTGAAAAAAGAATTAAGCGAGATGGTGCAGAAAGCAAGCGGTTTCTTCTGGGTGAGAAGCTTAGTCTGGGATCAACAAGGGTCAATGCATTGTAAGAAAATTATGTATAATGCATACTTGTCCAAATCTTTACTTCTGTTGCCGAGACATGGGCTGGTAGAAAGAAGGTAGAAAGTAGAATCCATGTAGCAGATGAAGTTCAAGAGGAGTATGCTGGGAAGACAAAAAAAGATAGAATAAGAAATTATGTAATTAGGGAACAACTGGAAATAGACAGCTAGCGCCTCCTAAGGAGGCTTGAGGCTTGAGGCTTGAGGCTTGGACAGACAAAAGACTCAGATGGTTTAAAAGGATAGCCTACTGTACTTTGAGGGAACAAGACCAAGAGTGAAGTGGATGGGCTCAGGTATGGATGAACTGGGAAAACGATGCGATGCCAAGTGAGCAATGAGGATACCTCTCCTCCATGACAGTTCAGCGATAGAGAGAGGTGGATACGAAACTTGGAAGAAAGACATAGATGATGATGATGAGATATACTGTAATTTGGAACGAGCTGTGAAAGTGTGGGGCCCTTACTTTTTGGGAGACATGGACCGGCTGGAGAGGTAACAATGTCATACAAATAAGACGGAGCCTGCACTCTTAACTCCGTTTTTATGAAAACATACTTGGCTCCTTGAACACACCAACCATAGCATACTCCTGTTGTCATAAGGTGATTTGATAGAAATGTACAAATACTAAATGGTTTCTGCTCAACTCCACTTCCATTGTTTGTTAGGGATTTCAACAGTACAACTAGAAGCCACACAGCTACTACACTAAATGACCGCTTTAGTACAATCGTTAGACAGAACTTCTTCTCACAAATTTCTTGATGTTGTTATCAATATGCCTTCAAGAAACAATTAGATGAATCTTCGGAAATCCCAATCGGTGATTGATTTAGCATACCACAGTTCACGTTAAAGTAACAGAGGAAAATGAGTCTTTTACTTTTGTACATTGTATTTGATTGCTTTGTAATAGAGGGATAAAGACGGTTCAATTTGTTTTAAAATATGGTATATTTGTGTGGTTTCAGGCAAAAAGCTTTTGCCTTTTTTTCAGTAATAATAATAATAATAATAATTTATTAGATCTGGTCTTTTAATGGGTGTATGTTATAAGCTGTTGTTGCAATTACATAAAATATACTGTACACCAGTACACCACTGACCATTTAACATAGAAATATTAACTTACCAAGTGACTGAGACTATTAGATTGGTTTTCATAACAGCCATCAGTTCTACAGCTATAACCAGTCACTGCAATAAAACTGTAATATACAGTGAACAACAAATTCACTACTTCAGGCCCTTTGAATTCAGATTTGAGCAGATGAGTGAGCAAATCTCGCAATTCCACCTCAAACTCTGTACTCTGTTAGACAAACAACACAAGAAGACATCATTACCTATAGCAATTTTCTACTCCAACACACAAACGTAATGTATTCACCTGATCTTTCTTAGCCATTTAAGAGAAAAATTGTTAATTTTACAGCAGACTTATGATAATAAAAAAATTAAAACTTTTCTCGTTTCTATGAAATTCATATCGACCGGTTCATTTTAATATTTATATTGTTTCAAAATAATTTTCCTGAAGTTGTTATAACCTTACATACAACATTATAAGTTTGTTTTTTAACAGAATAAGAATGGAATCGTTGAATGAAGGGGACCGGAGATTGGCCTACAACAATTTACCACAAAAGAGATGAAAATACCTCTTCAAGACATTGTTTACACGCCAACAATGAGACAACTGAGGCATCCTAGGTGTCATCATCCTAGATTATTCATCTAGATAGGAAAGAAGACCGACCACACATCCACAAGTCACCACGCTTGAAAAGTATAACGGTTCACTTACAAAGTAACTATACCTCCACTGGCAAGCTGAAACAGTATCACACTGGTATCTACTCAACATTCTCTAATATCCTATTCCAAACTTGACAATCCATTTTACTACAGTTTCAATGATAAAATCTTTAAAAATCCATACATACCATCATTTGTGTTAGAGCCAGTAATAACCTCATTAGCCATTAGCTAAACAATTATACCATCATTTGGTCAACTGCACCGTGTCTAGCGTGTCTAGCGGTTGGGCCTATCCCGACAACCTACCCTACATTATTGATCTCTGTTATCCAACTGATTAATCCTAAAGTCAGTATCAAAACATTTTATCTCCTAAAAAGCATTAAAAAAACATCACATAAAACAAATTGTCAACATCAGTCATATACAACATAAAACACAAATTTAGACTCCATCGTTTATAAATTCCTCAATTTTATAATACAACTTTTAATCAGGTAAGACTTTAACTGTAATAAAATTCAGTTCATGACCCGTCACAATAAATAAGTAAAAGTCGTGTAATTATTTAAAGAAAGTGAATTGTTTAAAATTCAATAGCAATTTAACATAACTTTACTGAAAATAATGAAATATGAAAACCCTAAAAATACAATAACCTTTTGAAATTACCATAAAACTTACTAGTTTAACAGTAATATTTTACTCACGATAATAAGCTCGCATCGACGGAACTCACTGACTAACAACTAGTCTATCACTACAAATATCAGAGTGCAGTAATTCAATTTACTGCTGATGACCAAAAAGAATACTAAATATAGCTTAGGCCTAGTATTATGGCTTATTTAGAATGAATGTTTATTATTTAGGATAATTATTAAGAATCAATAAATAATACAATGCGATGTTTGTAAAACGACATAGTTGAAAACATAATAAATCAATGTAAGAGTAAAACTACAACATGATGTCATGGTTACAGCTGTCGCTATGATGTATTTAGAAAAGCACATATAGTAGCACTTCTAACCCTCCGCATAGTCCAGTCTTACTCTCGCTGACGATCGTCAACTTATATTGCATTACCAGTACTCCATTTATTAATATCCTTCACTCACAAAGCACTTGGTGCAAATTATGTTTTTTTTTATGTTACTCTATAGCCGGCCACTCTCAATCCCCAATTTCCCAATCTAGAAATCCAAACCGGGGTGTAGGTTTGGATTTTTAGATTGGCAATTCATCCACAAATATCTCTCACATCCATCCTCCAAAGTTAATTCTAATTTATATCAAAAGTGAGAACATAAACATTTAGTAATTGAATTCAACAAGTTCTCTTCTACAACACAAAGCATCCTTTAAATGACCTACTAATCTTTACTCTTTTCCAATAAGCCATTCAACAACTTGCTCGATACTCAGCAGGTCACGTCCTAGCAGGTGAGGTCCAAGGCTACCACCTGTCAAATGGACAGACTCGCTCAAATTTCTCAATATGATTTACATTGTTAACGTTTCTTAAAGAATAATAAGCTTAAATTATCTTAAGATGTGATGAAATTCTAATTTATAGTAGTGATCAATAGAAGTACAGAAAATTTTTGCCAAATTTATGGTAATGCAGAAATATTATGGTCAAATTTTTGGCAAACCTAACCAGCAAAAGATTAAAATAAAAGCAACTGTAAAAAAATTACAGTTAGATTTATTGTAGCCAATAGTGTAAGTATCATAAAATGTTGAGAAGTAAATTAAAACTGTCATTTAAATTTGTTCAGTTCCTTTTAATACAGCAGATCCAGTAGCTCACTGACATCAAATGACCCATTCAACTGTAGTTTATGTACCCTCAACAAGTACAGCATACGAGGTGTGGCTACTAAATAACAAGACTGACGTTGTAAAAAACATTATTTTCATTTTATACATAATCACTTATTGTCACCTTCAATATACACTCCTTCTCTATCCCTACAACGCTCCATACGAATTTTCCATTGTTGGAAACAGTGCTGGAAGCCATCTTCTGTTAGCTCTTTTAGGACACGTGCCCCTCAAAAGTGTTTGAAATGAAGCTCACAAAAATGTTTGTACGCGATTGAAAATGACCCAATTTTTTTGGAAACGATAATAACATGTGATGAAACGTAGTTTTTTACTTATGATCCGGAAACGAAGCGCCAATCCATGCACTGGAAGAGCCGAACTTTACCAAGAGCCAAACAAGCTCAAATGAGCAAGTCGCAATTTAAAGCAATGATGATTGTTTTTTTTTATATCCATGGGATTGTGTACCTTCACTGAAGGTCAAACAATTAATCAATATTACTACCTTCAGGTATTTTCTAAACTACGTCAGAGTAAGGAAAAAACGCTCCGAAATGTGGAAGGACAAATCATGGGTTCTCCACCAAGACAATGCACCAGCTCATTCCGCGTTATCTATCAAGAGGTTCCTAGCCAAGTACAGCATCTCAGTGTTGAAACATCCACCTTTTTCACCAAATCTTGCACCTTGTGACTTCTACCTGTTACCAAAGGTGAAATCTGCATTAAAAGGAACAAGATTTGAGTCTGTGGAAGCTGTAAAAGAGAAAGCGGCACGTGTCCTGAAGGAGCTGACAGAAGATGACTGCCAGCAACGTTTCCAACAATGGTAGTTTCGCATGGAGCGTTGTAGGGATAGAGAAGGAGTGCATATTGAAGGTGACAATAAGTGATTATGTATAAAATTAAAATTAAATTTTTTACGTCAGTCTCATTATTTAATAGCCACACCTCGTAGGTTTCCAATGTCACAATACAATGCAGAAACAAGCTGGGGTGGGGCAGACTAAATTTACACACTGTACAACAGTGTATATTACTTAGATGAAAATATTGACGTCTGGTAAAACATAGCAAGCTCTGAACATGAATCAAAACCGATTTTCAACATCTATTGTTTCACTCACAGTACACCACTGACATATGACATAACAGAAATCAAGTTTACCGAAAACAGGCGATTTTTGAGATGACCAACAGTTGAAAAACACCCTTCAAAAGTGGAACACAAGCCACCATTGTTACTTCTGGTTATATCTGCAAACAAAATCACTCATGTTACATTTACATATACACTGATTATTTACACACCAGATACTCTTTGTACACCAGGCACTTGTTTATCCAGACTCTATGGAATCAGGTCCTTTTCAGATACGCCAGAAAAATCATCATTTAAAATCATATCAGTTATTACATGAGGACATCACTTGGTTTAACTTGAAGATTTTATAGTTGGCCACTTGATAAGCCCCATTATGACTCAGCTCTGTTCTTATACGTCACATTACTCTGGTAGCGTAGTTAATTTAAAATACTCACACACTCGTTTATAAGTGCAGTCCAATTAACTTCCACAACATTCCTAAATTACACCAATTTTTATTCTCTTCATCATTCAACAACACATTTTATAACTCATTACATTTAAACCGGACCTCCAGATAAACAGATATCGGACAACCACCCCTAGTGTATCACCATATATACAGGGTGGATGAAAAGTCCGACATGGCTCAATATTTCGAATGTAAAGGAAATTTCAAGATATATGCAAATGTGAACCTCGCACAAATACAAAATACTATCTAATGATGAATCAAAAAATTTTGTCTGAAATCTTGGATCCGCCATCTTGAATGTAAGTTTATTTTTTTAAATGGGAAGGAGGTCATGCGACACATTATTCAAAGGGAAATTTCAAGACAATTTGAATGGTGAATACTGCAAATCAACATCTCATATGGTTTCTAAGATATTCTTTCAACGCCTTTCTTTACATTTCAATAACACCTTGAACCCTTACATTATATGATATATATTATCATGATTTAATATTTATTTTAAAATTATTCATGTATATCTTTTAACTTAATAACATTTATTACATAAGTTGTTATTTTGTGTTACATAATTTACTTCATTACATTCAACAATTTTTTTTTTTTTTTTTTTTTTTTTGGTTTAACATTTGACTGTTCTGCAATTACTGCTAATGCAGACGATGAAGGATGAAATGATATTTTGTAACGTATGAAAATAAGCCTTGCCTGAATGGGATTCAAACCTAAGACCATTCAACAAAAACGTGCTACTCATTAAATGTTAATGTTCAAGGCAAATATCAAATAACGATGCGAAAATAAATATCAAGAAAATGGCACAATAAAAATGTTTACAAATTTAATTCATAACAATTATTATTATAATTATTAATTAACAGTTTGTTATTGTCAGTGACTTTTTGTCATTGTAGCACAGAAATATTAATTTCTTATCAGTCACGTGATTGGTCGGTCAGGTGATTGGTTAGTCACATGACTGGTCGATAACATGACTAGTTACTCGTGTGCCTGATTGGTCACTTGACAGGTCAGTCATTTGACAGTAGATTACACACATTGACCGATAGTTGGTCATCAACTGATGGTTCACTCATTACCGACCAGCCACATGACCAATCAATCAGCTGACCAATAAGAAATTGATATTTCTATGCTACAGTGACAAAAAGTCGCTAAAAATAACAAATTGTTAATTAACTCTTTAGCAGGCATGGTATAAGAATTTACCAATTTGAAAATAAAATACATTACTTGTTCAGCTAGAGTTGTAAATGAGTGGTGCACATGGACATGAAAAAAAATTGACGGGGAAATATGTATGCAAGAGTTATACTATTTTTCAAAGCTGATGAGCTCTCAAGGTTCGTATTGCCCCCAACCCACTTTATAGCTAGCCAATGGACTCAAACTCTTTCAGTAACATTTATAACCTATAAACATTCAACCAGCTGATTATATTATACAGTATTGGATGTTAACACGCTCTATAATCGATGTGTTCAGTACGAGATGCAAGACACAAGTGAACTACTGCGGCTGTTACATGCATCCGCGCGTAATGTTTGGTCTAAACGTGTGGAACAGACAGCATAGCTCATCAACCGTGAAAAGCATCATAGTATCACTGGCAATGACAAAAAACATGTTGGGCTTTTCTTTGCCTTGCATAGTATAATCATTTACGATTGCCCACCGAGGAAAACTGAACATCAGTTCAGTCAAATTGGCTGTATCTCGTACAAGTTTTCAAGTCTCATCAACTTATAACTAACTTATTCGACGTTCAAAGACACGTATCTTGGCTAAGATTTTGTTTTTTTATGAGGTAGTAAAAAAATATTTATGGTTGTCCTATTTATAGTGTTATTGAAATGAAAATTGTTCGTAAAATAACATAACATATTTTTTTAAGTTTTTCATATAATTGTAAATTCATAATGCACATTACAACAAAAAATGATATGCCAATAAATAATTGATAACCGTATTCTTTGTTCCAATGTAATTTACTTTTAACATAAAGTTAGCGCTTAGATGTTATTTACACATTTTCTGTACATTGACATGCAAAGATGACTTCAGTAAATAGTCCTACCACTGCCCACCAATGTACAAAACTCATGAAAAAATAATTTCAATTTTTTTTTATATATAAGTTAAGTTAGTATTACTTTTGTAAAAATTATATCTTTTGCAAAAAGTATAACTGACTCAATTTCAATGTATAGCCAAGAACTTTCCAGTTTGCCAAGTGCAATAGAGTATTCTGGTTTCACAAATTGAAAAAAATCAATTTAAAAGAACATAAATTAGTTATTAATTTTTGTTTGTCATGCTGTGATTTTTTGCTTCCCTACATTGTGAAAATTACATAGTTAATTTGTTACGTAGTAGCCTTATTCTGATTTTTCATTTACTTTAATGTTAAGATGCCATTCACACCAGTTAACGAGCACAAATTAAAAGTGGACTTGGAATAAATTATGGATGAACAGCCCTATCACTTGGAATATGGAGGAGACAACAATGGTAACAACATTCCTAAACTTCAATTTGAAGACATTTTTGCAAAACTTTTAGCAAATAATAATTGAAAATTATTTCTGAAAAATGATCGTGTTTCATGCCTTTATATCATAAAAACAATTTGAGTATACAGACAGAAAACAATCGGTAAGATAGTATACCACAATTACCTAATGACCACATTAGGGTAAAGTAAAATTGATGTAGTGGGCAGTGGTATAATATTTTACCACCACATTTCATTCCCTCCAGGGGTCACAATAACAGAAAAGATTTTCTAATAACCGTTTTCAAAATTAAAAACACATGCTTAAATACCACACCCATTTTCATTATTTTTTTTAAACTTTTTCTTATGCTCGTTTAAGGGTTAATAAAAATAATTGTTACAAAATAAATTTTTAAACATTTTTTTTTTGTGTCATTTTCTTGATATTTATTTAGGCATTGTAATTTGATATTTGTCTTGAAACATTAACATTTTAGTATAATGTAGTAAAATAGTAGAAACTAATTTGTTTCTTTGCATTCAAAATATTAAACTGTTCTTGGACTTTCCACCCATCCTAAGTATTGCACATGACATTCAATAGGTGTTGCTGAAATGTAAAGAAAGGCAAATAAATTTCAAAACATAAGAGATATCGATGTGCAGTTTTTATCATTCAAATTGTCTTGAAATTTTGCATTGAAATCATGTTGAGTAATATGAACACCTTCCCTTTTAAAAAAATAAGTTAGATTCAAAAATGGTAGACAAAATTTTTTGGTTCATCATAAAATAGCACTTTTTATTCGAGTGAAGTTCATATCTGCATATATCTTGAAATTTCCCTTGCATTTAAAATATTAAGCGGTTTCAACTTTTTACACACCTGTATACATTATTAATGTTATAAAATTATATTATGATTGATGTCCAGTAAAATTGAGTCATAATAAAATACATAGTTATATATTTTTTATATTGTCGACATAAAGCTATATATTTATTAATCACTTTTATCATCAATATCATTGTAATAACAATAATATTTTTCCCAAGGTTTATCTGAAACAGGTTAAGTTTCAGATAGACTGTTCAAATAACCAAGTCCCAACTGATTAATTTCTATAGTTACTTACAAACAACTACTAAGACACAGTAGTCGAACATCAGTTCGCCAACCAATAGTTCACCAATTCCACTCACTGGTTTTCACATAAAAGACACACACATGACTATATCTTTTGCTCACTCCATAACAAAACAGAATCATAAGCTTACTTACAAAACAATGTTTTTTGGATTAAAAATTAAGATGTAGAACACACAATATTATAGACTGCATAACTCAAGAGAATTGACACTTAAATGATACATATTTGGAGCACATATGCCTACTCCTTTCTAACATCATAGACAGAATCCTGCAGCAAAATACATCATCTCAAGTCAAGTGTTCTTTATTACATGTAATCTTTACCGATACGGAAGAATAAGTTTACTAAACTTGCTGTTTCAAAAGTTATTATGTGTATGGAAACGGTTTAAGCTGTACAAAATACATTATTTATCCATGGTGATTTTGTAAGCATCTCAGACAGAAACACAAACTACATGATTCAAATGTTGGAAAGGGGAAGCAAAAAAAAAAACACCACAGAAAAAAGGTGGCTTAGCAGTAGCAGTGAACAACCATTAGAAGCGGTTAATACCTCCAGTCTTTTCTTTGGAAATAATGAAAGTTGTTGCCTCAGATACATTTCCGATCTATACCTACAACCATAATAAATCAATCATTCTAATTTAAGGTAACTAAATATTAAATGGTGATACTCACATGCATAACAGATGTACTCGTTCAGAAACCGGGTGATAAACTGTGATACGGCTCTTATATTCTGATACTGAATTGTTTGTTTTAGAGGCTGAATGCATTTAAATTGGGCACCTGACAATAAATTCAGCCACTTTGACAATTCCAGTCCAATATTTATGGCGCCTGAAATCAACACAGGAAATTATGAAAAACTTAGTACAAATTTACAGCAATATTTGAGAAGTTCCTTGATGTAGATCAGGAGATCAGGAAAGAATGGCATCTGTTGTTCAATTATTCAGCAAGTAGTTTACCAGAATACTGTTCTACCTGTTTTAATTTTGTACAGTATTTGTCAACAGTTGGATATTCTCGCTTTCGCTTTCTCCATAATCAACCACTCATCCAGCCTATAGTGAATCATGTAATAGTGCTCAATACAAGTACTACATGCTTCCTCAGTTCTCATGCTTCCGATCTAAAAATATTCTCTCCATTTTCACACCAAACTGTTGTCAACCAGAAAATTAACACATTATATATTGACATCATAGTCTAAAGGACTTTGCCTGCTGCCTACTACCTACGTACAGTAAACTGAACCCCGTATCATATCTTAAGTTTAAATTCTGTCTCAATTTTCTAATGAGGAATATGCCGATATATTTTCTGTTAAGGACTGGAAATAGAAAAGCAGAAGCTGCTCAATGAGAATATCAGGAAAGATTCCCTGGAAGGTGGATTCCAAATGCGAAACCTTTTATTTAAGGTATCAGTTTTTACGAACGACTGGATAATTTCCAATACATTTGTTATCTGTTGAATACCAACCAAATCATCTTGCTGATGAAAAATTTCAAGTGCTTCAGAATATTCAGCGTAGCCCAGGCTGAGGCGAATTGCGTATCGCACTGATTTATTAAAATCCAAACTGAGGCACATCATACATAAAGAAAACTTTATCCTTTTCGCTTGCAGGAGGTACAAAATTTTCTGAAGAGAGATTCCCCCCCCCCACCATAGTTAAAATTCTGTCATGGGCTTCTAGATAATGCTAAGGTAAATTCAATTTTATTTACTGATGAAGCCACTTTTTATGAGAAATGTGGTCTTTAATTCTAGAAATTGTCATTAATGAAGAAAGGAAAACCCACACGGTACCATGGTAACTAATTTCCAACAGATTTCACATTAACGTTCGGTAGCATTATTGATGACAAAATTCTGGGACCAATTGTATACAATGGAAACCTTACAGGAGATGTATACAAACAATTTCTGAAAAATAATTTGCCAACTCTTTTGAAACATATACCTCTACAAACAAAATTAATAATAAAATAACAATAGCGCCTTTATATACAACAAAGAAAAGTACAGTCTTTTAAACCCTTCTACAACAAAATAAAATGAAGAAATACAAAAAAACTGAAATGTTTTATCAACTTTCACAAAAAATAACACTCGGTACGATATGACATGAGCATCCTGGTCATCTGCCGGGTTCAGTACCTTAAACAACAAAATAAACTGCAACTGATTTATTAAGAAAACAAATGCTTATCTTTTAATGAAACCTACTGATTAATTCATCAGAATTATTATTTGTACAAATAATTATGCAAAGACAGTGCAGCAAGTCTCATCGGTCTTTCCCGATTCAAAATGAATGGCCAGACATGCACACACGCAAACACACTTTAACTATCACATATAATTATCCACGATATACACATAAAATAAATAAATCAATATAATAATTTCATATTAGTAAAAAGAATAAAATGTTATGAGCCCCTTTATCAGTTAAACTCTTCTATTAATTCTTTTCTAAATTTTAACGCCTCCCTTAAAAACCCTACCAACTTATTCCAATCCTTACCGTTAATGCATTCTGTTACCTGTTCTATACCTAACACATAGTTATTACCCCATATTTCCCTGAAAAATCCTAACACTGGACAGACTACTAAAAAGTGTTTTGTGCCTTCAATTTCTCTTAAATTACACAGAGAGCATTCCCACTGGCAGTCCTCTCTTTCGTATCTCTCTTGCTCTAAAAATTAAACTTATTCGATACGGATAAAATTTTGTTGAAAATGATTGTTAAAAGTCTTATCTTGTGCTGTCTTGTATATTGTATGGAATTCCACTGTACCTGGTTGTTCTTTAAATTTGAGCGTAATATGAGACACCACCTGCTCAATACACATTCACCCTTCGTACCATCCTAATTCACTACTTATCATTTGTTCCTTTTCCTTCGTAACACACGTTACTCTAGAGTTTGGTAAAGAGTCCAATATCAGCTGTTAAGCATCTGAATCCATAAGGTCTTGTGGTCCCGATGGTATACCAGCTGATATTTTAAAAGGATGTCGGGAACTATTAAAATATCTACTGCAATTTATATTTTCTCTATCCTTTAAAAATAGGCAATTTCCTTCCCAATGGAAAGAAGCTAAAATTACTTCAGTGCCGAAGGCTGGAAAATTAAACGACATTAAGAACTACCGACCTATTTCTTTAATAAATTCTGTAGCTAAGGTTTTAGAATTTATAATATACAAAGAATATTCGATCATGTTAAGACTGCTATTACTCCGAAACAACATGGTTTTATGCCCTTCAGATCGACAACCGGTAATATACTACTTTTCACTCATTTTATACCTAACGAATGGATCAAGGTGCTAAAACAGATGTTGTATACATGGATATGGCTAAAACATTTGACAAAGTTGATCACGACATGCTGTTAAGAAAGTTTTTCACATTTGGTTTCTCAGTAGTTCTTGTATCGTTTTTACCTAGTTATTTATCGAACAGAAAATTGTATGCATCATTCAATAATCATGAATCCACTGAGTTTATCATTAAAGCAGGATTACCACAAGGTTCCAATCTTGATCCATTATTTTCCCTGTTACTGATAAATGATCTTCCATCATCTATACAGTACTCAGACCGTTTAATTTTTGCAGATGTCATAAAGCTTTACAAGGCGATATGTAATAATGATGATCCATTATTGCTTTAAAAAGACTTAGATAATATAATTAATTGGTGTACTCATAAGAAACTAATTGTTAACAGGAGCAAGACTAAAACTGAATCATTTACGCATAAGAGAAATCAGCAGTTGGCAGCATACTACATAAACGGTAGTTCACTAGAAAGTGTCAGTTCTATCAGAGATCTTGGGGTGATTTTTCAAAACATATTGACCTTTGATAATCATACTGAATTGTTAATAAATGATACAGACGTACAGACTTGTAGGTTTTCTCATGAGTTGATGAGAACTTCCCGATGTTTTTCTGATACTAATGTACAACCGTGTTATATTCATCATTAAATCATTAATAAGGAGTAAACTGGAATAAGCATCAATTCTATGGCAACCTCATTCAATAGTCGCTAAATTATGTATTAAAAAAACTCACAATAGGTTTCTAAGATATTTGTATTTTAAAAAGCATAAAGAAATATGTCATTATTCCCTTTCGACTAATGAGTTGAGCAAATCAATCAATATATTGTCGCTTGAAAATAGACAAGACTTGAATTCTGATTCACAAAATTTTGAACAATAAAATTAATATACCAGGCATAATTGAGCACATGTTATTAATTGCTCCATTATTAAGATCTAGGTTTAATAGATTTTTTTACATTCCTAGAAACAGAACGTTGTACCATGAAAATTCTCCAGTAAATAAAATGCTGAGACTTTATAATAAATGTAACAATATTATTGATCCTTTTTTTAGACAATCAGTCAACTTATACAAAAAAATGTGTTCAGTTCTTAATAAATAACAGTATTGTGCAATATATTACAATTTATAAGAGACTTCACTATAAATTTGATAGTATTACTGACTTTTTTGACAATCAGTTAAGTTATACAAAAATGTATACAGTTCCTAAATTTGAATTTTTGTTCCACGGCTCCTGTTATGATAGTTTTTCTTTTCTTTCATTTTTTCTCTCTATCTTTTATCTTTTTTCCTTTTCTTTTTAACACATACTGTAATTATTTGTAAGCGTGCGTAGGTTATATACAATTTTATACCATTATTTTATTATACTATCTTATCAATCATCCTATGTAGGATTATCCACAGCCACATTATTTAAAACTGAAATATATATTTCTAACCACCACAATACGGTAACAATAAACACTAACCCATGTTTATAGCGCTTTCGTGTATCTTGTACACATCTTCAGTAACTTAAAATTTTTAAAAATATTTTTCACCTCAAAATTTAAAACTTATAATACGTAGGATATAATATACTATCGTATTAAAATATTATATGCATCGCATTCATACAGTACATTATAGGTTATGAAGTTGGAGCATCATTATTGTATGTATTATAACCTTGTTATATTGTGACTGTATGTGTTGCATACATTTTAAGAGAGCAGTATTGGGTTTTACCTGTTCTGCTCTCATATGTAATATTTTCTTAAATAAATGAATAAAAAGTAGCAACCAATAAAAAAAAACAATTGACTTACACTTTGAAGATGTGAGTAACAAACAATGTGACACAAGACTGTAGATGATTTCAAACGACTTCAAGTCATAACTTGAAAGAGAACAACTCTGGCTGTCAGAAAACAATTTGCTGATTAAGTGAACAGCAACACGACGCAAATCCTCACACATTTCATTATCGAAAACGGTCATCTTTCCAGCAGACAACATATTGGTCATACAATCCCTGTAAATGATATAAATTAGGTAACATTATAAAACTATAAAACCAATCACAACACTTATGTTGTGCAGTTAGGTCTTACTCGCTCCTCATTCCTCATAGTCAATAGACAAGAACACTGCCATCTGCATCTGCAGTCATAAGACTCAACACTCTCTTGGGATCCATACTCCCAACATCACCGTTTAAGAGGCACCACTAATTATTCTACTCAACAGTTTTTTACTAGAATCATAATGCACATGAGTGCACACACACACCACCACTATACACACAAACAGTTGCAGTTGTTGAAGTGAAGCGAATGAGGATGGGTATCCTGTTAAACAATTAATTTATATATAGTTAACGTGAAACATGGCATGTTCGGCTATGGCTATATCTCACCACCAGTGGCATCTAAAATTTAGTCGGTAACAGACCTAACAGTTCTAGTCGTTACAAACACATCTTACCGTTACAACAAACAACAACAGAAACTACATTTTGATTTTTTTTTGAAAGCCGCCTCTTTTCATATTTAATCTAAATCGGCAGAGGATTACCAATCTTTTATCCCCCAAAATTTTCCTTCACAAAACAGTTTCAGATCTCCAGACCATATATCGTCAAAACAATTGAAACAGATAATTTCTTGAATGACGGTACAAAAGGCTCTCTACATGCAACGTGTTCTGTGGTGTAAAATTACTACACTTTGTAAAGATGTGACCCAAAATATTAATTGATCTGTATCTATCAGCCCCCAAACAATTGCTGACGTACAAAGACGGTGCTGTTTATGCTAGTGCAACTGAAGACCAAAATAGTATGAATCCAAGTTATGTAGCTATTCATTTACTATGCGGTTTATGGAATGTTCCTTTTAAATCACCTGTTCATTTTAGATTTTTCTATAACAATTACCAAGAACTGCACAAAGAAATAATTACAGAGATCACTGAACCCGCCACCACAACAAGTTTCTCAAGACATGTCTAAAAATAACTCACTGCAAGAATAGATATTTTTCCTTTGAACTGCAAAACTGAAACAATGTTTCTGCCGATATAAGAAGAGCATTTTCAAGCGGCAGATTCAATAACGGAGCAACTTGTTTAACCAACGAGAATATTGAAGTCACATCAGTAAATGGATCGGTTTGATTTGACACCGACCACTTGATTGTGAATGTATCAGTAATGTCAATTTTCTTTAAATTTGTGCTCGCATCGCAATCTTCAATAACCGGCTCACAATTATCAGACACATCTCCTTTCTTATACAATTCTAAAAACAAAAACCAAATGCAACCATCAAAAATAATAAAAATGCACAACTTCATCAGGATGACTTCCAGAAAATTATTTAACCGAATCAGTCATCACACAAACTACATATGATCGTTTTTGACTTAACCTTCTTCTGCCGCTCCGTATTTCACACTAATGAAAAACTGTAAATATCAAAACACGCTCCCAAATAAATCCATTTAGCTAAGTTCATTACTGATAAAAAATTACAGCTGCTTCTTATAATACGTACGGTTTTTGTGAGTATAAAAACATGAAAATCGGTTACGCCTTATGGTCGCTATGAAATATTTCATAAGTTACATTATCTGAAAAATTGGTAAAAGGCTAATGAAGGAATCACTTAGGTTGGCAACTTCCCTGCCTCCTGTAATGCTCTGCTATTGAATAAAGGCATGACCTTGCTTCAGGGAATAGTTTACTATACAAAAACAAAAATTACAACAGTAAAAGGATGTAGTGCGGAAAGAGGGGGTTCATGTGTCACAGCAAAGAAAGAAAGAACAAATTTACGTTTTCATAACATCCACATAACTTAGCTCAGCAACAGCATAAACATTCGACCTCTCTTCACACAATAACACACACCCACTAAAACAGACTTACAGTTTTACCAACCGTAAAGATAAAATATTCCCAAAGTTACACAATCTGAAACAGACGTAAAACAAAAAATACACTATCTCAAAGCCAAAAGTTAGGTTGGCAAACTTCACCAGCACTACCATAAGTAAATAGATAGTGTTACACATCAAATGTGACTATGTTTCAGCACACTTGATTTGAGATATCATACACCTTAATAGCTTTATAAATACACCCACTATGGCTGCTCAAAGCTTGCAACAACCCGGACCTCAAATATGCGGTTCTCAGTGCTCAAGGGTTAAATCTTTACATTTTTCAATACAATTTTCATAAAATAGGTCTTTGTCCTCAATTTATCACAGATATTTTTCATATTTCTTACCAGACGGTCAAAAACAAAACCGTTTCTTCTGTTTCTTGAAAGCATAATTTGTTGACTCAGGTTGTCTCTCAAACAAAAGTCAATTTTTTAATCTAAATTAATTTTCAAAAACTTCTCTAGATAGCCTGACCAAAACAGCAAAACGCTATGACTATTTGCACGCAGACTTTGTTTCACTCTTAAAACATTTGACACAACTTCTCACTCATATTAATCACTTCAATGTTGTATTCAAGAGTTAACCGTCTACAAAACATCATATTTTTAATCGATCCTAAGATACGGAACGATTGGGGTAGGCTAATGTTTTAACACGTGGCTCCAACGTCAGCCACAAGAACCCTTGTGGCTATCACTAAAATACTAAATGGAATAGAACGATATCTTTTGCCGACAATAATGAGGATGAGATCATTAAAATACAAGCGATTGATGGTGGTGACAGCCAATTCAATAAAAAGAGGTTGCCACCCACCCAAAAAGAATGTTTTTTAAAAAAAGGATCACAAACACAGAGTAAAAATGATGGAGCTGTTACCTTGCGATATCTTTGTTACAATTTCCTTCAACCGATGTCTTGAACACTTGGACAAGTCGGTGGCTGAGGCTGATATTCCAAATTTTCTCTACAACAAAATCATAAAAAAGAGAAGTAGATTTTGATTGACACCATCTACTGATAACCTTATCAACAGATGTAACACGATACAATCAAGTAGCCACTCACTCAATTCACCATTCAGATCGCACGAAACGATGTCGTATGCATCAGTGACCGGATGAGTCTGAGTAGACGAGACTGATACTTAGTACGTGATACAAGTGGCATACTACGAATGGCCACCAAATACACAGCAAAACCAGTTAGTTACCTGGTAACCAACCAGTCAGGTACAACTTACCAATTATTTAACACTTACTTATACACAACATTTACAATCATTTAACAATGTACTCACAGATAGTAAAACCTTAGTAAAACCTCTATGGGTTCAAACCAGCCTTTTGGCTGATGACCTAAACAACAACTCACAGATAACGTGGAAAAATACTTGCACCTAATATGAATTGCACTACATAAACAACTCTATGCGCAGTAGAAGTTTGTAGGTTAGAAAGAATAGAAAAATTAAACAATTAAGATGCTCCATGTAAACAGTGTTGTAGTAATTTAGTAGATGGTTACTGCACAACGGGTGAGGGTCAAGGCGCAGTTGATCAGCTATGAGAGTAGACCAAAAACTCTGAGTAGGAAATGCTATAGCAGTACCAGTTTTATTCCTGGTATTCACTTGTATTGGTCTCCTTCCTGTCACTTGCTTCATCACTGGTTTCTTATTCAACAGAGTTCACCTAGAACAATCATCTTTCTTCGACAGTCGGTATTTCCTGATCGGTAACAGGTACTAAAAGTATCAAGTACTTAGTATCAGAAACTGTTCATTACCAGAAATGAACAATCTGTTCCCGATACCAGAATCGGGAACAGAATATTCCTGTTCCGCCCTGATACTGGTGCACATCATGAAACAATTTGACAGTACCTCCAAGATGATGGCTTGTACATCACCATCTTACATGAACAGTAACCTTAAGGAATCATAATAAATTGGAGAAAATTAAAAAACTAAAGTCGTTACTTTATCGATAGCCAAAAAGAATGTCACTCAGATGCATGCTTGCGATCAGGCAACATTCAATGACTCAGACCTATACACATTTATGTTAACCACACATCAAGTGTGTTTCCGTAGAAACAAATGCACTGCCTGACAGATCCTGAAAATCAGAGCTGGATCATTTTTTAATGACAGGAACCCCATACTTTCCAAACACAACCATCTGCAAGTTTCAATGTGTGCTTCACTACTGATACAACCCAAATTAATTCTTTTAAGATTTCAATGAAACATAACAAAGAATACATTAGCTTCACATACTTCAAATAACATTTACAGTGTTGATTCAGATTGAATAATTTGTGGAGAAACTGCCCGCCGATCATTTGATCATTTGTACGCTTTACAAGAAACCACAAAGGGTATTTTACAGGTTTTCACCTACCTCAGCGCACAGCTTTTTACATGACAAAACCCATGTATAGTCAGAACAGATCACAACCTGTGCGTTAAACATCATATGGCTGTTGTCATTTGTCACATACAATGGGAAGTTTAACAATGGCAGTATTTTATTACAATGATGAAATCCATGTCTAGTATCGACACATCTGTACACAGATATGAAATACTGTAAACTGAATGAATTATTATTATTATTATTATTATTGCAATGGTTTCTCACAAGACCTACAAAAGTTGGATGTCAATGTTTGAAGGTGATTTAAGGTCTCACGTAACATGTTGAGCATGGACGCAAGAATCAAGGCTGCACTGCCACGCAGTGAAAAGAAAGTAGGTGGTCTCCAATCAGCACCATCTGTATACCTGACCAATTTTTCTTATTTATTTAGAGATTCATCAGCTAAATGCATGTTATCTAGTCATCTACAAATTTTAAATCTAAAAATTACACTATAATGTCTGAACGGATGCTTACAAAATTCACTTGAAAATTCCTGGTAACAGGTGACTAAAGATGAGCCTCACTGAAGCACTTACAGGATTAATCTGAATGCCTAGGACAACATTCAATAACACTGCTGATGAGCCATAGTTTAAAATAAAACCAATGGTAAACAAGTAGCTACAGCAATGCCTTAAATGAAATCAGACATACGGAAGACCTTGCTTTGGTACTTTAAGGCACCATACAGCACCGAGTCAAACCAATAATTCAACAAGAAAACTTACTTGAAGATTGCACGAGGCAAACAATGGTTGAGCAAGGTGCCCAGCATCCTCGATATACTTCTTAAAAGGAATGAACAAATCTAGTTTACTCTTAAAAAATTCATCTCCATTTAAAAAATGAAGTTTCACAGCAACTCTGTCCCATATCTTATCGATCAGATGTTTCGGTAAGCCTTCTATTACACTATCCACTTTTTCAGGGGTCCATTTCCTGTAAAACAATTTTCAACAACCAACTCAAGAGAAAATAAAATGAACAGCAAAAAGTGATTAACAGGTATACAAGAATGCACGAAAACATGACTTACCATTATACACCAGCAGAGGTCACTCAAAACACATCCCTACATTTCAAACATTTTGCTTTTACCTCTGCCAACTTCTCTTCACTACTCTTCCAGTTTCCAATTTTCTCCGGTAAGATTGTAAACAAGTTAAGCACTTGTGTTGCCATTTCTGCTTTCTCATTACACTACAGTACAGAGCAAGAACATATTGAAGGACAAGCGTGGCACAGTCTGTGTTTAAATCACTTTCCACAGTGTAATGTAATTTTAACCCTGACAATTTGTCATCGTAAAGCTGGTAAAATATTTTTCAACAAAAGAAAATTAATCCCGTTGACCTTCATTTTGATAATTGAGAAATAACATTTATACATTACATGAACAACATGTTTCTTTTATGCAACCCCTGGGACCCATCTTCAGCTCAGTTCCAGTCTCAGTACACTGACAAATGAGCGAGTAAATGGGTGAAGGTAGGTGAAGGTACCTTACGCAACACATTCCATTTCACATCATTTGCTCTTCCTGTTTTATTAAATCCTGTTAGAATAAATAAATGAAATGCACTCTGCACTTACCCGTTGACAACATATTTATAGATGAAAATACTGTAGACAAAATCACGCAGATCAGTACCAGTAACATACTGGAGGGCATCTTCTAACGCTTCCTCTTTTGATACATACATTATATGTTGAATCATTCTTTCCATCTTCTGCAACAAAAAATATACAACCCACCGATACGTATAACATAGGCCTATAGATAACATATGCCTATGATAACATTCGTACAGGCACCCACACATCACTTTTCTTAGTTTTGCTGTCATTCAGCAGTGTTCACTTAATACTGGACCCAACTGTTTTACGACACATCAATTAATAGACGCGTGCATTTATACAACCCTCTTTCTATACTTAACAACCATACTAACACTCTGCAGATAAAAACATACATTGTACCACACAACTCAATAATTACATAATTAAGCTGACAAAAAACATCGGCTATAGTCAACATAATCGATTACTATTACTTAAAAAATTTAGATGTAGATCTAGATAAATCTAGATTTAGATCTTATTTAATTTTGTTTATTTACATTTATTTTATATAAATTATTTTCAATATTAATAATATTTTGTTTTAAATCATTATAATTATTGTTAGATTGAAAATGGTGTTTCATTCCTAGATTTAATATTCTTTCACAGTTTATGTCTAACTGTATGTTTGTTGTATTAATGTACGATGGTCCAAATTTATGACTACCATTATTGTTATTGATTGTATTGTTTGTATTTCCATTACTTATCGAATTGATAATTTTATTTTTATGTCTTGTTAATTTTTGATAAACATGATTACGATTGTTCAGATCGGTGTGATGTTGAATTAAATTATATGTAAATATACCGTATTTCCTTACAATGTACATAAATGAATATTATACCGGGTGTTTGTAAATGAATAGCGGGGTTTTAAAGCTCTATAATATTTAATACATTATACTTACAGTTATAAATGATACATCAAACTAAAGCGCAACTCAAGCAGTTTTGTTTGTTGGCAGTAGTGCGCAATGTTTCCACCGCCAGCCATTAGAAAGCGCTAGTAGCAAAGATGGCGACTAAAGAACAGAGAGCCTTTTGTGTTTTACAGTTCACAAAGACGGAATCTGTAGTTACTGTGCAACATGCGTTCCGTATTAAGTTCGGTTGTGAACCTCCAGGTGATAATAACATCCGTAGATGGTATCATCAGTTTGAAGAAACCGGCTGCCTATGCAAAGGGAAGAGTACGGGACGACCAAGTGTTAGTGCAGAGAGCGTTGAGCGAGTGCGAGAGTCGTTCATGCGTAGCCCACAGAAATCTGTTCGGAAGGCTAGTCGTGAATTAGCAATTCCTGTAACGACTGTTTGGAAAGTTTTACGGAGACACTTACAACGACGTCCTTATCGTTTGCAGTTGGCTCTAAATCCTGCAGACTATGGTTTACGTGCCAACTTCGCTACCGAAATGTTGTTGCATGAAGATTTTCTACATCATGTCGTCTTCAGTGATGAGTCAACCTTTCACCTTACTGGACAAGTGAATACTCATAATGTGCTAATCTGAAGCACAGAAAATCCTCACGCGATGGTACAAGTGCAACGAGACTCCCCTAAATTGAATGTTTTTGTGCCATGTCCCGGCGGAAAGTTTATTGCCCTTTCTTTTTTGTTGAAGTAACTGTAACTGGTGCTTCTTATCTTGATATTCTACAGCTATGGCTCTTCCCTCAGTTGGAAGATGATGAGCCAGAGAACTTAATTTTCCAGCAAGGTGGTGCGCCGCCTCACTGGCATAACGAAGTACACGATTGGCTGAACATCACTTTACCCGACCGCTGGATTGGCCGCAAGGGGTGCAATGACAGGGTTCGTTTTCCATGGCCTCCATGGTCACCCGGTCTGACGCCGTGTGATTTCTATCTTTGGAAGTTCATAAAGGATCGTGTGTATGTGCCCCCACTACCAGCTCTGACCTTCCCGAATTAAGAATCAGGATTGAAGCAGCTGTTGCAACAATTACTCGAGAGACACTAAACAACGTTTGGAAAGAAGAACTCGCATATCATCTTGACATGTGTCGTGTGACAAATAGCACTTGTAGGCATTTATGTAAATCTGTTTGAGTTGCTCTTTCGTTTGATGTATCAATAATAACTGTAAGTATAATGTATTAAATATTATAGAGCGTTAAAACCCCACTATTCATTTACAAACACCCGATATAATTCTATATTTAATTTGGGTTTTTAAGATATAAATTATTTATTGCGGTTTTTATCCATTTTTGTATATTTATTCTATTTTAAATAACAAATTTATACAATAAACTTCGCTAACCTTTTTTTTTAAGCTGCCTTAACTTTTATTTTCAGTTACACGAGTTTCGGTGGATCCACCATCATCAGAGTACATAATATCATTGAAACTAAATTTTTTAAAATCTTTAGAAGATGTTACATCTTCAGTCACTTGTATAAAACTGTTTTATACAAAAAATTGTTTAAAAAAACAATTGACTTCGAACAATTGAATTGATTTTTGTTTAAAAACAATTGTTAAAAAAAATGTAATTTGAAATTAAATTTTTAAATTGTTAAAAAAAAATTTATTTTTAAAAATGCATTTCAAAAATTTATTTATACATTGGTAAGTGTTTACTGTTACCATATTCTGGTGGTTAGATATATATATATACATATATTGTGATAATATCGAAAGAAGAGTATGGTTCGAGAAATTTCTAGTACTTAATTCATAAAATGTAAAAGAGTAGATAATAAGAGTGAAAAAGTAACAATAGGGTCAGTTATAAAAGGATACCAATTTATAAAGGGATTTTTAAAAGGGTCTGTTTGTTGTACAACTATTTAAGAAAGAGTCGGTTGATTACATGTAACACCCTTTTATTCTATTGTCACTTGTTTACAATAGTTATGATCTTTCGAGAACCAATAAAAATAATTTTTGTAAGGAATAGATCTGCTTTTCAAGAAAACTCTTTGATCTACTTATACAAAGAGACCCCCGAGACGGTCAGTGAGTCAGTATTAGTTTGATCTTTGATGAGTGTTTATTGAGTGAGCTATCAGTGCGTAGTACAGGTCATGTTCCAGGCATTTTGTTGGTCAACTATTATTGTACTGTCTTTGTGTGTGTGCATTGTGTAAAGTTTTTGTGTATGTGCATTCTATATAATTGTTTGTAAGTAGCACTAAGTAAATTATTAAGTTATTTATTGTATTACTTCATTACAATTAGTTTATTATTTATTTTGTAAATCGTTTAGTTGTAATAAATACTTGTAATTGTAAACCGTAGTGTATTAATTATTTAATTACCTAGATCCCGAAATGGACCTTAGCGATAAGTGTCACAATATATATAATCAAACATAAATACGAAAATAAACAATAATTAATGAATTCACAAATTGAATATGACAACAATCTAATTAAGTTGGCAAGACTGTTTTAAATATAGATATAAAAGTAGAATAATAATTGACTATTCCTTATCTACCATGGTTGAAGTAGGATGTTTTAAATTTTTAATTTAAAAAAATTACAGAGGATGTACATTTTACGGAGGAAAGCGCTACAATTGGTAAGTGTTGGCTGTTTACCATATCACTGGTGGTTAACAGCCAACACTTATCAGTGTTTAGAGCGCTAATTAAGTTAATCTAATTAAGTTAATTAAGTTAATCTAATTAAGTTGGCAAGACTGTTTTAAATATAGATATAAAAGTAGAATAATAATTGACTATTCCTTATCTACCATGGTTGAAGTAGGATGTTTTAAATTTTTAATTTAAAAAAATTACAGAGGATGTACATTTTACGGAGGAAAGCGCTACAATTGGTAAGTGTTGGCTGTTTACCATATCACTGGTGGTTAACAGCCAACACTTATCAGTGTTTAGAGCGCTTTCATGTACTTCACACACATCTTCAGTAATGCATTTTCAAATTTATTATCATGTACCAGTTAAAATTTAAAACTTCCTACTCCTACCATGGCAGATAAGGAATCCCTATCATATCTTTTCAAATTGTTAAAAAAAACCTATTTACACAAATATAAAATAATCAATAAATTACCAAAAGCTTTAAAAAGTTGTGGTAATTTAAATTCGTTAAAAAGCTAAAAATATTCTTGATCGATGAAATATTTTACAGTGTACATAAATTCCTTTCTAAATAGTTTTTGGTTGAAAACACATAAATGTCTTCTGGTTAAACGCTGAGGCAAATTGTGTATTATTTGATGATACAAATAGTCGGATGACACACTCATTGAAATAAGCAAGTGTGGCAAGTATGTAGTAGTAATAAATAAATTGGGAAGTAATGAATTTAACATATTTTAAAAATTTACACTATCAGTTTTATCTTGACATCTCCTATACTTATTTCTGCAGTCTCCTGGATGCCATTATGAAAAACAAAATTGCCGGCGTCAGTGTGACTGCTCAGATCCCAGTCCACTTATACACAATGTATCTTACTTAGAACAAATAAACTGCTACTTGTATATCATTAATATGTTTTTCATTAAATGAGCATGTTGACCCACAAGCACAGATGTGACCTCTAGCACCTATACACTACACACTAAATCTAACTACCTGCCACCTGGCCATAAGCCACCAATTTTGTACAATGGAATTGATTAATAACCGGTCCTAGTTCATACCTCAAAGGTTAAACTTTTTCAACCTCTTTTTCACGCCTCAACTCCCACATCCGAATCTGAACATAGAAGGTTTTTATGTTATCATCACTATAGTGGCTACACACACTGAATTTCAAGCCTGTAACCAGCTGGGATGTAGCTGAACATTTTTCAGATAATTCAACAAATTCTAAAATTTTGACTTTACATTTGTAAGAAAAATGTTAAGTGAAACGCATTCGGCAGTATTAAAAGTACAATGACCATCTGTACGACCTGTACATTGATATCTAACTGTACAATATCTACAGACAGAAAAGAGATAGTCGACTGACCTGATTGTCAGAAACTCTCAGATCAGTGAATCCATACTTCTTGATGATTAATTTTTGCGGCATACTGTAGTATTCATGGCCGATGTTGGAAGTCAATGGATGATCATACGTGAGCGCTTTTTCTACCAATCGTTTGATTATGTTACTCCATGGAATAGAAGCCTTTTTCACGACACACAATACACCTTCAAGGAATTTCTGAAAATTCATGGACAGTTTAGTACTATTACAGCTGATGCACAAGGTAACATGCATCCATGCAAACATATCACCAATAATTTAACAGATGTACTGGAAACTGTGCGTAATAATAGAGACCACATGGTAGGAAACCGACTGATACTGATGGCACCGACAAAGTTGTGTGTAATATCCAACAAACTACACAAGCAAACAATTGTTTATGTGACCATCTCATGCTTCCCATAATATCTGATGCTGAATGTTGGTGACCCACATGGCAATTTGAATCCTGTTCACAGCAACACTGAATTGTTCATGAGTTATACTACGGTCAACTCTTCAACACTAAAGTTACACAAATATACTGGACAATATTTATTTAATTATTTCGGAGGAGTAAATTTATCCTGTGATTAGAAGTTTGTAAAACAGCCTTCAAGTCAAGGTGTAATGCATTCCAGTGCTAGGGGCTGCAAAGTACAGAAAGCAGTACCTCTACTGAAGCATAAGGCCTTTCGGAGCTGATGGCCTAATAACTATTGAACATACCTGGAAAACACAGGCTATGTGTGAATGAACTATGATTTCCACAGCATTTAGTAGGATCTGTAAGGGCACACAAGGAACATCATCTGCACAGGCAGGTAGGTGGTATTCCTCCAATAGTTCTAATTAATTGTTAAAGCAGAAAGACAACTTCTTGAAATAGCTGGACAGTGCCAGGAGAAAGTTGCTGATGCATCCCCAGGCAGTCCGTGAACAAGGTAAATGATACAAAATGGGTTGGGAGTAGAATCAGTGAGGTTCTGTCAAAGAACATCTTATTAGGTTGCACCTACAAGAGGCTGCATACAAATCCTTATACTCAAGTAATCCACCAAATCATTACCGAAGTGCCTGGAGAACCTGACAGAACTGGGCAGACACAACAGGGTTACCTTGGTGTGGATACCATCGGGTCATAGAGGGATTGCAAGCAAAGAATGGGCTCATAATCTAGCTCAACTAGGGTTTGTATCATGGTTTTCCAGACGAGAGGAGGTATTGGAATCAAACTGATGGACTGAGGGTGGTCACAGTAAGAGAATGATAGGCATAAAATCCCATACACAAGCACACACTCACAGTATTTTGTCTACGTAGGAAGCAGTTAAGGAAGGCTGAGGCCTGTTAATGAGGCACTGTCACCTTAGGAAGTATCTACACAACTTGGAGATGTTTAGCAGTGACCCGGTATTGTAGACTGTGCGGAGATGTGGAAGAATTTGCCTCCCATACTATAACATATAAAAGGCATTAAATCTTCAGGCAATCTTCAACAGGAAGACTCGGTAAGAAGTCTGCTGAAACTTATGTAAGGGAGGGGTTTGTTTGATAATTGAATAAGCAGGGATGGGATAATAGAATAGGGTTACTAGAGTCGTAGTGTAGCAACTGAAATGACCACCACATATACCCTTTATAATCTGATCCCAACTACCCAAGTAACAAGAAAGTACAATCCACCAACTTTTTATCTAACCCTCCATTCTAATATTCCTGTTCTCCTCAACTCATAAACTAGATTACCTCTTTTATCGTGAATTACTCTTTACATTGGCTTTAAAGCGCATCACTTGAGTCTTATGCATGTTTATTTGCATTTTACGAGATGGCTGTTTGAGTAAACAAAACAAGAATAAAAGGTGAGTTACTTGAGCCACCAACTGACCTCATCACTATGTATGCAATTGAGCACAGCTGAAATACGAATCTCCCATGCAGAATCTTGCTTTATAGACCAAGCCGGTGAAACTTCTATTAATTTCTGAAACAAATTCATTTACACAATATCAAAAACTAAAAGACTTTTATCTGCCATCTTCAAGTAAACAAACAAAGCTATTACAGTAACACAAGGTGGAGAATTAAATACAGTGGAATGTAATTCTTCCAGCAAAAGCCATTTCTTTTTTCAAACAACAGATCTTTTCTTTGTTCTCCAATAAATCATTCAATTTATTTCCACTGATCAACGAATTTCTCGACCGCAATACAGCAGCTGTTTATAGAATAATGGATCGATGGCAGTTTACTTTTACAGGAGAACATGTGGTAAATTTTTAA
The DNA here is from genome assembly GCA_035578175.1 of Catonia carolina. NCBI lineage: Eukaryota > Metazoa > Arthropoda > Insecta > Hemiptera > Achilidae > Catonia > Catonia carolina. Next base: position 17,338,952 of record JAQMRL010000001.1, on the reverse strand, counting down.
TCTGTGAGGAGAAAATAAAGAATTGCAATATTATCTATTCACGCTTGTTCTGTAGGGAGCACACCGAACCAAAACATAAGCCAACTCTCTTGCCCTCACCTCTTTTAATCCTAGTATTGCTGTCTGATCTAGGTTTCACCGTAGAAATGAGAGACAGTCACACTAATTTTTGGACCCAGAGTTCTATCTTCTGTCAAAGTCTAAAGTGGCAATAACGAATCACCATAATCCTGCACACAGAATAATTCCTTCCAACAATTCTTTATTCTCTCCTGGATAATTTCAAACTTCCCACATTCACCACAACAAAATTATTTACAATTCTTCAAACTACCATCTTGTAGAGGACTGACCACTTTTAACTGATCAGAGGAAGGGGCATTTCAAATCTAGAAAATGGACTATCCAAAAATTATCAAGTAAATGTAAAGTTACGCCTTCCTGTGATCAGTGAAGGCCCTTTACTAACATGTTATTATCTTTCCGTTTTATTCATTATGTCATTCTTTTTTTGGTCCCTAAAATTCTTTGAATGTAACCAATATGTTCAGATAGGCTGTCAAAACTCCACCAAATGTTCAAACTCATCTGTACTGATCTAGCCCAGTTCTCAGTTTTCTACAATGAAATATGTAGAATGGGTATACGGGTATACTTACACTATACTGTATACTGGATAGGGTGTCCAATGCAAATAATGAACAATATAACCTAATATTAGTAATGAAACATTAGAAATATACAAAAAAATTAACCTCAAAAAACATAACCTAATTTTAATCATGAGTGAAAGACGCAAAATGAAAATAAACCTCCGTTTGGCTTAAAAATATGGAAAATCACTCTTTCACGCTAAACTAGGCTCTACTGAGAAAAATGTTCTAAATAAAAGTTGTAGATCTTTTAATTTCCTATAAATTTGATTATGTACACCTTTTGTCATAAAATGCATACTAAGGTTGAAATCATAAAAAAATTGATTTTTTTACACGTTTTTGTGAGAAAAAAACGGAAAATCGCTAATTACCGCTAAACTAAGCGTTATACAAAAAAAATGTTGGAAATAAAAGTTGTAGGATTTTAAATTGTCTGTTTATTGTCTTTGTTTATTACATACATTTTTGCGCTAAAATGCATATTAAAGCCGCAATCTTAATAAAACAAATTTTTTTACATGAAAACAGCCTCTCCAAGAATTTCAGCAGACATGACACCTATGCCTGTGGCCACAAATGGGTGATTTGTGGCCACAGCTTGGGGGGGGGGAAGCCGCTCAAGTTTTACTGATGGCTTGTAAAAGGGCTAAAGCTAATGGTATAAAAGAAAACATCCTATCTGGAAAACAGCTAAAATAATCATACCTTTACATAGAAATAGAGGATGTCTTCAGATGAAAGTTTTAGCTCCAACAGTCTAGGATAGATAAATCTGTTAACAAGATCATCTATTCTCTCTTGAGAACAGGCAACTCTATCAAGTAACTGAAATACAACTGCTTTAAAATCCTGAAATATTAAAAAACAAACATCTGTTTTTACAAACGAATAATACCAACATATTTAAATGTATTGCTGAACTGTTGTAAAACTGTTTCTCCAGCAGGGAATTGTTGCTCACAGAGTGAGACAATGCACATCCATGACGGAAAGACGAAAGACTACATGCATGTCCCGCTGCTCAATTAAGCCCAATTCGTGCAACTACATCACCCACTTAAAACGCAGTCCTGCTATCCCTATTGCTCTAATTATCTGCTTGTGACAATGGTGTTACAACCAAATACTGCACAGGCTGGAATTTTTAGGTCGGCTTCAGTAACTGATACTGAATACTGTTTCACCTGCGACTAGAATCATAGAAACATTTTTAAAAATGCTAAAAAGTATTCCCAAACACACATACAGAAATTTATCACTCCATCACCACAGAAAAATACACAGCCGAACAGTGCAAACAATTAATGAATGTGACCTCAGATTCTGTTGAAGTGAGGTGAGGAGCAACATCCACATCAACACAACCATTATTTATTCTTTCCACCAAGATTAACAACAGAAAAATTCTCAAGTGAATTCATGTCTCTATAACCCAGTGGAAGTCTTTCAACTGATCCGCAAAATGGATCTTTTTACAAGACACACAAATTTAAAACAAATATACTAATTTTTTTTTAGTTATTTTGGAGATCTTTGCACATATAATTATGAGGGATGCCTTTTACATTTCAGAAATGGATGATACTGGTGCTTTCATCCGTTAACCAATATCACCATCATAAAGTTTGCCTCTATTTGTCGCTAGAATACATGTGCTGTTGCTTATACAGTTATTATTTGTGTTGTTTACAGAGTGACTTTCAATATTCAGCTCGGTCACAAATGGAATTAAATCGTAAACATATTTGTGTGATTTTTTTTTACAATTTTCGACATAGGTTATCTCAACAACAGTACATCGATGAACTTAATTTGACATTTAGTGATGAAGGACCATCAACAAACGACAGTATATCGATTGTACATGGAATTCAATTGTGGCTGTATTTCAACACGTACTCTCCCAGCTGACACAGACAAAGCCAAAAACCAAGATGCCAATATAAAAAGCAAGCTTTGGAAAACTAAAAGACTTTAAAGCACTCATTGTCCACCGCCAACACAAAAATAATTTCTAAAAGAAAGTCGCTAACAAAATTTACACGTTTCAGGTACGTAGAAAAAGTGTTCAGTTTATGGTTCATGGAATCAATTAGGGAAAGTCCCAGATTGATATCTTCAGTGATTAAGAATTAGATATTTTGAGCGAGGTTTCTCCAATTTACAGAAAAATGTGTGTGTGTGTCTGTTATAACTGTGTCTTTGCTTATTGCAATATGAAAAGAAAAAGAAAAATGATTGGAGTTACACTTTCACTGTAATAAAAAAAATTGGTCTATCTATCGATCCAGTGAACTATTGGTTGTCATCATAACAGTATCAGATACTTACTGAATTAACAAAGTCATCATAAGAGATTAATATACTGTGAACATGTTTCAATTGACTCAACGAATTCAAAACCTTGATGAATTTCACGATACAACTGAATGGAGTGTCTGACGGTGAAGTTAGAACAATATTTCTTTTATGACAACCTTCAAGAATTTCGATAACTTGTTTACAGACTTGTATAGCATCATCAGGCCACCTGCTTTTATCCAAAACCTCCATACTTCTGTAATAAGAAATTATGATAAATTCAACAGGGAATATTTCAAGCAGATTGGTAACACACTCGTAAATTTCATTTAAACATTTCACCTTTCTCATCAGTAGGCTACATAGTAAGAAAGTATCATTCACTCACTCCTCACTTGTAAAAAACTTAGTTACCAAATTCCCACTGATCTTAACACGCTTTTGGAAGGATTTGTGTGTGCGCACATGTGCATACACCTTCGTGCTGTAACAATTCCCTTGTTTGTATTATAAGAGCATTCAAGGTTTCAACCAGTCACCGTGATCACGGTGACAGTGATTTTGCGTTCACCGTTACTTTTAATAGTTACTAGTGATTTATTAATGACTGTGTGTATACTAAGTATATTTTTCATTCATGGCCATTATTGTTATTATTATTATTATTATTATTATTATTATTATTATTATTATTCAATAGTTACTAGTGATTTTTTTAATAGTTACTTTTTACTTTTTCTTGCCAAATATTAATATAGGGATGGAAAGTATGTAATGTTTTTGAGTCAAATTTTTGAAATGGCATTTTCACCGGCTCTACACGTTTTCAGGTCCAGCGAATCCAAAAAAGAAAATGTTTTTAACGAATGGTTTTATATTGCAAGTGGACGTTCACCGAGGTTAAATTAAAACATAATAAACAAATAACTTCATTTTTACTTACATGATCATATATTTCCACTTGTGGGACATTTTAAAGGGAATCCAACGGACTGACATAGATAACAAGATGATACAAGGAAATGATAATTTATCATAAATTTGTTATCTGATATAAGATAGTTTAATAGCCCTATAACACATTTTGTACACTAATCTATAAATAATGGAAATATGGACAAAAGTATTTAATCGCTTCCACATTCGCTTTGTCCATTAACCCTGAACAGTGAATGAGTGAGTGAATTGTTTCACTAGTTTTTAAAGTAAAGCATTCGTGAGTTTTATAACAGTGACTGGGGAACTGTTACGCCTCAATCTCAAAAACTATGGTCACCATGAATTGTAAGTAACCGTGACTTGTTCACAGAGACAATTCTTTTGTTTCTTCGCTAGTTTGTATGCCTTTTATCTAATTGGTTTATTTATTTGTATTGTTCCTAATAATTAGCTTTTGATTTTCTAATGTTAGTTGTGTCTATTATGGCAGACAAAGAGTGTAGACGGCAATGATTACTTGTTGTTCTTCTCGTCCCCACCACTCTTAACCTTTTCTTGTTCCTTAGTATTGAATTTTGTCTTGAATGATCTGCTGACCAGTCAGCATAACTTCATGTAGGCTCTGTTAAAACTTAACTTTTTGCTGCCGTTTTAAGAATTAACAGTTACCTACTGGTCAATTTGGTGAATTCTTTACATCTCACCAAGGGATAAGTAGTTTTATGTTTTTTATTTTTTACTGCTTGTTTAGCCGCAATGGACCACTCTAGTCAATTTGGAAGCTTTCAGTCTCTTTTTGGAGGGATATTCTCTCATGTTCTGAGCATGCTTCTGTTTGGCTGCTTCTGAAAATTTCCCTCTTCTTATACTCTCTTTTCTGTGTCGTAAGCTGATGGTTGTGGTCCTTGATGACCACCTGTTTGTATTTGGGTGATTTTTCCATTACATCTTCGTGAGTTAGTCCCAGTTCTTGTAAATCCCTTTTGATTTCTTTGTGCCACATGTATGCATTACCAGCGTCCATTTTTCGTCTCATTAAAAGGTCAATTATTCTGCGTAAAAGTCTGGTGTTTGGTGTTCTTAGTATATGTCCAAATGTACAACTGTTTTTTGTGCATGGCCACTGTTATTGTCTCTGTAGACTTGATCGTTAGGCAAAAGTCTGTAGTGATTGTCTATCTTGTACTTCTTGTTTATGCAAGTTCTGAGTATCCTGCATTCTACTTTTCTGCAGGTTTCCTTGATTCCTCCCCCATCTATCCACGCTAGGGTTTCGCTGCCGTATAAGATTTTCATTCTTAAAGTCGTTTTATAATGTTTAATTTTTGTATTAACTGATAGTGATTTTTTATTGCATGTATTCCGTGTTAAAACTTGTCCACTTGTAAGTTTAGTGATCCGGTCATCCCAGCATATCTTTTCATTAAGTCTGTGATGAATGTATTCACTTAGGTATTTAAATTTTTCAACTATTCCTACACTGTGTCCTTGTAAGTCTATTTCATGTATGCAGAGTGGATCCATGTCATACACTTGGTTTTCTCATACGAGATGTTCAATCCAATTTTTGTTGCTAGGTCTTCCAGAGTTCTGATCTGATGTCTGTCTTCTTCTACAGTGTTCGCAAGGAAGACTAGATCATCAGCGAAGCCTAAGCAGTTTGTCTTGATGTTGTCTGATTCTCGTCCGATCTTTATACCTCCAGGATTCTGAGTGGTCCATTGCCTCATAATAAATTCCAAAGCAAAGTTGAAGAGTAGCGGTGATAAAACATCACCCTGTCTGAGTCCTGTTTTTACCTCAAAGGTTCTGTAGTTTTATTTATAATACTGAAGTTAATTTTATGGGAGATTTCCTTGTAGATTTATTCTTATTTTAGCTGTATTTTTTTTTGATTTGGTTTTCCCGATGGCCACATACTCTATTCCTTTTTCAGGCCTCGTTCCATTTTACAGGTAATTAGGCATACATACTCTGATACACTAATAATAATTAGGCAACTTGTGTATTCTGATACACTTGCCGCTTGTAACCGCGTTAATCCAACAATTTTTCATTGTACTGTAAAATAATAGTATGTAAAATTTCTTACAGCACTTATTAATAGTAACTGATATTTTTTTAAAAAAAAAGACTTGTTTTGGTATTATAACACTAGCCTCAAATTTTTTCCAACTGTTATTTACAACAGGGTATATAACAGGTGTATCATTAACTGATTGATTCACATACGGCCCAACAAAACCAAAAAAGAAAACATTGGGTATGAATAAGAGAAGCAATATTAAGTTGTTAAACGTACACTACCTAACCTATAATGGATGAAATGCAAAGAAATGCCAAAATTAACTGATGAAAACAGATCACAACGTTTGTGTAATGAACTGAATAGCCAGGTGCACTTTGTAAACATCTTACAATAAAGGACACAAACAAATAAATGGAGGAAACCCTAAAAACAAAATTTCCTGCTCTATGCTAATGAAATTGATTCATCATATTACAAGGTTGGATGCAGTAGTCATAAATCATTAAGTTTAAGTGTTTCAGTGTACTATAGTACACATGAAATATACAGCTGGAAAGTACTATATATTGTTTTCATGTTGATTATTCCAAATCGAGTTTTCACCGCAAATACACTTTTCAGGTTTCCTGAACTCAAAAAAAAAGTTTTCAAATTTTTCTGTGTATAACAAAATATCTCAAGAACGGAATGTTGTATGAAGTTGAAATTTCAAACTTAAGTTAGGTACCACAACAGGACCCGACATGAATATTTTTTTCAAAATCGGTCAACCAGAAGTAATTTATTCACACAATTTTTCACTTTTTAGCAATTTTGTTTAAATTAGCTCATTTACGACAATGTTTTATCTCTACAAGGTAGGGTAAGCGGCTTGTCTGCTGCAGTTCTAATAATTCTGTGAAAAATTTTTTTTTTTTAAATTACGGCCTTAATATACTTTTTACAGAAAAAGCTGAAACAATAACAGTTTTAAAAAATTAAAACCCTACAACTTTTATTTCAAGCATTTCCTTCCTACAGCACTTAGTTTAGTGTGGATTAGTGATTTTTGATATTTTGCTCATTGAAATTGGTAAAAAATGGGGTTTTTCACAATTGCAGCCTTAGTGTACATTTTACAACAAAAGCACTTACAAGTAAAGATACAGAAAATTCAAAAACCAACAACTTTTATTTCAAGTATTTTTTCTACTTAACTTAGTTTACCGTCAATTAAAGGTTTTTCTCATTAAAATCAAAGTTCAACACAGGTTGATTTTCATTTAGCGTCTTTCATTCATGATTAAAATTAGGTTGTTGTTCATTTTACATTGTTTACTTATGAATAAACGTAGGTTATATTTTTCATTACTTACAATGGCAAGAGAATGTCGTGTGTGTATTTCACACCAATTTTATATTTTGTTGTAGATACAGCATAAAAAATTGAGAATGCGTAGCTTAAATAAAGGAAAGAAAGCACAAGTTTGCCCAAAATTTAATTTACTCACACAAAATTTGACCGTAAAATGTAACAACCACTCTTTAAAAATGTTACATTTTTTTATACAAAACACAACTGGCTTGCGACTGACATTAACTTAAAAAAAAAACAATTTTAAAACTTATTCAAACGGTTCCAGTCAAAATTATTAGCCAGTACAAAAAGTCAAGACTGGCAGTCATTATTAAAGAGACAATTTTAAAACTTATTCAAACAGTTCCAAGACAAAGTTATTAGCCAGTACAAAAAGTCAGATATCAGTGTTGGAATGGGCTATGTCAACTGACTTCTAAAACAGCTGATCAAACCCACAGACTCAAAAGTAGAAAACCACTAACATATAAACTTAAGTTATCTTTCAATAAAAGATTCAGTCATTCAGCAGTCAGTTGGTGACTTGGGGTCAGCCACTTTATCCATGCATCAGATAGAAAATGTGTTACACTTACTTTAATTTGTCAAGAATCCATTTTGTGAAATGGTGAACTGCTTCGGAAATATCCACAATAGAAGGAACCGATTCTCGAAGCCAGATTAATAAGGAACTTGCTGGAACCCAATTCGGGATGCTGTTAAATAATGTCATTGCCATATTCACACCGCTATGAAAACAATTTTCCAACTGGCCCGAATGCCGATTCCATATTATTGACGCTTCTTTCATTTCACCCTGTTCAACAGATGTTCATGCTTTCAGAAATATCATTAGGCTTACAGTACTATCCTTCCGACTGTATAGAGGGACTTTACCCCTCATGAGGGGTAAAGGGGGAAGCATCAGTGACTGACTGCTTTGGTATCAGTTCAGCCAACATAACAACGTACACTATACTCAGAGCACATACAGAATATCGCGAACCTTTTTGTATGTTAACTGTACGAATATAACTTTTTGTTACAGTAAACAGAAAAGTTAGTTTCTCAAATACATGGTTGAACTATTCACAGTATGAAAAAAATAATAATAAAAATAATAATAATAATAGTAATTCACAGAATGAAATCTAATATGCAATATAATAAAATGTTGTAAAGTTGAAGCTAAGTAAAAATACCTTTACCATGCCTCTTAATAAAAGCCATGAGTGAGCGGCTAACTACTGTGATATTTCTCTTTTCAAAATTCAAAATATAAAGAAGGAACTTAAAGACAGCGAAGAAGATAACTCTTCATCAACAGTTTCGTTCACACCTGGTGCAAAAAGGAAACAACCAGAATACAGGAATGCATCATTGGACAGCTTTGACAGACGTGCAGTAGTCAAAATTATGGAGGCTATTTTATATCAATAAGAAAGTGGTGCCGCCGACTTGTGAAAAGTTATTACCAGTTTTAAAAGAAAGGCTAAATTTTAGTTTGAAACTTTGTACATTAAAAAATCTTTTTAAGGAAATGGGGTTTAAGTGAAAATAGTGTCAGTCACAACAAAGTATAGGCCTATTAATTGAAAGGGAACATGTGGTTAATAAACAGTGCTTGTATTTGTAAATGTTAAAATATTTTAAAAATGACAAGAGGTCGATATATTACCTTGACGAATAATGGGCAGACAATGATCTTACGTTTCAGAAATGCTGGCTAAGTGTTCAGGTTAGTGGTATTAGGACATGTATTAGCTGTTCAAACCGATTAATTATTGCCCATATTGGATCAAATGAAGGTTTTTAAATGGCGGTGAATTGGTATTTCGAGCAGGGACTGTAAAGGAGGATTATCACGAACAAATGAATAGCCATAATTTTTAAATGGATAACAGAAAAGAAGATTCCAAACTTAACAGGGCTCACAGTTATTGTCAAGGACAACACTAGTTACTACGGTTGAATAATAGACAAACCATCCACAAAATCTTCTCTAAAAAACGACTTGATTGAGTACTTGAAACAAAAAGGTGTTTTGTGAGACAAAAAGATAAGAAGAAGCAACTTATACAATCTATTTGTTTCAGTACAACTGCGCGAAAAAATGTGCCAAGCGGACAGGCTTTTTGAACACAAGGGACAAAAGGTATTGAGGTTGCTGCTATACATGTGTGAACTTAACCAATTGAATTGGCGTGGAGTAAATTAAAATATTATGTTCGCTCAAATAACACAACAGGTGACATGACTTTGGACAATCTTCAAAAACTCGTTGAAACAGAATTAGAAAGCATTTCTGCAGAAGATCGGGCCACTTATGGTAAACATGTGGAAAAATATGAATATTGAGCAAATGATGGGATAATGGAAGACGCTGTTGATAATTTAATAATTAATTTGGGGGGTTCGGTAGGTAGATACTAGTGAGACTGATAGCAAAGAATACGATTCATTCTAGAAGATTTTGTTTCAGTAGAATCAGGTAACTGGTAATTACAGTAAATTAAACATTCTAGTCATGTAGTTAAAACTATAGGCAATATTACAGATCAGATTTTTTCTTAAAAGGTTTATGAAGAAAAAATGTTCTGAGCAAAAAAACCACAGCTTACAAAATGTACCTATAGTTATATAGTAATTGCACAATACGAAGTGAAATGTAGTATCTCACTGTTGAGGTTGGCAGCTTGTCAGACAGACTTTCTCTTCCCTTCCTCAGAGCCAATCCATATGCAAAAGGCACTCTCATGACTCAGTTGATCTGGCTCCTACACTGGAACCATATCCAGATAAAACCAAAACTGAAACTAACTGCAAATCGATACTCTAATTCCATTTTCTAATTATCTCATTACTCTATCCACAGTACACAGTGAAACATATGCAATCAAGTAATAATTCTTAACACCTTAAGCCACACAAAGTGGTCTTTAACACAAGCATCTCCCTTAAAATGCAAGCATCGGCATGAAACAATTGCACATCTGAATGGGCTCATCAAGCTTGAAAAAGTTATAAGGGGTCCTCAACTTAAGCAAAAGGGTTTGTGAATTTGCAATTCAGCCCAAAATTTACAAGTACATTAGTCGAATACAAATTTTTTAAATCATATTGTCTTAGAACTGGCTCCAACGATTTCAGTTAAATTTATTAATTTGCTATGAATGCTGAGCTGATTAAATGAGCACAAGCGGTATCAGCGGAAAACTTCTTGTGGGCTCTGTTCTGATTAAATTCTGCTGACAGAGCGAACGATGGGAAGAAGTGAGACGTGAGGAAATGATCAAGTGGGATGATATGCACACTAAACACTGACAGTTGAATTGATCTTGTCATGCCTGTAAGTCATCCAGTTTTCAGAACTGAAACCACCTGATTTCATGCACCCAGTTTATGCAACGAGTTCAAAATCTTTTAATCTTTTACCTTCTTCAGATGTGAGAGAACAAGTACATGTAATTCGGATAAAGAAAATTTTAACCAATCATCAGCAAAACATAACGGATTCATTTGTTGCAGTAGTTTATGTCCATGTAAATACACATATGTATCCAACCTTTTCAACATCTCGTGCAATTCATCTCCTGATGCTTCCAACAACTCGACATTCTAAAAACAAAAAATAATTAATAAATTAAAATAATGCACCATAACATTATAACATTGGGTCAATGGCACTCAGCTGAAGCGCTGACAATAGCACAAGCGATTTGTAGGCAGACGTGATACGCATGACGTGATAGCATGGCACGATGATGTTTCTGTCACAGTTCACTGGCTGATAAAGCCAGTTTCAACAGACTTTGGATAAAACGGACAACCTGTCCGCTAAATTTTTCTAGTCTGATGCATTGTCGCAGTGAATCTGGTGTGTTGCAGGTAAATACTAACCTGCAAATGTGAGGCTTGCATTTAAGTTTCCACTAGTTAAGAATCAAAGAGTGGCATCTAATTTGTTGGCCCGTGAGATAGATTCCCTAAAATCAGTAGTTTTCTTGCAAATTTCATCATTAACTTTAATTAAAATAGTCTCAAAATCAGTTGGGATATACTCAAAAAATTTTAAGCTCCTATATCATCTTCAATATTTAAAGTGTCCAAAAGATTATTTCTGCCATTAATTAATTTGCTAACCAATATTTTTTTGTTTTTCTTTTGCGCTTATTTTTAATTACAAAAAAGTGCTAGGAAAATTCCCACGTGAGAAACTTTCTCCATCATTTTTGTGCAGAGACAGAATGAGTGGCATAACTTTCCTCACGGAGCAGCAGCTGGGCCGAGTCTGAATAATGAACATACACAGCGCAGATTCTAAATCGCAACAACAGTCGATTCAGAGTCCCAGGGTGTACTACAGTTTAGATGTACAGTAAAAAGTGAAGGTTTCAATTTGTAGGAATGCACGAGTAGGATGTCTGTCCTTGGGCTTGTCCTAACCATCAGTGTCCAAGCCTAACTCGGAATAAAATAAGTACAACAATACAAAAATCATCTGCGCTCTTGCACGCTCCTTAAGTGCCTTTTGAATAAATAGCGCAATTTCATTTCTTAAAATTGTTCAAATTTTATTATAATAATATTATAAATGGTACAGAATTGTATTTCGGTTTTATTTTTACTAAATAGCATTATAATGTGAATATTTTGTTGCAGTTTGATTATACACAGAGGTCACAGAGGTAGGCCAAGTTGTATAAAAATATTGCTGCCGGATACAACGGATAGGTCCGTTACCTGGCAACACATATCACAGAGGAATTCCAGTCATTTACTTTGACCACAATTTTGTAAGGTAGCAAATCAAAATAAAACAAAAATACAAACTTACACCTTTAGATTTTGAGGAAGCTACCCTTGAGATACCATAATTTAATAACTTTCTCGTCGATTTTATGTCCGGTAAAATGGCCGACCAACAGATTTTAGCAATGAAAGCTACATCCTAAAACAGAGAATTAAAATTATGATTAATGGTAATAAGTACAATAAGGTGATTTAAACAGAAACGCTACTGTGGGGAGAGTCACAACAAGAAACACAGGAACCCATCAAACAAATTTGAATAGAAATTCACCTCAAGTTTCATTTTGTAACTGTTAAAAAAAATGGTACAAAGTCTCTTTCAATAAAATCTACCATGCTAATATGTTTATACATTAGAACTGATTACAAGCTGCAGGAAGCATTTTAAAGATTTATCTTTTGTATACTTATATTAGTTTATTTATTTATTTCATTTGGCCACAAGCAATAGTCAAATCCACAAAAAAATTGTAAGTAGTTTTGTGGCTATTTTAGAATTGTTATAATTATGCCATTCTTCTTGGACAATTTTTGTCAGTTAAAGAAAGTTTTAGGATGCCACAATATTTTTAAAATATTTGTCCGCAATTTAAGAGGAAAGGATTCATTTCTTTTGCTCTCAAATGCAGTCAGCCCGTACATATATAAATTCGGCACAGTGCCTATATAAAAACCAGGAACAATGGAGCAAAACAAATCAAATTCCTATTTTATTTACTACTGACATTCTGACTAGAAAGTCACTAAATCATTAAACAGCCACCAAACTGCAGACACTATACATACTGCAGACATGTCCTATACTCCCTTTGGAGTCTCCTGGATGCAACGGAAAAAAAACACAACTCCTTTCGGTTGCCTTCAATTTAAACAGATCTCATTAATAAATACAAGGAGCCAAGAGGTTTCAGTGGTCAGTATTAGTGATGGGAAATAAAGCTATTTTTTGATAATCAGTTATCGAAATGAACAGCCTGCTCGATAACAGAATTCTACAGGTGTTTTATTAAGAACGCAACCCTATGTTAAAAGCTACAATCTACGGCATATTTTAATTTTCCGTACTTTACAAATTATTAATTAACCTAAATTATTATTTTACAAATGAATAATAAATTGCAATGAATTTAACCTTTATGTTTACAGTAGATGTTCAAAGTGATTTCCTGCAATTTCAATACAGACACGAATCGTTTAATGACATTTGCAGAAACTTTTCTTAAAGTCTGTTCACTATTGCTTGAAATCGCACTTGTAATGTTAGTATTCAATTCATCGATCGTATGAGGGTTGTTTTTGTAAACTTCACCTTTTAAAGAATCCCATAAGAAAAAGTCTGCTGGTGTAAGATCTGGGGATCTCGGAGGCCACAAATCTTTCGATACTAAGCGGTGATTAAAAAATTCCTGTAGCATTGCTAGCGTTTCATTTGCAGTATGACATGAGCGTTGTCCTGTTGAAACCAACAATTTTGGTCGTCCAAATTCAACAATGAAATGAACTGTTGGATTAAATCACTATAAACTACACTGTCTACAGTCTGTCAAAAAATAACGGCCCAATTATACGGCGGCGGGAAATTGCACACCAAACACTAATTTTACATGAGTGCAATGCTTTTTCATGGAAAGCATGAAGATTTGTTGCACTCCATATTCTACAGTTCTGACTATTCACATAGCCATCTAAATGAAACCAAGCCTCATCACTAAAATAAAAATAATCCAACAACTGAATACCATGTTCTTCAACCAAAGATCGAAACCACCGACAATATTGTAATTGTTTCTGATGGTCTGTAGCTTTCAGTTCATGAATTACGCCAACCCAATAAGGATGCAAATGTAACTTTTTCGTAGCTCTGAAAACAGAAGTTAATGTTAGCCCAGCTTGCGATGATAATCTTCTAAGCGATTTTTTAGGTGATTGAGTCAAACAATTTTTCAAATCTTCGAGAACTTCCGCGGTTAACTTTGTTGGCTGGCGAACTGGTTTCTCATTGAGTACACTCCCAATTCTTAGGACTTTATTTATCAAACGCAATATTGACGATTTATTCGGACCGGCAGAACGGGGAAATTTCAACTGAAACTTATCTTGCACACATTTGTAAGATTTACTCGCTATGTAAGTCTCTACAATAAACACGCGTTCTTCCTTGGAAAAAACCATTGCTGACACAATATAACGAAACGACTGCTATCACCACATTAATGCTTGACTGGAACATTTTAACTGTCTTAGGTAGTTGGCCTTGAGTACACTGTTGCCGACATACCGATTGGGGGACAGAAAATTTACCAATGTATTACTTCTATCTTCTTATAATCAGGGTTGCATCCTTAAAAAAACACCCGTTATAACCTGTGACTAAAATAACACTGTTATCGTTCAGCCTATAATACAATGTAGTAATATGTAATAGCACAACACATGCGGAAAAGAAGTGAACTAAATTATTCGCTAAAAGGTAGATTTTTTTTACAAAGGTTTATTGGTACAAAAAAATGGTAGTCAAAACAAACCGTCCGGTGGCGTCATCATGACTCGCTGGACGATTTGTTTTTAATATTGATTTGCTTAAATCCTGCCGACGTCTTTATGGATGCACGGATGCATGGCTGCTGACTTCTCGGCTCGGTGTACAATCTATACTAACTATAGTGCCTTGCTGTGCGTCCGCCAAAGATTCAGCGCAACTGGCCACCCTTGTGTTGGCAAAAAATTGCGTTTGGTTTGCCAATTTATATTTGGTTAGAGGAAATAGTGCTGTTTGTCTTAACTTAGTGTTCATGAGAGATTCAATGAGATTTGCCACCTTGTGTTTGAATTAATAACAGTATTATAAAGTAGTTACACTTAAAAGTGGTATTATTAGATGAAATGTTATTGATAACTTCTTTTAGTTTTAACAGCCTTATGCTACATAAGAGTGAGACAAGCAACATTTGTACATGAGGGTGTTAGATAACTGGCTCAATCCAGTCACCATGTTATTAATCGTATTATGTTAAATAAGCCCAATCAGTATCCCACTGAAGTATTCACCGAGATAAAAAATACTGTTTATTAAAATCCAAGGCCTCCTGAAAAGCCAATTACCAATTTCTCGTTCACACTACAACTGACTTGCATTTAATTCAACATAAAATCAGACTGTACAGTGAAATTCATCAGTTTTAGCATTAGAGGTGATCACTCGAATTGGTGTCACTTAGACTTGGTGATTGCCTTTTTCTGATCTGATGTAAATCCACTAAAGCCTCTTACCATTCTCTTCATCTCTTGGTCTTCGCAGCCTATCTTCCTCCAGCCCGCTCATGTCATACACTTTGTCTGTACAAATCTCCTTATTTTTATTTTTATTTTTACTTACACGAGTTTCGGCGGATCCACCATCATCAGAGTTGATAAAATAATTGAAGCTAAAAAATTTTTTTTCTCACTTATTTAAAATCTATAGAAGATGATACATCTTCAGTCATTTGTACAAAACTGTTATACAAATGACTGAAGATGTATCATCTTCTATAGATTTTAAATAAGTGAGAAAAAAAAATTTTTAGTTTCAATTCTTTATCTACTCTGATGATGGTGGATCCACCGAAACACGTTTAAGTAAAAATAAAAATAAAAGTTGATGCAGTTTAAAAAGAAGGTTAGTGAAATTATTATATAAAATCTCCTTATCATTCTCTATTATTCTGTCCATCCCCAATCATTCTCTAATAACATCATTTTCACTCTATCCCTTCTTCTATTTCAACTTAATTTCTGCCGCTGCATTCTACACTCCCCCTTCCTTCCACCTTTCCATGTTTCTGCTGCATAAGTCAGTATCGACACTAAATATACACCGTATATAATCTTGCAGTTCATAGAGTACTTAGGAATGTTCGATCCCAAACCACCCGCACATTATCCAAGAAATCATTTGCTTTCTACACTCTCTTCCTTAACTCATTTTCTTTTTGTACGTCTGATAAGAAAAAATTTAAAGAAACACAACAATTTGAGTATGATCCTGAGATCAGCAAACGCAATCATCTGATTCTGATCTGCAGAAGCCTTTCCTGCACCGACACAAAACAACAGAAATAAATTGGTCCACCAAGTAGAGAAACAACATAAAACAAGATAGATCTAAGTATGGTAAAATTACCTTAATTCTATCCATGATTTGAAGCACATCTTCCAGTAAGGCGGGTTCAGCTTTAGTCCAAGGTTGCAATGATTCGATCATACGACTGATATTTGCCTTGTGCACCAATTCCATGTTCAGTTGGAAAGCAAGGGCAAATTTTTCTGCTTCAATAAGTTTTCCTTTTCTTAAAAGTCTTTCTAAACTGAAATTTTAAAAATATATAATTTACAAGGAAGTGAAAAACAGGCAGCTGTCTGCTCATAAAGACATTTTATGCCTTCTCCAAGTTTAAAACTTGTATGTTTTACTTCTGCACTTCCACTTGCATATAAATTACAGCGGATAGTTTTTAAAATATTTAAGGTCACACTGATGCAACAGAGTAATTTATAATGACCTACAAGTATTGCAGACTCTAATAAAGAAACAAGCAAGACGGTTGCCAACTGAGCCACAAAAGTGGGCCATCATTTTTTGTTGTTCTAATGATAATTGAAACCGGTTGAATTGAGCTCATCTACTTCATTTTCCCCGATGTTCCAACATGTAAATTTCAATCAATTTAACCAGACAAAGAATTTACTGAGAAAAAACCATTCACAAAAACCACTCACAAAGGAACTACTCCAGCACCCGCACCACCTTCATTAAATTATGGTATTTAATGCATCGTAGAGGTTCCCCTCTAGATGTCTCCTCTACTGCACGATCATCTGTTTTTATAAATGATTATATAAAAAAAACAATTTCCTAAAATTAAGAAGAAAAAAGTTGACAATCGATTTGATAAAAGCATGAGAGTAGTAGGTCAGCCTATTGATGTAGTGGTTAGCCCAACCGGCTTCTATGTTATCTGTCACCCTTCATTACCTGCATTACCAATAATAAGTAAAACAATCGGACATTTAAAAAAACCAGAACCAAAACACTGTTGGTGTAGTGGCTAGCATAACAGGCCTCCGCACAGGTGGTCCTGGGTTCGATTCCGTATCAGGTCTGACATTTGTGAGATATTTCAAAAGTTCCTTTTAAAATATCTCCAAATTCTGATTTAAGTTTTGAAATATAAATTTTTGTTTTATTTAATTAATGTTTGAATTTTTGGTTCACCTGTGAACAATAATTTAATTTCATTTAGTTTGATTTAATTTAATTTTCTTAACATAATTTTTAATTTATTGAACGTTTTATTTCTTTCAAATATTATGTCCGGTGTTAGATTATCATAGCATTAATTGCTGGTTCGTATTTTTTTCATTTAGTTTACCGTGGGATCAGTATATCTTTATCTCTCTCTAACGCATTGAATAAGTGGTGAATATTTACTCTCTTCTCTCTCTCTCTCTCTCTCTCTCTCTCTATCACGTTTGTTAAATATGTCTTGCTAAATCGTCTCATTTCTCATGTAAGTTTTCCTTCACGTGCGCGGGGTGGGTGTATTTTATTTTAGTTAAGGAAAAATTTAATTAAAGACCCAACTTTTTTTTTAACGCAAAGTATAATTTTTTTAAACAAAGTAAAATGTCAATTCTAAACTCATTTTTCTCCAGAAAGATAGTATTTTTTATCAATTCTGTCTTTCTACAACCAAGTCATTTTAGGGCATGCAAGTGTTCTGTTTTCAAGTTTTAGTAACATGACTTTAAGCTTAAATTTTTTTATGTATTCCTGAATAATTTTTTTTAAATTTTTCTTAAATCAAATTTTTAATTAATTAAACATAATATTTCTAAATCATGTTTTCTGTGAGTATGTTTCTAAATAAGACCATTTACAAGAGAAGTAAATTTTTTCAGTCAAAAAACCGGTTTTAATGTAATTTTTTAAGTTTTTTTTTAAAGTTAAATATTTTTCGGAAAAATTAATTTCATATTTAAAAAAATTAAATTAAAACACGTCATTTTTCATTATTCTTGGCGCAACATTTAATTTTATTCTGATATTTTTACAAGTTTATTTTCTTAATCTTCTTAAATCTTAATTATTTTAATAGGTTAATAAATTTAAGTTCGTTCCTATATTTTGTGTCTGTGTGAGTTATTTTCAGAACCGAGAGGTTCTTCAGCCTAACCCTCGCAGTACAATAAGTGTTGTAGTCTCTACCGTTTTCCTGAGCTATGTCAGACATTTTTGGGTTTGCCAGTTTTTTCAAATATAATTCTTTTTAGTTTAAATTAGGTAAACAACTGGATGGTGGATGCCCCCAGACACCGTGTCGTGTACCTCAATTCATACACCACAAAATTGGTGTTTGGCACCGGTTCTATTCTACTTACTACACATTATTACATCTGTACATCGATGAGTAAAACACACTCACAAAAAACCAAAAACAAATTCTTTCTCTGTACTGCAGCACCATAACAACAGAACCAAGTTCAATGAGGCAGATACTGTTAGGATTCTGTTACGAGTCGTCTAGTGATAAATGAGCACTAAAAATTAAAAAGTTACCGATATTCTGGTTGCACTTCTTCCAAAACTTTCACTCTCAATATCTTGCTTGCTTCAACATGACATTCCTCAATAAAAAACATACCATGATCATGGTCGTCGTGTTGATTTAACACTAAGTAACTTGCTGGTGACACATTCAATTTGAATCTTCGCTCAAAACCTGTGGACAAAACATGGCATTATTCATGGCATCTGCACATTAATGTCTATACCACAACTCTCAGCCAAATACCAAGTAAATGAACACGTCAAAAGTGAGTCTAGTTCTCATGTGAAGAGTCTGGGAGTATAAGACCACCCACTTGTCCTACTTAACTACCAGGTGGCCCATATGTCAGTTTTTACATGAGATAGGACATTTCAGTTTGATAAGTTGGTAATAGTGTAATGTTGGCAGCATCATGTACAACATTCATTAATTGTCTGTAACAAAGGCTAGTGTGAGGTACATCTCTGTGTAGTTACTATTTTTTCCTTCATAACGATACTTTTAAAATGTTTACAACTTAACACCGAGTTTATATGCTTAAGTTGTGGTGGAAGCATCATAAAAATACTGCTAAAGTACTGGAATAATTTAGTGATACGTATCCCGGTGAGTTGTTACTGACTCTGCAACATTTACGAAAGTTAAATAAGAAATTTAAAAACACAGGAAGCGTATTAAATACCCCGAAGTGTGGTCGTCCACGATTGATTTGCAATGACGATAACCTACAAAAGTTTGCTGAAGCATTTGTATCCAGTCCTGGTAAATCAACTCGTAAGGCATCTTCTGAACTAAGGTTATCACGAACTAGCATGCTAAGGAAAATGAACACATTAAAATTGAAGCCATTTCGTCCATCTTTACTCCAAGCACTTCATCAGGTTGATAGTGACAGGCGGTTGGAATTCTGTGTGCAGAAGCCGATCCAAACATTTTGTGATCAATTTTATGGTCTGATGAGGCATGTTTCAAACTCCATGGATGTGTTAATCGGCATAACTGCGTGTACTGGTTGGATACAAATCCTCATATTGTAATTCAAAAAGAACTTAATACGGCTGGTGTTATGGTTTGGGCAGGCATTTCGAGTAAATTCGGGAAATGTTAACTCTGAAAATTACTTACAAATGCTGCAGGAAGTAGTATTTCCAGAACTTGAAAACAATCCTGTTTACAATATCCAATAGCTCATCTAGCAACAAGACGGCACCCCAACACATTTCAGTATCAAAGTTCATGAGTTTTTAAATTCCAAAATTGATGAATGGATTGGTTGTCGTGGTACAATCAAATGGCTTGCGCACGCCAGACTTAACGCCATGTGATTTTTCACTGTGGGGCATTGTAAAGGAACTAGTGTATTCTTTGAAATCACAAACCCTGCACAAACTAAAAAGTTCAATTGAAATTGCATTTGACGATAAAATGTTACTGTTGAAAATTTGTGAATCAGTTAAAAGTCGCTGTATAAAGTGTATAGAGAATCATGGTGGACATTTTGAACACCTGTTATAACATTATCAAGGTAATTTCAAATAATAAATTTGTTTTTTTTTTGTCTATAGGTTTCTTATTCCATTAACGTTTCTTCCGATTTCCATAAATATTGGGGAAACCGACATATGGGCCACTTTGTATTCACTTCTCCCACTTCAACTCTTTCAAGCTGTCTTTCATTTTCTGTTCAGTCTATTAACACTAGAACCACCAAGATTCCAGAATACCTAGAACCGCCGTAGCGGTCATTTTGACCGCATATACTTATTTTGCAATAACAATGAGAATGGTTTATTGAAATAAGTTTTACACAGTCTGGGTGCTTAATCACATTCATTTTCAGACAAATAAAGTACATTTTTTTTACAAAAAATTTACATGATATTTTTATTTGATTTATTATGACTCACTCGCTAACAGTTTAAAGAGGTGATTTTGGCCACCTTGCTATGTTTTCCACAGCTTGGTTTTTTGCATATTTTGCATAGTTGTGGGGTTTTGTTTCCACAGTTCTTCATATAACACTGTCTTTGCTTACCCAATCTCTCAACAGGCTCATCATCTTCAGATTCATTGCTGGACACTTCATGATGTTGACGTTTTCCTCTATTATAGTTAGTTCTCAGTTCATCCACAAGTTTTAAAATAAAGTTTCTGCGAGAAATTTTACTTTTAGTTGTTTCTTTGTAACACACCCATGAATTAATTACACTCAAATCAAGAATATTTTGAAACACGTGGACAGGCCAACGTCTTGTTCCAGATCTGGTTGAATATTGCCACAACATCAACACCATATTTGGTAGAGTTGTAAAACTGCACTGGTTCGGGAACTTTTTTTTCAGTATCTGCAATACTGATTGATGGATGAAGAGTGCCCATAACCAACACATTTTTCTTAGCTTTTCCTTGATAAACGGTCAAAGTAACAGAATCACTTTTGAGAAATTTGGTATCATACAATGCTGCTTTTGATTGCTCAACCGCAGGAGGTATCTCTCTTCTAGCTGTGTTTACTGTACCCACTAAGCTGGTATCAGCAGATTTTAACTTTTCAGCCAAACTTACACTTATAAAGAAGTTGTCGGTTGTAATGTTTCTTCCTTTTTTCAAAAAAGGTTCGGTAAGTTTCATTACAACATGCTCTGATATCCTCACATCCTCTTCGCGCATGTCGTCCTTCCCAAGATATGGAAAACCATTACACATATATTTGGAATCAACATCAGCCAAAAGCCAAAACTTAATACCAAATTTATCTGGCTTATTTGCCATGTACTGAGTAAATGGGCACCTAGCTTTTGAAGGAAATAGCTGTTCATCTGCTGTCAAATTAGGCCCAGGAATGTAACACAAAATACAGTTGCTTATAAACTCATCCCAAATTTCTGCAGCCAATGCAAACTTATTTGATTGTAGTCATACAGCCCTAGTAGATTTCATGTCAAACCTTAAGAATCTAAGAATTTCACGAAATCTGCTTCTTGCCATTGTTTCACGAAATATTGGTGGCCCTCATTTTACTGACCATAGCTCATCAAGCTCAATAGATCGCATTCCAAGAGCTCCTCTTGCATATATATAAGAGCAATGAATGCGTTGAGCTCATCTAGGGAGAGACACCAGTTGTCTACTTCGAGCTGCCTTTTAGCTTCCTCTATTGTGCATTTTTGAATGTGTTTCAACATTTTATCGTTAAAGAATAACCGCCAAGTAGAGATGCAGTTATTGTCTTGTATGACTCGCTTAGCATACGGCGAAGGCCCGGGTATCACTTTCAAAACATTTTGTTGTTGAAGCCTACCTGCAGTGCTGACAGATAGATCTTGCACAGTCCATTGGGTCTTCTTATCTTTTCCTAAAAGGATGTTACCAGCACGTATTTTATAATATTTCAAACAACAGTCAAATTGGAAAATAATATAACGTTATTAAAGTTTTTTATAACATTTGAAACTAAATTGGTAGTAGTATTTCTGTATCGGTCAAAATGACCGCATGGCGGTTAAAGGTAAAAAATTATATTTATGACAATAGGCATGTCATTGGTCATCAAAAATATTGTCCATGTACTGCAGCTGTAATAGTAGGAAAACTTCTAAAACAGATAGATTTAAATCTTCATCACAAGGAAAATACAGAACTTCAAAATTAGGTTAGCGGTCAAAATGACCACTCAGCGGTTCTAGTGTTAAAGAAAACAAATTAAATTATGAAAGTAAATACACACACACACTCACACACACACACACATATATATATATATATAATATAATATAATAAACTTCCTTAAAGTATTTCACCTCAGAAACTAAACAGAAGACCGGTTATCAACGGATGATGATGGTGAACACCTGATCTTGTCTTATTTGGTAGAATTGTAACTAGAATATGACTGCTGTGCATACAGTATGCGCATTGCCATGCACCATTCATTCTTAGGCTCATTCACCAGCCCCAATCAAATCTCAGAGTTATTATTAAAGTGTACGACATATAACTTGCTGTTAAAAGAGCTCACCAAAACTAATAAGCGACAAAGTACTGATTGCACCAAAGTTTGACAACCCTCAATAAATAAATGCTCATTTTAGTTGAGATGTGGAAAGTTAATGTTGATCCTTCTTCACTCATATCGAAGGTATTTCCCACCATAATCAACAGAATTATCACTCATTATTCAGGTGGATTGGAGGTACTATTAATCAGTCAAAAATAGGACACATCAAAATATATTTTTTTAACCGAATAAGAGATACACTCAATAGTTTTCACTTACAGGCATTTTATGACAAAGACATTTTAAAATGTTAGAAGTCACCAATTAAGAACCCCAAAATGTCTAAACAAGATTCTCAAAGAATAATAGTTTTAAAAGAATAGGTTCTTAAAAATTGATATGACTGTAGCATTAGTTATCCTGTTACGTTGTTGGTTAAGGAAAGATTTTAAAGGATTAAAATGAGCACCTTACAAAAATATAATTACCAAATTGGTAAGCTTTAAACAGGACTCTGTAGAACCTGAACATTTCAGAGGGTCGCTGAAACTCGGCAAGTGATGAAAAAAATACAAGAAAGACTGGAAAAGCAGATGGCTAGAAATATGAAAAGAATACTCACATGGTACAGTGAGAGAAATCAGATTCTGGTGATCACCGCCACTGAGTAACACGATGCATGGATCCAATGAACTTTCCAAAATACAGAATGTTGCTGCATTCTGTATTCTGCTTTCTTTAATTTTACCCAAAACAATTAAGGTGAACCGGCATAACAAAAATAATTCACTTGTATCTGTAAGTAACAGGACGAGTCTGAAACAACAAAAACTATTCTGTAATTAAATGTGTTCACCACAAACCACAAAAGCAGGCCCATTTTCAATCTGCGATGAAGAATTACACACCCAGACAGCCATACATTGCTTTTCAGCACAGCTCAGATACAAATAAAACACAAATTACTAGCTGCATAAATCCTACAGCCAGTAATCAATCTAATTGAAAAATACTGCTGGTTTTCACTCACCTGTACTCCTCTAATTTATTTATTTATTTATATATAAAACCTGGGATGTTTCGCTGGTTCCACCATCATCAACATATCTTACCAAACTTATGGGTTTGAGACAAACACTTTAATATCATAGAACCACATACCCTGCTTTAAGGATTGGTAGCCTTGGCTGAGGTGACAGGGTGCGGATAGAAGAAGGCTTAAGGAGTGGTGGGTTACTGTCTAAAGAGACTAACAGCGGAACTACAAAATGCCACAATATCGATACGAACTGTAACATGGCAAATATTGGCTGCCAGTTGTGTTCGTCATGTGTGCATGTGTGGTGGGTGGCAGACGAGCACAATGATCCCATTGGTAGTGTGCAGAAAGGGACTTGGCACAAAGTATCAAATCCCAAATCGCTTTGACAGCACCAACTTCAATAGTATCTTAGCCTATATTGAAAATTAATAAGTAAACAGCTATAGCATATACAGTAAAATCTCTCTATTGCGGAACTCTATATAGCAGAAATCTCTCTTTAGCGGCATTATTTGCCGACCCCGACCCTTTCGTATACTACTATAATGTATTTAACTCTCGTTATAGCGGCACAAAAATCTCTCTATAGCGGCAAAACAATACCTTCAGGATATGGATTTAGACGCCTATGTAGGGGCAGACAATGACTTAGCCACTTCAGCAGATGTTGGCGATGATGCAATAATCGAAAATGTCTTAGCCCAAAACAACGAGCAAGAAAGTGTAGATGACGATGAAATGGAAACAGAAATGTTGTCCCTTCAAGTAAACAGGCACTAAACGCTATTCTTTTTGTTTCCACGCACTGTCATTGCCAATATGTAAATGAAAATTTACAAGTTTTAAACATTGAAAATGAGATTGAAGACATGTTTTATGAATTGAAAACAAAACAAAATTTACAACTTATTTTACGAAATGAAATGTACTTCACAGTCATTGTTTCCTTAATAACGAAAAAATATATACTGTAGGCCTACTGTGTATTTTTTTGTGTTTGTGTAGCCTATGTTTTAGGAGATTTTAATTGTATGTATCCTATGTTTATTACTGTTCAGTGAAAAACGAGTTTCAGTGCTAATTAATTTTAGGCTATCTATTACGGTGTGTACTGTATGAATGATTATTGAAAAACATTCAATACGAAAAAAGAAATTCTATAGTTAAACATTAGTAACACAACATCTAATAAAACCAGTTTGTATCCAAATTTCTTGTTAAGTTAATAACCTACACTTTATGTAATTAATTTAAATATCTCACTGTATTGAAGTAATCTACTGTATTAAACATTCGTCATAAAGTTATCTATTCAGTAGTTTTTCAAAAACTTATTCCATGCACTATTTACATACGTATATAAGTTATTTTGTACAGAAAAATTAGTACTCCAACTTCCCTCCCACCGTTAATTACTCGCTCTCTCTATAACGGAACTCTCTTTATAGCGGCGGTACCTCATGGTCCCTTCAATTCCGCTATAGAGAGATTTTACTGTATATACGAGGGTAGGCTGATAAGTAATGCACACATGCTTGTAGAAGACGAACAAAAAGAAATAGCAAGATGGGGTAAATAACAAATTAAAGTACAAATCTTAACCTACCAAATTATCTATTTATTTTTCAATATAGTCACCGTTAAGCATTACACATTTCTCCCAACGTTTAACAAGTTTTTTCATTCCGTCACTGAAAAATTCTTCCGACTTTCCTCGAACCCAGGACGCAATAGCTGCCTTCACCTCATTGTCCGAGCTGTAATGATTACCCTTAAGGTCTCTCTTCAGTAGAGGAAAAAAATAAAAATCGCAAGGCGCAAGGTCGGGAGAATACGGAGGGTGTAAAATTGGTTGAAACTTCAGGTTTCTCAGAGCCTCTCCAGTTGCACGCGAAGTGTGTGGACGAGCATTGTCGTGTTGCAAAATTATTGGCGCCAGGTTGCCTCTAACACGACAAACTCGACGTCGGAGGTGTTTCAGAGTCTGTATATACTGAGCAGAATTTACCGTTGCCCCTCGTTCCAGATAATCAGTCACATAAACTCGGCGAGCATCCCAAAACACAGTCAAAAGAATTTTTTTTGCGGACGGTTGTGTTTTGAACTTTTTCACAACAGGAGAATGTGGATGACGATATTCAGCGCTCTGCCTTTTTTCTTCGGGATCGTAATGATGAACCCATGACTCGTCCCCCGTCACAATATTCAAAAGAAAGTCGTCTCCTTCGTCACGGTAGCGCTTCAAAAGTTGTTCACAGCATTCCAATCGACGCTGTTTATTCTCGTCTGTCAGACGGCGTGGTACCCATCGTGCACAGATTTTACGGTATCCCAATTGTTCAATAATGAAGCCAACACGTTCCTTAGATATTCCAATTTGGTTTGCGATACGCTGTTGAGTGATTCGCCGGTCATTTTGAATCAAATCATCGATGAGTTTGCGACGATTATCGTCTGAGGCAGTGATTGGTCGTCCACTGCGTGTTTTGTCAACAATTAAGGCTTTTCCAGGTTGGCAATCACGAAATTTTATTACCCAACGATTCACAGTAGACCTATCAACAGTATCGTCACAATAAACAGCCTTTAAACGACGATAAATCTCACTAGGATTCACTTTCTCAGCAGTTAAAAATTCGATAACAGCGCGTTGTTTAATTCTCGTTGACATAGCACCAGAACACGACGCCATACTTCCACTACTCAAAACAAACTGAATGAAAGCAACGCCTTCAAACTGCGCAGGCTTGTAGAGGAGAAATAGTACTTCCACATGCCACCAGGCGCGCTACTGAAGTTTATTTAGTTGTCTTCTACAAGCATGTGTGCATTACTTATCAGCCTACCCTCGTATATTTATTTATTTATAAATAAATTTTATAAAATAAAACATACCATAGATATTGAAAATGAATGTAGTATTAACTTTTTGGCCATAAAATAAAAATAACTTTAAAACTAATGTTTTTAGAAAAAGTATACAACTTATCACAACAATAAATGAATCATCTCATTACCCGTATCAATATAAAATGGCAGCTTACTATAATATGATATACAGGGCATTAGATTACATAAAAGAGGAAAAGATGCATAAAAAAGAATTAAATGTAATAAAATATATAGCTGTAAATAATGGATACAAAGAAACAGAGATAGATAAAGTAATAGACAAAGTTAAAAAAAGAATAAATCCAATAAACTTTAACAAATATGGTATATCACTTAAGGATTTAAATGAAATACTGAATACACAATTCATCACTATAACTTATAATAAATAAATTAATAATAGGATATTAAAACCATTTAAAAGACACTACAGAATTGTATATAAAGGTAATAATAAAATATTACTTAGTAAAGTAAATTATGAAAATGACAAATTTGAAAATAAAGGGATATAAAAGATAGAGTGTGGAAATAAGGATTGCGATATGTTCTACATCGGAATGACGACTCGTAATTTTTTATACAAGACTTAAAGAACATGGGAGAGAGCATACAAATATAATAAAATAAAATCTAATTATGCAAAACATATGAAAGACTCCGGACATAATTTTGGAAAAATAGAAGAGGATTTGTAAATATTTGATAAAAGTACATAAGATAATAAATATAAAATACAAAAATCAAAATGGCCGTAACTAAAAAATTTCAAATGGAAAGGTAGGTCGTGTGGCAAAGCATTTTAAAGGTATTTTTAAAAGAAACAAATTTTATATTTAACATATGTTTCTAGCTATTACCATTATCTAGACATAATAAAAAATGTAACTTTTGGCTCATTTTTCTGGGCAAGATAATTAAGTCAAATAGTTTCCTATAAATCTATAGATTTTTACTTTCTCTTGCCTATATGAATATATAGGAAGGAAAGTATTGTTTTCATGTCGATTTTTCGAAATCGAGTTTTCACCGGATCTTTACGTTTTCAGACCCCCTGAACCCAAAAAACATGTTTTTAGCGATTGGTCTGTGTGTGTGTGTGTATACAAAATATCTCAAGAACGGAACATCGTACGAACTTGAAACTTAAAACTTAAGTTGCATACCACTACCGGACCCGACACGAACATTTTCATCAAAATCGGTCAACCGGAAGTAGTAGTTTATTCGTGTAATTTTTACCTTTTTTGTGATTTTCTCAAAAACTGGTCCTACGATTTTTTTAAAAATCGCCTGGTTTATTCAGTTTTTTATTGTCTACAAGATAGGGTAGGCGCCATGTTTGCTGAAATTCTTAGTGAGGCTGTTTTCACGTAAAAACGTTGTTTTTTTAAGATTACGGCTTTATAATATTAATTTTAGAGCAAAAATGTATATAATAAAAGTTCAAAAATAAATCTTTATAATGCATCCTGCAGTTTGAAATTATTTCTATTTCATATAATGAATTAATATAATAATTTCACTAACCTTCTTTTTAAACTGCGTCACCTTTATTTTAATTTCTACTGGATCCACCGAAACACGTGTAAGTAGAAATTAAAATAAAGGTGACGCAGTTTAAAAAGAAGGTTAGTGAAATTATTATATTAATTCATTATATGAAATAGAAATAATAAAAGTTGTAGAGAATTTTAAAACCTACAAGTTTTATTTCAAACATTTTTTTGTATAATGCTTAGTTTAGTGGTAATTAGCGATTTTCTGATTTTTTCTCACGAAAACGTGTGAAAAATCGATTTTTTTAAGATTTCGGCTTTAGTACGCATTTTACGACAAAAGTGTATATAATAAAATTTATAGGAAATTAAAAGATTTACAACTTCTAATTAAAGCATTTTTCTCTACAGAGCCTACTTTAGCGTGAAAGAGTGATTTTCCGTATTTTTAAGGAAAACTGAGATCGATTTTCATTTTTCGTCTTTCATATATGATTAAAATTAGGTTATGTTTATTAAGGTTAGTTTTTTGTTTATTTCTAAAGTTTTATTTTTAATTTTAGGTTTATTGTTTATTATTTGCATTGGCAAGAGAAAGTTGTGCGAGTGTTTCACACCAGATTTTTTAATTTTTAGTTTATTTTCATTTCTACTGTTGCACTTTATTTATCTTACGTTGCCACTAATTTACTTCATCAAAATGACGATAACAAATTTACCATTGACGATAAAAAAAATACTTTATCAAACGAAAAAATCTATAGGGTTACTTGCAACTCACTTTTAATAAACTATTACGTGATCACAGATGTGGAAGTGCATTGTTGAGAAATTTTATAAAATAAATAAATTTTGTAATCAGCTTATTAAACACATGTTTAAAAATTTAAAAAATTATTTTAGTTATTTCTTTATTATAGGAAAATAATCAGTACATTTTCTCGTTGGTCGTAACAAAGTTATTAGTTTTAAATAATGCAGCATTTATTGAAGAAACGGCTACATTAATATACCATCCCCCGATGTCAGAATTGCTTTTCTGTTTTGTAAAAAGTACGTTTTCTATGAAAAGACTAAAAATTTGTCTATACATTATTTGATTTAAATCTATTTAACCATCTTGCCCAGAAAAATGAGCCAAAAAGTTACATTTTTCATTACATCTAGATAACGGTAATGGCTGGAAACAAACATTAAGTATAAAATTTGTTTCTTTTGAAAATACCTTTAAAACAATATGCCACACGACAACCTTTCCATTTGAAATTTTTGACTTACTGCCACTATGATTTTTTCAAAAACCAGTTTCGGGACACACAACCAAATTCTCCCGAATACAGTCATGCAGCACATCGTTTGAAACCTTATTCAATTCTGAATAAAATTAAATTAAAAATTAACAATTACGTTTACAGTATGCTGCCGTAAAGGCCAAAATGTTAAAACGTATTTTTTTGCAGTTTTGGCCGCCATTTTGAAATGGATGAAAATATTTGAAATTTTCTTTTACCAGATTATATTTTAACTTATAGCTCTTTCAAACTGTGCCAGAAAACATAGATGGTTGCATTTTAAAATTGTGAGATTCGAACACGTGCTTTCAGTTTCAGCACACCCTACACATTCAAAGTGGACGAACATATTTTCATTAAATAGCCAATGGTCACATTATTGGGAAATATTTGTTCCCTATCATTTTATGCACTTCGTTTTCCTGCAACCAATTTGGGACACCTTACCTGCCTGCCTCACCC
Organism: Catonia carolina; assembly: GCA_035578175.1. Lineage (NCBI taxonomy): Eukaryota > Metazoa > Arthropoda > Insecta > Hemiptera > Achilidae > Catonia > Catonia carolina. Next base: position 17,309,105 of record JAQMRL010000001.1, on the reverse strand, counting down.
AGTATAGTTAAAAATTGAAATATTATTTTTTTCATTTTTTTATAAACCACCAGTAATACGGTAAAACAGTAAACACTTACCATCAAACAGAAAATTTAGCCAAAATATCACCACTGCTACCTTCATAGCACACGATTCACATAGTCACTAACCTGTGGTTAGTTTATCTTGGTAAGGGTGCAGATTGTGACCCTGTAACGACTGTTTCAGTATAATGCAAATCATAGTACCTATGCATGATTTTCCTGCATGAAATTTTTAAGAATAATGTTTTAAAGGTACCTCGGATGAGCGAAAACGCAGATGACCATGGCCTTACAGCTTTAGACACAATAAATGAAAACAATCAATCCCCCAAGTACATTTTCTTCAGTTGAGGAAATTGAAATGTCAGTCACAAAATTAATGAGTTATCTTATGTAATTGTGATGGTAAATATATGGTAAAACGTTCAACTTAAAACTGTCACTGCCTATCAATATAAAGCCTCAATTTAAAGAGATCAAGATGAAGCAATGTACCAAGTCAGAGAAAGTTAATTTTTTTATTTAGAAATTTCAATGGAGAAGTCACGGTTGAAAAACAGTTGGATTTGCTCTGTAAAAATACTGCAGACAAGAGAATGTTAATAAAAAGGATACCAAACAACAATATGAAGATGGCAATTCTTTCTCAATCTATGATACACTAAAAGAAAATCACAATGAAAATAATTTGTTTTCACTTTAAAACACCGTTTGCTTACCCCAGTTCCTGTAAAATTTCCAATTTGCACACTGAATTGATTTCATCAGGTAAAGAAAACTGATCGAACTGGTCTAGTCCAGATGTATACACCAACCACAATAGCCTACTTTCACCAGAATCCATTCTCTCAAATTTTCCAATTATATAATAGAAACCGTTTGATTTAGAATACGTCGCACAACTCGCCTGAACAAACAAATAATACCTCTTTCAGTAAATATAATACAGACAAACATCTCATAATATTCATATAGATTGATTGATTGAATGAATGAATATCTGTCCATTACACCATAACATCACAACTTTCACTACTTCACTTGTTACATGGTTGAAAAAAAATCATTCTAGTACAAGACACTTTCACAATTACCGCACGATCAGCAAATGAAATCGCAGTTATTCACTGAAATCAATCCATCTATTATTGTTTCGGTGCAATGTTTTAGCAGTGAGTGCCACATTTCATAATTTAAACTAGCAATTGCTAATCTCATCAGGATCGATCACACTACCATGCTATCGTAAGTAATAAAAATGTCACTTGTCAAAAGCCAATTACACCCAACCACAACGTAAATACAACAAAATAGACAAAATAAACGGAATAAACAACAAAAAAAATGAATGACATATCACTCTTATAATTTTTTTTTGATATAGTTTTTGAAAACAAAATTTACATTTTAAATCTTTCGGTGCCATTTTCTTTATGGTACAGACTTCAAACATGGGCTTGGCGGGGATATTTCTGTTTACAGAGCTTTAAGATCTAAAAGAATACCCTGAATCTCTGAATGGATCAAAAAACAGCTGATGATTTCCACATTTTTCATAATGGTATAATTTCCTCTAAAACAAAAGAAACAAACGTCAAACAGCACCTGTTAGCTCTGATGCAGGTGACATATTGACTAAGTATGCCATCATTGTGGTGTGGAAGATCTTCAAAAATCTGTTATAAAAAAGACTATTTTTCTATTTTCCGTGTCAATTGGGAAACCGGAAAAATAATGATGGGAGATGTAGATGTGCATGTTGGGAGCTTCACCTTGAAAAAAGGCTGACCACAATCAGTGGGGTGGAAGCTGAAACACCCTCAGCCTTATCCTTTCGATATATCCCACAGATAATAGATCAATCATCACCAATAACAGCCTTTGTATCGTCACCTTCAATATCAATTAAGTTTATTACACTTCACATGGGATCAGTTTAACTGAAAATAGATACTTTCAGTAATGACAAGAAAATTTTTAGTTTTATTTCTAAAACAGACAACACAATACAAGCACGCGCACACACACACACATAGGCACAAAAAGGTCACTTTCTAGCTTGAGAATGTGATAATAAAAAAGGTCAGCTCTAACATGAATGTGGTGCGGTCGTTGAGAAAATAATAAAACCAACAATTACCTTAAAATATGATGAAAACTTTCTAATGATACATCTATAACTTTCAAAAGCCAACTGTGCTTCTTTCTCCCTAAAATTGTCTTCCAGATACTTGACATCTATTTCTGATATCCTATTCAAATAGAAAACAGTATGAGTTATTGAATCGTTCTACCAAACAAGTACTAATAATTCTGACTGACCTTCTTCATCTCAGTGTCTGATGAATTGGACATCAAATGAAATACAATTTTTAAATATTATTCAGGATGTCTGCACTTATTTTATACCAGTTGATACAAAACCTAAAAGCTTTTGTGACATACCCATGAATTTCATATTCAAAAGTTTGCTGTTTCACCCTTGTATATATATGTTTTCCCTTAAACAACTAAATATACTAAAGATGTCTTGCATTTTCATTTATGAATTAATGAGTGCATTATTTTGAAGAAGAATGAACATTTATTTTTGAAAAATAATGATATTTATTAGTACTCAACCAGAAACAAAAATCTGGTATGAAACAATCACATCACTTTCTCTTGCCAATGTAAATAATAAAACATATCCTGTGTTTAATCTTAGTAAACAATGTAAAATGAAAAACATAACCTAATTTCAATCATGAATGACTGGCACAAAATGAAAATCAACCTCTCTTCAACTTAAAAATACGAAAAAGCACTAATTGACACTAAACTAGGCTGTGTAGAAGAAAATGATTGAAATAAAAATTATAGATTTTTTTTATTTCATATAATATTAATTATTTACATTTTTGTTGTAAAATGCATACTAAGGCCACAATCTTAAAAAATTTAATTATTTTACCGATTTTACCGGGTTTTAAAAATGGAAATTTTTTGTAACATGACTAAATATGTTTTTATAAAACTAGGTGAAGAAATATGTCATTCTGAGTTGACAGTGTTATGCATTTGATACAAGTTTTTGAAAGTTAAAAATCCCGCAAGTATTGTTTCAACTTTATTTTCCAATCTTACTTTGTTTTGCAACACTTAGTATTTTATATGCACTGCTCATCAAAATTGGTCCTCTTTTACATTGGTAAGAGAAAGTCATATGACTGTTTCACAGCAATTTTTTTTTTTTGAACGTTTTGTTTTCTTAGTGAAAATGTGAACTGTCTGATGTACAACTAATAAATCAACTTGGGAAAATTAACAATATAAAATATTACAAATTAATTTATTATAAATAAAATACCCGAAAATTTTACTCATCATATGACTACATAATTTTTGTGAAAATATAGTTGAATCATTTATTTTGCTAAGAGAGCCGAAATTAAATGTCACGGAATGATGATCAACCTGCCATCTCCATCTGTAAAGAAGTCAGTTTTATGAGGTAGGGTCAAAAAGTTCCCGGAATTGGTTAATAAAAATTTATTGAAAATATTTATATCATTTTTACCTTATTTTCCTTCAACATACTCTCCTCCCGCATCAACACACTTACTCCACAGTTCGTACAACTGTTGGAAACACTCCTGAAAGCTGTTTTTCTAAAGTTTTATCAGCCGCTTCATCGTATTTTCCATCACCTCTGACAAATCAGCAAAACGATGTCCCTTCAATGTCATTTTGAGCCATGGAAACAGGTAAAAATCTGGTGGTGCAAGATCCGGAGAATATGGAGGGTGTTATAGAGTGGTGACATTGTACTTTGCAAGGTATTGTTTTATCGTTTGGGATCTATGTGATGGGCCATTGTCATGCAACAAAAACCAGTTATTCCCTGCCCATTTTTTAAGTCATTTTCATTGAATTGCATCTTGTAACCATTTTACGATCTCTATGTACAATTCTTTGTTGACTGTTTTCCCTTCAGGAGTAAATTCATTCACCTATCTGCACGCAAAAGTTATCAAACACTCTCAACATTCTCAGCTGGGGTGGAAGTGGAAGGCCGCCGAGTCTGAATGTCAGCTTCAATTTTGTTGTGTGAGCATCACAAAAACGCTTGTGACACTCTTTAACTGCCGTTTTCTTCATCGTATCGTTTCTGTATCCTTTCTACAGCATACAAAGAGTCTACGAGGGTGATTTCTCCAGCGATGCAGAATTTGATATTGGCACGCTGCTCTGATGACGACATTTCACAATCCGGTGAAAGAAAAAAACTAAATCTAAAATATCGTACACTGCACACAGGAAACCAATTCCAACTGCCTGCTGAATGGCATAGCACCTTCCATAGTAGTGACGCCAACCTCCTAAACAAAAATTTCCCTTCCAGCAAACAAATGTTTAACTTTACGCTACCATTCTGGGAACTTTTTGACCCTACCTCGTATATGTACAAAACAACTTTACAATTTTTCCTGAACAACTAATATAGTATTTTTTAGAATTAAATTCTCTTTTTTTCTTTCTCTTGCCCTATGAATATATAGGGAAGGAAAGTACCTATTGTTTTCACATCCATTTTTCACTTGAAATACAAGTTTTTAGGTCTCCTGAAAACAAAAAATTTGTTTCTACCGACTGATCTGTGTGTGTGTGTGTGTGCGCGCATGCGCGTGTAAGTGAACAAAATATCCAAAAAACAGAATATCATACAAAGTTGAAACTCAGAACTTGAGTACCGGTAAATTTTCCCTCAAAATCTGCCGACCGGAAGTAGTTTATTCGTGCAGTTTTTTTATATTTTTGAATTTTCCGCAAAGATAGCTACTGCAATTTCTTTTTAAATCCCCTCATTTACTACATGTTTGTGCTCTATAAGATAAGGTCAGGTGAAATTTGTGGGGCTGTGCTCTTTTAGTAAAAAAATTTTTTTTTTTAAACTGTGGCCTTAACAAACATTTTAGGGTAAAAGTGTATAGAATCAAAGTTGTAGAAAAATTAAAAACCTACAACTTTTGTTTTAAGCCTTGTTTTTTAGAGTGTAAGGTTTAGCATCAAATTAGTGATTTTCCATATTTTACCATAGATATTTGTAAAAAAGGGTTTTTTTTCATTGCGGCCTTAGTATGCATTCTACAACAAAAGTTTATAGAACACAGTTATAGAAAATTAAAAAACTACAACTTATATTTCAGGAATTTTTTCTGTAGAGCTTAGTTTAGCGTCAGTAAGTGATTTTCCGTAATAATTTTTAAGTCTACAGAGGTTGATTCTCATTTTGTGTCATTCACTCATAATTAAAATTAGGTTATATTTTTCATTTTGCATTGTTTATCCATGATTAAACAAGATTGTATTTTTCATTATTTACATTGCCAAGAAAATGGGCATGAGAATTTCACGCTAGATTTTTCATGATTAGATGATTTTCTTGAAATGACTGTCTTAAAATTACTTTAGTTTTATTTCAGGTGAAATGAATATTAAAACCAATGTTTAATCATCAGTGAACACTTTATAGTAATATGTAAAGAACATAACCGAATTGTAATCATAAGTGAATGATCCGAAATGAAAATCAACCTCTGTTAAGACTTAAAAATAGAGAAAGATCACCGACACTAAACAAAACAACGTAGAAAAAGTACATGAAATAAAAGTTGTAGTTTTCTGATTTTCTATAACTTACGCTCAATTATTAAGTACCGTAATTATTTGCCCTAAAATGCATATTAAGGTTGCTTTTAAAATCTCACTTTTTACAGATTTTAATGAGAAAATACAGAAAATCACTAATTAACCCTAAACTAAGTGCTGTAGAAAGATAAGCTTGAAATACGCCCTTAAATGCACATTACGGCTGCCATCTTAAAAAAAACCTACAGCACAGCCCCTTCATGAATTCCAGCAGACACTTCCATTAGCACTTCCCACATCTTGTACACCACAAAACATTTATTAAATGAGGTGATTTTGCAGAAAACGGTAGGAGCCGTTTTTTTAAATAACCCCAAAAAAATGTAAACTTGCAAGAATAAATTACTACTTCCGGTTGATAGACTTTGACGGAAATGTTCATGTTGGGTCCTGTTATTGTACTTAAGTTAAGTTCCAAGTTTCAACTTCATATGATATTCTGTTCACAAACACACACACACACATCCGAACATATACGCTTGTACGCACGCACAAAGATTAATCGGTATAAACACGTTTTTGGATTCAGTGGGCCAGAAAATGTGTATTTCCAGCAAAAACTCGACATGAAAACAATACATTCCTTTCCTACATTTCATACAGGACATGAGAAAGTAAAAAGAGGCAAGGTTTTTCATACAAACTAATTAATCGCTACGGTGAAAAGATAGATATCTTTTCATCCTAGCGATTAATTAGCCCCCTAATTACCTCTAAAACCTTAATTAATTACCTCCCTTAATTGATTAATTAACCTAAATTAATTACACCTCAATTGATTAATTACCTCTCTACATACAAGAGATGAGAAATTATACTGTTATTATTATATTTCGTTTTGGTGGTAAATTATTATTAATGTCTGTAAGAAAACATGAAAATATGGAGGCCAGAGTGCATTTATTTCCAAATGAACAGGCTAATAAACTAGAATGTTACCTGAGTAACCGCTTGTCGGATACAATTGTAAGGTCCATTTCATTCTTCCCTCCTGTAATGTGAACTGACACTATCTCTTCTCCATTTTCTAATTCTGGCAGAATCCTAAAACAAAATCACCTGATGAAAACCTCTGACATGAATCCATAACGCATCAGAAAAAACAATCATGTACAGGAGCAAAAGATACACTGCGCTTCAGGAAATTCTTAAATAAATCTAATCACCATATATCCAGTTTGGACATCTAGTTCTTAAACGGACTCCCAACTGATAGGATCACCAAGCTTCAATTTCACTCAAGGAGAGGTTAAGACTGCAGCTGACAATGACGGAGGAGGACTTCAGTGTTGTCAAAATACTTCCGCTTGTACACTTCTTAAGAGGCTCCGTTAAACAATAAAGAAATAAACAAAATCAACAATCTGAGGCATTTTTTAATTAGCAACAGTGTCTCGGATCAAGATTCCTTTACACCCCAACCATAAATGATTTTAAAACTTTGATGATCAGTTTTCACGGAATGTGACAGTAGATCGTTGATTTGCTTCGTTGTTATATTAATTATTATACATTACATTTTTCACTAGTGTGAGCAATTTAAATAAACAAACATACAGAATGTAAAAAGTGTGCAATACTACAAATACAAACACTTGATGGGAGCATTCAAATTTGATGGTTTATTTTTCTATTCTTTTTAACACGATTCGCAAATGACTATAAACTTGATTAAAAATACTAAGAGCTGAGAGGCAAGGTTGGTTATCTGCTCAGAGATCTCAACATGCCCTTTCTGTCCAGCGAGATCAAATTTCCTTTTTAACATGAACCTCATCTAATATATTTTATAGTCTCATCAATTCGACTTGCTTACAATAAAAATGTTTTCAGAAGGCTTAAGAGGATCAAACCAAGCCCTTCAAGCGAATGGGGTAGTGCTAGATGCTAGATAGAGGCAGAGTGAAATGCAGAATGCAGAGAAATTTTAATATTTCTGTTGCACAAAAAAATACTTAGCGGAGCAAAACTGAAAGGTCTGCATTATTATTGCAAAGTGAAAAAACCACTCTTCATACACTTATGCTAATCTGAATGTTTGAAACTGCACAAGTTTTTCTACTTAACTCCACTGTAGTTTTTGCTACGTAACTTTTTAGATAATTCATTATTTAACAGATTTTCGCTGTTTATTGGGCCAGTGAATTTTTATTTTATTTTACTAGAACTAGCTCAGGAAGTTAAAGAAGGGTACTGCTCAAAGTACAGTTCACAGTTTATACACTGATGATTGATATTGCACAGACATCTGTTTTGGTAGCACTCGTACCCTAGTTGCATGCAGCTATGCCCACAACAGCCTGTTAAATAATTAAAACATTAGGCCTGTATCATATCATACCATAAATGAAGAACAAGACACGTGATAGCCGCCTTTCCACAGAAAGTGTAGTATACTATATGTAGCCTACATGTATATGTATTGCCATGATACTGTCCATGATCTATCTGTGACACGGGTCACCTTGCCTTAATGTTTCAATTCACACATCCTTCATAGTTGTCTGCATATAACTTGTGTACCAGTACTACCAAAACAGATGACTGTGTACTGGACACCTTCCAACTGTCTGTGTACCGGTAGCACCAACGACTCCTGCTGACACAATTGTGGAAATAATTATTTATTGAATTATTAGTTATTAAGCTTTAAGTATCCAATGAAGATGCTGTAATAATACATTCAGACAGAAAATATGATTTTGCAATGGCTTGGAAACTGGTCTCGGTGTTATTAAATTGGAAGATTCTATTTTATATAATGAATTTATTCTATAAATTCATTATATAAAATAGAATTCATTTCAAACTGCAGGATGTGTTATAAAGATTTATTTTTGAATAAATTGGAAGAGCTTATGGGCTGCTAACTAGACAATTTATCAGACTATGTACAATGTTGTAGGTATTACTGCTGAACAAATTTCAAGATTTTAGTCCACTGGCCTGATAAATTCAAACTTATATCAAGAGTTTAGGAAAAGCATCTTCTAAAAAACAGATCTGCTTTCATTAAAACTTTCCAATCATTTTATTTATCGGTATTTGAAAATGACGACCTGAAATTTCCAAATAATATGTTTTGGTCTGATTACTATGACTGCTAATACTTCTTATTGCATTCTTTCTTGCCAACAATTTTTAAATTTCAGCTAAATTCCAAGTAACTAGAACAACTATCTCAAATGAAGAAGCACTCAGCAACTCTTCAAATGGAGGGTCATTGTTTCTGGTAAGTGCCAAGTGAAGAGTGCCAAGGTGACAGACCCCAGTTTTAATATGAGAAAACAACTAAACTACACAATACAGGTATACTGACCTTTCCAACCGGTAACTGGCACCCAGTAGAGCATGTACACAAATGATCGATGCATTTCTTAATAAGACAAAAACGAGATCGCCTTCAGTGACAAAGTGCTGAATACGATGAGAAAAATCAACATTGAGAACCGTTTCATTACAGCTGACATCAAAGACGATAAGAGAATTATCAATGGCCACCAAGAGTCGATCACGTTCGGGTTGACACTGTCCAATCACATTCGGATGGAGTCCTAAGCGCACCTGAAGTACAGCACATCATCAACAGCATTAGACCAATTAAAGAGCAGTCGCTTTTAACAAAAATTCAAATCCACAGCAACTCACAAGTTAAAAAATACAATAACAGCACTAAAGCAGTATTTTTTTATAAGATACAAACATACAACATCCACGTATAAGCCCGACATAGGGGTCACTACTTTCCATCATTTAATACACTGGCATCTTACGTATAAATTAACATAGCCTAAAAATAAAAAGAAAGTAAGTTATGATCCTTAATTTCTAAATAAATCTTTAAACTAGCATTTCCTGTATTAACAAACAACAAGAAATCATTGTGTACGAGCGTGAGCACACGTTCACACATTTTTAATCAGTCACACAATTTCAATGGTAAAATGTTTATTAAACAAAACTTTTCATTAAAACAGAACCATTCACTAACTCATTGTCACTTAACTCATTGTTATTAGCAATTATTTTAGTTTCAAAAGTGAAATCATGTGTTTACATGAGCAGTACAAGTTCTGAACAAACCAATTAAGACAAAACAAAATTAAATTAAGCTGTCCAAGAAGACCTACAATTTTACTTGTCTCAAACTTTTAGGTAGATATGAAAAATCATGCTATAAGTAAAAATAAAACTTACCTGATCATTTAAATATTCTAAGTCAGAATTTTCTATCGCGGCAACAGTCCTAGCTTCATACAACTGACTTACACTATCAGCTATAGTACGAGTCAGATTAAAATTTGTTGTCTCTTCTCCACTGAGACCTATTGTTATCTTATTCCACATCCTGCAAGTCGAAAATTCATACTTTACTGACACATATCTCACACAAATTCCACTCAAAAATACACATTATTGTTTATGACAGTTAAAATTAAAAATCCTCATAATATAAATGATATTTCGAGGTCTTTGTGTCACTTTCACCGCTAACACAGATGGCACTGCGCAGCACTCTCTCACACAAAACATCCTCCAGACATAAATTAATAATTACAAATATGGTGCAACTGTAATGCATCAAAAGCTCCACTCGTGCTTGTAGCCAGGGGGGGTTGAGGCGATTCAACTACCCCTGAATGAAAATTAAAATTGCATAACTAATATCCTGTGGGTTCCTGGTTCAATTTCCCAGATTCAGCCCCCCCAAAAAAAATCCAGACTCAGCCCCCCAAACCAAAATCCTGGCTACTTGCCCTGCTCCAATACATTATACCTTCAATTCATGAGTTAAAAATACAAACCATTTTACCAGAAGTTATTATTTAAATGAAATTTTAAGATAGGCTTAATCAATTGTCACATTCTCCCACTGATTGCAGAGAACTGTGTTTATCTGAGGTACAGGGTCTAATAGTTGTCACAATTATACCTGTAACCACTTTTAATAAACTGTGTTACAAAATGCAAAAAACTATGCAGTAGATGTTTAAATGGTGAATCATGTCACAATCTAAAGTGAAATTAATGTTCAGATGGTTAATATCTTTACATTTTTCCCCACAAAATTACTGACCGAATGTGCAATAATTTATCTCGTAATTATTGGAACCGGGGAAATTACAATCTGGACCTGAACACAGCGTAATGTTTCGTCAATCGGTTGCAAGAAAATCCATTGACGGTGAGTTTAAATTTGATATATAAATCATACAAGATGTAAAATTTAGCGGTAAACAATTTAACTGTCATTAGATCGAAAATGATGTGATTTAGAGTACATTACCTTATTGCATTATGTGAACTCGTAAACCAGTCGCTTAAAACAATGACGCAACTTCTTCCACCAGAGTAAACTTGCAAAAACCTTTTTTTAAAGAAAGGTAGAAACTTATAAATATCATTGCAAAATGGCTAAACATCGAAACAAATAATAGCGATTAACCAGTAAATTAACATCAATAACAAAAGATTACCACTAAAGAAATTAAACATGGCTAATGTAGAACAAATAACATAACCTTACTAGCACATTTGTCAAGTTTTAGCGCGAAATAAAATTCAGAATATGTCTGCACAGATAGCGCTGCATCAGCAAGCAAAGTGAATCTAAAATGAAAATTATATTTTGCTATATTTTCTTTCTTGCATCAAACTTTTAGGTACATATGAAAAATCATGCTATAAGTAAAAATAAAACTTACCTGATCTTTTAAATATTATAAATCAGAATTTTCTATCGCGGCAACAGTCCTAGCTTCATATAGATTCGATGAACTGGCTTACACTATCAGCTATAGTACGAGTCAGCATTACTAGTATTTTTAGACAAATAATTTGTTATGTACTAATTATGATATAAGTAAAGTTATGTTGCAATTCACAATTAATTTTTACCTATACTTCTTTGGAGATGATTACACGTGACGTCATATTTTCCTACTACGTAATGAATCATTAAACTGTGTTGTAAATACAATAAAAATGGCTGATGATATGTAGTGATGTGTTAAAGTGAAATTTTTTGATAAAAATGTCTTCGATTTCTGAAATCAGTGAAAGTTCAAGTTTAAAATACGGTAATAAGTTTTTGTCGGTTGTATTTGATAGAAGTAACTCATCTTATTCTACATCAAATGCGAACAAAATCAATAAGTCTATAACATCGCCCAGTAAATTCTGGAAGAGAAAAAAACGAATTCAAAAAGGTACGTTATGTCTGGCAGGCAAAGACGATAATTTCAAAGACAGTGTTAAATTGGATTATAATTGTTTAAAAAATCAGTTTGTGTCTTATAGACAGTTACTTGTTTTTGAAAGTTGTATCTAATTAGTTGACAATGGATTGATTGAAGTAACCTTTCGTTCTGTACAACTGTAAACATTCCGTACTGTGTACATAAATATTTATCGTAGAAATAAGTTATTTAAGTTAAACAATATATAGTTAGTGTGGGTGTCAGTTAATTATTCGAAAGGATTGTTTTCTATTTTCTCATTGTGTAAGAACAGGTATACACGATGGATTTTCGAAATCTATCTTTGAAACCAAATGAGCATAAGTTTGAAGAATTTTCAGATATTTCGTCAATAATGTCACTTTCGTACATGTCAAAATTTGATTTTCAAAATTCAAAATCAAAAAATATGGCTGAAAACGATGCGAAACGAGGAACTAATTTCATACAGAGTGTGGAAATAATGAATTTTGTTCCTAGTTTTCATACTGACAATTCACAGAGAGTTTGTGCTTTTTCAAAGACTCTGAGTCCAGTGAATAACATTAAGAAGTTTGAATCTTATTCACAGTTTTCAACTATGAATATTCTGTCGTATCTAGTCGGAGGATTTGTGGGGAGCAAAAGTCAGGTTGGCTTTACATCGATGCAGGGTGATCGATTTCAGATTTGGGATTTGGTTTGGCAAAAGCTAATAGAAATTATGGGGAGTGCTGATACCAATTGTGCAATAACTTGTGATGATTCAGTGTGCAAGCAATCCGACACTGATCATTTCGAGAAGAAACCTGTAAAACAGACATACGCGGATGTTACTAAAATGAAAATTCAAAGCAACTCTGCGCATAAAAAGGGTGTTATGAAAGAGAATTTTACTAGATTCAACAAACATAAGAAAAGACTGGTTGCTGTTGATGTGAGACGCAAGGGAAAGTTAGATTTTGGTCGATGTGAAAAGAAAAGCAGTTTGCAAGAGATGGATGGTTTTAGTTCTAGTCGTTGGTCTAATTCAAAAAGAAAACATTGTAAAAAAGGAATTGAAAAAATGAATAGAAGAGATGAAAGGGAGGCAGCTCGTGATGGCTTGGAGTTTGTCAGTCAAGAGCTGGATAGGAGCTGTTCTAAGAATTACAATAATAAGAATATGTCGGTATCTTGTCGTGGTGATTGTAATAGGCCTATAAGAACAAGAAGAGAAAGACAACCGGGCAGGGCTAGTGATGATTCTAACCAACAACTGCCTGATGAAAATGTGAATGTGAAAACATCGCCAATGGGTCATGGAAATAAGGATGGTACTGATGATGTGTTTAGTGCAATAATTAATCGCAGCAGCAATAATAATAGTAATAGTTTCATTAATGTAGATAAGTCTAAATATAGACATAGCATTAGTTCTGTGGATAGTGAAGATAGCTTCATAGTATTTGATAAAGGTGATAGTAATGATGATGAAGAGATTATGGCCCTGACAAAGTTTTGCTATGGCGGTTTTTTGTCGCAGTCAGATGATGAAAGCAGCATCGAGTCTTTGTCATCTGACCTCAACGAGGAACTAGACAATTCTGAAACCGTGGCATACTTTTGCCCCATGAGCAAAAGCAGAACATATTTCATTGATCACTCTGATTATCAGTTGAAATGTCTAATGCCTAATAATAATTTCAGTAGATATGACGGTGTTATCGATCGTATACCTGCGCAGCATCATTCTAAAATTAAATGTGATTTGGGCCTGTCAAAAACCAAAAAAGAGTCTCAGTTGAAATTTGTAAACAATGCGTGTTATTCCAAGCGTTGGGATGTATTGAGTTATGAAAATTTGTTTGCGAATGATGGTATCAAATGTTCAGTGGAAGAAATAAGCACCAGATTATTAAAAAGCAGGTCACTTTCTGAATGTTCAATTGAAAGCGAGGACAGTTTTATAACATTTGGTTCAGCTGATGAATTGGATGAAGATCCATGTAGCGGTATCGCTGCAACTGCTTGTGACCATGGTAATGATTTCAAAGGACTTCACTTGGCCACCGCCACCGCCGCCGCTCATCTAGAACACTCTGATTCAGATTCTGATGAAGATTATGATCAGGTAATTTATCTAATTTCATTTCTTTTACCTTGCCTCTTGTTCGTATTTTCCTTACTGGCTTGTTTAATCTTTTGTTCTGTAAGCAAGCTATGCTACTTGTAAGCATGTTCAACCATGTTTAGAGAATTATTTGGTCAAATTTTCCTAATATTTCCCGTCTATCCAGGAACCATCTGTTAAGTTTTCTGTAATGTTTCTTGCCATCTCCAGATGTAACATTTTATTTGGCTGCCTGCATCCTCCCAACCTGATGACCTGACTGCCGTAGTTCACTTAGTGTGATATACTAAATGTATTTTATCCATACTTGAATAATCACTTAATGAAATTAATTTGTCTTGGTTTCACAATATTTTTTTATAAAACTTATGCATACGTAATGAAACAAACAGCTCCCTAAATGTTAAAATGATAATTTTCTAGAAATAAAATATGCTTTCAAGTCTCATATTTAAAAGCATCATAAATAAAGTTTACTTTTCTAGTTGCATCTTTTTTTGTGGCGTAGGGTGGTACTCTGTTTTTGTAATTTATTGGTCCGCTTATTTATTACCATCCTCCAAGTGTTACTTTATGTTATGGTGGAGCGAATGCAATTATTTTTTATTTTCCAGTGACTAAGTTTTGTCATAGATGGTCAAGCAACCATTGTCTGCATCTGGTTGATATTAATTTCACCTGAAGATTCTTTAGCTTTAGTTGTATCCAAGATAGTGTGATGGCTAATCGTGACTTGGTATGGTCAGATTAATTTCTGATAGGTCTGCTGTTTTCATGATTTATATAAGATATTTTTTATTCCTTTCAATCGGGCTGCCCATTTTCACTTTCAGTTGCCCTATATATTCATATATATAATAATTAAATGATTATAATTTTTCCATCCCGTACCCAGACATAAGCTAGCTTATTCTCCCGCCTGATTTGTAAATATGTTTCAATCACAGCTCTATGTATCTTACCGTAATATATAATGGACTTTGTGTGACCATGGATGATTGGATTTTTATGAATTGATATTATTTTAGTAGGTTTTCTATAATGCACCCGTTTTTATAAATTTGATTTCATTAATTTTTATTTTTATATGTAAAAAGTTTATTGTTGTTATCCGTTTCACATTTAAATTGCAATTTATTGTTGACAGAGGTTAACTTATTGAGAATTATTTGTTCTTTATTATGGGATTAAAGTAAATGTGATAAACATAATGTGTCCATATATTTATATTATGTGTTTTGATCTGTCCAAATACTAAATGGTTTTTCAAAATTTTGTACAGGCTATATATTTATGACCAATGGTAGTCCCTCATTTTGTGAATAGTACTTGTTATTGAAATAATTTTGTTTGCAGATATTTCTATTACAGTAATTAAATGTATGGGTCGGAATATTGACATTGATATTTTTAAAGTAGGCTTACACGCCTTTAAAGAAATACTCTCACACATTTTAATTAACAATCTTCAAGTCATTTTTAAATTTATAGTAACTTAAAATCTTAAATTTTGGTCAGCGAGGGATAGCCCGTGTGACAGTAGTGATGTTCGTTCGGGTCGTTATTATGTATTATATAGTTTATGTTATGATGTGTTTGAGATGATGCGAATTAGGTGCTGCACTTGATATTCAAATTTAGTTATTTTAGGTTTTCCTTGTTTAGGTGTATGTTTTGACTGCCCTTAGTCCATGATCGGTGTGCAGCAAGTTAAGCATTTCGATCTGTTCTGCTGCCATTCTTCCACTTGCCTGTTCTATGTTTTTTATTGCTTCTCGGAGGCTGCAGATGGCTATAAGGAGTGATGTGGAGGCCATAAAACAATTACTGTTATCCTCGTTATCATTTTTTAATTATTATTTTAATGGTGTCCGTTACGGGTACACTTGAGATCAAATTATTAATATCATATGAAGCCATTCTAGAATTATTATCCACTTTTGGATTATTAATTTTATTAAATAACTCTTAACCATTACTTATGTTCATGTTAGTTTGTAATGTTTTGTTTTTTTAAATGTTTTATTATTTTGAAATTGAATAAATCCATTATTCTGTTTTTAGTTATTGTAAGCTGTTCTGTTAATTAAGCTATTTTTAAAATTAGAATGAATTTTATGTATCTATTTTGTATTTAGTGATTTTTTTTATACTATATAACTCGCAGTTATCTATCAAAGTACTTAATAAAGTTGTTTTATTTTTCAAACAACTGTGTTTTGAAAATAAGTGGAACATTGTTGCTTAAATAATGTAACTGAACGTGTGATGTTGATGTTTAGACGTTTGTGTTGAAAGGAAAGCATTAGTATGAGACTTATCAACCACATGCTGTCTATACATCTGTTGTTATATGTTTTGGACTTTGGTGTAACATATGGTGGACTTTCTCTTTGCTGAAAAACTTGCATTTTGGTGATTTCTCCTGTATCCACTTCTGTTGAGGCAATCTTGGCATGGGGGCACACCCCAGACCACACAGAGCGTAACGGGAGCTGGCTGTAGCACATCCGTGTGTGGTAGAGCCACGTGCAAAGCATTAGCTGCGTAACGAGCTCGACGGTGACTCGTCCAACGTTTAGACGAGTACTGAGGGGAGTGACCACTGCACCCACTCATTTGGGTTGGCCTCTCAGGGGTTGTGGGTTCCTAAGTAGCGCTTCAGAGCCACTAGGCTGCTTAAATTCCTTCGGAATGGGCATAGCTGGCCGAGGGGTGTCCAGAAATGGATAGATAAATACGCATGTCTGTCTGGTATTTAAAATTTCCATATTTGGTCAAAAATGTGTTTGTTTTGTCTCGAGTGATCCATTCTGATGTTGTAGCCCAGGGATTGTAGTCGTTTTCTTCTTATTGTGGTTTATACTTCTAGCTGTTGGAATTTTTGTATAGATTTTGTTGTTTGATAAGTGTAAGTGTGTGAAGCCGTCTTATGTTATGTTTGAGAGGGTTAATTGCATTTTCTATATCTTTTAAGATTTTTCTTTCAATGTTCAGTTTCTATGAATGTTCTCATCGTGTAGAATATGATCGGGTTGATTACCACGTCCACAAAAATAGTTTCTTGGTTTTGCTTTGATGGAGAGGTTTTTCTTGTGTATTTGTGTATTGATTTCTGTTACCACCCATCATTTGTTATGCTGTTGTTTGTCCATTAGCTCTGCTGTAAAGAATGAGATCTGCACCCTTCATTAAAAATCAGTTGAATGATAATAGTCGCTTGTGCAAGGGGTGTTTTTCTAATACACCACAATACATTCGCAAACACATACAATTAATTATTTCTCAAGGATGACCGAGAAAAAAAGCAATGAAACACTGGTATATATAATATTATCTAAATTTATTAAAAATCGCAAATATTTAACACGACATACACACACATCTAAACCATTCACAGCAAACACGAGGCGCAACCCCACCTCTTTTCTCGCCGTTACTCACACAACAACCCCACATACTACCAACATAAAACATTAAATTTACAGAATAATAATTAATAACATAATACGGTAAAAATTATTTCTAACACTTGAACTTTTTTAATTTAGTAAAAAATTGAACTGTTGTTGGATGCTCGCTGGATTTGAAGGAAAGAGAAAGAACCGCTATTAGTTAAGGGCAGATATTTGTTTGGCTATAGCCCGATACAAATTTAGAATGCAAAGTCGTCATTAATATTTTAAAAATGCTCATTTCATTTAAAGTAATTACGAGTTTATTTCGGTAGTAAAATTAAATAAATATGAATTAATAATGTGTTACTGAACATTTGGTTCGGAATAAAGTTTTTTTTGTTTTACTGTTTTGTTATTTCTGCTTATGCAGACAGTGGAGAATGATGATATATGAACGGGCATCTATAAATAAATAAATAAAGTATAAATAGGTTCTACATTAATTCATATGTAGGAATAATGTTCTAAGAATTAATGACATTAGTATTAATAACGGAAAGAAATTAAAATAAAATATTTTTTTGTTAATATGTATATCACGATCTAGTCTTAAGACTACTGAGTAATTTCATTCTAACTTTAACTACTATTGACAATATTACTAAAGAGATGCTCAGCAGAACCTCTCTAATTCTATTCGTGCACTAACACTAGCACTGCACAAGATCAACAGGTTTCTTTCTTTTCAGCCTTCGCACCAGATTGCTTCAACGTGGTCATGGCGGTGAAGTCTTTCCTCATGCTTCTGACGATGACAATACCCAATGGTATTGCTTCCAAAAAAAAAAAAAATTATTTATAATTTTTTATTAACATTAAATCTAGATAAAATATGAATAACAGCAATAGAAAAAGTAAACAAAATTAATGGCGGTGATAGTAGAATGCGTAGAGAAAGAAGATGATGTTGATATGGAATTATTTACAATGTAGGTTAGTCGGTAAATCTAAATGGAAGTTCAAGCAATTTTATTCTTTTTAGTCTTATTATGTCTGCTATTTTCAAATAAATTAAGCGCCAAAGAATTTGGGTGATCTGCTAATTTTTCTTGATATTGAGAACTTAGCTGTGTAATTTCTTCTTTCACAGTGTTGACACCTAAGTCCTTATGCGACACATCATTTGTCACATACCATGGACCATTTGTTGTAATCCATAAAACTTTTGATTGGAAAACGTTTGATAAAACTTTTGATTGGAATCGTTGGATGATATCAAGATTCAATCTTGTTCCCCAAAGCGGTAACCCATAAGTCCACAGTGGTTTCACTATGGCTTTGTACAGTAGGAGCTTGCTCTCTTATGTCAGCTATGAACGTTGGTTCATCATCCATTACAAATCTCTTAGGTTCAATCCTAGTCTTTTGCGCATGTTCCAAATATGTTTGGATCGGGTAAGGCATTGATGTAAGTGCATTCCCAAGTATTACACATCATCTAACTGAGGAACTGTTTTATCATTTATTGGTATTGGTGGACATGTGTCTTTCCTCAAAGTAAATGTAATATGTCTCGATTTGTGTACAACGGTCATGTAACTAGGCTGATAACCTAAAATGAGTAGTAAACCTTTTGGAGAGGAATACCTTCTTCTATAAGAGAAGTGTATGAAGTTGGGTGGCCAGTAATAGTGGCCAAATTGTTTACCCAGTTGCAGTCCTCCCATTTCGGATGTTCAAGACTCTTTAGATCGCCAGCCCAAGCGGTCGTGTAAAAGTGGCAGTGCTTTTTACTTGTGGTAGTATCCACATTTGTCTGTAAAGTGCTGGAACCCCTACGATGGTCAGTGCAACTAGCATCCAACCCAGGGGTCTTGGGTTTAATTCCTGGTCAAGTCTGGAATTATTTTCAATGATCACCCTTTATTATTTGTGCTAACAATAATACGCTAAACAGTTAGATATATCTATCTAATAGACACCCAAGTTCTCAGATTTTGATGAAACTTGGTATAATTGTTCATTTTTTGCTTCTAAGTAGCCATGCAACATTTTTTTTCTGTATTTCAAACGGTTTATTTTTTACATCTTAATGAAGTTTTGTTATTTGATCGTTTTTGACAATCGGTCGGATGAACCAAATTGTGACGTTAAAAGACAAAAAATGCATACCTTCCTTATTTACCAATCGATGATGATGAAATTTTTTATAAGGATTTGAGAAATAATACTACTTTTTGAATTAGTAACAATTTTTAGTCTAAATAAAAATTTCTAAAGATCATTTTTTTAGATGTTTTTCATCGATATGCAGGGTTTTACAGAAACTGCAATATCTTCGAAAGGGTAAAGAGTAATCAAATAATTCTTTTTACATTTCAGTTCTACAAAGTCTGCTCTATTATTTGAAGTAATAAAATTTATGGTATTTTCACTCCTTCAAAATTTTTACTTAAAAACAGAAGTCAGTCATTTTTATTTTTATCCTATTTTTGATGACACGGCAAATTAGAACATAGTTAAATTATTTCTTGTTGTTATTCAAAATATCATATTTCTACTAACTATACATTAGGTAAAAATTAAAAATTTCTTTTCAGATGGTAACTCAACTTCTAGGACTGTTACAAATTTTCTTTTTAAATTTTTGTGTACTCGTTGCAGTTTCTGTGCTCCATATGATGATTTACTATCCTCACCAAGAGTATGTAATTTCATTGGGGAACAACCAATTTCATTGAATGAAGTATTTAATTCTTCAATGACACTCTTTTTGTAACTTATTCAGTTCTTCAGGATTTAATCCAATGTCAACATCATCACCATCTTGGGAATTCATGTTTATGTCATCAGTTTCAACGTTACTTTCATCTGTATGAGAGAGTAAACTTTTTCTGCAAGATGCACAAAGTTTTTGACCTGGTTGAACTTTATATCCTTTAAATGCAATAGCCCTATAGTGTTCTACAGTTACAACACGCAGTAATTTTTTAATTGAAGTTTTATGTCTTTTTAAGGGAACACAGCATACTCTTTGTAATAACTCATACTTGTTCAGAAAAACACTTTGATGGTACAAACAGAGAGACTAAAGTCCAGCCTCTCTTAGTTTGCTCCTAATGTAAACAAATAATGACGTCACTGAGCATGCGCATTATGTCAAAATGTGTACATGCTGATTAAAAAGTAACAACAAAATACTTTCAAAAGTATTTTAATAGAAAATACTTTAAAAGTATTTTTCTAAATGAAATTGTTAGGCCTACATCATATCATGACTGATGTTTTTAGTACTCAAAGTACTTATAATTTTAAAAACAGTTAACTTAATAGGAATACGACTTCGGTAAAGTCGCAGACTCTAGCGTGCACCCTGCAGAAGGTGGCTTTTGTTTGTTGACACTAGGAGCAAACTAAGAACGGCTGAACTGTATATTTGCAGCTTAGACCTGTTCTGAGTTTTAAAAGATTTAAGTCTGATTCAGACAGTTTATCAACTGTTAGTAAGGGCTTTATGTTTAACAAAGTGTATCATGTGACACTCACTTCCAGAAATTTCCCCCACACTGCAGTTTTCCATTTTTCCAGATTTAGAAATTAAAAAATTAAAAATATTAATACTGAACATATAACACAAAACACACTTCACTTTTTATAAATAATAATATTGACAAATAATAAATATCAAATTATTGATTACCATACATATTAAGAATAACAAGCCCACACAATTTAACCAAGTATAACAGTAAAATTACAATAACTCAACCTGTTAACACTTGATCAACAATAAACAATAAAAGACTTTTAATACACTCCTGGAACATGATGTCACTCCAACAAAAGCATCTGACTGACTGGCAAACAAATTCCAGGCTCTGTCTTCTGTCAGATTTATTGTTTAGGCATGGAAGAATTTAATATTATATAAACTTGTCTCACATTTATTATTGAGGCATGAAAGAATTTAATGTTATAAACTTATACTTGCCTTCTTTGTTTTTGAACTATTAAAAGCTATTGCCGAATTTCTTCTTGCAAATGTGTTGAGAGCTTTTTAAATACTTAAGGTAATAAGTATTAATCAGTGTTAATTATTTTATTAATTGTTACCTAATGTATAGTTAGTAGAAATATGATATTTTGAATAACAACAAGAAATAATTTAACTATGTTTTAATTTGCCGTGTCGTCAAAAATAGGATATAAATTAAAATAACTGACTTCTGTCTTTAAAGTAAAAATTTAAATTGAAGGAGTGAAAATACCATTAATTTTACTACTTCAAATAATAGAGCAGACTTAGTAGAACTGAAATGCAAAAAGAATTATTTGATTACTCTTTACCCTTTCGAAGATATTGCAGTTTCCGTAAAACCCTGCATATCAATGAAAAACATCTAAAAAATGATCTTAAGAAATTTTTATTTAGACTAAAAATTGTTACTTATTCAAAAAGTAGTATTATTTCTCAAATCCTTATATATTGAAGTATCCTTATAAAAAATTTCATCATCATCGATTGGTAAATAAGGAAGGTATGCATTTTTTGTCTTTTAACGTCACAATTTGGTTCTTCCGCCCGATGGTCAAAAACGATCAAATAACAAAACTTCATTAAGATATAAAAAATAAATCGTTTGAAATACAGAAAAAAAATTTGCATGGCTACTTAGAAGCAAAAAATGAACAATTATACGAAGTTTCATCAAAATCTGAGAACTTGGGTGTCATGGTGTGGTTGAATTGACATGGACCCTGGAAATCAAGTATGGCTGTTGGTTTTTTTTTTGTTTTTCCCAATCCTTAATGCTATTCAAACTGACAATTTCCTACTCTCTTCTGCTATCAAAATAAACTGCCATTAGTGGGAGTGGTTTGTTTGCAAAACCTTATAGAAAGTACTGTGTATAAAATTGGCTTTTCTTATTGATACTTTATATAGACTTGTATGTTTGATTGATAAGTTGGTTAAAGAGTGTTGCATGGTGTGACTGCCACGATAAATGCATCTTTGTTCATAGGGCTAGCTATTCTCAGCCCAGACATAACTACTTTCGTCTTATTGAACCGCTCAGCTACTTTTCTTCTATGTAGCATCCACATACTGTCACTGTTTAGGAAACTCGTGTGCAATACAAATCTGATGCATGTTTTCTTGCGACAGGCATCATATGCTACGATAATTGTCATGTGGGCTGATCATCATCATTGTCAATAATAATAAAATTTTCTTTTTTAAACCTATCTGATCTAGAGGAGGCATAAAAAACTTACATGTGACAAACAAGAGTTTTCTTTATTCTTTGTTAATTTTAGCAAATAGCTGTATTTCTACTGGCTTACAAATGATGTTTTAGTCAAACCTGAAAGTAAATTTAGCCATTGTATTAAACAGCTTTGCTGCACAAACCAAATTTCAGTGAAAAAACGACAACTTACCTGTTGTTGGTTGATATGGGATTTAGTTGCTTCCATTAAACGAGGGTTATTGTTTGACAGTCAGGGTTTACTTGTGGTGACAGTGACCAGATGTACTCAATGTTCGATGTTCTATCATATAATCTCGCAGCACATTCACTGTAGTCGATCAGTGCTTATTTGTTGCTGAATAGTCTTTGTTGATGTTTCAGTTGACGTGTCCTTTTCTTCTACCTTATGCTGCAGACCATAATTATGATACAAAGTCGTGGCTGGAAGAAGTAAACTCACATTGGACTGAAGCCTTAGACAGCGTTGCACAATCTAGAAAGGAATCTGATTTAAAGAAGGTAAGAGATTTTTCATTAAGTTAAAAGTCTGGTGAGTTACTATTATGGTTTTTTGTTTTTGTGTCCCTTCCTGAATCATTTTTGCTATCGATATAATTGCTTACTGCTCCCTATGGATTCTTAATGGTAGCAACATATTTTATAAAATGTGAATGTTTTCCACCGAGACACCGACACTATTTCTTATCTTGTAACCATCACAGAGACCAATACAAAAGTATGTGATCTGGAAAAATGGAACTTTATTTCAATTGAAGTAAATAAATGGTGTTTATTTTCCAGTGATCCCCAGCAAGTGGGTCATTCGCTTAACCTGACCGACTCAGATTTTTACGGAATTTTCAGGGAGTATTCCTTTCCAAGAATCTAAACACTAATATAATTTTTTGAAAATATTTATCTCCTTCGGTTTAAGAGTAATTGATTTTCAGAATTTGGAAAAACACGGTTTTCTCCCGTTTTTGTTTTATAAAATAGTTAATATTTTCAGTTCTAATACACTTAAAAAACTGTTTGATACCTCATTTTAAAGACAATTTCATGGTCTTCAATTTGATATGCTTATTAAATGTGTTTTGTAAAAAATTTTTTTTTTTAATTTATGTTAAAAACATTTTTGATGATGTTATAAGAAACAAATCTTGAAAATGTTAGAATGGGGCCAGAATGAGATGACAAAAATGTTAAGTGTATTGTTTTGTTAACTACTAAAATACACTTGTACAGACCTGTCAGTTCATGACCTTACAGTTTATTTAACTCATGCTTGCAGAGTTGGCTGTTGTGTTTAGTCTTCCATTTAATTTTCAGTGAGTGAACAGCTGACATTGTAATACTACTTAGTTTTTTGTGTGATAGTGTAAAAATCTGAGTGAAGTGACAAAAGTTTGGGATATTTTTTAGAGTTTCAAGTTTTTTGTTCATTCGTTCGAATTATGGTTTTCTTTCAACTGCAGTAAAATAATTATTGGATATTTTTCAATAAGCTATTTCTTTTTAGTGAAAATGTGTGAGCCAAGTATATCAAGAAGTTCTTTTGTGGTTTATTGGTATGACCCATCTGGAAAACTTTTTATCTCAAGTATCACAAAAAAATTTGAGAACTGTAAATGATAATCTTTTGTGACTTGACATTAATATACAGGAAGGAGATAAGGTATGTAATTCATGTCGTAAGCCCACCAGACATTGCAGAACAAGATTGTCTTCTTTCAGAAAACTTGAACTAATTTTTACTTTCTCTTGCCTATATCTATTATATAAAAGGACAACCATGTCCAGGGTGATTCATTTATAGATCAACGCACAGCCGAAACTACTGACGCTACAGACTTGAAATTTGGATGTTAGCTTTCTTATGTTGTGTAAGCGCGCACTAAGAAAGGATTTTTCAAAATTTTGATTTTAAAGGGCAGAAATAGCAAAAATTCCCCCCCACTGATGCGAGGATGCGAGTCAGCGCGAAGCGCTACGCTTATGTACTGGTTTTGCTCCGACACACATTTACCCCCTCCATAGGCATATTCCATAGCATCCAGTATTACATTCTTATCGTACAGCAGATCAATTTAGAAAATTATAGCTATTTTCCCAGAACTTGAATTGACTTCAACACCGATTTTAATCTATGTTTTACTTTTGTCACTCCGGATATTGTACTATACATAGTGTTTAATCTTTTAACCTAATACTGGATTTACATTTTAGACAGAATTAATTCCAGAATTGTTGTAATTAGCATAATAAGTGTTATGCTTTTTTATGCTTTATAGTATTATTACTTATTATGCAAGATACGAATGTTATTGCTTAAGTCACACAATGTATTTGACTGACATTGTAAAAATGATTTTTGCAACCGAACAATTAAAATTTAATTTAAAAAAAATGTCTCAACCAATTCAGTAAAATGCATAGGATAAAGTTATTTTCTTAAATCTAACTTATTAAGTTTAAATAAAAAAACAGTTATTTATGTAAATTCAGGAAATATGCTAATCCTTCTCTTTTTCATTTTTTCACCATAAGGGTCGATTCACACACATCCGTCACGTCACGTCTCAGTTCCGTCATTCCGAGAAGACAAGTGTCAGTCACAGAAAAATATTCTTTCTTGAAAATATTCTGAAATATTGTTCATCTGAAATATTGTTGTTAACAACAATTCAATTGTTGTGAAATATTGTTGTACTGAATGTTGGTTGTTGTTGTTTATTGAACTGAAATATTGTTGGTATATTGTTCTTGAAATAATCTTTCTTGAAAAATTAATGACATTGTCTACACTGAGCACCGGCACCGTCCCGAATCCGGTGCGTCAGTCTTGTCGCCGTCACCGAACCGTCAAAACGATATTTTTTTCTCGACGATATTTTACGGACGTGTTTGTCTCCGTAAAATGGCTGAATGGAGTTTGACGAAAGGAAAACTGACGTACATGTGTGAATACTGTCATCATTTTTGACTTCGAGTGGCCGTGCCGGTTCAGTTTCGGAACGGTGACGCGATTGATGTGTGTGAATTGTTCTTTATACATAATTCCAAAAAAACTGTATTTGTGACTTAGCAAATAGGTTATTAGCAGATTATAAATAAGTTATTAGCAAATTAAAATACAGAATCATAGCCTTAAAATTGCATGGGTGAAGCCACGACGGGGCGTTATCTATTATATAAAAAGATTTGTCCTGAATTAAATATCATTTTAAGTTTTCTAAGCTGTTGCTAAGAAAGGATTTTGAAAAATTTTGATTTTAAATGGTAGAATTCGTAAAAATACCTTCCCATAAGAAATACAGAGAGTATACTTAAACAGCTGATTCTTTGTTTACGTTTGCGTGGGCGAAGCCACGCGGGACCCGCTAGTGAATATATAAGAAGGAAAGTATTGTTTTCATGTCGAGTTTTCACCGGATCTACGTTTTCAGACCCCCTGAACCCAAAAAACATGTTTTTAGCGATTGGTCTGTGTGTGTGTATGTGTGTGTGTGTGTGAACAGAATATCTCAAGAACGGAACATTGTACGAACTTGAAACTTAAATTACATACCACTACCGGACGTGACACGAACATTTCCATCAAAATCGGTCAACCGGAAGTAGTAGTTTATTCGTGTAATTTTTCACTTTTTTGCGATTTTCTCAAAAACTGGTTCTACGATTTTTTTTTTAAAACGCCTGGTTTACTAAATTTTTTATGCTCTACAAGATAGGGTAGGCGCCATGTTTGCTGAAATTCTTGGTGAGGCTGTTTTTACGTAAAAAAGTTGTTTTTCTAAGATACTCAAAAAAAGCTAAGTGGCAATTTTTAAGTATGTATCAGATACTTGTTTTGTCACATTTGAAAATAAAAATATAACTCTAGACAATTGGTTATATACATTGTGAATATGTTGTAACCAGAAAAACTTGTGATCAATAAAAATTCCTAATCACTTAACAGATTTACAAAGTATTTTCGATGAAGAAGAGCATATTATGGTTATTAATTTTAATCCTTTAATAGGAAGCTCTCTTAAGGCTTTTCCTGTAATTAGGTCAAAGCCAGGAGCTTATTTACAGTTGATATTTTCAGTAAACTTCTTTACTTCTGATTTTTTGTGGGATTAAGCAGAAACATCATTTGCAAAGGTGACTCGAGACACTCTGGATTTTGTTTTCATCAGTGATTTTCTTAAAGTGGAAAAGTCTTCTAGATGACTGGCAAACAGTTCAGCTCGCCTTTGTCAGTTTTAGCCCAAGAAGCGGCACAGGCAGTTTGATCTGCTGAGACGTTCAGTCATCTTCCAATGTGAAGTCAATGGCATCAGTCGGTGTCGGATTTGATAGATATTGATTGACGGCTTTGTTTTTTAATTTGTACAACATAAGCTTCAGGTTTTGTGTTGTGTTATTTAAATTTTGTTTGTCTTACAAATATCTTGTAGTCTGCCATACTCTTCGCAAACGATGCCTTTTAGTAACTGCAATTCTCATACTTAGTGAAATATTGTTTCTTTTAATGTCATATATGAACTTGATTGAATTCCAGGCAAATTCTTGAATGATAGTAGTCAATTTTTTTACCGCTATGTCTATTTCTTCCTCAGTCTTTAGTGAAATCTTGAAGCTGATTCAGTTTTCTAGTGATTGTCTTAAGTGGTTCCAGTTTTCAGTTTTGTTGTATAGTGAAGGATGAGAAGTTGTTAATATTAGTGTGTTGCTTACTGTTAATATGATAAGAGTTTTTTTTGTTTAACGTCCGACTGTTGTGCAATTACTGCTAATGCAGGCTCTGAAGGATGAAATGATTTTTTCGTGTGAAACGTATGAAAATATGCCGTACCTTAATGGGATTCGAACCCAAGACCCCATGATGAGAGGCGAGCACATTACTAACTGTGCCAATGCGGCCGGTGTAGTTTAGATCGGAGGAGAGATATAAACAAGACTCAACATTAGCGTAACAAAAGGTAAACTTTTTACCACAAAGAAATCAAGAACATCCGGTAAGCGATTTTTATCTGTTCAAATGTAGACAAACATGGCAGGTGATTTTCTTCTATAACACCTTGTGGTGTCATTAGTCGTGAGTCCCATTGCTGGCATTTCGCGTTATAATCAGCTTTTGCTAAAAATCTGAAACCTAATGAATTAAAAATAATTTGTAAAATCTTCCTTAGAAACTTGGTTTTTTAGAGGAAAGTAGGCCGCTAAAATAGTTGAAGGTCCGTTCCAATCTGATATCATTACAGTGCATGTTTGAAATTTTCACTGGTAAATTTTAGTGTTTTGTATTGTTCGATTGTATTTGATGATGATAGGAGACCCCCCTGCCTGGTAGGCTCTTCCATCCAGAACGTTAGTGTTGTAAAAGTTGTAACCTGGCATTTGAAAGTAATGAAAATCATTAAAATGTGTCTCCGATCCAAGCATTAAATCTAAATTCTAATGCTGAATAAAAGTTTTTACTTGATGATTATACAGCCATTGGCATTCCGTAATGCAATACGCTAGGAGTGCAGCAATAACACAGTTTAGATATGACCCTTGTTAATAGGTTTAGCATTGACCGTATGTCTTGTGTTAGTTTCATTTGGTATGCGTGTTGGGTAGCTAGCGAGTTCAAGTTGTGACATGGACCAATGTTTGAAATGGGTGAGGGTCCGTAGAGGGAATGTTTGGCTGTTGCAATGTGATACCTATTGTAGGCGATTCATTGCTATCTCTTTTGGCCTAGTTTGCTGGATGTGGTCCGTCACAAAATAAATATTTTTTTCTGTTTTTGGACAATATTTAGTTGGTTGGTTTGAAGTGCATTTGACGCTCCGGCTCCGGAATGGATGCCAGCAGTAGGTTTTTAAATGTCAAAGGTATGGACCTTTGCCTCTGAATTATTTCTTTCTTTGAGTACGGAAGTTAGAAATGAATTTTTGCATTAAGTAAATATTGAATGTTTAAGATTTCTTTGTTGTTTAAATTTCATACTAAATCAATGAAAAACATATCAAGATGTTCTTTGGTGATTTGATCTCTTATATTATGAATCCTGACTACTTTGTGACCCTTTCCCTCAATTTAATTTTTCAGATCATCAAGAGATACACTGTAATGTATATTTTGTAATAGTACCCGAAAACATCTGTTTTGTGTAAGTGGGAAGGCATGAAACCCAATATTGTGAGACTCTTTAACAGTTTTGTGATAGTGGTGTTCATTTTTATTGATTTTGGCATAAGCCGAATTTGATTCCAACTTTTTAATTTATAAACGTAATTATTTTGTGCAACTATATCTAAAAGTTTCATCAAATCATTTATTCTCTTTGATATTGTAAATATTGGCTTAGGGCTGTATTATTATAATCAGAAATATCATCCATATGGTCTGTGTTGGTATTTAAAATATCAAATTTATTTTCAGTGTTGAGGTACTGATTAGAAATAATGTTTATTTTGTTGTTGTTAATACCTCTACAGTTGAGCCGTTCTTTGTTTGCTCCTACTGTCAACAAACCAAAGCCAGCTACTACAGGGTGCACACTAAAGTCCGCGACTTTATGGATGTCGTATTCCTATTAAGTTAACTATGTTTTAAATTATAACTACTTAAAACATCAGTCATGACATGATGTAGGCCTAACAATTTCATTTATAAAAATACTTTTAAAAGTATTTTATTGTTACTTTTTAATCATCGTGTACTCAATTTTACATAATGCGCAAGCTCAGTGACGTCATTATTTGTTTACATTAGGAGCAAACTAAGAAAAGCTGGACTTTAGTTTTGCTACTATTACTGAAGGAGTTAGTTGTTGATATTCGTCTTTGCTTTTTCGAATGTATGGATTGCCATTGTGAAGTTTCAGTTCAAATTGTTTTATTTACAAATGGTTTTTCCGTTTCTAAAATCGAAACAGACTACCATTTTCCAGACTTGGAATTAAATTTATTTGAGAAATTAGGTCGGTCTAACATATTTACTTGCTTATTATGAGTTAAATCGTGAAATCGGAGGTAACCCAAATTGGTTTACCAAATCAGTTTGATTATGAGGAGTGTTAGCTGCTAGGAAATTATTATAACAATTTGAATTTGAATAATTAACATATTGTGTCGATCGCATCAACCATACTTCTTTTTCTTCGCAAACTAATGGAGTGCCTACCAACAGCTCATCAGCCATTTATAGTTTCAGGTTATTATCTTTACTAACATTACAAAATAAATATTTTTAAAAAGATGGTAAACTTTTGTGGACATGCACTCAAGGAAACACATATATTGTAGAACAGTTGTAACTCAGTCTATTAGCATATTTCCATATTTCCTCACTAAAAACACAACTAGACTTTTTTTTGGTTTAACGTCCGACTGTTGTGCAATTAATGCTAATGCAGACGGTGAAGGATGAAATGATTTTTTGTAACGTATGAAAATATGCCGTGCCTTAATGGGATTCGAACCCAAGATCACATGATGAAAGGTGAGCACATTACCAACTACGCCAATGCGGCCGGCTACTAGACGTAGGCTGAGCCGTATGCAATAATCGTATATTATCTAGATGAAGGAAATAAACGGTTGCAGCCCCTGAGCTGGGTGACTGCGTGCCTCATGATACAGTTGTTGTTCATTTGTTCTAGAGGCTTGCTGAATTCTTTAAAAAACAACTGCCACAAAAACCCCAACAAAATGTATTACTTTTCAGATGGAGCACCATCACATTACTGCTTCCTAAACCTTTGTTATCATAAAGGTTTCATAAGATTTTATGAAGGCAGAATGGAAGTTTTTTTTGACGTCATCTCATGGCAAAATTGCGTGTGATGGCATAGGTGGCGGCACAGTGAAACGCTTAGCAGCACGAATAAGCGTATAAATGGTGTACAATGAACAGATCATTATACCTCACCAACTTTAAGATTGGGCTAAAAGTAACATCTGTGCTACCCTTTTTTATTCTAGAAAGGAGCCCGATAATGCAGAAGAATATTTGTTAAAGAGTAGGTTTGAGTCTGCATAAACAATAAATGTTGGACTCGTCCATGGTTACATTGCTGTTGGTGTATCTAGAGTTTTAGTGAAAAGGTAGCTTATTCATTTTCTCAAGACTCTAAAGTGTGAAAATAGTGTCACCAGATAATCTCAATGAAACGTGGTGGTTTGTGTCGTGTCAATACTTATACTCGGTTCATCGTAAGAAAGATATCTCAAGTAAATAAATAATGACGGTACTTAGCATGCGCATTAATTAAAAATGTGTACACGCTGATTAAAAGGTAACAAGAAAATACTTTAAAAAGTATTGAGACTGTTAGACGTACATCATACAGCAAAAACAAAGATTTGTCTTGGCAAACAGACGTTAACAGTAAAGGCAGTGTTGCGTAGTGAAAAGGACAAAATGTCTTGTAGAATGCCAGTGTATTGTGTATTCCAGTTAAAATAAGAATGTGTCTGTGGGGCAAGGCTAGAATATGAAGACAACCAATTACATCAATTTTGACTTGGTAACATTAGGCTCCTGTCATATAAATCACGTTATAGTTTTGGGGAGAAATATGTTCATAATACTAGGGAATAATCGTGATAGTTGAGAAAGTAAAAAGTCCCTGAACACAAAAGTAAATGAGTTTATAGAATTAAAATGTCAATGAGGGATGTTTTTCTCCTTTATTGGTCAGTCTGAATATAAGGCCTTGAAGTTATAAAAACATTAAAGTTATCCACTAGTGTAACAAGTATTTCTGTTTGGAGGGAAACAGTCAATTTCTATTTATTCTCCTGCGTGCCATATATTTATTTTTACAAATAAAAAAAGGTAAAAACAGTACTGTCGCGTACCCGTAACTTAAGTTGTGGTGGAGATAAATTGATTTGAAATATAGTCGACGTGAGTGGCACTTAAGTGGCCCACCTTAGTCAGAGAATTCTTGGGATACAAGGCGATCAAGTGAAAATAAGTTTTTTTTGGGACCAATGGACCCTCTTTTTTTAAATATAGTAACCCCAAGCACTAAATATACTGAAATTCTGACCAAAGTTGATCCTACAACATCGGCAGGAATAGTTTATCTCCTAAGAGAATTTGAAACTCATAAAGCAAACAAAAGATTACTTTTAAAATTCAGGAAGGCATAAGAGATAAGATATGATTTTAGAAAATATTATTTTTTAAACGAAAAGGTTACGTATTGTATTTGTATACAATTTAGAACTAAATTTATTAGCCTTTTTTTCTTGACTTACATACTGAAGAATGGAAAATGTTCAGATGTTCATTGCAGCAGTGTGAAAAATATATATGATTTTCAAAATTATTTTTTGAGTTTACTCGAAACATTTAAGTAGCATATCGAATCAATCATGGCCCACTTATTTTTGTTGTGTACAAATTGTAAATGGTCTGTCGGACAATGAAGTCAATCAATACAATATTTTTGGCTTCTGTGATCTAGGTTTTTCTTTGCCCACTCCTAGCAAATATCTGGTCGGTCTTTTTTTTCACTTTGTGCAGTAACAAAAAGACCAAATTTTGACATTCATGCGCAGCATACAACAATGTTACACTTTTTGTCGTGACGATTATTTATTTCTTGTATTTGATCGAGTGTTTTTCCATTGTACTTTATAAACAGAAAAATTTTATTTTATTTCAGGTTCACTTCCCACCTGATGGTAAGTTGGCGACGGTCAGGAAAATGTTGACTTGGAATTTTGCGTTGCGAGCTGCTAGAGTCGGGCCTTGGGAGGAACTTGCTCGAGATACGATGCGATTTCAAAACCGAATCTGTTGTGTGGGTGAAATTTTAGAAAATGTTCTGAGCAGTGAACACAGGCAGAAGGTGTGGCAGGAACGGTTTTCAAATCAGTAAAGCATAAAGTGATATTGATCACCGGAGCATACCATTTAATTATTTAATTTATATTATATGTATTGTGTAATTAGTTGATTCATCTGTTGTATTTCACGGTGCAAATATTAATTTTATCATAGGGAACATAGGTTTATTATTTGTTATAAAGTTTAAGATATTGTGTCGCATGATTTAATGCACATCGTTTATTGTTGATATCCTTCAATTTTATTAATGTCTTACAGAAATGGAAATTTTAATAATTATATAATGTATTTTGTTGTTTTGTAATTATAAATAGAATCGGTTTGTCAAAAAGAAATCGGTTTCATTATTTCTCTGTTTACCTATAAAATGTATGTACGAGGTGGGAAATGAATCGTCCAACTGTGGTTATGCTCGTGGCTGAATACACCAAGAAGATTCACTCCTCTTCTCTCTTCTAGAGTTGGCCACACCCTACTGGCAGTCCAAGTTGTGATGCTTTCATTTTTCTTTGTTTCCTT
Source organism: Catonia carolina (assembly GCA_035578175.1). Lineage (NCBI taxonomy): Eukaryota > Metazoa > Arthropoda > Insecta > Hemiptera > Achilidae > Catonia > Catonia carolina. The sequence goes on along the minus strand of JAQMRL010000001.1, from coordinate 17,276,045 downwards.
ACATGCTTGATCTCTGGCCTGCTTTTTCTACCGATGGAAGTATATGTTAAATCCATCCATCCATCCACCCTAAACAACCTGTTTCTGTTGAATGTAGTACCGCTGCTGTTGTTCCAAGCTACTGTTTTTCATCTGTTTTAAATAGTACTGTGTTTTTGTATAATAAACACAATTTTACATTTTATTACGTTGTGAAAATGGGTGACAGGGAAAGATTTTTACAATTTGATTGTGATTTTTCCTGGTTTCTGTTACATACTTTAATATGCTCGTAATGTTTGTTCCTAATAAATAAACGGTTCTACTGTAGCAGAAATGTAATGATCATTTTTACATCACATGGTAGCCAAGTATTTACAAACAATGGAAGTGAAATATAGCATATAAAATATTTATTTATAAATTATATAAATTTTAAAATATCAGGACAAATGATACAGAAACATGAGTCATCATTGACTTTGGGATAAGTGTCATGAAAATTACCCGTAGCTAGATCGCAGAAAGAGAGTAATTAAATTTCTGCATGCAGTGTAAAACGGTGGTGGTCAATAGAACTGACCCGGTGAGTTGAGAGTGGTGCACTTGAGCCAGAAGAGCCGAAAGGTTTCAGGAGCAGTGACATAGCCTCTTGTCATGATCACCTAAGCAGATGTTTTGTCATAGGACTTGAGTGACTGCATTCTCAGACCAGAAGGCTTTATGAAGTGCCTGATTTGCTTGGAGGGCTGTTCAGACACCTCAAGAAGTTGCCACCACTGAGGCCATTCATTGCACTTGGAGGAATACCAGCGTCTGTATATTATATACTTTGCATGCTCAGGTAAAGCTAATAATGGGGGACACTAATCATGTTCTACAAAGGATTAGTGATGGGAAATACAAGTTATTTTTTGATATCATGTTACTGAAAATAACAGCCTGCCGTTAACAGGATTCTATAACGTGTTATTAAAATAACACTGTAATCGTCCTGCTTACGATACAATGTAGTATTAGGTATAGTGGCGAGTTGACTTTAATGCAAGGCTAAGGAATGCAGTGTTTAATGGTTGGCAGCAACGTGCATACACTGGTACTTAGCGTAGTAAAACATAACCCACATTAATAGTGTGTTAATTATGAATGATCACATAAAGGGGCTGTAACAAAATTATGTATAATAATAGGCCTAATAATAAATCATTAGTTTTAGTATTGTTGTTTAATGAAATAATGAACGAGTAATGTAATAGTAATAATATTACAAACAATGTACAGGCCTGTGTAAATATTGAAATACTTGTACACAAACATACTTTAAAATTTATAAACTTTTTCTTTTCTGACCATGGCCTCTTCATACCAGGAGTGCTTAAAAAAGATTCACCAGCTTCAACTCCTTTCCGTATTTTTGTGACGCTTCTAATAGAACACCTACATAATTTGCAGCCCGCAAGTTACTTTGACTGCATACTTAAAATTACCTATTTTTAGCTTCATCACACTGTTTAATAATGTGTCTTCTCACTTCTCTAGCTTCACTGTGAATTGTCTGTCCCTTCTTTTGCTTTCGCACTGCTTCCATGGATAATTGAAAAATAATTAAATAGGCCTACTTTCATTTACATAGATAAGAAAAAGTGGTCCAGACAACACTGGCCGTTGTGGAATACCAAATTCAACTGAACCCTGTTCGCTCAAGATGCTGTTTACTTTGGTCTGCTGTATTCTTTTTAATATATACATTCGAAACCAGTTTAGTGGTGTGCCTCAGACTCCCGCATCTTTCATCCTCTGTAAAACACGAGAATGGTCAACAGCATGGGAGGATTTACAGGTGTGCGCCGCATCCCCAGATTTTTGGGATGATAATGAATTTAGTATCCAAATACCTCATACCTTCCGGTGAGCTCGCACCCCCAGATATCAAGACCTAAATCCATCCATGGACAACAGTGTCAAAAGCTTTCATAATATCAACAAATATCCCAGCACACAAGCTTCCTCCGTTCAGAGCACTATAAACATTAACCATACAATCAAGCAGAGCTTTCTCAGTATTCAAACCTTTCCTGAACCCATACTGGGTTTTGCTAAAGAATTCGTGTTCAGATAGAAAACACATTAATCAGGCTTTGACTGCTTTCTCAAGAATCTTGGAGAACAATGACAGAAGAGCAATCGGGCGATAATTAGTAGGGCCATTTTATCTGATTTTTTGTATAACGGTTTTACAATAATTTTTTTCAATGCATCAGGAAACACGCCAGAGCTAAGTTAGTTTATTTAAGAGTACTTAAAAGCCCATAGAAACATCACTTCCATACACGTCATTCCAATTGGTTTTTTTAAGTAGACTAAAAAGAATTTTAAAGTTTAAAGGTTGGACCTTTATTTCTTTTGTTACAGTCTTCCTGTTTAGCTATTTTAATATTTAAGCAAGCTGCAGTCATTCTGTGATCGGAATATTGCTATCAATTATGAGACAGATCAAATCGGTATATATATTTACTTTGTGTCTAAAGAAAATGTGATGAATACATGAACTGGAGTTGTTTGTTATTCTAGTAGGGGAATTTGTATGCGATAACAGACCATGGCTTGACATAATTATCTTATAACCATCTGAAAGCGGTTTAAGAAGGTCTTTGTTTAGATCACCAGTCACGATAAAATTTGAACATTTTATTGTTGTCAAAAGAGAATCTAATTCCGTATTGAAAGCATTTATAGTATATTCCTGTAGTCTGTAGATAGCAAGAATTTCAAATAACGAATCAGATCCTGTTTTGATTTGCAGCTTAACAACTTCGGCTGATAAGAAGTTATCAACAGATAAGCTAATAACAGATACGGACTCGTTCACATAAATCATTATTCCAACAGCTCTTATTCTATTGTTACATTTGGACAACATACAACAGTTAGGAATTTTGTAAAAGTCTAATTTGTTACTATCTACCCAGATTTCACTTAAGATTATAATATCAGGTAACCTGTCCAATTTTTGCATATTTATTAGAAACTGGTCAAAGTTTTTCCTTACATTTCTAATATTTTGCTGAACCATCAATAAGTCATTTACATACTTATTAAAAATACAGTTTGTTAGAAGCTTACTCGTTTTTAGTTGGAGTGGGTTGACTGCAATGCAGCTGAATGGGTGGGTGGGGTGATGCGTGCCTGCATTTCTCAAAGCAGCCAGCTGTTCTGACGTTGTAGCAGCGATAACTCTGGTTCCATCCTCCACCCTTGTCAGCACTTCCCATTGAGCACTCTTACATACTGAATGAGGTTTTCTTTCTTCAGCACCCTGGCCGCATTGAAAACTTGATGTCTTCCTGCGCTCAAGCTTTCATTGATGTAGCTAGCTTCAGCTGGTCGATCCACGAAACCGATGTCCTTCGTATTCAAGTTCAGCTTAACCCTTCTCTTGTGAAGTACGTCTTCCTCAACTGATCTTCTCGCAAACTTGACAATAATTCCTCTTGAGCGCCCTAAATCCCCTCTAGAAACTCTCAGACAATGGCAGGCAACTATATCTTTCTCGTCCATCGATACTCCAATACTCTCCCCCACCATTTTAGCAATTTGAGTAACGTTCTCATTTTTCTCTTCGGGAATTCCATTTTATTTCATGCCGTTAACTTGAGAGTACTGTTCCAAATCTTCTAGCCAGGTTTCCAGGTCATTGCATCTTTAATGCCACTTAAAGTTGAGATATAAGCCGGGAGTTGTTGACTAACTGCAAATGAGAGAATCTGTCATTGCAATAACTAGAGAAAGAGTATCTTCAAAGAATTATGGCAAATAGAATTCTAAAACAGGTTCTGAGCCCTCTGCATATAGGCTGGCTGACCTGTGCCATTAGAAGCATTTTTTTTAAATTTATTGGCATATTTAATACATATACCAGTTTAAATACAAAACAAAACTAAAAAACAATAACTATTTAACAATTGATAATAAATACAAAGCAAAATAGAATACATTTTTAATGGCGCTGCAAGCAAGAGTAAAAAAAAACTTAAGCGCCTGCGGTGAGTCTGCACAAAATATATAATGGTAAAATGCACATAAACAAATACAACCAGTTTCCAAAATAAAAAATAACAAAAAACAGTGGAAATCAAGACTGTAATTCATTGAAACTTTTACCGGGCATGCAGGCCTATAGGCAAATTGGTTAACTGACCAATTTTTAATCTTTATTATGTGCATTTCTGCCCTAACATGTATATACCTCAAGACTGAAATTTTTTTTAAATATTTTTTTCAAACTGTTGGTATAGTGGTCAGCGCAACTGGCTTATGCCATGTGTCTTGGGTTCAGGGTTTGATTTCAGGTCAGGTTCATTATGTTTTCTTTGTATCATCTCGTATCATTATCTGCACACAAAATCCAAGGCATATGCAGCCATCATCACCTGAAAAAAAAACTTAGAAGCAGAGCCTGCCTCATTTATTTTCAGGTGTACCTTTACCGTTTACAGGAAGCCTAGCAAATGTAGTAATCGGGTGAAATTCAATCAAAATAGTTAAGAGTTGCTTTTGAGCAAGTTTAGGTTTGATTTTTTACTTTCTCTTGCCCTATCTGAATAAGTGGGGAAGGAAAGTATTGTTTTCGTGTCTAGTTTTCACCGGATATCCACGATTTCAGGCCCCCTGAACCTAAAAAAAATGTTTGGTTTGTGTGTGAACGAAATATCGTACCATGTTAAAACTTGGAACGTAAGTTAGTTACAATAAGAGGACCCGACGTAAACATTTCCATCAAAATCGGTGAACCGAAAGAAGAAGCTTATTCGTGAAATTTTTCACTTTTACAATTTTCTCAAAAATGGCTAGTACTATTAATTTTTTTAAATCGCCCCGTATTCTTTTTTTATGCTCTACAAGATAGGTTAAGCGCCATGTCTACTGAAATTCTTGGGGAGACTGCTCTCGTAAAAAAAAATGTTTTTTTATTAAGATTGCGGCCTTAATATGTATTCCAGGGCAAAAGTGAATATCATCCAAAGGTCCAAAGTTGTAGAAAATTTAAAAACCTACGACTTTGATTTCAAACATTTTTTGTACAATGCTTAGTTTAGTGGCAATTAGTGATTTTCTGTTGTTTCTCATCAAAATCTGTAAAAAGTAGGATTTTTTAAGATTGCACCTAAGTATGCATTTTGTGATAAAAAAGTATTTAATTAAAGTTATAGGAAATAAAAAATCTACAACTTTTATTTCGTTCATTTTCTTCTACATAGCTTTATTTTAGTGTCAATTAGTGATTTTCTGTATTTTGCTCATCAAAATTGGTAAAAAATTAAATTTATTTAAGATTGAAGTCTTGGTATGCATTTTATGACAAACATGTATATAATTTAAAGTTAAAGGAAATAAAACAACATACAGCTTTTATTTTAAGCATTTTTCTCTGCAGAGGCAATAACTGATTTTCCATATTTTTAAGTTCTACAGAGGTTGATTTTCATTTTCTGTCATTGACTCTTGAATGAAATTTAGGTTATATTGTTTGCTATCTACACTGGCAAGAGAAAGTCGTTTGAGTGTTCCACACCAGATTTTTAATTTAAGTATTTTAGCTTGAGAGTGCCTTCATAATATGTACTTTCTTACTATGCTGGGATAGTGTTGAGAGGGCAGAACCAATCTCTTGCTCTTGTCATCATCATAAAGATCTTAATGTATCATTTGTTGAAATATAAGAATATTAGCCTATAAATAGAAAGATGATAGTGCAGGACATGTAAAGATAAAACGGAGAACGCTTAATATTACCACTGCTTGCGTGCTTACTTCAATAGCATGTCATCCAAAATTTTTACCAAATATTACATCATATGCCCGGTGTTAGGGAACTGTAAGCGATTGAAGCTCCTTAAATAATGGTGTCGTATGCTCCCACCGTACACGCATGCAATTGGCTTTTTCTGAGTTTTAAAAACTTTCCATATTACTGTACTTATTAATTGGTGATGAATTAGCCCAAACTAATGTGGCATACCATTCCATGAATTACCTTGAGTAGTTCTTTGCTCATGTTCAAGATAAATAACCAACTGATGTTAGTTTTATCCAATTTTTAAATATTCTATCATTTTTAATTAATAAGAATTTACTGCAAGATTTTTAACATAAATAACTTTTGTTTTGCAGTAAAACAAAATGTAACTTCCAATGAGGTCGGTTTCCAACGAAATTAGGATGTTTTCAGTGGAACTTTTGTGAATAAAATTCTTTATTCTTAGTACAATAAAAATCAGAAATGGTATTTCAAATTAGATCTAGGCTAAATATAAACACTAATTTATTTGTAAAGTAATACAGATCCAAAATTGTAAGTAAATTTTGTAAATTAAATTTCGGGCACAACTTTACACCTCTATTATGATGTTATAATATATCAGATTAATTAGGAAAAATGAGATTTGGTATTGAAAACAAAAAAAAATTAAATTTTCAAAGGTCCCTTCTCCCATATGGAACACACCAAAATTAGTAAATGGGGGACCACTCAATTAAAATAATCGCAACTGCTTTTAATTTTAATTGTTTGGTTTTTTCATCAGATTTATCTACTTTTAGTTGTAGACTAGCGACTAATGCTAAAAATACTCCACGAAAACATCAGTTTTCAAATTCCAGCTGAATGAAGTAGCAGTTGTTGCTCTAGAATGATGAATAATACATGTGTGCATGCACAAACAATCACTTGCACACAAATTAAATAAACCAATTTTGGCTTGTGGAGACCACAATTGATGACTGTAATACTTGCTCAAACTATGTTCTGTATACATTTGTCCTGGATACATGTGGTGTGTTTCAGCTGTCTGTGTACAGAATGTACTGAACTTGCAATAATATATTGCTGAGAAAGGATTTAAATGGATTGATGGGAGTCAACTGAATAAAAATGTAGTTTTTTGGTGTGAAAATATAAAACACTGTTCAAAAAAAATATTTATTTACCAGATTTTTTGTTACATAAGTATCACATGACCATACTTAAGGATGGGAAGGAATAAAATTAGGCCTTAGGTTTGGCTGGAGCTGGAGAAGCAGGTTGATTTTCTGGCACTGTGATTTCTGGATATTCAAGTTTTACACCAGGCTCACAGTCAAAGATGGGACAGCATTCAGGGAAGGGAGCTGTCTTGTTGGTTTTTTCAGAGAGCTTGCATTTATCATTTGCCTTTGGTAGAGGGCCACAGTCTTCAACAAGTTCAAGAAGGCGATCGCTGTCTTCGGCCTTGACACAAGTGGAGCGACCACAGAAAGGGCTGAGTTCCCATGAGTTACCTGGTTCAATGGTGGCACAACGTGTTGATGCGAAGCACATTCCAGGGAAATCTACAACAACAGAACAGGTTGCCTACATATTTTTTCTTCTGGTCACTCAACAAATCAGATACAAAATAAAAATACCTTTCTTTCTAAATGTAGGTATTTCATGTGATAGACACAGTGGCACAGTGCCAGGTCAAACAGCTGTCAATGTTTAAGTGATCTGACTCGATATCCTGTTACAGCATTGAACAACTGTTATGAGATGCCTGATTTGCAATGGTGTGATTCAATAATTTTTTTTAGGGCATTCACTTCAAACACAGGTACTTGATGCCTGTGTAGTGACTGGTTGTTTGTTTATTGTTTATTGAGGACATGATAGTGTGGTTGATTGAAGAAGGACCTTGGCTAACAAACCATGACTTCCTTTAACGGATACAATGTTCATTCTCCAGTCACTGAACTCCATCCATAATGGAGTGTAACGAATGTTTTGCTTTTGCGCTCATCATCCATTACTAAAATCATAATAAGAAGAAGAGCATGATGAGGACGAGGCGTGTTTCAAATGCAGTAAATACATTGTTGTCAATACTCAATGAAACAAGTTACTGGCTGTATAAAGGTAGGCCATCCAAGTTTTAACTGTAGAATACACCAACACCAGAGATTTTTAAATATGTAAAGTTTTGGCATAGTGGTTAGCACAACTGACTTCTATGCCGGGGTCCTGGGTCTGAATTCTGATGAGGTCTGGCATTTTTTCATCACACATCTTCATCTGTCATCCTTCTCACCGTCTGCATTAGCAATAATTGCAAAACAGTCAGATGTAAAACAAAAAATATATGAAGGTTAATAGGTAAATAATAAGTTTTCTTTGATAAAAAGGCAATTTCACTGATTTTCATTAAAAGAAGAAATATTGAAAACTGTTGTTATTAAATATTCTAAAGTTTGTAATAATTTTTTAATTTGACAACTTGGATAAAACAATGTCAACAGTGCGTTAGAATAATCCAAAGATTATGAGTAACCAGACTTGTATGTATTTTTGTCTAAAGTCTCAACAATTTTAATGTAAGTAAGCCCTCCACAGAGCTCAAGTCTACCCCAATGCATCCCTCACCACTTGTTGAACCTTTGTGTCTCACTAAATGACATCTAGCTGACAGATCGGTTTTTATTTCTTCTGTGTTAATCTTTTGCTCTTTGAAATACTTAAGATATCACTCATTATGAAACAACAAGAACCCCTTTCAAATGAGAGAGGCCAAACAGTCAATGCGATGTATTTCTACTTCAGAAGACTGATTGTGCAGCGATAAACAATAGAAAGTGACAAAACCACAATTCTTACCTCTTAATACATCAGCTGGAATCAATCGCCTGAAAGTCTTAGGCCTCTCTCCATCAGCAGTAGGCTTTGATTCAGCCGGTTTCTTGTCCGCAGCGATGACAAGTGTAACGCCAATAGCCAACAATAGAGCCGCTTGGAATCGCATTTTACCAAAGCACATCATCCCTATTGTGAAAACAAGAACAAAGCTGTCTTTAAGAAATAATCTGCCTTTGAGGCAAATTAACAATGTAATCTACTATCTGGCCTTCAGCTGTAATGAAATAGCTCCATCAGCCTGCTCCTGCAACCATACTGGTTTTAATTGAAAAATGGAAATGATATTGCGATTCAGTTGTTCAGGCAACTGTTTTCATACACTGTGTTATAATTATAAAAGCATTCGGCTGTTCCACACTATACCACTTGACACTAGAGCATCAACAAATATTCACTATTATATTATTGTGGGGAAAGTACAATACACACAAACTGCATCTATTGCTGTTCTACTCTTATTGACCCCCCCCCCCCCCCCCCGGGGAGAGCTCTAAATTAGTCTTGTTTAAAGTGTTCAGAAATTTTGATCTCCACTTGGGATGCTCAAACTCATCCCCACAATAATTTACCACCTAGGAAAACATTTTTTCAGTTATCGCTCACTTTCCTTTACCATAATTTTTTCCATTGCGTAAATAAAATTCTCCAAAATCTGAGCACATTTACATAAACAAAACAGTAGTTTTACCATACTGATATTGCTCCACCAATTTATATAAGGGACTCCATCCTAGTGGGGTGAAGAAAGGAAAGGATTTGTTTTTCACGTGATTTAGGTTAAAAATTGTATTTCTTAGGTGCTGCTCATTCAGAACACTTATTATTATAAATGCCATTGTTATGTTAGCTACAAATTAACCAAAATAAAACCCTCTTCACTAACAGAGCGTACTGATTTTCTCAAAAACAAGTTAAAATTTGTACAACTGCACAACTATATGAAACAAATAAAACCGAATACCAGACTTGTATGTATGTAGTAAAAGTATTAGCTTTTACTTTTACTACCTGCCAAAGAGATGTACCATATGATCAATAGATGATATTATTGTGAGTTTTATTTGTTAGGCATGTAGCAATTTGGGAAATCGCTCATTGGTAGCTTCAGAAGGCACACCATTCTGGTTGTAATAACATCTTATGAGATAACACCTGATGGTGCCAATAAATTAATCAAGTTGTATATAAAAAATAATCAAAAGGCTAATATAGGCTTCATATAGGAAGAAAACTACAAAATCCAACAGATCCAAATAACAATGGATACAAACAAATAAGTAGATAAAAGTTGCAAGCACGACGTAAATTGTATTAAAATTAGACAAAGGAAAAATTAGCTTTGCTTTCCTAATTTTATATGTAGGTCTAGATTCAGAAAATAAGGTCGCCGAACCGATAGTGCACTTCTTAATAAATGAAGCCATTTTAATTTTTTTTGGCCGCATTATGTGCGGTAAGAACTCAAAATACGGGCTTGGCAGGAACATTTTTTATTTTTCTACGCCTAAAAATTTATAAAAACACTGTGTATGTATCTCTGAATGAGTCAACAGCTGAAAATTTCCGGTTTTTCAAAACGATACAATTTCGTCCGGGACAAGAAAAATATAGCAAAACAGCATCACTTAGTCTTCTTTTAGGTGGTTACAAACTAATTTAGCACAGCATGGATGCGGTAAATATTCATCAGGCCATTATTTTTCTATTTTCTGCGACCGAAATGAGTGAAATGGGACTGAGATCGAATTGGGCAAGAAAGAAATCCCTGATCCCTTTAAATACCTACACAGTTAGTCGGATATTATTTGTCAGGTAGAAAGTTTTATGGAATTAATTTTTCTATACCGATGATTTTAGTTGAAAAATTAGGCAGATTTATACACAGTGGCTGCGTTTCATCGTTTGAAATAATAATTTTTTTAAATCCTTATATTTCCTTATGTTTGGCGAGCAGTGAATGTGAAATTTACGTACAGAATTCGAATAATGTTCACCCGTGGTCAGCAGTAGCATACGGCGACCATAAGCCTAAAGGCTTTACAGTTCGTGACATCACTACATAGCGCGCGTGTCTGTGTGTGTTGTGATCGCGCACACCATTTCTGGAACTTAAATTTGAGTCCGAGTGGTTTTTTGGCATCAGCCGTGTAGCCGTAAAATGAAGGCTACTTTACGCCAATTTAAAAAATGAACTTCCTTAGAAACGGCTCCAACGATTTCAGTTCAACTTCCAGTATCGTTGCGCCGTTGGAGAGGATCTAAGATCTAAGTAGCATATCTGGAAAAATTATTGAATGGCTTTGCTCTTATTCAGAATACCGGTTGTTTTCAAAAAAACAGCCTCAATGTTCAAGTGAATACGTGCTCAGAACAGATGCTAAAATTTACATGTTAAACTTTTTAATTCACTTCAAATTTATTTTATTTTCCTATGTTAATGCTAACACTATAAATTTTGTCTTAGATTAAGGAAAATTTGATATTTTGTGTCAAAAACGGGATCAATATCGTTCCAATTTATTTTAACACTGTTTACTACAAAAAATTATGCCTAATATTTCCACAAAATTCTTTATAGGATTTCTTTAAAATCAGCCTTATGGATAGTTTCAACAAATGTTTGATGGATGAAACAGTGATTACACTGTTGTGATTGATTACACTGGCAGGCCTACGTATCGGTAGTAGTAGACCTATCAGCCTCGTATCAGTGGAAACTGGCGAGTGAGTGGCGGATTGTAATGAAATAAAAGAGCGGTCCACTGTTCATAGATCCTTCTCCTATATTAATATACAGAACTAACAAGGCGTTAAACGGCTCTGTTTGCACGGAGTAGCAAGCATGAAGGCAGTTGCCGCCTGCGCCTGCGCCTGAGTGATTTGTTAGTCGCTGGGCGACCTTGTAACACTCACCGGTCGGTTCACTTTCCATTCTCTTCAAGGTTACAACTTTCATTTTTAACAAAGGAAATCTTTGCCTTTTCAGGCATCGTCATGATTCTGGACATTTCCTGAAAACCACAAGGTTGTCATGCCCATGCCAAACAAGGTCAGGAACTGATCCGTTTATCCTGCTTACCGTATTGTTGCTTCTGTGACGTGAGCCCTTGAAAGCACGAGCCCATTCTAGTATTAAGGCCTAACATTTCCGAGCTGTTATAGAAGACCCTGCGACAGAAACCCGTTCCAACTGAAAATATGCCGATCAAATAAAAAATGAAATGGTCTTACTTCGGTGCTTGGTTTCAGAGAAAATTAGTCCCTGCATCTGTAGAACAAGATAGCCAGGTGACCGTCCGCAATATAAAACACCTGATTCAAACCGATCAGTGCACTAACTCGTACACCGTACGAAATTGTGAAACGCACACTTTTGAACGGTGAATTTATCAAAAACAGGGAAATAAAATGGTAAAAAATCTAATTTGAAAGCTATTACGTACGCCATACCTTTTTTATAGTCTGTAGAACAAGCTGCTCATTGAGATAAACATGAAACTGGTTTACCGGTAATAACGTGTGTTGCGTGAAGAGATCTCTCACAGTTAGACACCAATAAAGGTGTGAAACATATAGCCTACAATCAATACTGTATCAATGTACGCTTTCTTCGACCAATTACAGCCCGGGTTTAATAGCGTTCACCAAACATCATTTTCAGATACACTTAATCGGTCGACTGTGGGCAAGATTCGTGAACGTAGTACCATACCTTTAATAGAATTCTGTCCGGAGAGTGGGCTGATAGAAAGTCACTACTAGAAGTTACATTACATTGGTCGGGCGAGTGACTTGATTAGGTGACCAGCTAACAGCCGGCTATGAATACGCACTACCGGGCGCCTTTTTTAAGTCGATACAGCCAAAAAGCAGTATTTTTGCTTTATGCTGTTCCATCGAGTAGCCTAAATCTTATTTAAGTTTGCGTTAAAAGTAAATAATGTATCATTGTCATTGGTCAGTTGACTACATTAGTTTTTATTGACTGCGAAAAACAACTTTTATTTATAGATCTAATAATTACATGCGGTTAACGAAACCTGTCGTTTGCTGTTGTGAAAGTGAGGGTGAGGCTAAGTTCTCTTCTTTACCCATTTAACAACTACCGCCCTTGACAAGATACCGTAGGCCATTCACGATTGCATTACGTATGAGGCCCTTGTTTGAAGAAATACTCTAGTTAAAAGAAACGAGAACGGGCGAAGGGACAAGAATTTTCAAATTTCTTGTGCCTGATTACTTCATCAAGCATACATGGCTTTTTTTTGTTTTATGTCCGGGTGTTTTGCAAGTAGGCTACTGCTGATGCAGAAGATGATAAGTGTGACAGATGAAGATAAATGATGAAAACATGACCTGACCTGGAATCGAACCCGGGATCTAGGGATTCCAGGCATAGAAGCCAGTTGCAATGACCCCTATACCACAGGCTGACACAAAACAGTTTTCAATTCGATTGATATTAAATTTTTAAATTAATTTTAATAATAATTTTAATATTTTTTGTTATTTATTTAAGAAACGTAAATTGTTGATGGAAGGTTTCAGACTGAGTAAAATTCTACCCGTTATAAAATGTCAAAAAATAAACATTTTTCGCTTAAACGTACCCATGAAAACACTATACCGAAGTTAATTTCTACTACTTGGCCCTCAAACTCTACAGCATGCTTCCCCGTGATAACAGTTTGTGCGGAACATCACTAAGTTTAAATCGGGGCTATATGAATGAATTTTAAATGGTCGGAAGAAACAATAAAAACTCAGTGCCACCAAATCTGTGAGACCAAGTGCTGGGCGCAAGACACTAGATTGACCTATTCTAAGACGCGAGAAACAATAGTCGGATCGGTTAGACTCCGAAAACGACCGCAGTTTTGGTACCTACATTACTACAAATATGTAATGTTTTGTATGTGATCTAAAAAAATTGACTAAGAGTTTTTATTATATCTTTGTAACTCACCGTTACGAACAATTTCTAGGTTCAAGTTAATAAATTGTTTTGAGGCTGTATTTTAAATCGCTCTCACAAAGAGCTTTCTGCCGATCATGTGATAACTGTAGCCCATTTTTATCGACCGCTGTAAGGCCGATCCACATAATAGAAGGGTGCGCTAGCACACACATTCCACGGGTCCTCTGACTGAATCGTCTTCCATTTCCCAAATGCAACAATAGTGACTGAACAAACATTTATCCGATACTAGTAGGAAACGCAGTCGAAGGTATGTATGTGGAAAAGATATGAAATCGGGAAGATAATATAGACATAGGCTACACAATTCATAAAGACCTCCTGTGCGTTTTGTATGTACTTTTGTGTTTACTACAAATCGCATGATGCAGCAGGAGGTCTAACAATAACGATAAAGAAACTCGGCCTCGATTAAAATTGTTTCACAGGATATTGAGATGTGAGTAGGCCAGCGGAGAAGGAAAGAATTTTCATCGCAGTGGCCGTATAGCGATACTGCAGAAGGCCAACTGAAACGGCGCGGCGGACGAACGGTTGTTAAAATTAAGAGTGCGGCGTTCAGTCAAGACATTCACCAGCTCTCTTTTCATTTGTTCGGGTGAAAGCGTTTTTAGTGTCAAGTATCGGTTATTTATTAACGAGACCGGCTGCTGCTTGTCGTAGAAAGGGAAAGCAGCCCCGTTAAAACTTGCAATGGCGCCGTCAGCTATTACACTAGAATCTGCAAGTGCATGTGTAGTTGTGCTCTGTTAATTTCACCATTGCACAACAGATGCAGACACGCACGCACGCGCGCCTGCATCCTTTATTATATTACCTCCAGTCATCATCTTTATTTACTTTTCTCCCTCTAAAATTAATCGAACGGTTCTAAAATGTTACTTACGTGAAAGCATGCTATCCCTATACTTTCATAAGAGTTCGCGACACTATTTTTCTGGATTTGTGAATTATTTAGAAGGGACCAAGGGACGACCGCGTTACGTTCAGGTGTACAAAGTGGCCCGCCTACCGGCCATCACCACTGACCAAGGCCGAATTCGACCATATCTAACCACACCTATGTCAAGTGACGAAAGCGACGGAAAGCAATGGTGGTAAGCATGACTTCCCCTTTTCTACAAAAACAATCATATTCAAATGCTTGGAAATATTTCTTTGTCTAATGTAAACAGGAACCCTCAACATAAATATAGGACAACGATAGTTCACCTAAATGCAATAGTAATCGTCGGACGTAAAAACATCTTGAATGACACTTGTATCACAAATATAGATAAAAAACCCGAATTATTACTGAAATAATAATCATGTCAACCTCCAAAACGGTTTTCTTTAAAAAAAAAAAAACTAGGAGAAAAACTACAGTATTCCACTTTAAAAAAAACAGAATCGACTTCTTTGTTAGAACAAAAAGGTGAACTAGAAGATTCCAAGTCGAATAATTTTTATGACGAGCGAAAAATATATTCTCGTTTACTGTTGGTCGTCACTTTTAAGGGCTTAGAGATAGGAACCTGCGTAAAATGATAAATGCCGCTCTCTAGCAGATGAAGGCGATCGAAAGAGTGGTTTATTTGAAGATGGACACAGATAGATCTAAATAAAGCACCTACTATAATAAATATAATACAGTTGAACCCGGTTTTAACGGCCTCGGACTTTACGTCAACTCGGACTTAACGTCATTTTTTTAGGCGTTGCGTCAAACTTCTATCTGAAAACCCCTGTTTTAACGTCATTAACTCGGTTGTTGCGTCAACATTTTTCCGATGAGATCATTTTTTACTTCACGTATAACGATTGTGAACTTGCCATAATTTATCAGTAAATTATTTAAAAAATAAAAATACAGTATACAGTAATATAGTACAGTAGTTTATTTGTGAATAGTGTTTGCTTGCGCGAAGGGATTAAAATGATTTTGTTAAGCTGTTCATATTGTGTCTATAACTACTGATTGATCTACGTCAAGGTCAGTTTTGGGACTGCACCCTCTACGTGACATGTGACATTTAATAGGTAGCACTGTACCTAACTTTCACATCAGACTATCCACATTTAAGAAAATTCTCTAATACTGAAGAAGCGACTGAGCAAGAGGAAGATGAAGTGGAGGACACCGTTACGCCAACATTGTAGGGGGCAATGCTAGCGGCTGAAACATTTTTAAGATTTCTCCGACACCGAGAGACATTACGGAGAGGATTTATTTCGCAGAACGAGGTGTTCAAAAGAAAATCACTGATTTCTCCCAATAAAGTAGATAACGTACCATTATGTAGTTTATGTACATACAAATATGTATTTTGGTTTCCATATTTTAATACATAATAAAGTCTACCTACTTACACAGAGTGGTTATTAATCTATTTTATTAGGGTATTACGATTTAAAAATCGCAAATAAAAAACGTTTAGCACATTACGTAAATTAGTAGTAATGTATACGAAATATTCTTAAGTTTAGTTAGATTTACTTTGACACAAGAGCTAACTTTGTTATAACGTCACTCGGATATAACGGTAAAATTTAATCTGTCCCTTCAATGACGCAGTAAGCGAGTTCGACTGTAGTAAGATGTGTTAGTCGTTGGCGTAGTCGACGTGTGACGACAATGAACGAATGAATGAAAAATGGTTGAGGCGGTCGCTTACTAATAGAAGGTAATTGGGCCTACCTTCTTTACCTTCTTTACAAACAACTGTTACTGCTGATCGCCTTAATCGCCCAATTACGTAACAAATAATAACCTTCCGAGGTAGTGTAGCTACTTAAATATTTTAAACCGTTCTCGTTTTTATTTTTTTCTATAGCTTTACTTAACTTATGTAAGTAAACAAGACGACAGAAAAGTGTTTTTGTATTGTCTTCCGCCTTTCACCTGATCAACTGACAACTACTGGCTCGATCAACAACACATATCTGCACATCGCGCATCGTTCTGGCATCCATTTCTGTTTTTCAACATTCAAAAGAATCTTGAAAGCAAAAGAAATTTCCACCAAAAACTTGAAATTCAGAGATGATCTGATTTTAAACATTACGCGAATTTCCGGCAGGGAGGTTTTACACTCCCGTTTGTTCAGATATGAGGGCCAAGGCCTAGATATCAAAAATTTGAAAAACGTTATTGGTTTAAATCGAGAAACAATTTCCAACAGCCTTCGATCCTTTTAATCGACAGGTTTTAATAAAGATAATTTATAAAGATTTAAATGTGCAGTTATTGAGAAAACATGACAAAAATTTAACTTGGATGTGATTTAACACGCGAATAGGTTTTAATGCAGTAAAAAGGAATGCAATGGATACACCGACACACCGATGCGATAGAGTGCTTCGGTTGCTGTAACATCCGCAGAAAGCTTCCACAGAAAGACTGAACAATATGGTGCAGTGGTATTAATGGTCTTATTTTAATCTAGGAGTTCGATAACCGATACCACTACCAATTATTCTAGCATGATAATTGTGGGTAATTTTTGTAGAAGGCCTACTGACATTTATTCGATTTTATATAAAGTAACAGGGTCTTTATGAATAGTTACGTACGTCAAGTACCTGGAAAATATCGTAGGCCTATAACAGATCTGGAGGGGGTCGTCTGTCTAACCTCAACGCGGTTTTTATCACAGCTCTTTTAGACGTCTTGAATGGTTCCAGATTCGAAAGATAAGCCCCACCCCATGTGATGATTCCGTACTGAAGCAAGAATTGTATCAAGGAAAATCAGACCTTGCTCAAGCCATTTTCTGACAACAATTTACTACATTAATGACTTTAATTATTATAGTCTAAAGCGAACCAAAGAAGTCGTAAGGAACTTAAAATTTTAACTGTACAACGTTTTGTAATAAAAGAACTCCACAAGTAATCATTACCTGCCATAAAAATGTTCCATTATAAAGATATCAGCAATTATGTGTTTGGAAACACATTCCAATTTTTTCTCTATCCTTTAAAAAGCGATGTTCTTTTGAGGAAATCTTTTAAAGTGTTTCTTTAGTTTGGAAAACTACTTTTACTTGGAATTTAATTCTTCTCAGTTAAAAATTGACTATTTAAGGCAGTTTTGTGATGAGTAGTCACCTGCAACGAACCGAGTTCAGGCATGATCACGCGCACACGTCTCCTTGTTCAACTGCTATTTCACGATCTAATTGTAACATATATAAAGCGATCACCAAATTAAACACAACTTTGCTGATTATAAGGGTAGATGTAAAATTTTTTTGTAGACTAATTCATTTTCTGTCCATCATAATAGGACAGAGCACGGACAACCCCGACAAACTTTACTAACAACTAAAAGCTGCTTTTACAACTGTTTCCATATTGCTATCCTTTCCAAATAGATGATTGCCGAGAAAAACTTGAACTATTTGGTCATAGATACTAAAAACAGAAGACAAAATAAAGAGGTCAGGTAAAAATTAGGCTGGACACATCGGTGGTCGAACAGCAGCTCATTAGTCGGTAACATTAAATGAGTGTAACTTTACAAACAGAAGCCGACTCCAGATAATACGGACACCATTGGAAGAGTTTTCAAATGTTTTATAAGTTTATCGGTAAATGGTCTGCAGGACTTGCCACGACTAATCTGAATCTCTCAATCGATTCTAACAAAATTCTTAACCACACATTTATCGATCGCTTATAAATCGAATTTCTTAAAAGAAAGTGAAAATTTTCACCTAAAACCGTTTACGTGTCAGGTATGATCTCGCTTATTTTTGTGATCAATAATCTCTACTGTGACACCTGCTACCGAGAGCGCTTCTTAATAAACACCCGAATCGTTTCTGCTGTCTACAACAGAATGATATTTTCAATTCTCGGATATTTTAGTTTGTTTGCACAACTTCTTTTGCCATCAGTCTCTCAACTGGTTTGATGCAGTTCTCATATTTCATATCTACATACCTGAACACCCTACATCTTTTGTAATTTGCTTTAAATATTGTAACCTTTGCCTCCCCTACAATTCACTCCCTCAATATTACCCTCCATTATTGATAGATGTCTTAAGATATGCCCCCCCCCCCCCACTAGCCTATCCCAACTTTTCATTATAAGGTGTTAATTAACCATGGATCTGGCTACTCAGTGGCTAGCTTCTCTTTATTTGAATTTCCTAACACACAGTAACAAAAAGAAAACAGAGACAATTTTGATTATTATCATTTAGAATTCTTTAGAAAACGACCCCTGCGGGAAAGGTATCCATGAACCTCGTTTCAACACCTCAACACCACTGGGTTATTTTTTTGTTTTTTTTTTTGTTTTACGTCCGACTGTTTTGCAAACCACTGGGTTAGAACAGTTGGGATGGTACAGCGTTTCTACTACACGAATAAACAATATTCGCTTTTGTCACCGCAACCAAGATAAAGCAAGCAGTACGGAAATGAAAAAGTAGGTCTTTTTCACACCCCGACTACTGTATCACGATTGACTCATTTTGAATATAACCTTCCGAGATATGATTCTACAATTAAAATTATAGTTTGAAGACCTGATGCCCTTTTTAAAAGTACTCATTCGTTTGACCTCCTCGAGTCATGAAAATCTTTCAGTACATGTTTTAACAGAATTACTTTTATTCATTTAGTATAGTACTTGTTAAATACTCGTGGAAAAATGATAAAAAACCGCTTCCTTAATTTCATAATTAAAGAGTGATTCTTTAAATTATGTTACCGACGGCTACCTGAGCTCAAGAAAGTCGATGGACATGCTGACGGCAAACTACTCAGATAACAGACCCATACTTAGCATGTACATCAGTAAAGTAAAGCCGAGTATAGTTCAGCTTCAGTCATTCCTACAAGCAGTTATGTCCTCCAAACTACACTGTACTCGACGTGTTAAACGAGTTTTATGCTATGTGCAACATGCTAGTAATACACGCGTTATTGTTTCCATTTTAAAAACTCATCGAAATCGAAGAAGCCATTTAAACAACAATGTTCATCGGCTGGAGAAAACGGCGGCGGCGGCGGCGGCGGCGGCGGCGGCGGGCACCCAGCGGTCGATAATTGAAATTGTTCAGTGGCGCTTGTACCAAGTTTCACCGATGAAAATTTTATTTATTTATCATTTATCAAAATTCATCGAATCGTTTCGTCTCTAGTTCTTGACAAAGGATCTCACGCGTATAAGTAATTAAGGGAGGTACAAACTACAATAACAAATTAAATCCGTATTTTGAAGCGCTCTGCTAAAAGAAACAGATACATTTTCTGAATCGCTGAAACGAATCGATTCGGTTTCGGAAACATTTTAAACGAGAACGTTGCAACGTAACCTCTTGTCTGGTCGGAAAATACGTAAATTTCGTTTCAAAACGTCAACAAACTGTTTCATTATTACGGTAATTATTTACGCCAAGACGGTTTAAACGTTTACATAATTACAGAAAGAAAAAATACCACATAATTTGATACGAACTGGGCCAGTGGGCGAAGCGAAGCGAGCGGGAGGAAATGAAGTGAAAGCGATCGACCGCCCTCAGCAGCAACAGAGTACAGACAATAGTTGGGCGTGGGCGGTGGGCGCAAGTAGGCCCTACGTGCGATCGAATGAATCGGATCGGACTAAGTGGAGGAAGATTAAAAGAAGCTGCTCAGCTCTGTTTTCAACATCCTGTAGCTTACGAATCAATAGAGTTGTGACCACATTACATGTTATTTAAGAAACTGGATTTTATAACGGTAATAATCACATGACATATACACACATCATTGTAACCGGTATAAATGTAACATTTATGCACAAGACCTAAAGACCTACACATAGAAGAACAAGGACCGGTTTTCACTCCGATCATAAATTTTTATTTTTATTTTTATACCGGCTTACGGTTTCATCAGAAAAAAATTCGTTTCGTCCGACCAATCGGCCTCTGTAGAAGGACTCTTGCAGAGCAGCGATTTGTCCCTGGCAGACACCAGACGACGACGACGCATCACGGCTACTCGAGGCTACTCAACAACCACGCTGCCTGTGCCCGAAGGCCTATCAGCCTACATAAACATGAAAATTTCAAGGTCAAGATGCAAACAAATCTCACTTTTATTTTACTACGACCGCTACCCTACCGTCACGGTAGTCTACCACCTACATCAGGTGGCGAGATCCAATCCACCTCTTCTTACCTGTCACAACTAATTGTTATATTAATCGGAGAAGCTGAGAAACTAAATCGGATGTCGGATCGTGGTAATAACACTAGGCGGTATCTTCCGATGGCCTAAAACTGGTTCCTCCCTCTGGGTATGTCTCTCTCTCTCTCTCTCTCTCTCTCTCTCTCTCTCTCTCTCTCTCTCTCTCTCTCTCTGTCACCCTCTCACAGAACTCATGCACTTGTGCTTTGATCCGTATGTGCGTACGCCTACAGTCCAGTTTGTCTGTTTATTAACAACAACAATCTACAAAATGAGAACACAAAAATTTTACACGTGTTTTTAACACATCAATTGTTTGTTATTTTGTATGTATGCATGTATGTATATAAGTGTGTACTACAATACCATGTCAAAAGAGTTTTACGTGAGAATTTATTGAAAAAGTAGAGTAGACTAAAATAGAAATATAGCAGAGAGAAAGAGTGAGTGGTAGGCTTACATTACCGATCATTCTAATTACCTTACTCGCTTCCGACATTAGATAGGTAGCGCCACTTTAAACATAACACAACTACGATTTTTGTTCAGCATTCTGTATCATACGAGACGAATAAATTGTTCGGTAACAATTAGCGCGCAGTAATTTATTTTTAAACGCTTTTATTTAACTTACTCTTGGAAGCATCAAATCTTGCAACTTAAAATTTTAATACTTCTACCGTATCAATATGAATCAAACTTTGCACACTTGTTTATCTTCGATGACAATACGCTGTGGAGGTGTTTGTAAAAAAAAACTTTTAAATTTTAAAAAAATTTTTTAAAAAAATTTAAAAAACGCTTTTATTTAACAATTACTTAAAAAAACTAACTAAAAAGAAAAAAAATTTACAAAAAAAAAATTAAAAAAAAAAAATTTACAAAAAAAAGTTAAAAAAATTTTTTTTAAGAAACGCTATTATTAACAATTAAAAAAAAATGAACTAAAAAGAAAAAAAGAAAAAATTTACAAAAAAAAATCACAGACATTTAATAATAAATATTATATATATAATATTAAATATAATAATAATATTAAATAATAATAAATATTATATAAATTAATGCGCCACGCTTTTATTTTTAACTGTAATGTCTGTGATTTTTTTTTTGTAAATTTTTTTCTTTTTTTCTTTTTAGTTCATTTTTTTTTTTGATTAATTGTTAAATTATTATTTAACGTAAGAAAAAAATTTTTAAGAAACGCTATTGCGTTTCTTAAACATTTTTTTTTTTACTTTTTTTTTGTAAATTTTTTTCTTTTTAGTTAGTTTTTTTAAGTAATTGTTAAATAAAAGCGTTTTTTAAATTTTTAAATTTTTTTTAAAAATTTTAATTTCACCGTAACTTCGTCCTGTCTAGGGGAGTAAGTAAATTGAACGTAATTACATCATAGATAGGCGTATTAGTAGGCACATAACGATACTTTAAATACTTAACGTTTTTTTTACGTCCTATCACCAACACCGTTAATGCAAACAGATCGCTATCATTCAGTACCGACAGAATAAAATTACACCAAGTTGAGTTTATCTAAGTTGTTCGTTCATTATTAGAGAAAATGGCAGAATATGAATGATCGGAACTAAACATGAAAACGGCAATAATTAAAGTTCTTCTGAGTATAATTACGCAACGACAGACAGCCGAATGGTGAAAAAGGAAAGCCGATTGGGAATGAAATAGTCCGTGGGCCAGATAGGATTACCTTGCACCCCCCTCCCCATATCCAAACTTGTCATACATTGACGTATTCGTTTCAACCTCCTGATCAAGAATATCCAATGTTCCCAAAAAAAAACTCCGGTAAAATCGACCAAAATGGCGATTAAAGATGGCCGCCAAGCGTTCCTGCATAAATTCATTTATTTGATTATATCTTCCGTTCTAATTATTGTACAGGCTTTTTATACGCACCAAATTAAAGGTAAAGAGTTGCCAAACATTTTAAACACAAAAAACAGTTTATAAATTGCAAAACCTTGGAGAAAAGTAAGATTAAATTTGAAATTTTTGCGAAAAATCCTTCTAGAACTCGATTAAAACTTATGTAACACCAAAACGGCTTAATATTTTGAAAAAATAAGTGAAATAAAAGTTATAGGTTATTTAATTTACTATTAAATTCACTACTTACATGATATAATACTGCAACGTGTGATGGAACAGTCTCACTTGAAGTATCAGCGGCAGAGAGTCTCGCGCGCTATTCTAAAGTAGCACTTAACACAACGTCGCATCGACCGTCATGTAGGTCTTTGGTCTTCTTCACTTGTTCTGGTTTATTTTTTTATTTAGTAGACTTGCAAGTAATAATAATAATATAATAATAATAGTGAATTTTATTATACTGTAAATATTACCTTACAAAATACACTTAATACTATACATTAACTACAAAGAAAAAAATAAAAGAAATAAAATAAAATAAATCAATTTACTGCTGTATTCACTTATGACATGACCTAGAGGCCGTCTGCCAGGTGGAAGACACTAAAATCAAAAACCCCTACATTAATTAAAACATATAAGTAAATTTTAACCCTCTTGTTATAAATTTATTACAATTAAAAAACTGAACTGATTATTTTTAATCAATAGGTAAGCCTTATTACCCACACCACGAAGCCCCCCTGTATTCACGAAGAAGAAATGCACACCCCGTAAACCAATATTTATTAATTTTCCTCTAAAAAGAAAATAATAACTACTTTCAGTAATTAAATTCTGTATTAAATTTCTATACTTGATTGCAGCCCTCACGTATACTACTAGACTGTACCAATTTTCACCGTTTAAGTAGCTCACCACCCTTCCCTCTTCAAAAGTTGTAGCCCCCAAACACACCAATCTAATATCTTTCAAAACAAGACACCTACCGATAAAATGGTATAAATGTCTTCTACCTCACGGGCATTGCACATTGAGCATAATTTTGCGTCCCCCTCCCTACCTGGACTATCATTAAGACCCAACACCCCTACCCTTGTTCTAAATATAGTACTGATAAAACGCCCATCATATTCATCAGCTATGTACGTTGTTTCCCCCAAATCCCACTCAAGTTTACCATACCTACTATGCCTTGCCCTTTCCATCCATCTACCTCTCGTGGACTCCCTCATACTAACCAAAATATTTTCTAACTGCAATGGCCAATTGTCACATCCCTCAATATTATCCTGTAGCTCACAATTGTACTTCGCTGCCAAATTTAGCCATGTCTTAAACCACCAAACTTTATACTTAATTACCAGCCTTGCCAATTTAAGAGGCAGCCTGCTCTCCGGAATCCTTAAAACTTTCATAATATAACTAAAATGTATTTTCAAAACATACTGTCTTATCAAATCCACCCCAGTCTCCAAGTAAATTGCATAACTCGGAGTGTACCTTGGTAACCAAAAGATCCTCTTTAAAACATACCGCTGAAACTTTTCCAGCTCTTCCACTCCTTCACATCCCCAGACCTGAGCTCCGTATGCTATTACTGCCCTACTAACTGAATTAAAAACCTCCCACTTACTAGATACTGAGACTTCAGTATTGGCTAAAAGGTTATCCCACACATTATTCAGAGCGAATTTAGCAGTCGTGGTTCTTTCCTTAAAATGCGTGAAGAATAACGTCACTTGTTTGCGAAATATCTTGCCATATACAGACTTTTAGGACATCCGTAATCCGTAAACTGGACTGGAAAAAATTCGTAATACTGAGGAAAAACCTGAAAACTACCATTTTACAATAAAATATACTTACAAGTCTACTGAATAAAAAAAATAAACCAGGACAAGTGAAGAAGACCAAAGATCAACATGACGGTCGATGCGACGTTGTGTAAAGTGCTACTTGAGAATAGCGCGCGAGACTCTCTGCCGCAGATACTTCAAGTGAGACTGTTCCATCACACGTTGCAGTATTATATCATGTAAGTAGTGGATTTAATAGTAAATTAAATAACCTATAACTTTTATTTCACTTATTTTTTTCAAAATATTAAGTCGTTTTGGTGTTATTTAAGTTTTAATCGAGTTCTAGAAGGATTTTTCGCAAAAATTTCAAATTTAATCTTACTTTTCTCCAAGGTTTTGCAATTTATAAACTGTTTTTTGTGTTTAAAATGTTTGGCAACTCTTTACCTTTAATTTGGTGCGTATAAAAAGCTTGTACAATAATTAGAACGGAAGATATAATCAAATAAACGAATTTATGCAGGAACGCTTGGCGGCCATCTTTAATCGCCATTTTGGTCGATTTTGCCGGTGTTTTTTTTTTTTGGGAACATTGGATATTCTTGATCAGGAGGTTGAAACGAATACGTCAATGTATGACAAGTTTGGATATGGGGAGGGGGGTGCACGGTAACCCTATCTGGCCCACGGACTAATATTGAGTGGTTGCCGAAACGTGAAACTGGTCAACCACTGTGAGAACTATTCAAAGTAACAGAGGGAAACGAAAGAAATTTCTCCGAAATTAACAACTTTTAAACGAACCTTGTTTATTGACGGGTAATACTGGAGAAAACTTTATTGATGTAACGGATTTCTTGCTGACTGATGACTGATGAAGTTCAATCGGAAAATCGTGATGAAACAAAAATAAGAGTATTAGCCTACAAAAATAAAATTGCGCGGTAAAATCTAAAAATGCTAATTTACAGAAACCAGCTTCAAAATTGACATCCGAAAACTATGAACTGCAACAGCAACTGAGCTGCGCGGAAGCTATTTACTCAAAGGGCCAAATTCAAAAGTTACAAAAAGTGGTGGACCTGCCCGGTTTAAGCTTGTGTTGAAAGGTAACTCGATGACACATCTAAAGCTTTGGGTTTTTATTCTGCTTGTTTCCGAGCCTACACTTATCTAAGGCTAAAGCACCCAATACCAGCAGTTAGTACTTTTAAAAAATGAGCTTCCAAAGTTACACTGAAGGCGGGCGTTCTGAACGTTGTGATGCATATTTTTTTAAAAAATTCTAGTATGAAACACTCACTAACTTTCTCTTGCCAGTTCAAAAATGAACAATCTAACATTAGTAATAAAACATTAGAAATAAACAAAAACTAACCTTATTTTAAACATGAGTGAATGATGCAATATGAAAATCAACCTCAGTTTGGCTTAATAATACAGAAAATCACTCTTTCACACAAAGCTAGGCCCTGTAGAGAATGCTTGAAACAAAAGTTGTAGATCTTTTATTTCTTATAAATTTGATTAAATGCATTTTTGTCATAAAATGAATACTACGGCAGAAATCTTTAAAAAAATTGAATTTTTTTACAAATTTTCATGAAAAAAACAGAAAATCACTAATTACCGCAATCTTACAAATCTTTTTTTTCTACGATAGCACAGTCTCCCCAAGAATTTCAGCAGACATGGCGCCTACCCTATATAGTAGAACATAAAAAAATGTAGTAAATGAGGCGAATTTTTAAAAAAATCGTAGGAGCCGTTTTTGAGAAAATAGCAAAAAAGCGGAAAATGACACGAATAAACTACTACTTCCGTAGACCGATTTTGATGAAAATGTTCGTGTCGGGTCCTCTAGTAGCATGCAACTTAAGTTTTAAATTTCAACTTCGTACTATGTTCATAGACAGACACACAGGCCAATCGCTAAAAACATGTTTTTGGGGTTCAGGGGGTCTGAAAACATGTATATCCGGTGAACACTCGATTTCGAAAAATCGACATGAAAACAATACCTACTTTCCTTCCTATTTATTCATATAGGTAAGAGAAAGTAAAATTCGTGTATTTCCTTCATTTGATAACCTTTATGTAATTGAAGGTGAAGAAGCAATATGGATACAAAAAAACTGACTTTCCTAAATTCTGTGAAATTCGTCCAAGAATAATATTGAGATTTGTTGTTTGTTTAAAGAAAGATAGAAGGCAGCCCAGTTTTTTGCAGTAGGTATAATACTAAATAAACAAAACATTTTACTTTCAACATTATCTTTTTAACAAATAAGCGAAATGGGCTGAAGTCGCACGGTGTCAATATGTGAAATGACTTGAGTTGTCACGCGTTACGTCATCATGTGAGAGAGATGCGCAATATCCTCCTACCTGTAGTGGTAGTATCATGAAATCGGATGAAATGTGCACATACAGTAACGAGAACGACCTGTAACATTTAGTAACGATGTGTGCAAACATATTTTAAATAAAACAAATTAAAACATAATTTAACCATAGAATTAAGCCATCTAATTCCTTGTTTAGTTATTTCATAATCGGCAAGAGAAAATATAACATTATTTTTATTATATTATTATAATTATGATATTATACATTATTATAATGTATTATTATGTATTTTTATTACATTATTTTTATCCAATGTTTTGTATAGGCCTAACTGGAGGAGCCAGGAGCCAACAGTGCAGACATACAGTCGCTGATTGGCTGACATTAATTGAATAACTTATGCATAGCCTACTGAAAGTGTAATGACAATCGTACTTTTATTTTGTGTAAAACACAGCATGTGTCGTTCTCTAATTTCCCGAGCCGTGGAACCAGATTATACGGAAGGGAGGAAGAAATTCCCTTGCCTCGAGTTCAATTTCCGTTTAGCGAATGGTAGAAAAAATGTCAACAGCTTTCGTGAATTTTATTGCATTCTGTACGTGTAGGCCTTCAAGATAGTCTTCGCTTTCGTTGAGAAACATTCGATCGATTTCATTCCTTTCCTCTTCCTCGTTTAATTAACGCAAGTTCAACCAGAATGAGTCGAAGGTAAACAAAAATCACTATGACAAAGAGGGTGCAATGAAATTATTATCACTACCTAACGAAATTGTTCACACAGCCACGTCACCTCCTGGCCTGGTCTTTCTAATTCCATTGAAAATATTCCCGCATCTTCTCAATAGGTAGGGTAACATTAAAATAGAAGTTGCTGGAAGCATTGCATAAAACACATGCAGCAACTTATTTACCCGCACTTCGCTTCTCCACTCGATTCACACTTCAGTTTAATGAAGATATTTTATAAAAACTATTTCAACTCACAACAACTGTTAAACAACTCACATAAAACCTTTCGGTACCGGCGAGATTTTGTGTCGCTTGAGGGGGCCGAAAGTTTAGTGACGAGCGGTTTTCACTCTCGCCGCCGCCTAACTCCACACGTACGATCTAATTAAAATCGGCCTACTTGTTTATAGCGGACGAAATTCGTTAACTTTTATGGAGCGACAGATACTAACAATGAGATGAAAAATAAAAGCGTTAAAAATTTCCGTTCAACAACCACGGTCCGAGCAATTCGTTACACAATTTAAAATAAAATAATATTCTGTGTGGTTTGTACCGTCGAATCAGTCGCTTTTCTATTTTTACTTTCTCTTGCCTATATGAATACATACGAAGGAAAGTAGTATTGTTTTCATGTCGATTTTTCGAAATCGAGTTTTCACCGGATCTACACGTTTTCAGACCCCCTGAACCCAAAAAACATGTTTTTAGCGATTGGTCTGTGTGTGTGTGAGTGTGTGTGTGTGTGCGTGTGTACAGAATATCTCAAGTACGGAACATCGTACGAACTTGAAACTTAAAACAAGTTACATACCACTACCGGACCCGACACGAACATTTTCATCAAAATCGGTCAACCGGAAGTAGTAGTTTATTCGTGTAATTTTTCACTTTTTTGCGATTTTCTCAAAAACTGGTCCTACAATATTTTTTAAAATCGCCGCATTTACTAAATTTTCTATGCTCTACAAGATAGGGTAGGCGCCATGCTTGCTGAAATTCTTAGTGAGGCTATTTTCACGTAAAAAAAATTGGTTTTTTTTAAGATTACGGCTTTAATATGCATTTTAGCGCCAAAATGTATCTCATAAAAGTTTTACAGAATTTCAAATCCTACAACTTTTGTTTCAAAAATGTTTTGTATAACGCTTAGTTCAGCGGTAATTAGCGATTTTCTGTTTTTTTTTCTCACGAAAACGTGTGGAAAATCGATTTTTTAAGATTTCGGCCTTAAGATGAGTTTGACGACTAAAGTAGGTATATATTGTCAAATTTATAGAAAATTAAACGATCTACAACTTTTACTGAACAAATTTGGGCAGTCTAAGTAAGATTTTGAAAATAAAATGTGAAATAAATCACATTTGTATGCGAGAAAAATCTAGATATTGGAGGGGATGGGAAGGTGTGTCAACCCTTGGAAAAGAAAAGCATTGTTCTGACAGTTACCCCGAAAGACTAAAGCAAACCAAAAAACCAAGAACACAGACAGACAGAATCAATAAGAAAATCCAAACACACATTTTTGTACTGATCACATAGTGACATTGTAATCTTAGATGGTAGGCCTACGCCAAAGACAGTCATAAAAAATGACAGTCGGGGTAAAAATAAATTAATAATGCATGGAAAAACGTAAGAATAAAACTGAAACCTTTTAAAGGCGCTGGTCTTTTTTAATGGACACCAGTAAAAAAGTTCCGTTGACAGATTAGAGCCTTTTTATGAGAAATCTTGCTTCTCGATGTCAATGGAACCGTTGAAAAGAGGAAGTGTGGTAAGTGTGTGTAAGGCACGGCGAACTTGCCCGTTTCTCATTCTGGTCTATCTCTACGCCTATATGCGATGGGTTCACTCGACCAGCGCCCACCTGGTTCATTTCAACATAAATATTAGATCGGCTAATTCATTTTTAATTGGCTATTTGTTGACAGCCGACCTTCACTGTAAATAACTTTAAATCATAAATATGAAATAAGCGTAGGCCTATATGTTCAACTTTCACAATGAATTTCTCGGTAGCCACTTAATCATCGGTAATTACTTGCAGGTTCGATAAACAACCGGCAATATAAATCCACACCGACAATATGTCAGTGCGCAGTGCACACAGCGCAATGGCTTGTTCGGTGTACGCCTATATGTAATTTTGTGAACCGTTGTGGTACAATTGGGAAAGACTTAGGCTTGAATGGGAATAATAGGCCTACTTTTAGGTGGCACCCGATTGTTGACGCTTTTAACGCTCTTAACACTCTTTAATGCTGTCACATCAAATAGGCCTAATCACCGACAATTACCAGACCAGAAAAGAATACAAATACAAACTGCACGCCAACACTCCTCATTCTAACGCTTTTCAACGCAGCAGCACACAATTTATGCCCGTTTGCTGACAACTAAGTCACAGGACTTACTTTCCACCCCTCCCAGGCATATCGGGCTCTTCATTAAAAGGTGCAGGTGAGGTAGTCGGCCGGGTCTATCACTGCATATCAGTCAGGTGGTATTGACAAGACGCCATGTCATCTTAACAGCGACAGATCAGCTGCCGCCGCAGCAGTACGGTTGAACAAATATAGGCCTATCATCACCGACATCGATTCGTTCAACTGACTACCAATAGTCGTCGCATAGTGCTCCGGTTACGCTTTGTCAAAGGGGTGGCCTTGTCAAAGGGGTGGACCTGGACCAGGCGACGACAGCAATAATACCCAGCAGCAGGTAATGAATGTACGTTTAGCCGCCCGCCTCTACACTTTTCATTTTCAGGCGTAGGGCCTACACCGACAGCCTACCTATAGGGCTACATTGCTCTGTCTTAAACGGATACTATGAGCGATGCGTGCCGATTCTAGAACCGCCTGCGCATGTTGCCCATGTGTAAGTCGTTCAGTAAATAATCTACCAACAACAAACCATTTCATTTCATTTTTTATTCGCTAAAAGAAACTATGAGATTCAGCTTAAAAATAATCAACAAATTACTAACAGTAGAGGCCTGAAACGTCAATTAATGTTTTCTGTAGGTTACCAGGCACGTATCCAGAAGGAGGCAGAGGGAATTTGCGCGCCCCCCCCCCCCGAAATATACTAATTAAAAAAGAACAAAAGTTCTTTGAATATTTGAAAACCCTTTAAAAGCGAAAATTGTAATCACATTGTTTCAATAAATTACACTGATAAACATAATTTTTGTTTCCTAACATGCAATACGTGATTTTAAACAGTTTAAAATCACGTATTGCATGTTAGGAAACAAAAATTATGTTTATCAGTGTAATTTATTGAAACAATGTGATTATATTCGTTTTGTGATATGACATAACAATATGTGATATTCGTTTTCGGCATCAAAAACTAGTTACTAGTTTTTGATGCCGAAAACGAATATGTACTCGGAATCTTTCTATCACCCACCGTTTTTGAGAAACGGTTTAAATTTTAATAAAAGGATTTTTCTTCATTTTTCATCGTACAGCCAGGCATTTTAAACTTCTGTATTATTTTGTTAGCTACTATTTATTGTTAAACTTTGTTAACATCATTTTCAAGCTATAAGTAAACAATACTAGACTTGAGGATTGGCGCCTTTTCAAAAATTCGTCCAAATGTAGTTTAAAAATGATTCTACTGCACAACGGTAACAAACAACCTTCGATAACGATCGCTCATGATATTAATTTGAAAGAAACATACGTTGTGATAAAAGATGTTCTTGAAACGATCATTTATAAAAAAAAAAACATAGCTGGAACATTTATGCGGTGATTTAAAAGTCACAGCTATTTTGTTAGGCTACACTAAATACATGTGTTTTCTTTGCAAATCGGACAGCCGAGCCAGGGATAAACATTATGTTACCAAAGAGTGGAAGAAACGAGGCAATGTAACTCCAGATGAGATTCTAAAATGGTGTAAAATTCTTGTCTACTATGATCAGAATAATTTTTATTGATCATTTTTCTCGACTTATTTACGAAAGTAAATCCTACAATAAAAACATTCGACTAAAACCGAATTCACAAGAGTAACAAAGAACAAAACCTGTCTCAGACCGGTAAGGAATTGTGCGAGAAACAACGAAAGCGATCTTACCTGCAAGAAATTAGGCCTATAAGATAATTTTAAATATACGTCGACCCAGACAACCTCTGTGCCAGTTCGGTTTTAGCGGAAATGCAAGTAACACAGTTATTACGCTATGTTACATGAATGTCTTTCGCCACTTTCTTAAAAAGCCTTTTTTTGTATTCTTGTAGGCACCTTTTTCTCAACTTCCACAAAAGTCAGTGAGATAAAATTTTGAACCTGTTTTTACATGCAGCCCTACAAGGTTTTTAAAATATTAATGATAAATTTTTTTTTTTTCAAAATGTTTGCATCCTGATACAATAAGGTACCATTATTAATACCATTAATAATTGTCCGGTACCAACTTAAAGGGTAGTGTGTATGCCTATCCTAAGCAATGTTAATGTTTGTACCTTTTTCTCACCAACCACTACAGCTAGAGCTACAATTTTTTTTTTTTTTTTTTTTTTGTATGAAAGGCCACTTTTTGGTACATCATTAGAATGTATAGCATTTAATTATGGTAAGAATTTTGATTTTCACCACTGTTTTCAACGAAAACTCGCCGAAAAAAATTTTTTTCTCCCACTTTTTTCAGTATTTTTTAAAACGGCCCATTCAATCAATAGAACTGGACGATTAACATACTCCATAAAAATTTCAGCCTTGTACCTTTTGTGGAAGCTGAGAAAAAGGTACATAACGTTCTAAAAATGACGTCTTGTAATGTTCGCGTTTAAAGTTTGAGAAACAAAAACACGAGTGTAAACAAAGACAGACCACAAAAAAATTCATAAAATATTTTATAGTTGGCATAGCAACATGATTCTAACGCCATTTTAAAGCGCAAATTTTAAACTATAGGCCTATTTTTAACGAAAAAACGAAAAATCGATTATTTTTTTATTTTTTTCATTCCACACTCCCCTTAAACAAAATTCTGTTAGCGAAAACAAAAATTGGTGCACTTAAAATACATGAAAAATTGTAATCTTTAATTCTAGTCAAATTAATAGTAATGTGCATGTAATGTGCATGTATGCGTGCATGATGCGTGCAATGAGGTTGGTAAGAGAGCGGTGGAAATGTCAAAATGGTGTAAGACAGGAGGGAGGTATACGAAATCCCCGTAAATTGATTACAGTAATGGCCAAGGTTTTTCAATGTTTTCCTCTTTCTCTCCAGGTCAAGGCCTCAATAATTCCTTTTGCTTGCCTTTCCATTTAATCATCTTAAATTAATGACGTGGAATAAAAAAAAGTATTTTACGAGGCTGTAAGTACTTATGTACTTGTTTACTTAATTTTCACCCTCATAACATTCGGTTGCGATTTTTCTGAATCTGTATCAGTCCCAATGAGCAATCCAAGCTGGTCGCTCACTCTACAACTACAGACTACAGAAACAAGTAAACAATGTTCATTGTGTAGGCAATTGGCCTACACACATTTGCATCAGTCGGTCGTCAAATTTAAGTGCAAGTAATTTCCCTTTTTATGGGCACAATAAGCCCTAACGAAACTTAATTTCTAAGGACCAATTTTCAAATATCCTTAGAGTTAAAGCTCATCGTCTCATCTCACAATTTAATATTAAGTCGAAAAAATGTCGAATTTAGACGATTCGTCTTTTAATAATATCGCGCAACACCATTAAACTGTCGTCACCAATTTTAATTAATGGATCTACTGACCCTTGCTAAATGATCGGCAATGAATAAGCGATACTGAAAATTGGGGTGGCAAATTGAAACCTAAAATTCCAAATCGATAAATTTTTTATTTGTAGCGTAAATAAAATCCATTCTTATGAAGCGAATCAAAAAAGGTTATGGTTCAGGAAGGAATGGTAGGACATGCGGGCAAAAGGAACCATTCCAGAATCCGGCTAGAAGTTGGAAGGAAAACTTATCGGTGAACAATACGGTTGAAAAATACATGAATAGGCCCTCATATCCGCGAGTAGGCTAAATACTTTCCAGTTGGTCTCGGTTTATGTCCACCGATCACTTACAATAGGGCCTGTAGTAAAGTTATCCACGATACGGTTTAAGTCACTGAATCAGTAAATAAGGTTTCCTGCTTTCTCTCGACATATGGCAGCCGCTTCGGCCGTAACATGTAATCTGGTTGTAACGGTGAACAAGTAGGCCTACTCGTATGTACAATATCATCAGCATCAGTACCTATGTTGTGTAGGCCCTTAGTTATAATCGGACAATAAATGTTCTCGTGTGGCACGTGAAAAACAGTCGGCTCGTGCTTTATTAAATGCATTTTGAATCGGGCCAGATAAATAGATATATAAAGCGGTGATAATTTTATTATTAGTTTAAATAGTGTGGTGTTCAGCAGAAATGTGTAAAAGAACCAGTAAAAAACTACTTGAACCGTACGGGCTAAAATTTGGACGGATTGTGATTCAGATTTTATAAATGTTTTTCTAGTATTCCCGTAGTATTTGTGAGCGGAGAAAAATTTTTTAATAATCATAAATGAAGGTAGTGATGTGCAATTAATTGGGATTAATTATCGATTACTTTATGCTTACTTACTTGTAATTTTGAAGGCTTATTAAACTGGTAATCTGTAACAGTGAGTAAGATAGACTAGCGGTGCCGGCTGTTTAGCTCCGGTGAGGCGAGGGCGAGCTGCGATTCGACTGGAACCAGTGGACGTTATCTGTTCCCCACTAATGCTGAACGCGTCCCGTCTCTCCCTTTATATAATAACACAATGATGACGGTGACGAACGGGAGGGGTGACACCAAAACCAGTCTCGCTGTAAACAATACCAGTTCGATAAATATGTGTATCTGTGTGTGTGTGGTTCGTGAGGCTCCCCCCCCCGCGATCTATCGACACCGCTCTTCTCTACCGCTGCAACAATATCTGCCACATCTCCATCTTTCATCAGTAATTAATTGCACCGATGGACGTCGAGGCGACTTCATCTCACACAGCCCTACGCCCTACTATTCTTTCATACACTTTTCTTAAGACCACGCCACCTTAATTACAGAAAAATTTGCGGCCCGCATCCGCAGTATTGTATCAAACAAACTTTTCCTTCTTCCTACCGATTATGTCTTGGCTCCTTTTGCTCTCCATACAAGTCCTTCAAGTCAGAGATATTTGGTCCGATTCGATTCAATTCATTATTGCCTGTGCAGACTATTCAAATTATTTAAATTATCTCCAGTTGTTTTTTTTTTGAAGTGGTAATGTGTGTAACAGAACACCTTTTTAAAGAATATTTTATGTCCACAACCACATCATGAAACCGGAATTGATTTCTACGTTACAACACTAAATTGCCTGTAAGGCACATAGGCCCTGAGCCCTACTATTCGTTCATATACTTTTCTCAAGACCTTTTCTGTATTTTCTTGCTGCATACAGCGAGAAAATACATCAGTAAATACGAGGATCTTTCAAAATGTGTGCTAATCCCTTAATTATTTTAAAAATCTATCTTTAAAAAATACTAAAAAGTACTTGGTTGATGATCGATTAAACATTTTACTGCGAAACAAGAGTTGCTTTCTAGAAAAATTTTTCCGGGTGAAAATGATTAGATGATGCGCTTATTGAAGCGAGCAAGTAGTAGTCAATGAAAAGGATAAAAAATAGTTCAGTCGATGTGAAATGAATCTGTAAGCAACAGATACAATACGGGGCGATTATTTAGACGTTCCGATTTATCTTGACACATCCTAAACTCCCTTCTTGGAGTCTCCTGGACGCGCTTCGGTAAAAAAATTTGCTCTTCCACAAAAGATTACTGACACCTACTATTCGCGATATATCACCTATTTATCCGCGACACCTATTATCTGACACCTATTTATCCGCGATATAAATCGATGCGTAAGTCCAGGTCGAAGTAGAAAAACGGCCGACACTCTCGCGAAATAATTTGGTAACGACCGATTGAAGAAGAAGGGCAGTCGCTTGGTTGCGGTTGGAACACAACCAGCAGCCCACCATCTCAATTTCTAGTTGCCTTTGTTCCATGCAAAGTGAGATAAGCGCTGAATAAAATATACGACTTGTATAAATCTATTTTCATTAATTTCATCTATCGATCGATCAATGTACAAATTTCCAGATGCGATACAAAAAGCAACTCTATTTCCATACATAACTTTTCTTCAGTCTAAGTAATAGTGACATTTGCCAGCAAAGGAAAAGGAAAAAAGCTTGTCGGCTTGGGAAGAGCCGCGGTTATTTAGGTAGGTAGGTGTAGGACGGGCACCATTACGAGCACCCTTATTCTTAGTCTACAAATTCTGGGATAATTTGTTCCTACTGCCATTGCCTTAGGTATACACGTGGCCGCGTACGCCAACATCTTCGTTTGTCGGTATTTTTATACGGTCCGTTAAGTACTCGTACAAACAAACAAACTCCCGTAGTTAAAAATAAATAATTTACGATCTCTATTGCGTCAAGCTATTTATAATTACTAGGCCTACATGCATGACGCACATCCCAGCTCTTTCCTCAGTATTCGAATCGGTATTAGTTTCCTCAGAGTTAAAATTGTCCGTTTGAATTTCTTTCATATTTTGCGGTATTCAGCTGTACCCGATACCGTTTTTAATTAAAATTGATCTTTTTATTTGAAATAAAATTGCGCATTTTAAATAAAATTGTCTCACATCTGATACATGAGATTGTAAATAATGTGGTCCGATACGGTCTACGCTTCGTCTGTATGGATTTAACGATCATTTTCTGAACTGTAAAAATATATGTATTTTACGCGACTAGATGAACCGCTTATCAGGTAGGCCTGTACTACAAAAACTACGCGTGACCATAAGATAGATCGGACAAAAGAAAAATATAACATTTTTTAATCGTGGGTGGGCCTCGTAACATCTGCAAACTCATTGAAATAAGCGTCCTATTTAGGCTATAACATTTTCCGTCGATCGTACCGATATTCAGCGTAGTAGCCTATGTAGGCCGACATTGTTAGAGGTTAGCTACTGTTGGTCGTAGGCCTATGGCATGCCATTTAAATAATCAGCAGACTTAAACAGGAAGATAGATTGTTATCGGTAGAGCCAATCGATGGTCTAGGGCCTATCGCGTGTCAAGTTCAGTGTAGTTCAGTCACTTTTCTCGAGCTCTTTTCTGACTTCTTTAGACAGCTTATCAGGTAGGCCTGTACTACAAACTAATTATCCGTTATTAAGTCGATTAAAAGATTTTATCGAATAATCTAATCGAAATGTTTTCTGACCTGCTCATATTCCCATCCTCGAGGCCATATTGCCCCGACATAGGGAATATGTTCACTCTGACAACGCCGCAGATTCAAACGAATGAAATTAATGGTGTGACACTTAAGAAATTGCTGAAGCAAACAGGAAAGAATTATTTTATAAATATGACTTTTTCTCGTACGTATTTGACGTTATCGACTAATTATTATTTTAACTACGCCTGTAGGCCAAGTCTCTTCTGAGTGGAAGATCTAGTAAAATGTTTTCGCGTACTTGTTATATAAATTTGAGTCATGTGTTTTACATACTGTGAGGTTTGATTGGACCTTGCTGGAGATAGTTATAGCACTGGTTGGGTACTCAGGTGAAAACGTCAGTTCGTGCTACAGTAGGCTGGCTAGTAGGAAAACTACAAATTATTATGCATTGTGTGCTGCACCGACCGACCTTATCACACTCGCAATTCCTAACAATTTTAACTTTTTGTATCGATTATTTCAGCAATAATGTATGTATTCAATCCGTAACAATATACAAATACGTAACGTTGCTTTGTTTGTAGGATATCAGAAACTAACCGACCGATTTCGAAAGCTCTTTCAGTGTTAGAAGCCTACAGCTCCTCGGTAACATCACCTATACAGGTATGTGGGTGGCTATACGTAATTTTTAAATTTTGTGATTGTAAAATTAATACATCTTTTATTTTATTTGTTTGTTGCGAGGTCATTTGGGACGGTCAGTTCTGTTATCTATCGATACGATATCACACGATATGGCATGTGGCATCCTATAATATGACGTCATTCTGCACTCTTTCCGTTTTTCGGCACTTTTGAAAATTATTTACCGGACGGATATAAAAGAATTATGTAATATCCGATTTCTGCTCAGTAAGTTATGTAATCCTTCTAACGATCAGACAGATGGTACAATTTTTTAAGAAATATTCTAATTTTGCCTACTTTTTCTAATAATTACACAATATTCAGTCATTCTCAGGTCACGTCCACGTCCACGTCCACTGGTCGTTCATATCGATGTCAGGAAAATTCCTCCAATAATCAAGGTGCGCTTCATTCAACTCTTTACTAGTCTACTTTTTACATAAATGCCTTAAAAACTACCACACTATAGACATAGGCCTACCCGTTCGGTTGTCTGCCTGGTGGTTGGAATGACGATTGTTGCTTTTCAAAGAAGCCTCAAAGAGGAAGTTTTAGCAAAAATCATATCTATTATACACAAATATTGATTAGTGTTTTAAAATTACAAGGATTCCAGTGAGTGTGTTTAACACTACAAATAACTGTGCGTGTTGATACAAACGCTAAAATAACTGCCGCAGTTATTTTTCAGAAAATTTTATTATTATATATTTTATTATTTATTATTTATCAGAAAATTAAAAAAAATACGGTCGCTATAGTTTGTGGCAGGCAACCCATGACATATTTTTCAACAAACAGCTACTGCTCTGATTATCGAACAAAAGAAATAACAAATTGTATCTTTTAATACACCAATTGAACAAAGGAAACAGAGATAAAGCAAGTTAACACTTTCATCTGTCAATAGACTGAGACTGAGACAACCGTCCCCACTCCCCACTCTCCAGTATCTGTAAACTTAATAAATAGGCGCACTATGTAAAGAACAAATTTTTAAAAAGGTGACTGGCAGGTCCAATCAACGTACCACTGAGGAGTGGACACGGTCGAACAGTGGGGGTGGGATGTATATTTAACGCCTAGTTTTTTTGCATGGCACATTGTGAATATTTTTGTACCGGTTTTTATAGTACGAGTATAATCTGGTGTTGCAGAATTTTTGTTAATTTATTTCATTAGATAGGCCTATCTAATGAAATCTTTTTAATATCTCTCGTAAAGGACAGACAAGGGGCAATTAGTGAAAAAAAGCAGTGATAATTTATTTTATTTATTTATTATTACTAAAAACAAATACAATGAATCTTATCCTATATTGCTTGCTAATTGCCGCATAGGGCCTGTGCGCGCGCGGGTATCAATCGGTTTGTATTGTCATTTATATTATTATAGCCTAATAATATCTTTTTATATTTACCCTAAATATACTGAAACAAGAGGAAAAGCAATTATTTTGAATATATAGAACTAATTAAATGCTGAGGCTGCCCTCTCCCTAAATGAATCAGCCAGTTGGTACTCTTTTTTACTTTCTCTTGCCTATATGAATATATAGGAAGGAAAGTATTGTTTTCATGTCGATTTTTCGAAATCGAGTTTTCACCGGATCTATACGTTTTCAGACCCCCTGAACCCAAAAAATATGTTTTTAGCGATTGGTCTGTGTGTGTGGCTGTGTGTCTGTGTGTGAACAGAATATCTCAAGAACGGAACATCGTACGAACTTGAAACTTGAAACTTAAGTTACATACCACTACCGGACGCGACACGAACATTTTCATCAAAATCGGTCAACCGGAAGTAGTAGTTTATTCGTATAATTTTTCAGTTTTTTGCGATTTTCTCAAAAACTGGTCCTAAGATTTTTTTTTAAATCGCCTATTTTACTCAATTTTTTATTCTCTACAAGATAGGGTTTGCTGAAATTCTCGGTGAGGCTGTTTTCACGTAAAAACGTTGTTTTTTTAAGATTACGGCTTTAATATAAATTTTAGCGCAAAAACTTATATAATAAAAGTTGTAGAGAATTTAAAAACCTACAACTTTTATTTCAAACATTTTTTTGTATAACGCTTAGTTTAGCGGTAATTTGCGATTTTCTGTTTTTTTTCTCACGAAAACGTGAGAAAAATCGATTTTTTTAACATTTCGGTCTTAGTATGCATTTTACGACAAAAGTGTATATAATTAAATTTATAGAAAATTAAAAGATCTACAACTTTTGTTTAGAGCATTTTTCTCTACAGAGCCTAGTTTAGCGTGAAAGCGTGATTTTCCGTATTTTTAAGCCAAACTGAGTTCGATTGTCATTTTGCGTCATTCACTCATGATTAAAATAAGGTTATGTTTTTGAGGTTAGTTTTTGTTCATTTCTAATGTTTTAATACTAATGTTAGGTTTATTGTTAATTATTTGCATTGGCAAGAGAAAGTTGTGTGAGTGTTTCACACCAGATTTTTGTAGGTATATTTGAGGAGTTGCATCAGTATACCGGATAACCTCTCGTAAATTAAAGTATGTGATTGAGGCTATCATAATGTGCTGCAGTGCAGCTGTTAATGGGTTTTATGCAATCATAATGGGCTTGATATCCAATACTCCCTAAATGAATCAGCCAGTTGGTACTCTTTTTTGTAGGTATATTTGAGGAGTTGCATCAGTATATCGGATAACCTCTCGTAAATTAAAGTATGTGATTGAGGCTATCATAATGTGCTGCAGTGCAGCTGTTAATGGGTTTTATGCAATCATAATGGGCTTGATATCCAATACTCCCTAAATGAATCAGCCAGTTGGTACTCTTTTTTGTAGGTATATTTGAGGAGTTGCATCAGTATATCGGATAACCTCTCGTAAATTAAAGTATGTGATTGAGGCTATCATAATGTGCTGCAGTGCAGCTGTTAATGGGTTTTATGCAATCATAATGGGCTTGATATCCAATACGGCTTACAGTTCTGGTATATTTATCAACGAGTAAAGTGTGTTTCTACTATAGGACATTACAGATTCTATTGTTGTGTGGATAAGCAGTAAAAAGTACAGCAACGTTTCACAGAAGTATCCAATCACAGGAAAGTTGTTTCCCTGACCGAAAAACGTTCATTTGAAATTATATACTTGCACCGTCACAATGCATTACAATGAATAGCCTCATCAGGCACGGCCATGTTATTCGTATCAGGCAGAACAGTCGGACGTTAAACCAAAAAAAATATATATATATTCGTATCAGAATTGATTAAATGGATTCTGATTTTATCAGATGAGGATACAGAAGTGTTTTCTAAAATACTGGAGCATATTTTAAGTAAGTATTCAAGCTATAAGAAAGATTTTTCCGACAAACATTGCAATTAATCGTGAAAAATCCGCTATTTCAGAAAGATGTCAGTAAATTAGAAGAGAGGACGGGATCACTGAATGCTAAGTTCAATTGTAGGCTTATAGAAAAAGATGTAAGCCAATAGTATAGAAGAACAGTTTCAACATGACATTATTTTATCTGAAAGCACAAAATCAGTCTGTTGGTGACGACTGTAAAAAATCTGAAAAATGTTGTCTACAAGCCAACACTACCGGCTGTTTCGGAACTGCACTCCGATCTCTCGGGAAATTATTCTACAGTTAAAACTAAGGAAAGAATGTGATATACAAGAAAACCAAGAAACGCTTTGCTAGCGAGTTACAGCTAGCGAAAATTTTGGCCCGGATTCCTGGTCCACCGATAAACGAAAACCATATTGAATGTCACGGGTCTGAAATTTTGATGCAAATTATTTTGTTCTATATATTTTTGACCTAACAAATTAAATAAAACAGGCTGACTAAAACTGTAATCATCTATTTTTTGCGTTAGGCCTATTTGACGTAAAATACAAAAAATTCAACTCCAAAACTAATTTTTTTACGTTTGGAGTAAAATAACTTTGTTAAATAGCTAATAATGCATTAAAGTTTTAAATAGAACTTCCGAAGAATTTAATTCTGAGTTGATTGGAATGTATGAAGTCAATAAAAAATAATTACAAGTTCAAGAAATATTTATTTTATTGAATGATAAACGAAACAATTATGTGACTAACCTTACATTCAAACTAATGCTTCTGTGTGGCCACCATCCTTGGTGAATGCACTGTTTAGCACGAAGAATCCACCCTTTCTAACTTTCCTTTAGGGTTCTGAATTATTTTTGAGTCTTGCTCCAGCTTTAATGATTAGATTCCTTAACTCTTCGTGTGTGATGAATAAACCAAATTCTCCATCGATCCGCCAAAAGTAGAAATCCATTGGCGTAAGGCCCGTAGATCGTAGAGGCCGTTTTACAGGTCCTGCTCACCCAATCCACTGGTTACCACATGTATCATCAAGTAACGTGTTACAGGACGACTAAAGTGAACTGACGACCCATCATGCATAAACCACATCCCTGCTGCATATTGAAGAGGAACATCTTCCAAAAGTTCATGCAGATTTGTTTGTAAGAAATTAAGGTACTCTTTTCTATTTAGCCGGGCAGGTAAGAAAAACGGCCGAATGACATTGTCTGCAAGAATTCCACATCACACATTTTATGAAAAAGTGTGTTGGTAATGGGTTACGGTAACCTCATGTGGGTTTTCTTCTGCCCAAATATGAGCGTTGCGGAAATTTATAATTCCATTCCTAATAAAGCATGATTCACTGCAACTAGATCCGTTTAAGGAAATTCCCATCAACTGCTTTTTGTCTTACTTACCATTGGAAAAATTCTTTTGATTATTGTAATCTTGTGGTAGTAAATCTTACACTGGTGTGACATGAAATGGGTACAATTGTTGCTCTTGCAAAGTTCTCCATACGGATGTATGAGAAATATTAAGGCGACGAGACAGTCTTCTAGTACTTGTTGTTTGTTGGAGACGTGTTAACTGCATCAAGTATTTCTTATTCTACACGCACGTTTCTAGCAAATCGACGGCCAGTATCTGTACGTCTTATTACTAGTGTGCCTGTTTCTCTGAGGCGCCTTTCAACTGCTTCAAAAGTTTTACGGCATGGTATTCTTCTGTCAGGGTATTTCTCTCGGTATTCTCGAACCACAGCTGCGCTATTACAATCTACGTTTCTGTAAATTAAACACATATCGGTCAATTCTTAAAAAGTAGGCCTAAATAATTTTTAAGTGTCATCCATATTTTATAGTTAAAACTAAAATATAATCTGTTATTAATAAGTTATCAACGTGTAATATCTTACAAAACCACAAAACTCATCAAACAAAATCTTTCAAAAAATGTCACAGAGTTGTTTAATGCAATCGGCTGTTATTTAGAAACTCATCGTTGCTATTGATAATTTGAAAAAACTACAATGAGGAAATTCTCTTTCGTAAATTTAAAGCTTTAATTTTTTCATTTCAGTTTATCAGTTATACTGTTTAAGGTAAACAAATTATGGTTTATTACTGCTATTTGTTAAAGAAAATTAAAATTATTTTGTAATCTTAAAAACGTATTAAAATTTCTCAACATTATGATTTACCAACAGTAAGGCTTACGTGGCACATTTTTGTTTCGGTTTTAATTCAATAAGATAAAGATTTCTTGAACTTGTATTTATTTTTAATTGACTTTATACACATCAATCAACTCAGAATTAAATTCTTTGCAAGTTCAATTTGAAACTTTAATGCATTCATTAACCATTTAACAAAGCTATTTTACTCCAAACCGTCTGCATTACCAGAAATTGCATAAGAGTGAAACGTAAAACAAAACAAAAAATACTCCAAACGTAAAGAAATTAGTTTTGGAGTTGATTTGTTTTTGTATTTTACGTCAAATAACGAAATATACGTAGTTACAGTTCTGAGACCAGTTTTATTCAATTTGTTTTATTATTCAAAAACATATAGAACCAAAACGTTTGCATCGAAATTTTAGACCCGTGACATTCAATATGGTTTTCAATTATCGGTGGACCAGGAATTCGGGCCAGAATTTTCGCTAGCTGTAACTCGCTAACGAAGCGTTTCTTGGTTTTCTTGCATAACACGTTATTTCCTTACTTTTAGCTGTAGAATAATTTCCCGAGAGATTGGAGTGCAGCTTCGAAACACCCGGTATTCTTGAGTGACATCCAATGTTTTGGTGTCAATGACGTGTACAACAGAGGAGTGAGGATGAGGGCTCAACTGTGCCATGTAGATATCGAGTGAAATTTGGTCTCTGTGTGTTTGGCAGAGGGTGAACATTCGATAATCAAAAAGGACTGTCCTAGGGAACCAAACAAGAAAAGAAGAAAAGTAAACCAAATTAGGAAAGATCAGGCCGGGTATAGGCCGAAGTAGAAAGGTAGATACTGTTGCGGCGTCAGTGTAGTGGGATGCTCACTTATTTTCAAGGAATATAAATCGGGTGACACAAAGAAGTAGGCTAGTTGATGCGGTGAGTCCGGGCATTTGACACCAAATTCCTTGACTAAAAAAAGTATTTTTACTTTCTCT
Organism: Catonia carolina; assembly: GCA_035578175.1. Classification (NCBI taxonomy): domain Eukaryota; kingdom Metazoa; phylum Arthropoda; class Insecta; order Hemiptera; family Achilidae; genus Catonia; species Catonia carolina. Next base: position 17,231,971 of record JAQMRL010000001.1, on the reverse strand, counting down.
TGCCCTATAAACTTATCAACGTAGCCTATAAGGAAGGAAAGTATTGTTTTCTTGTCGATTTTTCGAATTCGAGTTTTCACCGGTTATACATGTTTTCAGGCCCCCGAACCCTAAAACATGTTTTTAGCGATTGATCTGCGCGCGAGCGCGAGCGTTTGTGTGTGTGTGTGTGTGTGTGTGTGTGAGCAAAATGTCTCAAGTACGGAATATCGTACGAAGTTGAAACTTGGAACTTAAGTTAGGTACTACTAGAGGACCCGACATGACCATTTTCATCAAAATCGGACAACCGAACTTAGTTTATTTGTGCAATTTTTCACTTCTTTGCAATTTTCTCAAAAACGGCTTCTACGATTTTTTTAAAAATCGCCTCATTTAGTACACTTTGTATTCTGTACAAGATAGGGTAAGCGCCATGTCTGCTGAAAGTCTTGGGGAGGTTGTGCTTTCGTAGGAAAAAAATTGTTTCGTTTAGATAGCGGCTTTAATACATTATATATTCTAGGGCAAAAGTGTATAAAATTAAAGTTGTAGATCATTAAAAAACCTACAATTTTTATTTCAAACTCTTTTTGCGCAACGCTTAGTTTACCGTCAATTAGTGATTTCCTGGTTTTTTTCTCATCAAAATCGGTTAAAAATGGGATTTTGTAATATTGCGGCCTCAGTAAGAATTGTATGACACAAATGTTTATAATATAATTAACGTTATAGGAAATACAAACATGTACAACTTTTATTTCAAGCAATTTCTTCTTCAGGGCTTAGTTTAGCGTCAAAAAAGTGATTTTCCGTATTTTTAAGCCAGAGGTTGATTTTCATTTTGCATCATTCACTCATGATTAAAATTAGGTTATGTTTTTCATTTTGCGTTGCTTACTCATGATTAAATACAGTTTATATTGTCGATTATCTACATTGGCAAGAGAAAACTATTCGATTGTTTGACACCAGATTTTTAAGAATAGAACTCGGGAAATTTACAATTTTGGAAATATTTGACCGTTGGAAGGGATTTTATAATGAAAACAGGATCTAGTTTGTTGCAGTGGAGGCTGATTGGTTCGGCCATAAGTGTGGCTTTCTAGAGAGGCTGAGTAGGCTGCGGCGTACGATGGAACATTTCCATTCGTATTTTACCGTCCCGTCGTTAAAAATTTAAAAAATGCTTTTAAAAACCGTCAGATTAAAGGAAAAAACAAGAAAGCGTTTTCAGATCAGATGCTAAAAATGTCATCGCAAATGACCTCGGAGATATTTTACCGACGAGTGCTATCATTTCATTTCCAGGCTTACCGTGTAGCAACGTTGAAAGTTTTAAAGGTAGCCTGTAGCTCACCGACAGGCGTTTCAAATTTCCAGGTACATCAATCTCTTCAGGGTGTGTACCCGATTTTCGACATTGCATTATGAATGATATGTCTTACCTCTCCAGCTGTTACTGCTCTGGCGAAAAATGTTGTTCCTGCGTCGCCAATGCTACCAACCACCTGAACGATCAGTGATTCCATGTAAGCTGATCAAACGGCAAATTAAGTTGCTGCAATCATTTCAATTACGAGATCAACCGATTCATTTTTTAATTCCTTTAAAATTATTCTTTTTGAGGACGTTATTTTAACTTTTTTTGAAGTCGGCGATTGCTTTGAACGACCATAGGCCTAATTATTTTTGATGAACTTTCCAATAATGAGGCACGTAATTAGACATCTGCAGTCCGACCCCACCCCTACCCCCACGTATCTGAAGATCCAAAGAAGAACAAAAAGAAGGAGGAGGAGCAATGGCAGAACTGAGTAGCAGATGATCACAAGTGAGCGAGTGAGTGGTGGGCCTACAAGTAGGGTATTACTTTCACCGGAGCCCAACCGCAGTGAATGGACAGTAAACACATCAGAAGGTGAAAGTTCCCACATCCACTAATATCCACCTCTCGTTAAGAAAGCGTCGACGTCCTGGCTCCGTTGGCTGCGTTCCACAAAACATGGAACACAATTTAATTACCGAAGCGGTTACAATTGCATTCGTCATTTACGACGGACGTGTAACATTTATACGTAACTTGATTCTGATCTATATCGTATCAGGTTACGTAACGAAGAACTGCTAAACAAAAAAAGTGGGTCGGCAAAAAGCGTGTTTTGTCGTTACGAGATGATAAGTGAGCGACCCCCACCGGATCGACGAGTGGGTGGGTGGGTGTCACGGCTAAAGGGCACCTCACCGCTCAACATCCGCTACCAACACTATACGCCATACAATAAAATTTGGCATCTCGTTGTCGTATACGCCGCATAGGCCTATGCATTTCAGCACATTACGCCCACATTCCTTCGGTAAAATTTTATTATAGGCTTTCAGTTCATTTATATTTTGGAGTTCATCTGTGGTGGAATCCAGCGGAGTCGATGAAATTCCCAGAATTCATCAGGAAAAAGTAAGTAGTTAAAAAATTAGTGGTTTCGGAAGTACGAAACCATTAGTAGAGTTGCGGATCTTACGCTAAACACTGCTTAAGAAATACATTTGACGTCAAGCGAAGTTAATGAAATGGCACAGTTATAATTTACGTTTCATGCAAAGCATTACGAATACGTAAACTGACGAGATGAGCGCAACAATTGTATGATCTGAATAAACATTTTGCTGTCATCTTTATAAATGTAATTCACGTTTAATAAATTGACACTCACGTTAAAAAACCGTGAGTATGGTTCATAATCACGTTTTAAGTGGAGTAAGGGATCTGATATCACCTAGCCAACACGGTTTTCTGTAGGGCAGATAGACCTTATCTCGTTATTGAACCCTGAGTTATATTTTGATTTTTGTAAGTCCTTTGATACAATAGTGCATACAGAGTGTAGGGCATATAACTTGAGAAACTTAAATCTCTTTGTTCGCTTGCATTCAGTGTCATCTGGAAGTCGGTTTCCTGGTTTGTTGGACCTTCCGGTGTTACTATAAGGGGTAATTGTTGTACCATTGTCAATAAGTCATTAATTTTTTTCATGACGTAATCATTCCCTGGAGATCCTAGAGAGAGCAAACTTGTTCGTTTCAGTCGCGCATCTTCAATATTCGGCAATTGCCTCTACATAGGCCTTTCTATCTATTCTTGCATCCAGACGACGGTCTGCTGCTATCGTGATATTTTTCGCAGAAGATAATCGCCAGTTTATCAAAAGGTAACGATATAGCTTTTTCATTCTAAACTTTTGATAGATCGTAAGCTAGCTACTTTGTGTCCAGTGTTGAAATTATTGTGGCCAAAGCGAGGAGGAATTTTACTCTGATCGAGCCGACTGTAGGTCATTATTGAAAACATAAATGATCACTTTATCTCCTCTAGTTTACTCGTAGGCTACCGGTCAGATCACACTTTGCCAACAGTCGTCTGCAATATGCACCGAGCTTATTTCAAATGTGACGTGAACACAGATGTCGAAAGAAAATTTATTTTCTTTATCGATCTGTCAGAGCTGGATTGACATTAACATATTTTTGTAGTTAGGATCCAGTGTCGACGGTTCACTCACGCCAAACATCGTTTTTCTTTCTGGTAGTAAACGGTCTGCTGCAGATAGTGGCCTCCGCGGTTGGTCTCGTCACATCAACAAGTGACAGATTTGCTATACGATTCCCTTATGTTCATTAAGAGTAAATTCCACCAAGTACAGCCGGCAACTTTTTGTGTTATATAACTTACAGCACGTACAACTTAACAATATTTTTTCCGTACGACTCATTTCACTTCGCATCGGTGCCGATTCGTCGGCCGACTGTGAAGTCGTGAAAGACGTGAAGCTGAACGTCCGCTAATCACTAACACTACTTAATTTTGTAGTGATATTTTGATTGACTTGACATTTTATGAAATCCCATTCAGAAGACGTAGTACTTGACACGGGGATATTTGCATTTAGGGCTATGCAATACATGTCACGGTAAAAACCACGCGGTCTTATTACCTGGACACGTGACATTGATTAAACGTTTAAACATGAACATGATGAGGTGGACAGAAAGACAGAAAGACTCGCAAGCAGGACAACTTAATGATGTCGGTAACGCACAATAGCGTTACGTTCATCTGTTAAAGCTTCTACCTAGTTTAGTAGGTTGTAACAACAAAGCCCTAACGATAATTAGCAATATTCAGTAGTAGTAGTAGTAGTAGTAGTAGTAGTAGTAGAAGCAGCAGCAGCAGTAGTAGCAGTAGCAGCAGGAGCAGTTGTGATGGGGGTAGTAGAAGCAGAAGCTGAAGTGTATATTTGTATGTAATTTCGCAATTTCAGATGTAGTTTCCTTCAGTTGTCAAACACGGCGTTTTGCTGAGTGAATATGAAAGCGATCCATCGCAAAGGATATCCGCCGCTCGTTTCACAAACTAACCGCAATTGGTGTCAATGCCATCGCAAATACTCAACTTGTGTTCTTCTGTGTATTCTGAAGCTACTTGAAGTGATCACTCGACTGGATATGCGGGCTTTTCACATGACACTAGGCACTAAAATTGTGTTCGCTTGCGTCAGTCGGTTAACGAAACGAAACTTAATTTCATTACGCGTGTAACCGTGATTGCGTTAGGCCTATGTTACGTACAGTCGACTGACGGTAGGGCCTATTACTATTCTCTTTTTCGTTCGTTATTTACTGAACTGTACTGTACTGTACTGTACATAATAATATTATTAATTGTTGTACTGTATAATAATATTGTTAATTGTGGGAGTCACTTTCGCCCCGTCGCCTTTGCTTTCGTGCTTGTTACTAATCGGAAGGCGATCGCGACCACATCCTCTGCCAGCCTCTCTAATACTGCTCGCTGCTCTCTTTCTAATCTATTATCTTTTCAGTGCTCTACTCTCATTTATGATCAGGTCTATTATCATTTCGGGACCCTTCGTATAATAAACGAACTTCTCCTCGTTTCGAAAAATGAATGAACAAGTTATTTATTTAAACGCACAAATTCAACTTGAACTCTGTATTCATTGCAATCGTGAACGGTGTGTTTTGTATACACCTAGATCTAACGTAACTTTTTACAAAACTTTTATTTCATGTTTTCAGCCTTGCAGAACTGCACGGTTGCACTTTTAAAGACAGATGCAAATTTCTTATAAACTTTTCGTCAGACAAAAACCATTCATACAAAAGCTGTAACACGTTTAACTTTGTTTAATTTTTGTTTGGAAACCTTGTCTATCAATGAGTAGATTTCATGGATAAAATTATGGAGACGATTTGTTCGGTTTCCTTGGAGAAAAAATTAATAACAAGAGATAAGATTATTTTGTAGCCCGTCCATTTTATTTCATTATTGTTACGTGTATTTATGCCTTAAAATAGATTACACCTTTCAGCGGTTATCTCTAAAAACTACAATTTTTCGAAAGAGAGCAGAGTCCCCTCCAAGAATTTCTCGTGAGACACCGTCCTAACAGACACAGTGAATGTAGTAAAAGAGACCACTTTATTTACAATCATAAGACTTTTCAGAGAAACAAACCTACTCCACAAGTACGTTTCAAAATCTACCTATGCATGGAGAAAATACATTGATAAATTTTCACAAACCCTTATATATAATCACCCTTATATATAAGGTTGTGATAATATGGAGGCTATTTGTTTAAAACAAAGCTAAACTATAACTAGATCAAGGAAGCATTTTCTAGTAGCTCTATACAAGAGTTGCTTTCTAAATATTCGTTTTGTTTCAAAAATGAATGAATAAGTTTCTAAATTAGATGTACGATAACAATACATTTCAACGATAAGCAATCATCAATTTAACTCGGTGTTAATGTAGGCTACTACTCGTACAAATAGGGCTAGAGCCCTATCAGTTTTCATCTCACGTGTTGTAGGCCTATACCTACTCCCTTTTTAGAGTATCCTGGATGCGGTTGATCAAATATTTAAACAATAAGTTTTTATGTTTCCAATGAAACCCAAGTCCCTTAATTTTCGTGTCACATGGCTAATCAAACCCCTTCTACAAGTGATTTACTCGCAAAATATGGAACGCATCTTAAATCTGTGAAAGGTGGCTTCTTTTTATTAACAAAATGCAAGAAAAATGAACAATAATAAGGAATTGTCTTTTGCTCTTTGAATGTTTAGGAAGTAAGAAAATTGGTGAGTTGGCCCTGTGAGAGCTATTGCATTTTCGTACCCGATAGTAAACTTACACTGCATTACATTTAGGCTACCGTACAATTAGCTCCACTTCTCAATTTATGAACGAGTTGGCAAATTAACTTATTCAACTGCGATGTGCCAATTTAGCGCCTCTTCTTCAAACACCACATCTCCCTCAATCAAAATCTCTGGTTGTGGGTTCACTTTATTCTTATTTTGCCTAACGACGCTTAACAGCCAGTTCTGCATGCTTTTGTGATCTTGGCAAACCGTATTTTACAACTTGGAGGTTTGGAAACATAAATGTATTTGGAATAGCGTTTAGTAGCTCTGTGCGAGGCAATCAATTGCTGCTTATCTCCATTACCTATTGTATTTGTGGATTTTTTTGAGGGAGTTCGCTTCGACCTCATTAGCTCTCAGCATAAAGTTGACGGACGTCTAGTACCTGAAATTGTTGAATATTGCTTAGGCCGATAGAGCGGGGATTTCTTGTTTTTGCACTTTTACCGAAGAGCCAAATAAGATCGGCTTATTCTTATGAGTTAACAAAGCGAAAATAGGCCTGCGTCGTTTTAACGTTCTAATATCAAGTACTACTCTCTGTCTCTTAAAAACGTTAAACCAGTTTTCTAATTATTCGGCAAATATCTTGTGACCGCTCATCCCAGCGAAAGAGAGAGTATTCAGCAAATACATTTAAGTGATTCCTTATTTTGAGGTAAGTATGCACGTATGCCCTAAAAGAATCCAAGATATTTACAACTTTTATGTTGAATATTTTTGTGCCAGCGTGGTTTAGTGGTCATTTGTGTTTTTCTCAAAAAATCAAAATAACATCGGTTTCCTCCGAATTCACATCATTAAGGACAAGAAAATCATTTTAGGACAAAAATACGCCCGGCATAAATTAAATAAAACTAAAAACTTACATTTTTATGCATCAAATTTTTATCGGGTGCTATTTTTGCGAAAAGTTAACATTATCTGTTAAAAATGTACATTAAAGTACCAGGCTGCTAATTTTATAAAATTAAATTCGTTGTCAACAACAAATGATGTAGTAGAAAGTCGGTGTGGTATGCTGTTCGTCGGCTTAAAAATCGCCTAATCACCTGATCACCTAATCGTTATCGTTCTCGACTACAACGAAACGTAGTCAATCGACAAACGTTACCAAAAGATTACCCTCTAATTCGTTTCTTGCGCTTGAAACGCGAAATATTTACCGATGGTTCGCGATCCGGTGAATAATTAGTTCAGCACACGGACCGCCACATGAACTGGACAACTGGACTGACCTCGCTGGGCCCGTCTGAAGTACATCAAGCCGAGTCACAAGTGCAGTTAGTAAACCGATCGCAGCACTACTGATTAATGATTTAAAACGCTCGGACAGATGGAGGAGGAATACAAACCTTGCCACCAGTTGCACCTTGACGAAGGAAGGTCGCTGCCGCTGTAACGGCCCCACTGTGCTCCGACAACCACAAGTCAAGTCGCTCGGCATGACTAAGCGGAAGAAAGGCGTACATTTAACATTTAATAAATTATTTATTATCCGATAAATAATTATTAAATTATATCGCCATGATATTGAAGGACGCCTTTCTTAGAAATAGCCTGCCTACACTGCAGCTTATAAACACCTATTTTTACTACCGCACACGATGCACTTAAAACCCATTCTACTCGGCTGTCAAGAGGAAGCATTACGGGCGTTTGTCTACATCTGCGTCACGGCGGCACAAGCATCTACATTTTCTTGCCTTATTCTTATAGGCCTATACGTGAACGTAAACGCCTACATGTTTATGTTATTGCTACAAATATCTTTCGTCTTTTGCCTTCTCTTTGGTTGTTGTTCGACCGATTCAGGCGATATTTGCGGAGCTTATTACAATCGTCTAAAGAAAGGTTTTAACAGACCTGCTGAAGTGTTGGAATTTGGTCGTATCGATGCAATGTTCTCGTATTTTTCTCCATTACGACAGGGTTGAATAAATCAGAGTTTTGTGATGGTCATACGGTAGAATATTTAAAACGATATAAAAGTTTCATTTTTTTTTGTAACCGGGTCCCCAAATAAGAGACTTTAACCTACATTTTTAATCAATATAAACGAATTGTTATGAACCCCCATGAACTGGTTAGCGGTCTCTACGCAAACAGGACAGTCTAGATTTAAACTGAGAACTTTTAAAACTTTTCTATCGAGTCATCGACTCATCTCGATTGTTCTCACATACCTCTGCGACCGTGCGTCTATGTCAATTAAAGTATAAAATTTCTTCCTGAAACAAAATATCAAATGACCGATGAAATCCATTCATTCTGCACAAATCTGTACCTTGCATAGAACGAAAGTTTGTTGAAATTTTATCAGAATTTCTTAACGTATTGTATACGTAAAAGATGCTACTACAGAGTCCAAGCGTTCTCATTTGAGAAGCCCTGCTCACTTTTCCAGACCAATGAGTCTAAAAACTGAAAAGTTGAAAAATCATCAGTAGTACGAATAGATAACGGTCACTTCAAATAATGCTTAGATAAAACGACTTATAAAAAATAGTTTACTCATCTATCATATTCCAATATCCGTTTAAAACAAGTTAAGTTTTTAAAATCAGTACATTAATTTTGGACACCGGTTTTTAATCAATCACTATCACTACAGACCGTGCCAAATAAATACACATTCTAAATACTTTTCTTGCAGCCCATGTTTTCGGTGTTCTATCATTGTAGGATTTTTTTTAAATTTCCGACTTCCAATCTTTTGATTTTCTTCATGGAAGCTCTTAAATTCCTTTGTCTGTAGTATGCAGTTCGGTTGCAAGTTCTTGTTGACTTCCTTACAGCACTCGTCAGATAACTGACATATGCGTACGTCTCCTTTGTCCAGAGTCCGAAAAGTTTGTTTTGTTGTTCGCTTTCGTTTATTACAGATCTCCGCAGAATTTCAGCCATCATTTTTTTATCGCTTCCATCAGTCGTTCGTATTCTCTTCCACACAACTGGTCGTACATTTTGAGTCGTATTTCATAGTCGCATGTACTTTTTCAGGAAAAGTTGTCAAAAAATCAATTCTCAGGAAATCTATGCAGTGGCCATCACAAAATGTATAAGTTTCAAAAATCTGCCTTTTATTAAAATCAAAGCAGATAAAAATGGCGAAAATTGTAGTCGTGAGCGAAACAAAATACTTTGAATAACGCAAACATATACCCTAATATAAAAAGAAAATATATCGAATACAAATAAAATGAAATTCAACTCGAATGTAACAAAATAGTTTACCTACGGTCAAGCTTTGTAAGTATGCCTAGTAGGCTAAAATAATGTACACAGGCCTACAGGTTTCTGTTTATTTTCTATGAACTGTATAAATAGGCCTACATTATGTCACATTGTATTATTTGTAGGCTATGGTAAATGTAGTAAAAGCTAAAATAATAATTTTATTATTATTAAATAACAGGGTATGTATTACGCTAATGTGGAGTTAATTATGGAAATATAATTAGTATTAGGCTATAAAGGGCTTCTGTCGTCAACTGAAAGGAGACCCCTTAATTCCTTTAACAGAAGGCTTAAGGGAACCGGCCGGGATAGAAGGCTAGTGTCCTATCCATACATTCACGTTGTGTGGCCTGTTAGTAACTATGTGACCGCTCATCAGCACGATGACATGCTGAACGGAACTGGAAGGGCTACCCATTCCACCCTGGCAAACGGTGGCTTGGAGTACTCAGTCTGCCAATCAAAAAGCTGAAAGCAACAGTAAACTACAGCTTTTTCTGCCTGACTAGAATTGTCGTGAGGAAACTCCTTCATGTATGATTCTGGTTAGGTTTACTTAGTACATGCAGGTCTTCAAGAGCTTCGAGAACTTCAAAATATGAAAAAATTATGATGTCGTTCTCTCTGGTAAAACATTCCGGAGGTAAACTTTTTACCTCCGGAAACTAGTTACTAATGGAGGACTAGTTACTAGTCCTCCATTCGGATCTCCGGGCGAGGAATATCAGAGAGGACTTCATCAAAAAGATAAAAGTTTCTGAAATTCGTCGAGTTGGAACATGGAATGTTATGAGTGTAAAACAAACTGGTGGGTTAGAGAATTTAAAAAGGGAAATGGATAGGTTGAAGTTAGATATTGTAGGCATTAGTGAGGTACGCTGGGACGATCACCAAGACTTATGATCAGGGAATTATAGGGTTATTAACACTCCATCGGAGGGCAGGGCGGAGTAGGAATAGTAATGAATAAAAAATCTGACAAAGAGTAACCTACTATAAACAGTGTAGTGACAGGATTATCATGGGTAGAGTAAATACGAAAACAAAGCCCACCACTATAGCGCAGGTCTACATGCCTACGTCTTCGCATAGAGAGGAAGAAAAATAACAAGTATATGAGCAATTAGATGAAGTAATAAAATCTGTCAAGGGTGACGAAAATTTGATAGTTATGAGAGACTGGAATCCAGTAGTTGGAGAAGAAAAAGAAGAAAAGATAATCGGAGAATATGGTCTAGGGAAGAGAAATGACAGAGGGAGTCGGCCGGTAGATTTCTGCTCAAAATATAATTTAGTGATTGGCAATACACTATTTAAGAATCACAAAAGAAGGTTATACACTTGGATGATGCCCGGTGACAAGGGAAGATACCAAATAGATTACATAATGGCTAGACAAAGATTCAGAAACCAGATTATGAACTGTAAAGCCTATCCAGGTGCAGACGTAGGGAGTGATAACTTAGTAGTAATGGATAGCAGGCTTAAACTTAAAAAATTGAAGAAGAGATAGAGAAATGCTAGGTGGGATGTAGACTAAGAGAACAAGACAACCAGATAGGTTTCCAGGAAAGTATTCTAAAAAGAATAGAAGAAAGAGAAAATGACACAAGAAGTGTAGAGGAGGTGTGGATAAACTTCAAGGAGGTGGTAGTGAAAGCAGCGGAAGAATGGTTAGGACATACAAAAAGAAGAGGTAGGAAACCGTGGATTACTAATGATATTAGAACTGATGGATGAGCGAAGAAAATATAAAAACGCAAAGGACGAGAGAGGTAAAAGGCAATATTGCTACTTGAGAAATACCATAAACAAAAGGTGTAAGAAAGCGAAGGAAGAGTGGATCAGAGCGAAATGTACGGACATTGAAAGTAAAATGGCAGTTGGTAAAGTGGACGCAGCTTACAGAAAAATAAAGGAAAACTTTGGAGAACGAAAGATGAAAGCTGTTAATTTACAAAGCGCAGGTGGCAAACCATTGTTGAATGGCCAAGAGAGAGCTGAAAGATGGAAGGAATACGTAAACCAACTCTACAGGGGAAACGAATTAGAACATGATGCGATAGAACAAGAAACTGATGTTGAAGAAGATCAAAGAGGGGACCCTATACTACGAGAAGAATTCGATCGGGCACTTAAGGATATGAATATGAATAAGACACCAGGAATAGATAACATACCATCGGAATTATTATTACGATGTGGCGAAGTTGCTCAAAACAAATTATACAAACTTGTGTGCAGAATGTATGAGAGTGGAGAGGTACCATCGGACTTTAAAAAAAACATTATGATTCCAATACCAAAAAAGTCAGGAGCGGAGAAGTGTGAACATTACAGAACCATCAGCCTAACATGCCATGCATCTAAGATACTGACAAGAATTATATACAGGAGAATAGAACACCGAGTAGAAGAAGTATTGGACGATGACCAATTTGGATTTAGAAGGGATTTTGAATGGGAACTCCAGATGCAATATTGGCTCTGAGACTGATTAGTGAGAAAAGGATAAAGAAAAATAAAACTACTTTTATGGCATTTGTAGATTTAGAGAAAGCATTTGGCAATTTGGACTGGAGTAAAATGTTTAAAACTTTGAAAAGGCTAGGAATTAAATACAAAGAAAGGAAAGTTATCTACAGTCTGTATAAGAATCAAACGGCTGTTTTGAGAATCGAGGGGTACGAAAAAGAGGCTGCTGTAAGAAAAGGTGTACGACAAGGTTGTTCTTTGTCACCACTACTTTTTAACTTGTATATAGAAGAGGCTATAAATGAAGTGAAGGAGAAATTTGACGCAGGAATAAAAATTCAAGGAGAAACAATAAAAATGCTGAGATTCGCCGATGATATAGTAGTATTAGCCGAGGCAAAGAAAGAACTAGAGGATGCCTTAAATGGAATGGATGAGATCTTGAGAATGGATTACTTCATGAAAATTAATAAGAACAAAACGAAAGTGTTGTGCAGCAGCAAGAGTGGTTTAGAAGAGATGGGAAATTTAAAAGTAGGCAACAAAAACATACAGGAAGTTGGGGAATTCTGCTATCTAGGGAGTAAAATAACAAAGGATGGTAGAAGCACAAGTGATATCAAGAGTAGAATTGCTCAAGCTAGAAAAGCCTTTGAAATGAAAAACAGCTTACTGACTACAAACATTGATTTACAGATTAGGAAAAATTTCTTAAAACATTATGTTTGGAGTGTAGCATTATACGGAAGTGAAACGTGGGTGATAGGGGCTGTAGAAAGGAAGAGGATAGAAGCTTTTGAAATGTGGTGTTATAGGAAAATGTTAAAGATTAGGTGGGTGGACAAAATAAGTAATTTAGAGGTTCTTAGGCGAGTGGATGAAAAAAGAAGTATATGGAAGCATCTTACCAAAAGAAGGGATAGGCTAGTGGGGCATATCCTAAGACATCCAGGTATTGGGCTATCAATAATGGAGGGTAATATTGAGGGAGTAAATTGTAGAGGGAGGCAAAGATTAGAATATATAAAGCAAATTACAAAAGATGTAGGGTGTTACAGGTATGTAGATATGAAACGACTTGCGCAAGATAGAACAGGTTGGAGAACTGCATCAAACCAGTCGAGAGACTGATGACAAAAAAAAAATATATATATATATACATCATAAATTTAATCGTTTGGGGCGCAACACTATCCGAATAACTTACACCAACACAGAAAAGCGTTCGTTGCGTAAGAATTTTCACTTTACCTTGCCCTGTATTTATTTATTTTACTTTACAAAAAATTCCCTATACATGAATACATAAGGGGAAAGTAGGTGTACTGTTTTCATGTCGATTTTTCAAATCGAGTTTTCACCTGAAAAACACGTTTCCAGGTCCCCTGAACCCAAAAAAAACATGTTTTAGTGATTGTTTTTGTTGAGTGGTTGAAATCGTATATTATGGTTTCGCTGCTTATGTCTCCCCCTTCTGGCGCCGCCTGATCCGGCCGCCTCTCTGTACAACATAGCACGGCACGGCCCTCATTCTTATAAGTATGTCGTGCTTCATGTCGTAACGGCCAAATGGTACAAATACAACTAGGGCTTATATGAACCAATTTTCCGTGTTTACTAGATAAATCTCAGGTAGAAATAATATTTGCAGATTATAAAGAAAACCAGACAAAGTGTCGATTTTATTTAGGCTATATGGATTTGTTTTTTGGTGGATCATTCGCAAGTCATCTTCCGTAGCCGATTTTCTTTCTACTCTCTCGCAATTAATTTGAAACTAGCATTTGATGAGTGCTCTCTCGGCGTAAAGATCAATAATTATTAATTTTATGGCATAATATTCGGATTAAATTCGTTCTTGCTTATTTCTAGGACATAGCTGAATTTATTGGTCTGTTCGTGAATGGGTTACGAATGGCTACGCCGTGTTTCACAAAACACGTTTTTACGTATTTTCCATCTAGAATGTCACTACATTCTGAATGGAAAAATATGTCGAAAAATCACGAGTGAGTTCGCGTGTTTTGTCTACTACATTGAACGTTGACTCTGGAGGAAGTTTTATTTCCTTGCTGTTGGGTGGCAATAGGCTAACTCCTTAGAATCTGATAGCATTTGCTCACCGCATAAAACGACAATTACGGGTATTATGGCTGGTGAAGGGTGGTAGTGAAAACAACCGATGAGAAACTGTCATACTTGACTGGAAATTTAACCCGCATCGTATTAGTTTGGTACGAAACTTTGATTTCGTATCAAATCGTTTCGGAGGGACTAAACTCCTCAAACCCCCTCACAGGTTATCTACCTTTCTCTAAACTTTACTTGGTGCAGTTGAAGAATCCCGAGCTCCTTCAGGTATATCTTTGACTACACTATGTGGAGATAACATTGCCTATAGTTGCTGTGTATTACATTTGCTGCAAGTGAAAACACTATCTGTCTCTTTCTAACACATCTTTTCTCTAATTCGCTCTCTGTCGCCCAGCCAAGCGCATGCTCAGATCATCGCCCCGCCACTCATATGTCGAAATCGTATTTTTTAGACGGAGAGCGCTCAATTGTGCGAGAGAGCTAGACCGTGCCGTAAATTTTACAAATTCTGGCCGCGCATGTTGCCTTCATATAGAATACTCAGAGTATTATATTTTATACAATTATTTTTGCATCTAGGAAACTCCAAAGGGAGTATAGGACATGTCAAGATAAAATTGATAAACTAAAAGTAAACACAATGATAAATTCATCACTTACCACCAAAAATTTTGTTTCTGCTACTGCTTACTTCAGTAGGCTTCATGAACCCCGTTGTATCAAATACCACACAAATTTAAAAAATAATAAGTCAAACACAATGATCAATTCATCACTTACTACTAATTTTTTCCCGCTACTGCTTAACTCAGTAGGCTTGTCATGAACCCCTTTGTATCAAATAGTACACAATATTTGTTTAATTAGAAGTTAAATACTTTTCAACCAAAACTAGTATTTAGAAAGGAATTCGTGCACACTGTAAAATGTTTCATCAATCAAATATTGTTTTAGCTTTTTTTTAAATGACTTAAATTGTCACAACTTTTTAAACCTTGTGGCAATTTATTGATGTATTTTCTACCTGCATAAGTTGGGTTTTGTTCAAACAATTTAGTGTTGTGATTAGCATCATAATAATCGATTATCTTTCTGGTGTAGTGGTTGTGAACATCTAAATTCTGTAAAAAGGTATTTTTCTTTACGTACATTATCACTTCAAAAATGTACAAAGAAGGAACTGTGAGCAACTGCAGCTCTTTAAATTGATCTGCATGAGGTAAGGTGGTTGACTCCCATCATACACCTAACAGTTTTTTTTTTCTGTATTTTAAAAACTCTTTCCATGTTACACTGTGATGAATTACCCCATACTAATATGGCGTACCTGATATGAGATAAAATTAAACCATGATAAGCTGCTATTACCAGTTTTTTTATCATTTAATCTGGCAATTGTTTTTAATGCAAATACCCCAGATAATATTTTACCACAAATTTGATCGGTATAGTAATCCCACGATAGAGTCCTATCTAGTGACACTTCTAGAAACTTCACTGTTTGCACATGATCTAGGATATTATTTTGTATAAAGACATCCACTTCTCTGTTTACCCTTACATTTTGTTTGTTTTTGAACTGTAAGTACTGACACTTTTTCCCATTAACTGTTAACATTAATTCATTCAGAAATTGGACTACAGGTTCTATGCTAATATGTGTATTCACTCTGAGACTATCTACCAGTAAACTTTTGTTTATAATTGAAGTATCATCAGCAAACAATAAAGCTCTACTGTTGGGTAAAATTTCTGGTAATCTATTTATATGCCGGCCGCATTGGCGAAGTTGGTAACGTGCTCACCTCTCATCATGCGGTCTTGGGTTCGAATCCCATTCAGGCACGGCATTTTTTCATACGTTACAAAAATCATTTCATCATTCACCGTCTGCATTAGCAGTAATTGCAGAACAGTCGGACGTTAAACCAAAACTAAAAAATCTATTTATATACAACACAAACAAAATGGGACCTAAACTTGAACCCTGTGGAACACCAGCTTTGATATTAAGCTTTTCAGACAAATTTTTTATAAGTTTTCCTTTAACTACTCTAGTTATTTATACGCAGTACTCTACCTACCAGATAAGATTGAAACCATTTAAGTTCTACGTCCCTAATACCTAATGACTAACATTTTTAACAAGACTTCATGATCAACACAATCGAAAGCTTTACTGGGATCTAAAAATACAGTTAAGACCTTCTCTCCTGCATCCAATATATCAACTATCTGCTCAAAAAGTGAGACAATAGCAGTTTTGGTTGACTTACCCTTTTGGAAACCATGCTGATCTTTTGAGATGATAAGGTTTTCAGTCAAAAAACTGATTGACCTAATGAACACTACCTTTTAAAAAATATGTGCCAAAGTTTTCTATCTACTGTGTAATATAGGGCTATTAATGACAAAGTAAAGCATATGGATCTTTCTAACAGCTCAACAGGTTTTATAGCCTAAATACCGTAATTATGTAATCACATTGTCGCCCTCCTACTCTCCCGACAGATCAGATTAGACATTTTTTAATTATCTGTACTAATGGCAGTTGCTTAGATTAAAAATATTTAGAACAGCTTAAAAAACAAACGAAATAATAATAATTGATCAACGGGCCCGTGTCTCATTTTTTACTAGCTTTGCTCTGTTTAATGTGAGTTCCGACAATTCCGCTATTGCAGTGGGAAGAACGCTTCATAGACGAGTTAGGTTTATTTTGTTTCTTTCCCAACATGGCTGTTACGGCGGATTTTAAACTTCCTACTGATGAAGAATTAACTGTACAAGAAGTAAATTTAAGTGCAGTTCCTCTACGAGCTGCTGCATTCCATTTGGGGAAATATTGTGAAAATCAAAACAATGTAAGTTTCTTGGTATTTGATTTATAAACGTAAACAGTAACGTCCATAACCTACATCGATCTATCTGTCCTTCAAGGGTATTTTTTTAGAAATCTGGTATCGGTCAAATACTCATAAATTATTATAACATAAAAAATAAAGAAACACGAAAGCTATTATTTTTTCGTCGGTTTATGGTTTTATTATTAGGCTATTTTTCATAGTACGATAGAAGAATTAAAGTTACTAGGCCTATGCTAAAAATTCCTAGTATGGTTTGAAATTTATGTAAGTTAAGTTTATGATTCGTATCTTTTAAGCTGGATAAAGTCATGTGCAGTTGTAGTTTGCGTAAAGTATGTTTTTTGTTCAGTAGCCTAATGCTTAATTAAAATTTAGAATTGTTAAAATAGGGACTGCCCAAAATGACATCACTAGGTTATGAATTTCAAACTTATTTCAGGAGTGGTATTATTTTTTGGAGTGGTCATAATAGGGACTACTAGTGTTTGTTTACTGTACAATAAATAACCTACTTTATACCTTGATTATGTGCCATAGTGAATTATTTTTAACACAAGTAGAACAATTTTGTTATATAACCAACCGCAGGTTGCAAGCTAAAATACGCCAAATATCATTAGAATCCATTGACACTAAATGCTGTTTTCATTGTATCGTCAATCGCTGTCCTCAGTTTAACTGTTTTGCCCCTTGTGAGCTGTAGTGTCTAGCTTACTAGTCAATAAAATGTGTCCGATACATTTGTGCCACTTTCATTATTTATTGTGGAATGATGTCAGTGATTACAGTAGTACAAATTGTGACTCCACATGCCTCATCTCTCCTAAGCCATATGTCCATTCAGTCCTCGAGAACAGGAACAATGCTGGAGCTCTTATGTTATACTGGTTTGAGTTATACTTCTTTATGATCATGGGAAGATACATTTATCAGCTATATAATGTCTGAAATGCCATTGAGCAGAAACCCATTTAAATTAGATTTAAAAATACAGTTATTTTCAATGTAAAGAAAATTTTCTGTTCAGAAGAAATGTTCACTTTGATTTTTAGTGGTCTATGGAGTAGTTGTTCAATGGAAGTGAAGAAGTACAGAAAATAGTAATTTTGGCAGGGATTGCGGAAATACCGTTAGGTTAGGAGTATGTTACTTCAGAGGAGCAGTTGTTTGTGGAGGTCTGACTGTACGTTTCAGTTTTTCTTACCGTTTTGATCTTAATCAATTTTTGTGTACAACCGTATTCTGAAATTTGTATATTTTACATGTCATTTGCCTCGCATAATAAGAATCTATGCTAAAATTTAAGTTGTATCAAGGAGTAGGCTACGTAATGTTGATGTCTTTGGTTTCCTCCAATTTTTTTTATGATGTGTCAACAACTGTGTTGTACAGTCAAGCAGTGTTGGATCAGTATGTAAGGACTGTTGTTTTCTTATAGATTTTTTGTTGTAGGGAAGAGAACATGAAGTGTAATTGATTTGTCTGTTACCCGAGTTTTTGGGTCATTATGCTTTGCCATGAAAGACAACACTGTTGTGATAGCACAGCGTGGCTCTGTTAAGATGTGAGACTATAAATGATGGCCTGGTGTAGGCCGATGTGAGCAGCCCTTTTTTAAAATGTCGCTGCTTTTTGTTTTTACGCGTAAGTGAGTTACAAAGCTGTACCTAATTTCAATTACTAGACCTAATGAAAGGTACTGCACACTACACAGACCAAATCTTCAACCGCAGTTACATGTTTCTATCCTTTACAACAATTTTCATTCTTTCAGAATGATAAAATTGTGTAGCAGTTTTATATGTATTGTATTAAAAGGGAGGTGGCTTCATTGTTATATAACATGATGTATTGAAGTGTCTCTTGTCTGAAACAAATGCCACCAATATGATGGGGTATTAGGTTTATCTGTTTTGGTTTATTTATTGCGCAAAGGGGAATGATATGCGTAATTTATATGAAAGGTAATAAGTTTGATTGCTATCACTACAGAAGGTACAGTAGGCGTACTGCATGTAAAGTTATGAAATTAATTATCCATGAGACTAAACTGGTATGATTTCCTGACTGAAGGAGGTATGTCAGATCTGTTGTTCATTATCAGATGAATGACATAAAAATGTTAGAAAGATGATATAGATGTCCACATCGTATTTCTAGATTTTAAGTAGGTCACAGATAGTGTTGACAATCTGCGTTGACCTTTAACCTTATAATTGGTGTTATAAAGGCTGCTAGTGGAAAGGGCATTAGCTTTACTTCTCCTAGGTATCACTCAGGTACCTATATAGGTTCTACCTTGTGATTTTTAGAATCTTTGTACAGAAATAATATGTACTGTTTTAGGGTAGTCGCTCCCTTTTTTAATTCGTTAGGCACAAGCGGTCAAAATGGAAATGCATTAGTTTTCTGTTTGACCCATAAGGAAGAAATGTGCTAAATTTCAGCTGTCGTATATTTCTAGTCATGGGACGGCACAGTAAAATAGGTGAGCTAGCACACCCCGCTTTGCACACTTGAGTGAACGGCACAGTGCGTGCCGTACAATTGAACGATGAGACGGGGTGAACTGTGGGAGTGAGCTAGTAGATTCTTATACGTACAGCACTGAGCTGAGCTATGTGAATAAACATACAGTGAGTCGAGTCGAGGGTGATTTTTGCTCACTCCTTCGCACACAGCACGTTTTGTTTGCGCGTGCGTCAACCTGAACATTCATGCATCTCTTTCCACAAACAAATTTTTGTCATGTGTCTATCTTTGTTTTGTACGCATGTGGTAAAATTGTTACAGTACAGTACAATGGTATTGTACAACCAGTTGTTTCAGGGTTGTTGTAGTACAGTATGAAAGAATAATGACCCCCTCTCTGTACCTGTCTCCTGCACCTTCACAAACAGAGGCAGGGTTTGATACGAAATGTATACTTCCCATGCAGCGTTTAGGTAGCCCTTGCTATGAAGCGACTAGAGAAAAGTGGTTAAGTCGTGGAGGGGAGGGGATGTACAAGTGAGCTGTGTGCAGAGAGCGTGGTGCGTGGTGTGCTGGTGGTTCAAAATAAAAGAGGAGGGAGCTCATGAGCGTCACATCACTATATGTTTCGGTGAAGTTAGACAATTAGTGATGAGAGAGTGAAAGTGAAGCGTTTGGACTTTATATGTTGAGGTGTGTACCTGTACACTTCAGTACTTGGCAAATATGGTAAGGATCTGTTTGCTTGGAAATTCAAAATAGAGTACTACAGTAGACATATGTTTATGCCAGAAGCTCTATATCTCCATCACAGATAATTGTTCACGTTACAACTGTTCTATCTAAAAAAATTTAATTTACCAACTTGTTTTTTTCTTTTGAGAAATTGGACTGAACTAAGTAGCCATTACACCCTGATACATGCTAAAAGTTTCAGTTTTTGTCATGGTATAATTTTTTTTTTATATTCAGATATAGTAGATTTGTACGGTTTCTGAAATTCTTCGTTTGTGCCAGCTACTTGAGGCTGCCAATAATACTTGTCAGGGATGCTAAATTTTTTATTTATTACTTTTGCCTATTCTATTTTATATAATAAATTTCACTAACATTTTTTAAGCTGCCTTAATTTTTATTTTTCACTTACATGTGTTTCGGTGGATCCACCATCATCAGAGTATACAATATCTTTTAAACTAAAATTTTTTTAAATCTGTAGAAGATGTTACATCTTCTATCCGCCCAAACACGTTTTATTATTCACATGTAAGTGAATAATAAAAATTAAGGCAGCTTAAAAAAGGTTAGTGAAATTTATTGTATAAATTAATTATATAAAATAGAATTAATTTCAATCTGCAGGATGCATTATAAGGATTTACTTTTGCCTAGCTTACAAATTGCTCTGATAAAAGATGATCCGGCATGTAAATAAGCAATGGAGAGATAATAAGCTCAAAAAACTTAAAAATGCATAAGATAAATATTTAGTAATAATAGCTTCTACCTGCTTCCTTTGTTATTGATTACTTAAGCTTAAACTTTTATAATCTTCTGTATTTCAGTTGTAAGTAAATAAACTCTTAATGTAGGCCTACATTTGACAGCTCAGATTTTGGAATCTACGGATTGGGAAGGTTATGCTGCTGCACAAAACCCAAAACCAAGCATTCACTTGGAATGGTCAAGAAAAACTGTGTTAAAACTGGACCATGACAGCCTGGATATATGCATATTACTTTTGGCTAGCTTATATACATTACTTAATAAATACAACAAAACGTCTCATTTTCTTCATAAAATGTTCACTTTCATCACGTCATCTGAACTCATTTTTATAGATTAAATTAACAGTATGAAAATAATAAAAACAATGAAACAACAGTTGATTTAAAGAACTAACTTTATTAATAAATACATAACTGAAAACATTGACGATTAAAAAATATAAAATAAAGAGTATACACAAAATACAATTAAATAATCAGTTGTGAAGCACCTATACGACTTTCTCTTGCCAGTTTAAATAACAACCAATATTACCTATATTTAATATTATTTGTAAAAATTGTAAAATGGCAAACATAACCTAATTTTAATAATGAGTGAATTACACAAAATGAAAATTAACCTTCGTAGGACATAAAAATATGAAAAATCACTAATTGACGCTAAACTAGGCCCTAGAAAAAATGCTTGAAATAAAAGTTGTAGGTTTTTTAATTTTCTACATGTGTTTGCTTTTGCCCTAAAATGCATATTTACAGTTTTCCAAGTATACAGTGCAGTTCCAGCTGTTGCAGAAACATTCTTTTCCATGCAACCGGTGCGGTTTATCTGCCGAATGAAAGATCTATTGAGAAATACTATTTACCTTTTGGAAATGAGTTTGTAAATAAAGTAAACGTATGGGATCCCTGAAATTCACCATTCTATATGCAATGAAAAACAAGCTGACAAGTCACAGTATAAAAGTGAACATGTATATGATACTAGAAATGGCAAAAGAAGAAGAGAAAACTAAAAATGGTTAATGAAAGTTGTACTTAATGTGTTCATGGACCGGCTAAGGAGAATGGGTGAGCAGTATGTGCCAAATAAGATACTGGAGGCTCAGATCAATGGTATAAGAGAAGGGGGTTCGATCTAAAATAAGGTAGCTTGATGATGGAACCGGAAATCTCTGAAGTATTGGCATGAGAAACTGTGGGGGGGAGGACAGAGGCCAAATCGAGAGCTCATGTCGAGCTATAGTATCCAGTAACCATGGAATGAATGATTGACAATAGGCTGGCCAGTTAGCTTGTCGAAATGTAAATGAAAAGCAGATGGAGAAATATCTGAATCTGTGTGTACATATAAGTGACAGATGTGATAAATAGATATTCATGTAAATACCAGCTCAGGTTATAACTTTGTTAATTTGTTTGCGTTTGTGGAATGTGTTTCGTATAGTAGCTGATGTTCATGAAGATATTAATCATTTGACTTGTTGTGTTGCAGGAATTTATGCTATGCCGTAAAGAAATAGATGATCCTCGTAAATGTTTAAATGAAGGAAAGGCTGTGACCAGTTGTTCTCTAGAATTCTTTCGTAAACTAAAGAAAAATTGCAATGCTGAATTTACTGCTTACTATAACTGTATAGATCGCAGTAGCTCTGACTACAGTTTTACTCCGTTAGTACATTATTAAATATATGTTACTTTATTTTAGGTTTAAGTCATTCAAATTTCATCCGATTAGATTTTTGTTATACCTATTTAAAAAAGTTATTTCAGTAAAAGGTACAAGGGGTAATCCAGAAGTAAAGCTGTTTTATATCAAGATTGTCAAACTCGTGAAGCTGTGGACCATTGTGCACATAATGTAAATTTAAATTTACATTATAGAAATTCCTCACAATTTGGAGGTTGCTATCTTGTCATATAATTGGTTGCAGATGCTCCATTATTGAACTATTGTTCCAACACTTTTGAACAGCATAGCAAGGTAGTTTTTAGCGGTTACTTACCGTACTGTTTGAATTAAATTCAAATGAAAGATGAAGAAAGTTAGGTATTTCATAGACATAGAAGATTTAATCGTGAACAAGAGTTATCCAAGAAAATGAATTGCATTTGAGAGGTGTTTGTGCAGCTAAAATAGCAGTAGGCCTACTATACCCATCTTTGGGTCTATTTGTTGCTGTGGAATCTGTTGCAGAGAAGTATTATTTGTTTGCAATTCCTTCTAAAAAAAGACCTTAGAACCAAATGTGATCTGCTGTGTTTTACAATTTTGTTATTAACATTTTTTTACACCCGACTGTCATGCACGTACAGATGTGATAATCGCCCCTTTGTGACCTTCTGTGACCAGCAACAGATATCCTGATCAACCAACTAATTTCAACAGTACCTACGTATTAATAATTGAACAACACTGTATTTTGTAGGCGGCTGTAGAGGAAGAGTAACTTTGAGTTTGTAGGAGGGAGAGTGAATCGTGTGTGGATGTAAAACATAACACGCACACTCATTCATGATTGTAACAATAATGAAAATGTGGGTACGCGATATGGATGGGTATGACAGAGTTTGCACTTGTCTACATCATCCTCTGCTGGAGCAATTCTATTGTGATACTCACTTGCTCACTTGCTGCTTAGGACGGTTCCGTCCTAAGCATGAATTGCATTTTATGTAGAGCAAGTTTGTCTGCATGTATTTCTATTTAGGCCGTCGATCTTAGCTGGGAATTGAAATGTAGTTTTCTAAAATCGAGTGGTGAATTGTAGTCGTCTAGCCTCAGTTCATGACTTGCTTAGAAAGGTAGTATTTCTGGTTTGTTGATTGAAATCTGAAAATGGTTTTTCATTTCATGTTAATGGGCTTTAGAAGAGGCACCTTAAGTTTCTGATGGTTATAATTTGTGACGGGTAGTGTAGGATAAGATTGTGTAAAGTTTTGCTGCAGTTGCTTGTAGACTGCTTGTCGTTTGTCATTCTGTGTCAAGACTGCTTCATTTTTGTCTGTGATGGTCGGTAGTTGTAAAGATACTGCTCAGAAAAGGCTAAACAAATTTATTTGCCTATGCTGCTTTAGTCTCAAAAAAGTACGATTGCTTTATCATAAAGTCTGTATAACATGTCACAGTCAGTTAGAACAATTGTAGGTCCAAATGAATTGTCTTCAGATTCTGAACCATAAGTTGGTTAGCAACATGGAGCAGAAAATGGTTCCTTTTACAAAATTATGTTTTGAAGGGAATTAGTTGCAATGAATTTAGAACAATGGTTCTCTCATATATAAGTTTGCTGTACTTAGATTGCATTTGCTTAATGTAAATTCCATCTTTGACTGATGTCAGTAGGATGGGAGGATCTTGATCTAACTATATTGATTGATGGTAGGAAAATGGTCACATGCTTCCAATTGTGCAATTGTGTTGCTGTAGACCAGTTGAAGAAGGCACAGTTGAAGTGAGTGTATGATCACTGGGTTATTTATAAAAATCAGGTTAGAATCTTATAGAATCTCTTCAATAATTTTACCTGTGCTATTTGTTTTATGAGATGTGTTCAGGAGACTAAGTGTTGAAACCATCTGGTATTATAAATTGTAAATGGTTCAGAAAGCCAATCAATAAATTCTTGACTGGAAAAACTGTAACTGTTTGGAAGGTGAGTATTTCATGATGACATGTTTCCAATGGGAAGTGTATTAGTCACCGCTACAGTCTCAATACTTGTGTACAATTTTATTTCTTTCAAGAAACCTTTCGTAATAAACATATTCAGTCATCTGCTTAAGAATTTACTCGTGTTTTTAAAAAAGAATTCTCATTTCTTTTGAAGTAGGTTTTTTGTGAACATTTTGCTATCGGATAAACATTTCGTTTTAATAATTGAAGTTGTTCTTTTTGAGGAAATACTCTGATTCTGGCTACACGGGTTGCAATACTTAAACAAATCAAAACTATTACAGATCCAAATTATTGTTCTTAAAGTGTTCTGTTTTCTCTCTAAATATTCTCATCTGATTTTGTAAATCCTTCGTTATCACATTCAATGTCTTTAGCTGTGATGACATGTATTTATTTCACGGTTCCTTAAAATTAAAACGATTTCGTTGTTGTTGTTTATGCTCTTATTTATAGGGCTACCCTATTTATTTCTCAACTACCTTGAGTTTCTTCCAGAAAACTTATAAAACATGTGTAACACAGTGAATGAGGGTTATGTGAGTCTGATAGCACTTGTTTTATTTAATTGCTCTCTCTTGGGGATGATGGCAAATCTATTTTTTTTTTTTGTTTATATCTGTATTTTGTTGTTTGTATATGGAGTAAAACTGTCTGTGGGATTGTCAGATCAGTTGTTATTGATCTTTCATTTATAGTGAGTGTATCTGAGCTGTACTGAATTGCTGTATTCTGTGCTCTTTTCAAATGTCTAAGCGGCTGAGAAGTTTTTTCCGGAAGCGGTAGTAGACTCATTGTTGTCAAGAAGGAGAGGATCAATTATTCATTGATTTTGTTGGTGAGGTATGACTTATGGCTTGTGTGTTATCAAGAAGGTATCGCAAGGAATTTTCACAACAGTTTTTGACCAGTTGGTTTTATTGGTTGCATAAAAAAGATCATGTGGAATCATTGTAAACACGCTCCTGACAACGGGAACTGTATTATAATGTACTATTGTATGAGCATATTCATGATCAGAAATACAAGCTTGAATGAATTAAATTGATGAACCAATGCATTTTAGTTGGGTTCATTTTCATGAGTTTGGTTCCTTTAAACCATGGGGGTTTATCGGTCTTATATTTGGTTAAATTGTTTAAAATCTAGTCAAACAAAAGCAGATGAACCATCATTTATTGTTGTTTCAATTTTAGTCAGGCTATAGACATTCTGAGATGTCATATGTATTATAATAATAATTTTATTTCTCGAAACTTTTTATAAATAATTTTTAATATTTAAAAAATTATAACATTATTAGCATATACATAAATATATACTGTTTATGCATTTAACTGATAGCCTACTGATTCGAGTTTGTTACGGTCAACACCAGCATAAGTAAGCTTGTTGGCTGCCATCAATTAAAAAAAACATGTAAAACTGCATTGAAATATTAAACACTAGTCTGCAAACTAAGTGAATTTAACAAATCTTAACCCTTCTAAGCCGGATAGCCCATATATGGTTGTTAGATGGCGAGTGTGTAAGTACTCAACAGTTTGTGTAATAGTGAAGGTTAATGTACGCGCACACTAGTAAACATTAGAGTTAAATTGTAGCTGAATGTATGAGGAAGAAAGTAAGCTATTTAGAAACACAATCTGGTTAGTTGGAAATTTTCTATTGTTTGTGAATGTTGGGATACCACTCAATTCCGGTTTTTTTTTTTTTTTTTTTTAAGAAAACCGTGTAAAGGCCGTATCTCATTTAAAAATAGAGTTATTACCGTGTGTGAAAGCTTGAATGGTAAACATAGGTAAATTGTTCAATGGTGCTTTAGTAGCAAAACTGGTTGAATTGAATTTAAGGGAATAATCGCGTCTGAAATTCGTAGAATAGCCTATTTTCATACATTCTTCACAATGGAACTAAAATGTTCCAATATTATCTTTTATAATTTTTTTCTACATGCATGTGTTCACAAAATTTCGAGTTTTCATATAATAACATATATGTCATATAAATAAATGTAGGAATGGGTCAATGACATCAGCTGAACAAGAGAAATTTTTACGGCCTGCATTTTATCACAAAATCCATATTCACTTGACTCTTACATACGCTTCAATAGTCGTATAGTGTGGTGGGTGTTTGATATATTAAATTTTTCTATTATACCAGACTAAAAATAAATAAAAAATATTAATTGCCAAATTTTTAACAAAAACGTGCAACTTTACATAAATTACAACAAATTTTTCGTAAATTCGCTGTAACTGGTGTAAAAAAAAAACGGAGTTTCATGTTTGTGTTTTTTAAAACATCTCTAGAAGTTTTCTTAATATCTCATAAAAATTACAAATTTTTGGATAAAATATGGATAAAAAATGCCAAGTCTATCAATGCGATCTCGGAATTAGTGTTCGAAGAGTTAATATTCTAAAATGTATCAGTCGCAGAAGGGTTAAGCAAAACAATAATTTGATCATAATAAATTCTACAAATTACACTTTTTAAAATTTTTATTACATTTACTGAAACATAATATACAAAACAATATAATTTTGAATAAGTTCAATTAGCCTTAATTTGGTTTTTCACTTTTAATATTTTCATAATTTTGACTACAGTACTTGTAATTTAAAATAAATTTGATTTTTATCCATGCCTCAGTTATTTTTATTTGGTTTTTGGTCGTTTTTATTATGAACAAGGTGTTGGGTTATTTTATTAGCAAGCGCACATCAGAAAATTACCGCTTGCACACATTTAGTCTTGTAAAGTGGACATGAACAGTATTTGTACCCCAACCAATATGTGTTATATGGTACTATTCAAAATTTAAGAAAATACTCACTTTCATTTAGCTCTTGAAAAATTACTTGAGTAGAGTCTGGGTCTGCCCAAGGTAGCTCATATAATGGTGTTTCTGAAGTGTAAAAAGTTTATTAAAATGACTGTCCAGAGTAACACCCCTATAGAGACTCTGCATACATTAAATAAATACTTCCTTTATTATATAGATTAGATAACATTTTTGATTCAAATATTTAAGTTTCGTAAATAAATGATGATGTGGACATCCCACCCAACAAAAATCGCCAGCTATTTGATAGACCTAACTTTTTCAATTGTATATTTTTTTATTTCCATTGTATTAATTTTACAATATGTATAATTTCTTATCTATCTGAACAGAAATGACTTTCCTGAATAAGACAAAGCCTGTGCTCAGGAAAGGACTGTGATGAAATAATATTAATAACAATGATAAATTAGTATTTACAAATTGTCAATACCTTATGAATTAATTGAAGATTACTGATTACAATATTCTTTATTATTCTATTTTACACAATTTTGTTTTATTATAAATTAAATTACTGCATTAGTTATTACTTAACTATAAATGAATTGGGCAAACCTAAACCATCCAACAGAAGAGTAGCAACAGTGAAGTCAAGTTGTGGACTCCACCGTAATTTAAATTTATGTACTGTGGATGGTTGGCCACTGTTATTGGGAGAGCAGATTAGCAATTCAGTTTTTTTAGTATTCAACATCAAAACATTGCTGTTCAGTTTCGATTTAACTGCACTCAATCCCTCCTCCGCATCCTTTAAATACATCAGCCCAACAATCTCCGAAGAAAACCAGAGGGGTGTCATCAGTGAAGCATATTTTGCAGTTCCTTATTTTTAACCCCAAGTCATTAAAATTTATAAGGAAGAGAGCCAGAGAAAGAAAGGTTCCCTGAGGGAGACCAAAATTTGAGTGTTTTTGGGTATCTGTCTGTCCAATTATGGTAAGAATTTGAATATGGTCTTTAACCAATTAACGGCCAAATGTGCATAAACGAACCTTTTTAGTTGTAATTTTTTTTTCTAAATTGATGTAATTTTCATCATTTCACAGTTAGTACTTATTTTTGGACAAGTTTCCATGATAAGTAATTTTTTGGGCCAGTTTACTCTTATATTTAGTTTTATTTTATTTAGAAAAATCAGCTTTTTGTGTAGTCACGCACCAGATTAACAGACTACGGAAAGATCCCGAACAGTATAAAAATTTGTTATTGGTATGGTTTTTGGTTTATTTGGTTGTTAAAGAATAGCTATGAGTCACAAAGAATATAAAAATAAATTATTTAATTTTTTGTTGAATATCTACACTTAAAAAAAAAATTGTGCGTTTATGCACTCAGTGGTGGTTCATCTGTCTGTTGACTTTCATTCTGTTCATCTTTCTGTTTGTGAGTCACATCCTGAGATGTGGTCGGCATCATTTTTTTCATCTGTGAATAGTGGTGTTGTATGAGGCACTCCATTGCAGTCTAGAAAGTCGGTCAAGGTGGACGGTGGTAGGAAGGTTTTAAGCTGTTCACAGAGTGGTATAGTCTTCTTCAAATTGGTCACTTATAAGGCCCGAGTGAATGAAGCTGTTCCTGATAGTCTGCAAAGTGATGTCATACCAGGCCTTCTTTAAGGTCCTACAGGTATTTAACAAAGAATTGTTTAGGTTGAAATTTTCCTCCTATGCTCCATGGCTCTGATAACAAGTTCCTTTCTTAGTTGCATTTTAAACTATGGATGACTCCATGATCCGTTGGCTGAATGATCTACTTGTGTTGTTTACAGGCAGGAACACCAATCTGATGGCTTTAAGTCCTTGAATAGGTTGGTTGTGTGGTGCGGTTATAAAGGAGTAACACTATCTTCCTTTTCTGTGTTTTGATGCTCATCCCAGATCGTACATACGTTCCCTCTTGAACTAGTCGCCTTGCATCCACACTTTTTTATTTGCTGCATATTTCACTGGAAGCTTCTCACCACTGTTGGAACAGTGAGGCTTTTCGTATTTACCAGTAGCTAGAACTTATCTTTTCTCTTTTCCTGTAGCATTTTCATAGATGAGGACGATCACTTTCTGTTTTGACCTCTTATCTTTGATGCATTTCTCTTCCTTAAATCAATATAGCAATGGGACTCTGTTTGTAGAATAAGCCTGTTTCGTTGGTGTTGAAAATATCTTCTTTTTATTCAATTTGAATAGTTTCTCCATTCTTCATTGAACCATTTGATCTAATTACACCGTTGTTAATGTCTTTAGACTCACCACGTACTTTCCCAAAGTTTATTAAATAATGATTCTTTTTAAACGCTCAATCCAACTGTCAGAGCAACTAAAATTTTCAATGCCTGGTAAGTCAGTGAGGTGATGTGCTTTAACTTTTGAAATCGGACTTCTCACTGGGTTGTTGAGGCTTATCTGCTGACTGAACCATTTTAGAAGTGTGTTGTCATCATAGGTCATCATAGGTTGGCTTCCTATTTTTCTACATCAGTCTTCTTGTTTTTTATTTCCATCGATAAATGTTTTCTTATTATGCCCAATAACAATAATATTTCATATTCAACACTTAGCACTACTGTTTTACAGAATGGATGGACATTGTACTGTACACTGTACTGCACTAGTGTATAATGATGCATCATCACTTTCCCACAGATTCACTGAGAAAAAGTGATTAACGTTTCCAGTAAACAGTTGTAAGTTAGTGATAGGTTATCTGTACATCTGTTTGGTAAAATTAATTTATGATAAGATTAAATTCATTTCAAAATACAGTATCTAATGTTGTAGTTCAGCAATTAGGCGTAGTCATTAAATTATAACAAGGTTTTATTTTTATCTGTGCAGAGGACATTTCTGTTAATTGATTCGTGCTTTCGTAAACCCATTTTGGATGATTGGTATATTAATAAATAAAACTTGGCAAAAAGTTGCTTTATAACTAGAGTGATTTAACATAGTTTTTAAGGGAATTCGGGGGGACTGAACTGTTTTTACTTTATGACCTTATAACTGGAATTGACTGCATAACTGTTTCTTTCAGAAATCATAACATGGAATCGATTAAATTACCAAGCATAATTTTAAATTTCACTTGTTTTCTTGTATACAATATTAGCAATAAAAATCAAAAACATTTATTTGATTTCCGTAATACTTCTCCTGGCCACCTCACGCTCTCCAAATCCCATCACCTACATATGAGAACGCAGCAGCTAACAATGACAGCAGTCACAGAAAAGCTTCCAAAGGTGTACCTAAATAAATGAATAAATGAAATTGCTGACATAATATTTGTGGTTTGAGAGTGTTTTTTATCTTATTATTTGGAGTCTGCTTGTTTACAGATGCCGCAAAACCCAACACGCATATGACAAATGTGTATTAGATAATTTAAATGTCGAAAGACCAGAGTATGGTTATTTTTGTCGTGTTAAGGTTCATAAAACTGATCGTCCGAAGCCAGTTGAAGAGCCTCAGGTGTTTGAAGTACCACCATCACTTCCAGAAGATTATGAAAGAAGTGACGCCAAATACGGTTCTCGTTACTACTTTAATCCTTAATTGACAGCAAGCTTGCAGAAGGAAAAGAAGAAAAATATTCTGTTGATTTCAGAATAACATATTCGTAGTCATAATTTTTGAACCATTTTCCAGAATGGTTAATTTTTTGCGTTCTTCAACGTAATGTTATTGTACAATAATAGTTATACTTTAATTAATAATTATTTTGTGTTTATTCTTTAATAAATTATTGTTTAAAATATATATGTGACCTAAATTAAACATAAATAAATATTAAACGTAAAAATAATTTTATGTTTAATATTTTTGTCGCCGCTAATTTTACAAAAAGGTACGTGTTATGCTAAAGTAGTTGCTTATTTTCATGATAGTATACAAATTGGAAGAACCAGTTTTCTGTGACCCTTGTTAATCAAATCGGCACTGGTTTTACCAGGTTTGTGAACTATTTATACAATAATATATCTTGATAATGCATCCTGCAGCTTGAAATCAATTTTATTGTGTGTATACTATGAAATATCGGTAACCTTTTCAGCTGCCTTGATTCTTACTATGTAGTTAGTTGCACATGTTTCGGTTAATGGTGGATCCACCATTATCAGAGTACTCGAAATATCATATGAAACTTCAAAACATACATGTCATGTCATGTACCATCTTCAGTCATCTACCTAAAACTGCTCCATTTTTCTAATCAATCCTTTTTCATATTTATTGTAGATGTATATTGGCAGCAGCCAATATCCCCTGATAATTCTCAAAAGGCAGGACATTTTGAATGAGCAAATCAAATTTAAGAATGATGACGTGATACTGACTGCTGCTCCTCTGCAATAAATATGAAAAACAATAGATTAGCAAAATTAAAAAGTTTTAATGCTTCACTTGATATTTTATGTACTGTGATGATGTTGGATCCACCAATCATGTCCAAGTAGATCACAAAAGTATGAGGATCATGGCACCTGAAAAGGTTAGTGAAATTTTCAAATATTTTTACAATAGATTTTATTTCACACTGCATGACTCATTATAAAGATTTGTATTTGTTTTTTTCTGTAGTGAGTGCCGTAGTTAAATAAAACCGTCAATTCGGTGTATTTTCAATGAAGTTGAAAGTGTTCATGTATGTGGCTGCAGTTGTGCTGTGGAAGAGTTTATCTCATATGAAAGGAAAGTTCACATCTTTTTTAACCAGCCCATTCACCCTCATTCATACTAAATCAGCCTGAAATATGAAATGGCCACACAGAGCCTTTAATTGTACATCCTGTTATTTTTGGGGAACATATACAAACTCACTGTCTCAGTGTACTGTAATTTGGAAATTGTTGTCTACCACACAAGGATCTGTCTCTGTACTATCTCTCCTATTGGCCCATATGAGAACAGAGCCGCTGACATAAAACTTATCAAGATTATAACTCGAAATGAGAACTCAGAAAAATTTACACCATCAAATCCAATCCATGACCTGCATCAGTGACAATTTATGGGGAATTCTGTTATTGAAAAAATGCAATTTCGCATGTTTGCAAGTTAAAGTTCAATTTATGATAAACTTTCCTAAAATTAATAAAATTGAAAAAACCCCTTTACAAAATACGTAAAGTAAATTTACCAAGTACTATCGTAGCATGTACGTTGTCAAAACGATACTGTAAAAGTAACCTTTAAAAATCCTATAATTACTATTAATATATATGGCAGCTGATTACATCGTACAGTATCTATTAATAAATATTGTACATATCTCTATTTCATATAATGAATTAATACAATAATTTCACTAACCTTCTTTTTAAACTGCGTCACCTTTATTTTAATTTTTACTTACACGTGTTTCGGTGGATCCACCATCATCAGAGTAAATAAAAAATTGAAACTAAAAACATTATTTATTAAAAATCTATAGAAGATGATACATCTTCAGTCACTTGTATAAAACTGATTTAAAATTAATTTATCCCTTCTCATATTTATTGTAGATAGCAGCAGCAGTCAATATCACTTCATCATTCCTAAATTTCACCTTTGACTGCTGCTGCTATCTACAATAAATATGAGAAGGGATAAATTAATTTTAAATCAGTTTTATACAAGTGACTGAAGATGTATCATCTTCTATAGATTTTTAATAAATAATGTTTTTAGTTTCAATTTTTTATTTACTCTGATGATGGTGGATCCACCGAAACACGTGTAAGTAAAAATTAAAATAAAGGTGACGCAGTTTAAAAAGAAGGTTAGTGAAATTATTGTATTAATTCATTATATGAAATAGAAATATTTAAAACTGCAGGATGCATTATAAAGATTTATTTTTGATTGTACATATCGCTGATACAGGATGATTTGCAATAAATAATGGGATGGCAGGTTTATAAAACATTGTTGAAACAATTTTAATTTATTGAGTCAATAATTGCTGAGACCATCGACGGACCCAGGAACAAAATTTTAATACATTACTGTTGCGTGCTAGAACACAAAAATGTGTTCACTCACGCATATACCTGGAAATCCAGTTTGATTCATAAATAAACATTTTCCTTTGTATTGTTTTGATGTATACAATAAAGAAAACTACCAAAAACACACTAGATGACTCTCAACTGATTAAAAAAGTCAATACGTGCTTTCAGGTATCATGTATCCATCATCAGTTGCAATAATTACATCAATCATGCACACTTTTGTCAGGTTGTCACGACAATACCAAAAATTATATTGTGTAGAAATATATAACTTGTTATCAGCCTTACCGACTTAAAGAACCAACTATACTGGGACAGACAGACATATCGAACTTGTCTGCAATAAAATTGAATCCTACTGCTGCGCCTAAAACGCTTAAATAAGATACCGAGTGTACCTGTACTTTTAAATATTTATTATGCTGATGTATTCTCACATCTAAATACAACGTTATGTCTTTGGGATCTCTGAGTAAAGCAGATGCCGCCTTCAGGATACGGAAATAGGCTGTGACGGTCATCTTACCAGCTAAAAGATGTAATATGAGAGTGCATTATTTGTTTAAAAAATGAGCATTTATTCTTGAAAAATAAAAATATTCATTCGTACGTGACCAGGCACAAAAATTGTTTTAGAATTGTCCAACATAGAAGTACCAGTTATGAAAAACCATGTTGTATTTGGAGTGACCAAACACAAAGGCGCTAATGTACATAGATGGGTACATTGTTGAAGACATTTATATAATTTTTAATCCTCTAACACAGAATAAACATTTGATAATACGTAAATCTAAAAGTTGGTGTGAAACACTCGCACAACTTTCTCTTACCAATGCAAATTATGAAAAATATAACCTAACATTAGAAATAAACAAAAACTAACCTTATTTTAATCATGAGTGAATGATGCAAAATGAAAATCAACCTCAGTTTGGCTTAATACGGAAAATCACTCTTTGGCGCTAAACTAGGCTCAGTAGAGAAAAATGCTTAAAAGAAAGTTTGTAGATCTTTGAATTTCCTATAAATTTGATCATGTACACTTATGTTAAATGCATACTAAGGCTGAAACCTTAAAAAACCTTTTTTAACAGATTTTTAAAAAAAAGCAAATTACTGTTCATCGCTAAACTAAGCGTTATACAAAAAAATGTTGGAAATAAAAGTTTGAGGTTTTTACATTCTCTACAACTTTTATGATATATATTTTTACGCTAAAATGGATATTAAGGTAGCAATCTTAAAAACACCATTTTTTTTCTATGAGAGCACAGCCTTCCAAGAATTTCAGCAGACATGGTGCCTACCCTATCATGTACAGCATACAAAATATTGTATATAAGGTGATTTTTAAAAAAAATTGTCAGCCATTTTTGAGAAAATCGCAAAAAAGTGAAAAATGACCCGAAGAAACTACAACTTCCATTTGACTGATTTTGATGAAAATGTTCGTGTCGGATCCTCTAGTGGTATCTAACTTAAGTTTCAACTTTTTACGATGTTCTGTTCTTGAGATATTTTGTTCACACACACACATACCAATCGCTAAAAACATGTTTTTTGGGGTTCAGGGGGTCTAAACGTGTATATCCAGTGAAAAATCTACATGAAAACAATACTTTCCTTACAATATATTCATATAGTTTAGAGAAAGTAAAAAGTTATACAGTCCTTATTTAAAAGCTACTTACAAATTATAATATGAAATGGATTACAATAGAATAATAAACTTTTCACATATAAAAATCAAAGAGAACAACTT
Organism: Catonia carolina; assembly: GCA_035578175.1. NCBI lineage: Eukaryota > Metazoa > Arthropoda > Insecta > Hemiptera > Achilidae > Catonia > Catonia carolina. Next base: position 17,196,818 of record JAQMRL010000001.1, on the reverse strand, counting down.
TATAGAAACGGGACTTTATACGTATACAACTTTATAGAAATCCTACGAATAACAACAATTCATAAACCAATCACAATTAATAAAAAATCGTATCATCTGTCGTTACATTAAGTCAACAGATATCATGCATGGTGTAATACATAGAGCTGCATTTTATACAAAAAATAAACTAGAATTTATTAATTACAATATAAATGATTATTTCTTACCTCTCTTTTACTTGTTTATATTTATTGCTGTAGATGGCAGCAGCTTCTCTGATTAAATTCCATCTTTTAATTTTATTCTTCAGTGATTATTTTATCACCTTTTAAATTTATAAATAATTAATAATATCGTTTTATTTAATATCTGGTTGCGATACTTTGAAAAACTTAATTGATATTGTTTTTGATATTATTCACATAACTTACATTAATAAAAGTAATAATATTTGGCTGTGCGCAATATAATGTTGGAATGTTAATTTCATTTATTTATTTTCTTATATGTATAATCATAAGTTTAGATTAGTGTACTACTCATTCCTGCACACTAGCTAGACCTATGCGAGAATTATAAAATTAGTAGTACGAGATTTATACTGTATTGTTATTGATAAATAAATAAGATTAGATTGCTGTTGTTGGAGTGATTACTGGTTTTAGAGTAATGTCTACAAAATGATGTACTATTTAGAAATGTATGCGCACTGGCACCTACTGCTACCATGTTGCTAGAGTGACTTTGTGAGATTGCTAGTCAAGGTAGGATCTAAGACCTCTGCCTTAGGGTCACAAAGGTTGGTTGATTGCCACTGTTCAGATTATTACTATCTTAGAGGCAGATTACTCTAAAGATCTTGTGTGACCTTGTGCTGTGTTGCTGCTTCCCCAAATTACAAGTAAGGGATTTCCATTACTACTAACCATGAACTGATTTCAGTCATATGTGTGCTCTTCCAATAGACTCATAACAATTGGATGTAAAACATAACAATTTGGAAGATATTCCTTAGTCTTCAGACTCCACTCCTTGGCTACAGCTGCCAAATCACTGGAGATTTATTTGCTCAGGAAGGAGCATTTTATCTTCTTCCAGGGTGCTGTGTGCATAACGCAGGATGGACACATGGGTTATCATAAAGCTACCATATGGATTTTAAATTAATACCTACTCATATTCTTTGTCGATTCAAGCCTCGTGAACCAGCATAAAATACCTAGAAAATTTCTGGATATTTACGTTCTGTCTTAAAAGCAACTCATTTGGTACCATGGTTAAGGACAGGAGTGAAGGTTTTCAAAACATTTCAAAAATTTTATGATTACAGTTACTCACACTACATTTCTGGGGATAAGGTTGTATGAGTGTTGTTTTTTAACCTCCAAACAGGCCATAAATAAAAGACGAGTGAAAATAGAGCAAAATGTTCCATTACTATAAGTTACTTACACTTATGATGATGATGATGATGATGATTTAGGCATTTGTCGTACGTGTTGACAAGCTTTCCAATATCCTCTTCATAAAAAATGATATCGCCAATAAATTTGCTTGTCCACAGGTAGGACAAATGCCTCGATCATCAGAATGATTATGTTGAAAATAGAACATTTTGTTCTATATTCACTTGTCTTTTATTTATGGCCTATTGGAGGTTGAAAAAACAGCCCTTGTGCGAAAAAATGTTCTATTTCATAGTTTCTATAAGGTTGTTCATGAATTCTCCTTGTTTAAATTTTGTGTGTGAAGATGAGATTTTCTTGAGAAAAAACTGTGGAGTATTTTTGTTTAAAACATCATTCTCTGTTGATTGTGGAGGTGTTGGCCACTACAGATTTTAAATTGGATTTACTTAAAATAGTTTCTCAGAGAATAATATTAACTGTTTCACTGTAAAATAAAAGTACCATCTCATTCTATTCAAATCTAACGTATAAACAATCAGTTTGTAGCAGAAATGTCATTGTATATTTTAAAAATATGGACTGGATTAATAAATATACTATGTAATTTTAAATTACATTCTTTACTGGGTTCTGATGAGTTTTCCCTTGCTGTTTAGAGGTGGATGTCTAATAGTCTCAACAAATATTTTTACCAATATAGCCTCGGTAACTTAATGGTTTTTTTAATTCGAACTATGTAGACCTAATATTACGATTTTTTTTACTTTCAGAAATTACAAAAATATGATCAGTTAAAATTCAATTAAGAAATTATATTATTTTCTGTTCTGGCCAGGTTTTTAGTTTCCCTTGGTCCCTGCTGGCGGAATTACAAAACAATTCCTTTTGTTTACATTACAGTAGCTTCCTTACCCTTACTGACTACTAGCATTTAAAGGCGTAATATCTTACAAGTCACCAAAGGATTATTTGTTCAGTGTCCTGTTTTCTGTGTAGTTGCATTCCTCCATTGGCGTGTCCGAATTAATGACTTGCCTCTTTCAATGATGTTCTTGTTTTAAGTAAATATGTTTACGGTTTTTAAGTGATCAGTTAATAAGAATTTGTAAGTTTCATATACTAAAATGCAGATATGAAGTATCAAATTAGGATGAATGCGGTTAGTAAGCTTACAGACAATAAAGGGAAATTACTTCAGACAATACAGAGTACACATTGGGTGCTAGCGCTAATCGCTGCTGGCTGCTTGCTTGCTGCATGTAGTATGTTTACAATCATGCGATCAAGTATGTACTGCATGACGTATACTAACGCACTGTACTTGTACTGTGATCTCATGGCGTCGTGCGTAACTTAGTTTACAAGGACTGGTTCGTTTTTATTCTCGTTCTGATTTTTCGTTTGGTTGCTTTAGTTTTATGTTGCATTAAAAAGTGATTAGAAAGAACGTTTATTATTTTTCCTGACGTGCCAGTAAAATTATCAGACATGTTGATTAGTTCAGGACATGGGTAAGTTTGTATTGTTGCATTCTGTGCCCTTTGTAATTTCTTCTTCGTAACAGTTGTTATTAAGAAAAGTGTTAATTTTAGTATAATTTGAATTAGTTTCATCTGTTAAAACGGTAATATTGTTGACATCGGTGTCTTTTCTTCAAACATTATTAGGTTTGTTCGTAGGTTCTTGAACTTTTGTGATATATACAATGCATTAAACAATGCTTTGGTGTCGCCTACTTATATACAATGCATTACATCTTTGGTGTTACCTACTTGTAATGAATGAGTATTTATTTTAAATTGAAGTCGTATTAGTATTAAGCATAATTTAACGTGTTCGGTGTCTCTTGGCGGAGATATGATCACCGAGCCTAATTGTTGGAAACTAACCTAATTTTATCAGATTGATTTCTTAATATTTTAAATATTTATTGTAGCAGGTTTTCAGTTAATAAAATTATCGTGTATCAAATCATTGTCAGCGTTAATAATCTATCAGTTAACCAAGGGACTGGTTAAGTTGCTCCATTTATTGTTTTGATCCACCAAATTTTGTAGCCTTGTTATTATTTATGCTTTTATATCCGTTGTTACTTTTGCATGATTGTATTATAATCTAGAGTGGAAGAGGAGGAACCGAGATGAGGGAAAATATGGAGTACTTTGATGTGAATTGACACACTTCATTGTCCTCGATTACTTCCCGTTAGTGTTTATTTTATTATTTTGTTCTAAAGAAAAACTGCTGTTGGGTGATTGGGCTTGAGAAAGAAGATTTTCTCATCCAATGTCTGAGTGTTGGGGTGTTGCTGTGACTGCTAAATAAGGGTTGGCATACTACACTGTGATCCAAATTTAACGCCTTCAACCATTTAGATTAAACTTCCCTCATGTACAACATTGCTGAGTGTTGTCCACTGGTTACCTGAGAATTTGTATGAGCTCTCCTGTAAAACATAGGTTTCTTTAATAGAATTAAAGGCCTAAGTTGTTAAATTCTCATAAAAATTGAAGCGTGTCTAAAATACTGCAATTATAAATGCTTAGTGAGGGTAGTTTAAAATCATTATGAACTATTTTTTTTTAAATAGTTTTTATATTTTTACATTAGAGTGAAACGTTTACTTTAAGATAAATAAAACATCCGTCGGGCGATTAGTAAGCCTTAGATGTGATCAGTCAAAATCACTTACATGACTGTTTTCTTGATCACTACACACCTTTGTCTTTACCATGTATTTAGTTGTGAGAAATCAAAACTTGAAATAATTTTGTCAACAGTGTGTTCTCATTCCAAAAATGATTGTTTGATGTATTTTGCAGCCTTATTTTAAGTCAGATTCGTGAGTTAAACAATTAAAATTTTCTGTTAGTATTACAAATTATTTTTGTACAACTTTTGTGAACGTTTTAACTTTCTGTGGATAGTCCATATTTGTTTTGTTTTAGTTGAAGGTTTATCAGAAATATAAGATAGTGATTTTATTACTTTGTTTTTCTAGAAATGAAAGTACTTGTTGTGTTAGTTAGACAACTCAACTCTTACTACGTACCAGCCTTCTAACTGAATTGTGGTTGCGCAAATCCAAAGATGGTGTATTTTTTTATTGAATGATACTGCTGCTGATATTTTTCTGTTTCAATGGATTTTTGTACAAATTCTTTGCTGATTTGAAATGTGAGGAGTACTGTTGTAGAAAAGCTCTGTTTTTGTTATTATTATTAAGACTGTTTGGTGGACACAAACACAACTTTACACTCTTCCAAGGAATGTCAATGCATATGGCAATACTGGATTGGAATATTGAATACGTAGGGCCCTTAACAAGCTACCGACGAAACTACAAAACGTACAAACGTTGTCCATATTGATATTACACTACACTATTTCACTTTGTGGTTATACATCGGCACATAGATGTTGTACATGGTACTAACACTAACACTAACACAATACATACAGTGGTAAACCAGGTGGTATAGGGTATTTTATATAATAAATTTCATTAACCTTTAGAGAGCCATTAGAGAAATAGGGTATCAACACAAATCAAGGCTATACATTTAACACCTTGGAGATTATTGGGTTAATGTTGGTTGTTTTTAATGAAGACTTTCTGCTGATAACAGGTTTGTGCCATTTTGTTAGTATAAACAGTATGTCTGAGCTCTGTTTTAAACAGTATGTTGCAGTATCAACCTTTCACCACCTAAAAAATACTAATAACAATTAATAAATAGTTATACATTTTTATCATTTTACATTATTTTCAATTTTTCATCGATTATTATCATATTTACATTTTTTATAAATTTCTGGTATCTTTTGTAATGTAGGTGTGAATTGTATTTTATTGTTAAATTATTGGTTCGATTGTATTTTTCTAAAGTTGTAAATTGAATAATTTGTGTGCCTCTCGATAAGCTGAATTAGGTTTAGAGACTATGGATATGGATGAATAGAAAACGATAATGATTGTCATTGTTGTTTTATTTGATTGATGGTCATGTGGTGTGCATTTTGTCTGAACAGAATGTGATGGGGCGGTGACTAGAAAAGAAATGGTCGCCAGTCTACAATCAAGAAAAGAAGCTTTGGAGTCAAAGCTTCGAGAGAAAAATGAAGAGTTGAAAGCGCTTTGTATTCAGGAAGCAGAATTAACTGGTGTTCTGCCTCCTGAAACGCCAATTGAACCCGGTGAAAGTCCTCCGTCATTCCGTAGAAGAATAGGAACTGCATTTACTTACCCAGAAAACCTTATCAACAAGCTCAGGTCAAAAGAAGTAAGTGACAGTTGGATATTCATTTTTTAAAGTTATTTTTTAAATCTGCTCGTCAGTTACTGTACGTCAAATGGCAGTTTTGGTCCCCACCATCACTTTTATCGAGTACGCCCTACATTAATTATTATTAGTTTGTTTATCCCTACAGATGTAAATTTTAAAATTTCAGCGAGTGTTTTCTGATGCAGATGTTTTGATTATTTGGAAATGAGGAGATAAATAGTGACAAGATAACGTAGGGCCTATACATGGTTATTTATTTCAATTGATTTATGTTTATTTGCTAGAGACTAGGAAATCCCATAGGCTACCTAAAACCATGTCTACAAGCGTAGATGACCGATTTGTTCTGGCAGTGTAGATGTAGCTAATAGATGAAATTTGTATCACTTGTTTCTTTTGTTGACCCCTTGGCCAATATTTCATATCTGTGGAAAAAATGCCATTCACGTGCATTAACATGCAATTACCCTTATGCACCTCCAAACTTTAATTTCTGACACGTGAGATTTACGTATCGCACCGTGATTAACTTTTCTTCTGTTGTATCTAGCCATATCAGATGGAACTGGTTGCTCTACTATTTATAAATTTAAAATTTTTGCCGTGGAGGTAATAAATTCTTAAATGACAATTTATCAAATGATGGGTGAAAGTGACATGTGTACCTGGTGCTGAAATTGTACCACAAGATTACTTTCACAGGCTGTATTTATGCTGCCTTCCTTTATACTATTTGAAGCACAGTAAATTAAAAATTTTGTAACTAATGTAACTAATGAAACATATGACCTACTGCTATCGTCAAAGTATTTGAATGGTGGAGCTTTCAACCGCATACAAGCCAGTTATTTGAAAAATTGGACCTTCCATCAATCACGCTTGTTTTCTCTGCCTGTTGGTTAAGTATACCTACATTTTGACTTCGAATGACATTTTAAATACTAGTAAGTGTTTCCTGTTTTTTTTATGACCACATAGTTTAGTCATTTTGGATGGTTCTTCTTCTTCTTGCTGTTCCAAAACTTGTTCATATTTTCAGATCTTATTTTCTTCAGTTCATCTGAACAAACCCCAATTGTGCATTTGACTGTTTTGGTGGTTAATCAAACTTTGTGATTTCCCATTTGGTGTTTATACCAAGGCATACGTTGCGTTAGGTACTCCATGGTTAGGTCAAAGTCTTTCATCTTGTTTTGCATTTCTCTGAGTCAGGTTTCTATGGCTTTTTCAGATTTAGCAGTAAGTAATTTTTCAGTGATTCTTCTTAGATGGCGTGTTGCGGAAGTTCTCTGTATGTGTCCCAGGAAGAAAATTCTCTTTTTTCTCATTGCAATTGTGAATGTTTCTGTATCTTTGTAGACTTGTTCATCGGGTAAAAACCTGTATTGTCCATCGATTTGATGTTTTTTGTTGATACAAGTCTTTTATTAAGTTTATAATAATTCATTAATTAATTTCCATCATTAAATTTATCAACATTACGCATTCTTTATTATGTGTAATAAATTGTACCGTAATTAATGTTTGTTAATTTAATCTCTGTATACAAATACAGGGGAGGGGGGGAGGAGGCCACAGTCCAATCTCATGAAAGTCTGTTATATTTAAATACAGCCAGGCAAAGCAGCAATTTTTGTTGTAGCTGTTAATTTTTTCTATAGTGAAAATCGTAGCTGGTTTAAAATGTTTTTTAACCAATATAAAGTAAATACATTAAAATAATTTCTACTTACCAAAGTTATAGTCAGCGTCAGTAATGAAAAAACTCGTCTTAGCAACTGTATAATATATTATGTGTCATAAAACAGGCGAAATAATCAAATAGGCTACATGTAGATTAAGAAAAAGGTAATACAGGTCTATAATCTTATTTTTTACACTAATAATGGAGTTTTTATTTTACACTTGCACATTTATTTTTAAGCTGCATTACACACTTTATGTTATTCTTTCATCAAGTTTTTTTACAGTTTAAATTGCAATGGAATGGAAAATACAGCAACATGTAGATGTAGGCCTACTATAAATGTAAAAGGGAAAACTATTTTAATTACTTGATATGAAGAAGATGGAAGTGATGGAAAAAATTGTTCAATTTTTACTGATTGCTGGACTAATGTTGCTTTCTAATAATAAGTTCTTTAAATTGCCTAAAATGGCTGTGGTAATGGCTCATCTACATCGTTGTGGGTTTTTTTATAATTTGAAGTTGATTGTATCGGAGTGTGTTATAAAGAGGACCTACTGTATGTTTTTAAATCTAATAAGATTTATGTTTTCTGTTATATTTTCATATAAGAACGTTTAAAAAATATATTGTTTTATAACTTGTGTAATCATTACTCCACTTACTGTTCTTTCTTCTGTATCATTGTATCACATAGTGTATAAATACTGATAAATTTGACTTAATTTGAGTTCATTTGAACAAGTCAGTGAACATATTTATTAGCCCTTTGCTTTTTAACGCTTGTATGTATATTGCTAAATTTAAATAAGGTAAAACTTTTGACAAGCCATTCCTTTTGTTTACTTTGTTATGGCTGACTAAGTAATTTTTAATGAATCAGTGAAATTCTGTTGTAATGATTGTTGTTGATGACATTAGTCTTCATAGTTCTTCACTCATTGTAGGCTATATAGTTTTATCAGCTTTTCGTGATATCAATTAGGTCATTTTTTTCAAGTAGGTAGTAAATTTGTGACTTTCATTACAGGTTTTATTTTTATTATTTTTGGTTTGAATTTGAAGTTCATTATTTAGTGTTTGTCAGTACAGCATCTTTTACTTAAAAGTTCTTCCACTGATATGGCTCTAAATGAAAAGGAAAGAGAAGAATAACATTGCTTATGATGTGGGCTTACGATGATTTTTTTACAATTTTTGCTGTTTGTTATTGAAAAAATGGCTCCCTTTAACTTTTCAAATAAATGAAAATTGGGTGGGGCAAGATTGGGCTGTATGGGGAATGGGTCTTACCAGTACATTCAAAAGTGAGGTTTGCTTATGTGACATACAGGCATGCATTGCCTTGTTGGAAAATTATGATGCGTGAAAGTTTTCCTGGATGAATATTTGCACGACAACATTTCTTGGTAGTTACTTAGTAATGATGAGTGTTGACAGTAGCTCTCCGCTCTAAAAAGAATAATGTATAGAAGAAACAAATAAATGAACAAACTCGTTGGACATAAATTGACAGAGGAGCAGTTATTGTTACGAGCTGTCTGTCTGGACTAAATTATCCTATTGAGCCCTACAACAGCTTTTTTACTTCAGAACTAAACATGTTTTCTTGTATTCATTGATAAATAGTTGATGAGAAAACTATTAATTACCACCCTTGGACTTGTCATTTATTTTACAGATAGTTGTCGTAATTTAGCCGTGTTCAGATTAAGAGGCCAACACGTGTCGGTGACTGTAACTGGTTGTTGATATCAGGGCAAACGATACGAGAACAAATGTGGTGGAGACAAGCGACACTTATTCCAATTGTCTGCTGAAGATTATGGTCACCATATGGTTAGGAACAATTGATGAAAAAAAATCAGCTCTTCTTAGGACACACATATTAATAATGGTTGATTTTGTAATATTTTTAGGAGGAGTCATTGGCAGCATTAGAGTTGGAATGTAAAATCCAGACCGGTATTGCCGAAGCCGCTCTAGGCTTGGCTAATGATGGTACCGCTTCAAAATCGGTTCGTCGTAAGCATCGCCTTATGTACCAACAGAGTCAGCGAAGGTTAATGGAATTAGAAACACGTTTAAGCTTCTTACGGCAGTGTTCAAACAACAATAGTAATAACAGCTGTAGCAGCAGCACTACTAGTGGTAGCAGTGTTGTTAACAATAACAACAACAACGACCAAACCAGCAACTCCAGCAACAATAATAACAACAATAACAACAATAGTGTGAATCCAAATAAAGGTCACTTGAAGCAGAGAAAGAAACCAAGACCTCCTCTTGATTCAGGTTTGTTGCTGTTCTGACCAACTTAATTTTTATGATAAATTAAATCGTAGACCATAGAGAAGATGTGTACTGCTCACTCAGCTTTACAGATGTGTCACTACAGGATTGTTCTGATAACTTTTCACTTTCTCAAACTTAGAAAAGTAAAACTAGAGTAGCTCATCGTATAAGAATAATCTTATATTTTGGTGTGGGACCTTTGTGAAAATAATCTCACAGAGCTGCCAGAAAGACCGACTCAAAAAATGTAAAATTGTAAAGGTAGGGTGTGAACCATCATTTGGGAGAGTCTGAAAACCATATTTTTCACCTGGAACAAAGATATCAAATATAGTGACGGTATAAATCTTATTAATAATTGATTATGGTTTGGCTAAAAATGTTTAAGGAAGTGAAAAAATGTTACTATGAGGAATTAAATAAAGTTATTGAAAAAGTGAAAGAAAGTAAATGATGATTTCAAGCTTCAAATTTTCAACATATTTGTTGAACAAATTGATGTAGCCAAGTTGGTTTTAAAACCCTTAAATTACGTATTAATGTCCTCCACTCTTGTATTTTACTCTCATGTGAGGGAACAAGTTAAAAAATCTACCCTGTAGTGGGTAGAAATGCAAATGAGTGGTCAGATTTGAAATTTATAAGTTTACAGTTATTTTGTGCGTGTAAAATGTTACGAAAAATGAGATACCTCGTCAACTTCTCCTATTTAAAACAGGTTGAAATATTTCTACTGCCTTTTGTTTTTGGTGTGAACTATTTTTCTTCCGAAAATTTTTAATGAAATTGTTGAGGACTGAAATATTTCATTAAATTTTCCTGTTTACTCTCGTGTCACAAAGTGCTCTAAAAGAGATGGAAAAAGTCATAGAAATAAATGGGTGTGACAAAACCGCTAATAAGACTTATAAAACCAGAAACTAAAATAGTTTAAAATTATTTCTGTGTGTATTTAATTGAAAGATGAACAATAGTTATAGTGATTGTTTGGATTTGTATTTAGATGGTGACTGTTTAGATGAAAATGATAATGGGAATGGTGGCAATCATCATCAGCCGTTAAGCCTTTCGATATCTGATCGTGGCGTATTACGCCACTCGCACACATATACTGGCAGTGGTAGCCCTCGTTATTATGATCAGCATCACCCTTCTCATAGGTATGTATGTGTAAATACACATTCGGTGGGTGTGTCACTGAACAAGTGGTCAATTTATTTACTCCTGTACACTCCTTTTGTAGTATTGGTATCAGGTTGTTTATCATAGGTGCTGTGTGATCATCTGTCTTATGTCAACCTCAATAGCAATTCTATCCTCCATTTTATCACTCAATTAGGTCTTCGAGTATCCCTCATCGTATAATTCCGGTATGTTTTATTTGCATTTTTGCTTAAAATGCACCTCAGATGTAATTTTTAAAGAAATCAGAGCCACCCTTATTTTCCACAGGTGTTCTCCTTTTAATGGGCACAGCAAATACAGAAAATGTAAGAATTAATTAACATTGTTGTTGCCTGCTGGTTTTGAAAAAGGTTTTTTTAATGTCGTTTCAGGTTTATCAATCTATTTCAGACTGGACATCGAAATGCAATGACCATTGTGAGATCGTTGTAGTATTCAGATGTTAGATCGATGTCAGCAGTGTGTGCAGATGGACAACTCTCTGAAAACTACTTTTTCCACTTATAGCAGAATTCTGTTTAGTTTTCAGAGGAAACTCTCAACTTGAAAACTTCATTTTAAAATAGATTTGTTTAGAAAGGAATGTTTGAACAAAAGTAAAATATTTGAGGAGCTTACATTTAATTCAGAAATCCATTTAAATTTTATTCTTAAGTATTGCTTCATCTTATTTGATTGACGGTTGATAATTTTATTGTCAAGTTATTTTCTGGTCTGCTTAAGTCATTTCAAACAGGGTTTGTACTTAGTACTTAATCACATTACATAGGACTAATCTTGGGTTGGAACATGATTTTTCTGTTCCTAGTACGACTTTGTGTGAGTAGAGAACGATAACCGATGCTAAGTACTTAATACTTTTTGCACGTAGTATTGTTAGAGAAATGCCAACTGAGCAAAAAATATTTATTATTCTTGCCGTAGTTGGTTCTATTAGAACTAGTGATAAAGCAAGTGATATGATAGGAAGGAGACAGACACTTGTGATATGATACAAGCGAGTACTAGGAGTGCAACTGGTACTGCTATCATTAGCGTACTCTCATATTCGAGCAATAGCACAGTTCACCCGCACTGGGTGCACTGGGTGGTGTGCAGTAAGCAACAATAATTATAGTAGTTGCATCGAGAACACTCGCATGTTCGCATTCAGAGCAGAGCAGAGCAGAGCTTCATGATTGGTTTCGGTCTATCCTTTTTACCCTACAAGCTACAAAACTGATTATCGCATTGTAATTCACACTATAATATAATAAATGTTAATTATCCTCCTTATCTCTGATTGCTTGTTAAATGTTTTTGTTTCTTGTGACTCTTTCGAGTGATTGTAACTTGTAGTTGATAGAGGCTGTAGGCTGTACCGGGTGAATTTACAGCAGATTCTATGCACGTTGCTAGTGCACTGCTTGTATCAGTTTCCTACGACTTGAGAACACTCAACTCAATTCATCAAATCAATTTCAGTTTTGGGGCTGCTGACTAAAGTTATCGCGTGGTGTTTTTTACTGCGGCTGATTTCCGTATGTATTATTTAATTTTGATTTATGATAGTTCTGCCTTAATTTGTCTGTTTTTTCCTTTTTTAGGCAAGCTGTCAGAAATCACACAAATGGATATGCATGGCAGTATCATCACCCAAATACTTCTCCTGACATCCGTTCAGTGAGCTGTGTCAGCTATGTCGAAAGAGACCAAGGTGAGTGTGCGATGAGGTCATCCGAAGGCACTTCCCTTCGTAAATTTCAACTTTTGAAAGTCTTTTGGTATGCTTTATTTAAAATTTTCATTTCATTGAATAGACCCAGACCCGGTTTCTTTCATGGAAAATGGTACCAACATCTTGAGGAGCTGGAAAACAATCGATCTGGTTTCATCAATCAATGAAACCGTCTGTAGCGAATGATAGAAATGTGGTTAACCTCTGCAGTGGTGGTGGGTTGTAGCTTATTTTTATTAACAAGAAAAGTGTAATCGGTAGATGTTGGTAATATAAACCTAAGTTAGCACCATATTTTATTTCTCAACTGACAAAATATTGAGCGTCCAAGTATAGATGGACCACTCTATAACATATTGTACCTATCTGTTGTTATAAGTATCAAAATTAACTTATCTCATTGATGATTTATCAATTTCATGTGTAAATTTGTAGGTTATTATTCTCCAAATGATGGATTCTGGTACCACACAGCTCCTAATCCTTCCAGAAATCAACAGATAAATATTGGAGGGGGAGGAGGAGGTCTTAGCAGTAATGAGGACGAACGATCTGTTTCTAATTTCAGATACAGAGGGGACAGGTGAGCCATTTCATTAGTTTTAATTTCTAAACTGATACTAATCACATTTGTTTTACTAATAAATCTGTAAAGTGCATCTTGCAGCTTAGTTAAAACTTACAGTATTTTTGCAACTGGATGTTTTCATGATGGTTTATTTCCTCATAACTGTAGTTTGTTGGAAGAAAGTTGTACAGTTGGGGAAAAATAGGAGCAGGTAAGTCACGTTATATGGGCTTAATATATCTGTGTTCTCACAGTAGTATTGACTGAATAGTGCTGCTGAGAGGTTTACATGCTTCTTCTATTATCAGTTTAAGTTGAATGTTTGTTCTACTACTTTCCTCTTGTACATACATTAGTAAACTAATATTTTGTTGTTTATGTAAGGTGTGGTTTCTATTGTTAACCTTTATTGTTGTCTAAATGATTATAACTGCTGTGAGATTAATTTTTACTGGAAATAAACAAGAGCATATACTGAGCAACAAAACATTCCTGTTTTATCCAAATTCATTATCCATGGCAGTTCTTGGGAATGAATGTACTGCATATGACACGATTTTTCCGTACCTGATTGCAGCGTGTCTCTGGAGTTTCATGGATCCCTGCAAGTTAAAAAAGTGGTTTTTGGCAAGATTTCCATTTTTTTAACCCCATAAGGTTTAAACCCGATCAGGGTAGTAGCTTTTGTTCCAGAAAACACATAGATGTAGTCTTCCAAAAACCTAACCAGTATGTTGTCTCAAATGAGTTTATGCCTTTTTATTTTATAACTTATCAAAGTTAAGTAAGCGTGATCACGTGATGCGCAGTAGTTCATTTTAGGTGTTGTTGGCCTAGCTTATGGTATAATGGAGGGGGAATGTTGGGTCTCTGGCGCGCGCCCTCCCACCTAGCATACCAGTTACCACACAGCAACCTAGATACCAGTTGCTCTGTGGCTTCACACTGTTTACTTGTGTTGTGGTCTACATTTCCACAGTTTTCATAAACAGTATTTTTCAATACTCTTCGTCGTTTCTTAAACAGTATTTTTAATACTCTTCGCCAATTATTAACCAGTATTTTTCAATACTCTTCGCCGTTTCTTAATTATTATTCGCAATGCCTCAGCCAAGATCGAACTGCAGATTAGGACAGGGAGTGGCTTTAAAAAGTCAAACTAAATGTGTAATTATGAATGTGTACAAAAAGATTACTGAAGAAAATCTAGAAATGTTACGGTTAGAAATTCAAGCTCGTGTGGCTGACCTTTGCGGTATTTCCGTTCATACGGTACGCAAAACTGTAACAGAAGCAAATAAATTGGGTCAAAATGAAAATTTCAGTACACCGGGAAAATCTCGCAAAAGATTGAAGAAGAAAGTTAATATTGATAACTTTCAAAGATGCGCGTTGAGAAATATTGTGTACAATTTCCACATAAAACATAAATTATATAAATTCTATTTTTATAATATAATAATATAATATAATTATAAATTATATTGTAACATAAAAATTCATATACCTACTTCCTTGTTACTTTTACTTTGTTATTAGGTAAATAAAATGAAAAAATAAGTAAATACAAAAAAATGTAAAACTACGATAAAAATAACAAATTGTTTACTATCCGTTAAACGAAACAAGACTAGTCGCTGCAGATGCGTTCACGAGCGTAGTGTGTTGGTGAATGCAAGCGTGCGTACGTGAATGCGAATGTACATGAATGTGTGAACATCACTCTGCCTCCCCACTACGGCAATTTCCTAACCACACTGCGCGATGACTGCGCTAACTTAACATTGATGGGTTATACTTTAATTGAGTGTCAGTTTTGAGGCATTGTGAATGTTTGTTTTAAAGGTTGTTGCGGGAAGAGCTGTAGTATTTAATTCAGTTGGTTTAGTGTTTCATTTATCTGTTGTATTTCTTCCCAACCCCTCTATAGTTTTAGGTTTTGTGTTCGTGAGTTCTTTATGGGGTAGACTTCTTTACAGTTTTCATATGAAGGGTACAGGGAAAAAAGCAACTTAGTCCAAAAAATTCGAAACTTAGATTAATATGCCATTTGATACTCTTTGGTAAATATTTTCACGTGCTGAAAGCTGCAGGGAAAAAACTAATTTAATCACAAGATATAGCCATTTGAAATATTGCAGCACAGGGGAAAAACCAACTCAGTCCATTCGGATCAGGGGAATAACCAACCGAGTCCAATGCCAGCGACATAGGCGCTGACCTTCTAATTTCTAAATTTCTCTTTCTCTCAGATCGTTTTAAACTTTGTTTTTGCCCTCCCGCTAAATTCCTGTTTTGTGAGTTGGTTTTTCCCCTGCACTCTTCATATATGAATATTAAAGTAATGAGGGTGTGTTCTGTTGATGATATCTGTCTTGTAATCTCACCATCTAAGAAGTATCTGTGGTATGGTTATTTAGCATAAGCAGTTTCTTTACTTTCTCATGGGAATTATTCAAGCCCACAACGTATCTGCAGCCTGTACATTTTGGCCTAGAAGGAACAGGTGATTATAACCTCTACCGTAGTTTTTCCCCATGAAAATAACCTTCTGAGAAGCACTTGTTTGGCTTGTGGGGTCGTGAACTATAAAGGTTATCCAAAATCTGGATGTCAGTATTTTTAACAGACCTGGTAGTTTTCACTCTGTACCATGAGGTCATGTGAAAATATAGAAATTAAAATCTATCTCTTGGGAAAACATCTATGTCTCATGATGAATCTCCAGAACAATCATTAACAGTTATTCATGCCTCGGTTGAATTTTGTGTTGCATAAAAGATTTGTTTTGTTTGACTGGATTTCCATTGTTCAACTGTTGAAACTCGTATAAAATTATTATTTCAGATTTGGTAGTTTGGATAGAAGACGTGCCGGTGGAGCTACGTTTGGTAGTGGAAGCAGCAGTGGTGCTGCAGGTACTAGTTGGTTAATTGATGAGCGTTCCGAGGAGGATAGACACATGAGCAAAACACTGATGACAAATGCTGGTGTTGCTCCTCCCAATACTGTACCTGCCATACTTTTACCAAATCAAACTTATCCAGAAAACAGCCTCATGAGAACACAGTCACTGGGATTGGTCGACCACACGGTAAGCCGGAAGACGCGTGAGAAAGAATGGTATGAAACAGCACTGGACAGTGGTTCCGGCCCAAGACCTTCAACAGCAACACCACCACCACCATCACCTCCGCCCCCACCACCTCTACCACCACCACCTCCGCCCCCACCACCCACTTCTGCTGCTTCTCAAACAAATATTGAAGCGGTTGCTGCAACAACTCACCAACAACTCAGCTTTGATACAGTAAGTTAACTCCAAATTTTACCTTGTATGATTCTGCATTTTATCATTTTTTTTCCATAGAATTCAAGTTTTTCTGTAACAGACCCTAAAAAGTACAATAAGTATCAAAATAAAAGTTGTGTCATGGGGTCTGAGTGAGCTAGAGTAATTTTAATGTTAGTGAATTTCAAGGTCATAATGACCTTGAAAATTCACTGGTAGATATTCTGATCAACTTCCTATCTCACAATTTTTAATTATTCTTTTCATCGGCTATCTAGAGAAAAATGTTCGGTTGAAAAATTCTCTTTTTGGCTTTTATAAGGATTCAAAGGGCAATTGTCCTGTGACCATTGGAACCTTATTATTTCACTTCAAAGGACCCAGTTATTTGGGGGGGGGGGGGTTCAGAGATTGGAGCCATGTAATGTTTCTTAACCAGGGATAGCCTTTGTAATTTAAATTTACAGGAATTATATTATTAAAAAAAAAAAAATGAACTGAAGGAATTTGTCATTTTGTCTTCATTATTGAGGTCTTAAAGAATTATAATTGTAGTGTTCATAAGAAAAAGTTAAGCACTGGGGATATAACTAATTGTAAAAAATAAAAAGCTTGACGGGTTAAGTGAAGGTTTCAGCTGCAGGATGGAGCATTGAAAAGTGAGCTTTCTTCAGGAGGCTTGGTGTACCGGTAAGTGATGATACTTTTCAGCCTATTGAGGAAGGCAGTTTTAAATCATCCCATTCTTTTATTTTGTCAAAATTGTAGGGGTTCAAATCATGCTTTTGCTGTTGGGCTAAAACCAGAAACAATTTGAATTATTTCTTTTAATTTTTGTGGAATTGTTTAAAGAAACAAATTTCACTTGTAATTTGTGTGTGTTTGACAATCAAATTATGGCGATGGATAATTTTTTTTCTCATTTTAGGTGGTACCTTTTGAATCACCAAAGAATCATACGGTCGTCCAGGCTGGTAAATGGCAACCATACCGTGAAGTAACAAAACCATTTGAAATGGCTGACTTCTATAAATACAGCACAAAATATCGTAAAAACAACAACAGTAGCTGTAGTAATATCAATAACATCACCACCACCACCACAACTAGCTCTACTAGTACAACCAGCAACGGTAACAACAGAGAGCCACCTCCACAACTTAAAGCCATCTATCAGCCACTGCAGCCAATGACTTGTCAGCCCATTTTACAGTAAGTTAATTATCCTGCATTATATCGAGTGCATTCAAACATTTTTCACCTCGGTCCCTTTCCTTGTTCTCATCGAATTAATGTATATCTTTTCAAATCTAATGTTACAGAATGTAGCTCAATTTTTTGTTTGTTTTTCTCTTTGTTGCAAGTCAGTGGATAATAGTAATAAACTGAGTACTTGTCCTTGCCAGAACAAGTACTCAAACAAAGATATAAAATATTTATAATAAAACTGGCTGTGTTGTTATTATGATGGTGATTCTAGTTCAGCTGTGGAAAGTCGCTATATAAAAATAATATTGTGAAAATAATAATATTGTGAATAATATTGTCAATTTATATTGTGTCATGTAATACTAAGAGACTGTAAATAAAGGCGGTTTAATTACTATTAAATAGAATACCATGATGCTCAAGCCCTTGAACCTTTAGGGTGGTGCAGTGGTCACGCTGTAAAAGAAAATGTTATGGGATTTCTCCTAAATTAAAAATTGTCCATGGTATCTAAAAAAACGGTTTATCCACAGCACAATAGTAAATTATATTGTTCCGAAATAAAAGTTAAAATTTTTTTAAACTAATTAATGTGAATTTTTCAATCAAAATCTGTAATGGAAACTTAATTAGTGTACTGTTTCGTGTGCTTAACATGAGATTTCATGTGTGTCCTCTTGTAAAGGACTTTTAACATTATTTATGAGCTAAATAATAAAGTGGTTATGTTGTTAGTGTGAATTAATATGAGTGCCAAGCTGGTGACTGCCTCGCACTGCTCCTCCTTAGCGGCGCCCCCTTCTACTTGGAAATTGAAGCACTTACCATTTCATTTGACTGGAAAATAGTCCTTCAGCGAGAGGTTCCTTCACCAGGATATTGTAGAAAGGCCAATATCCAAAACCCTCAACATTTACTATGGAAGATAGATATTTGAGGGGCTGTTCTAATTATCCATTAGAACCTTTTTTATGTTTTATTCAGTATGTTAGCTCAGATTTATATAAGAGCATTTATAGTTACTTGAGTCACAAGTTTGACTTTGTTTGCAACAAGGGATAAAGGGGGAAAAGCATCAGTGCGCATGCGCCGCGACTGCTTTAATTTCAGTACAACAAACACAACAACTTATACTATACCCAGAACATTTATACAGTATACAGAACCTTTTGTAGATTAACTGAATATAACTGTTTTTCACCTTAAACAGAAATGTTAGTTTCCCGAAAACGTGGTTCTCGAAAAGGGTTGGTATTTTATAAATTTATTATGCTATTTAAATTTTTTTTTAAATATTTTTTTTATAGTTTTGGGTAGCAACGTTGTTCTGGCCATTTAAAATTCATTTTTTTGGTGTATGTTAAATTATTTTTCAGCAACCAGTACCCTTCACTCATTAATAAATGTTAATTTTTTTTAAATGTTTACATCCGCCCTCTTCCCCTAAAGGGGCACACGACATATGATTAAGACTGCACTGTGTGCGACTGTACTTATCCTGTGAACATTTTTCGTTCGTATGACACCGACTGATTGGCTACCTCAGCTGTCATGTATGGCAGATTATTGCAAAACGCCGTTAAGAAACCATCAGTTATGTTAAATTCCAGTCTAGTTGTGCTTAATACTTATTATTAGTTATACTTATTCTGTTTTAGAACATTAACTCCACCGCCTGCGATACCTGCCAAGGAAAGAAGAGAAGTGCCAAATCAACACCACGCCCAACTTCATCATTGTCACCCATCGCAGCCTTTGTCTTTGTCTTCGTCGGCCAGTCCTTCATCTCATCCGTCCCAATTGCAGTTACAAGCACCATCTCTAGCCGATGCATTTTCTAGTGAAATGCTCGCTTGGTATCAAGATCAAAGTGTGACACAGTCTCGTTCTGCTACTCTTGTTTGAATCACCTTATTTGCTTTACCCGGTGATAATGTAATTTTAAGTCTGTCCATAGACAGATGTTAATTCTTGTTTAGGAATTTGTGTGAAGAACACTTCTTCAGATGTCAATTATCCTCCTATTCGAGGTTGCGAATTTCTGATCCTTTCGTGATGTAAAAAGGAAGTATATGTGTAGACACATGTACGGTAGATATAACATTCAGACATGGGTGTTGCCTTGCCTTAATTAATTGTCGGTCTATTATTATGTAACTGTTTATTTTATATGATTTTTGTTGCATGTTGTACGAATAATTCTACTTATTTGTCTGCCTTTCTCTTTAATTAGTGCCTTAAGGATAATATGTGATGATCCATTAATGTTTTGTGCCTCATGTTGAATAAGTTTTTAGTGCCTTCCACCCGATCCAGTTTTAATAGACTGCTGACCATATTCATGTTCACTTTTAAAATATTTCACTTTCAAACATTTTTCCCTCATCAAAAACAGTCGGTTAAAATTAATAATGTTAAGAATTTGCCTTATTTTTGTAACTGTCTGGTGTTATTATATATAACTGTTTTGGAGAGAACCATTGTTTAAAGAGGTGATGTAAATAAATTTCAATTTTGTAAGCCTTTTTCCATTAAAAAATGTTTATATTGTTATACGATCTAGTGTATTGTGAATTGTTTTTTAAAATACTGAGAGATGTTGAGGAAATTTTAATGGCCGTGACAGTGTTCTGACACTGATGCGCATGCATTAAAGCTGTCTTAATAAAAAACATACATTTAAAAATGAGATTGTTACAACAATAAATTAGATTTATATTGTTGGATTGTTTTTAGTTGAAAGTAAAGAAACTGTGTAGCAGTTTGCAAAACGATAAAAGAATAAGGCCAAGTTGCAATCTTTTAGGAAAAATTATATCTAGTTTTGAAGAAGAGATCCATGACTTTTTTTTAAATTGGTTAGTTGGAGCACTATACTGCAAAGTGGTGGTCCTAGGTTCAATTCCTGGTTGGAGTTTGTAATATTATTACAGATTTTGAATCCACCATTCCTTAAGCCGAAATTAGTACTTGCTAATGACCAAGATGCTGATGCGACCTTCAATAAACTAAAAAACAAAAAATACATACTGGTAACTACAGTGAAGTCATCCTTCTTGGCTGTTGCTGAGAATTTTTAAACAAATTGAGTGTCCGTGTCCATTTGGACTCCATAGTGTTGATAATAAATGGAAACATATTTAGCTGATGAATGGTTGAATAAATGTGAATGATTATGCCGATTGGCGCCATGCCAGCATGCCAATACAACCGTGATTCTTGCCTGTGTAACTGTAATGGCTAGTTACAACAGTACTAACAGCTGTCGGTCTTTAGTAGGTAATATAGTGTTCTTAATTGGTCCATAATTAAATACAAACTGTGCTGCAATGAAAGAGGAATATCCATTTTCGTTTTGTTTTGCACATTAATGCTGCTGCAGAGGTTGCACAGTGACTGATACCAGTATCAAGTAGTAGTTTGTGGTGGTTTTTTAGTACTTATATCAGGAGTGAAAGCTGTAAAGGTTAAAGCAGAGCTAAATGAATGAGTGAGCAACATGAGCTGGTTTGGTGACAGTATATTATGACAATAATCTATCTGTAATGAACATTATCATTAGTCATAAATGTAGTATCTGATATTATTTAGCTGTAATGTATCGCATGATACAGCAAAGGCCATCTTAGTGAGTCAAGTGCCTTAATCGCTTATCTACGGGCGATTCATTAAATCACCCTGCAATACTGTATATCCATGTTTGTACCAGAAAT
This sequence comes from Catonia carolina, assembly GCA_035578175.1. Taxonomy (NCBI): domain Eukaryota; kingdom Metazoa; phylum Arthropoda; class Insecta; order Hemiptera; family Achilidae; genus Catonia; species Catonia carolina. Next base: position 17,175,475 of record JAQMRL010000001.1, on the reverse strand, counting down.
ATATTTTGTTAAAGTATATTTTTATATATTTTTTAGCACAGTTTACATAAATAAAGTTATTTATTCACTTAGTCTATGTAATTTTTATAACCTGTTGTTGATTTTCTTGTCCTCATGGTTTTCCTGACCAAGGAAGTATTGAATCACATAAAAATTCAGTACCCAGGTTTTTCATGTTCATCACTCAGAAATACAGTAAGTTACATAGTTTTCAGAATGATATCTGGCAATGGACAGTAGTTGTACGTGCTGTTTGAAGTGGGGGATTGCATTTATTCTTGTACAACATATTACACATTTAAGATTCAACTATATAGCAGGGTCGTTTTCGTCTTTTTATGACTCGTTGATAAATTCATCAACTGCTATGTTGACTTCTGGCTGTGCCGTCCCAAAATCCCATGACTCATTAAGAAGCTGCATTGTCAACTTGGCTTGATCTATAGCAACATAGCATACATTTTTTTGAGCATCAGATGGACTATGGATAGGTTCCGTAACACCCAATATAGTTGTAAAATGGTCGGTGATTCTATTCTGAAATACAATAGGACTACCTCTTCCCTAAATTTAACAAGTATCACCTAAGCAGCTTGCTCTGTTATCAATCTAAGTAGGCAGATGTATGCAGGGTATGTGTATCCTTGTATTTGTCTTAAGTGATTGTGTTCATATCACCTATAACTACACCATGACCATTTGAATTCATGTCAAGTATTCTCTTGAGATTACATAGGAAAGGTGTGATATCGCAGTACAACAGTGACCGATAAAGAGCCAAAATACTGTAAGTATATTTTCCTATGCAAACACTAAGAACCAAACAAAAAGCTTGTTCCATTTCAGGTTCAAATACTGATGTTATATATTCAGTCTTCATGTAAACCACGACTCCATCATTTTGTAGTTAATGCCTGGTGCTAAAGTATGATTTATAATCATGTAAAGGATGTGGCTTGAAATCACATGACAACCTACATTCTCACAATATCATAATATCCCGACTTACTTTCATGTCCTTGTATCCCTGATCCCTAATCACCACAGAATCAGAAGTTGCAGTGTCTTCCATATTATCATATGAGTCTAATTCATTTAACTTGTTCAGCACGGATGCCGCCTTAAGGCGGCAAATCGAGGTTCATTCCAGAGACGAATGTCGCCTTAAGGTGGCATATACTATACCACATTTCTATAGCTTTTTTTAAATCACTGGTGTACTGGCAGTGTAAGTAAAGGTTGTTCAGGGGTTCAGATCTATTCTACGAGCGCCACTGTGAAGATCGTCTTTCGTTACCAACTGCCGGGAATTTTTGACAAATTTTAAAAATTGTAGTCTATTCGAACGTCCTAGTGCCGTGTAATTTTATTGTTTTATTTAATTATATCAATTATTCTACGAATTTCTTCGTTCCCAGTGACTTCTTTTTACAAATAAAAAATAAAAATAATACATTTTTATGTAAAAATAGTTTAATTATTACTCAAAAGAAATTTCTGTTACTTTCTGAACTCGCGATTTCTATGCACTGTGTTTCTTTTGCAGGCCTACTGTACTTTATATAATAAACTGTACTATTATAATTACGGTCATAAAATAATTTTGTACGAGTAAAAGTACTTTTATTACTAATTTTTCCATATTGCCATGGTCTCACTAAAAATTATTCGTCACCTTATACGCTTAGCGTCATAACGAAAAATTATAGTGAATTAGTTGTACCATCAACAAAAAAAATAAATGTTTTACCTTTTGAGTAACAAATAAGCTAAATACTTTTAAGTATATATGTTCCAATATAATTATTGAGTATTCTGTAGACACAAATTATCAAAATAATAATAGTATAATTTGTTTGCACAAAAACACTGTGCGTACTTATGGCCTGTTTCTCAATTGTAACGTAATTTAGTCAACAAATGTTGGAATAAAACGTTTAACCCTTCAGGGCCAGGAAAATATTGTGAGTTTTGACCGAATGCCAGTAGTTTTCCATTTGTATTCTTAAAAATGTCAGCCTTTTGTGCGATTTCTAGCATTACATGTGTGTGTGTGCGCGCGTCCATAAGTTGGCCTTATTTGTGGTATCTTAACAATTTACTTTATTACTACTGTATTATTTTATTTATTTACTGTATTTTATTTTATTTTTTGAAATTAATATTATTCATTATCAAACATAATTGTATTTTTCTATTTTACACATGACAATAATTTTCATTTATTTAATAATTTATAAGTATTAATTTTTCTAATAACTAAAAAAATGAATTTGAAATATAAATTTCGTAGAAACAACAAACGCGTATAATACCATACTATATTTAGCCGGTGAGTAGATGAGCAAATAAGTAAGATCGTTTCAGGGACGAATGCCGCCTTAAGGCGGCACGGTATTTTTTCACTGCAATGGCGGGTCAGCAGAGCGAAGCATCCGTGATTCCAGCCGCCGTGCTGAACGTGTTAAAAGAGCCATCATGGTGGATCTCTTCTTCTTCATGTAGCATCTCCATTACGAAGGTGTGCTAGCATCATGGCAATCCTGACCTTGGAAACTGTAGCTCTAAATAGGTCGATGGATGACAAATTAAACCACTCTCGCAGGTTCCGTAGCCAGGAGGTTCTTCTTCTTCCAACCGATCGTTTGCCCATAATCTTTCCCTGGATGACAAGATGAAGGATTTCATATTTTGGACCTCTCAAGACATGGCCGAGGTACACCAGCTTTCTCTTCTTGATTTCGATCATCACTTCCATTCCCTTCTGCATCCTCCTTAGGACTTCCATGTTTGTGACTCTCTCTGTCCAAGATATTTTGTGCATCCTTCTGTAAACCCACATCTCAAAGGCCTCAAGTCTTCGTTCACATTGCCTATTGGTAGTCCAGGCCTCTGCACCATAGTACAGCACCGGAAAGATGTAACACCTCAGCACACGAATTCTCAAGTCCAGACTCAGATTGTGGTTGCACAGCATCCTCTTCATTTTCACAAATGCGGCCCGGGCGGATCAAGACGTCTTAAATGCCACTCGATCAGCTCTCTTTCATTTGTGTAGCTTAATCTAATTTTCAGCATTTCCACTGCGTCCTCTGATCCTATTGTAATGTATTTGAATTTTCCTGTGCGTTGATATAACAGTGATTGCATGTGGTATTACTGTTAAAAATACTATTTCTTCGGTAGTCTTATCCTAATTAAAAGCATACTTACTTTTAGAGGTTAGTCCCTTGTGCTTCATGAATTGTATGGATTTTAATATTTTCCCCCCAACCTTATTTTCTTCTTGGGTGAACGTGAGGACTAGGGTACTGGTTCTATTTGGTAAAATTCTACACACCTGCCTATAGGGTGTATTGTTATTAGTCACAAAATCATTGTAATACGGTGACAATGCCAAACAAACATCAATAGGACATCTTTTAGTATCACCAGTTAGTTTAGTAAATATGCAAGTTGGTTATTGCATAATATTTTGGGGGTGATACAGTAGTAAGTTTAGGAAATGTTTCTGATGCTAAAAAAAGTACCAAAATACATAATTTGGATAGAAATCTTCAAGAAACTACTTTAAAAAAAGTAAAATTTTGACTGTTCCTTTGCTTATTTATTGTGGAGTGAATACTGTAATACTGTATGCTAAAACAGTAAAACGTGATTTTCTAATGCTTTCAAGGAACAAGACACTTGAGTGATGTGGCTAATGGTGATACTGATAACATTTGTGAAAAAATAATGTGGTCTTCGACATAGTAAACATCAACCAATAAACACTCATTTTCAACATGTATAACAACTATCAATTTTTTATTCAATAAAAATTTCAAATATCTGACGATTTAAATTTATAACAAAGTTTTAAATGCTTTCTTATAGAATCTACCTATAATTTAATAAAATTATAATACAAAACATATCCTGCAGTTTTACTGGCATATTTTAACATGGTGAGTGATTAACAAAACAATTTAATAACAATCGACAATAAATTACTTTTCACTACATAGGCCTACAATCTCTTCAGTCACTATTAATTTTGTACTGTGCTCACTGTTGATAGGTTCTCTTCATTTATTGACACAAGTTTAGCTTTTCTTCGAACGTGAGAAATTTCTTTTGTTCAAACAAAGGTAGATTCAGTACACTAGATGTCATCTGGTGTATGATTCCTTCCATCTTCTTTGTCTTTAGTCTCCCTTTGAAAAAATATTCTTGCGCTACTTAAACTATAATACAGAAGGAGGAATTCCTGAAACGAAATAACACATGAGCTTCAGTTTCACAGATACAGGGGACAAGTGAAAGGTGAACAAGTCAAACTTCAAGAGGGAATTCATTTAGGGATTAACAGAGTACAGTAACAGAATAATCTTGACTCAAAGGCTGTTGAGTAGGAATGTGTTGCATATTCAACTATGGAGACATGCCACTTGATGCCTAGTCGTGTCCCAAATCAAAAATAATTCAAGAATTCAGGTAGGAAGACCAAGGGAATATAAATTATTTGTTACGTTTATCCAAAGAGGATTGGAAGACTTCTTCTGACATTAATCAGAACTATCATAATTTTATTGAAACATTAAAATTTCATTATAACAATAGTTGTCCAATTAAAAAAAAAGATATTGAAAAGAAAAAATATTGTCAGTGAAACAGATAAGCGAGTCACAGGGGAAATTTTGAAAATGAGGTCTGAAGTTGGATGTCAACTCAGATTTTCTATAACGAACAAAGGTGCAAAACGATTAAAAAACATTAGGCCAGAGAAGTCTAAAGAGCTAAATGCAAAAAACTGCTGAAGTCCTTCATAAATCATCAAATTTAAACTTAGCAATATGGGAAATAATAAATAAGAATCAAGGTGTAGTTAGCAACAAAAGTATTACTGACATACCAAATATTGTTAACAAAAATAATGAACTTATTGAAAACTGTAGAAATTAGTAATTATTTTAATAAATATTATCAGGAAGTAGCTTCAAAACTTAAACAACAGATTAGGGAAACAGTGGGTTGTTATGATCCAAAAGGTAACAAGGTAGTAAATTGATTCCTATTTAGCATAGTTTCAAGTGAGGAATTAGAATCAGTTATTGATAGTTTGAAAAGTAAGAAAACATGTGGGTTGGATGGGATTTCTAGTATAATTGTTAAAGCATGTAAACATTTTTTAATTACTCCTCTCCTTCATTTAATTAACTTCTCACTCGAAGCAGGAGTATTTCCAAACAAACTGAAGGAGGCTAAAATATTGCCTATTTTTAAGAATGGAGATAGCCAGTTAGTTGAAAATTATAGGCCCATAAGTATTTTAAACATAATTAGTAAAATTTTTGAAAAGGTAGTATTTATTAAGTTAATCAGTTTCTTGACTGAAAATCTTATCATCTCAGAGGATCAGCATGGTTTCCAAAAATGTAGATAAACTAAAACTGCAATAGTTTCACTTGTGGAACAAGTAGTTGATATATTGGATGCCGGGGAGAAAGCATTGGCAGTGTTTCTGAATCTGAGTAAAGCTTTCGATTGTGTTGATCATGAAATTTTATTGAAAACATAATAGTCATTAGGCATTAGGGATGTAGGTTTGAAATGGTTTCAATCTTACCTTATTAATAGATTAGTGTGTGGAGTTAACTAGAGTTGTTAGAGGGACACTTACAAAGGTTGTATCTGGAAAGCTTGAAGTCAAAGCAGGCGTTCCACAAGGGTCAGTTTTAGGTCCAACTCTGTGTCTATTGTACATTAATAGGCTACCAGAAGTCATACCTAATGGTAGAGCTTTGTTGTTTGCTGATGATACTTCAGTAATCAGTAAGAGTTTACTGGTAGATGCTCTTGAAGTAAATACACATGTTAACATAGAGTCTGTAGTAAAGTTCTTAAATCAAATGTTATTAACAGATAATGGGAAAAGTGTCAATATTTGCAGTTCAAAAACAAACATAACGTTAAAGAAAGTAGAGAAGTGGATGTATTTATTCATAATAATAGTTTAGAGCATGTAGAAACAGTGAAGTTCCTGGGCGTATCTCTAGATAGATCTTTGTCTTGGGACTTCTATACCACTCAAGTTAGTAGTAAAATTTCATCTGGTTTTGCACTAAAACAAATTGCCAGATTAAATGATAAAAAATTACTAATGGCAGCTTACCATGGCCTTATTCTCTCTCATATCCATTACGGCATCTTAGTATGGGGTAATTCTAGCATGGGTAATATGAATAGGTTTTTTAAAATTCAAAAGAAAGCTATTAAAAAATAATAAAATAATAACCTCATGCAGACCACTATTTAAAGAGCTTAAATTGCTTACAGTTCCCTCTCTTTACATATTTGAGGAGATTATGTATGTTAGGCAAAATAATTTTATGCAAAATTTCAATGTTCACAATCATAACACGAGAAACAGAAATGATTATTATGTGTCTAATCACTCCACAAAATTGTTTGAACAAAAACCTACCTGCTTCCTAAAGAGCTAAAAATTTTCTGTACACATGTTTAAAGAGACAACTCTGGAGCCCCACAACAAACCTCTGAATATTTTGCAGACCACTCCTACTGTGTCTTAAAATCAGATATATTTATTCCATATAGCTAGTTCACCTGAACCTTATTTGGAGGGCTCTAACATCCTCTGACGGGGTTGGAGTCATCGATAAACATTGTTGGTCATCTTTAATTCTGTTGCTCCATTGATGTTTAACTACTAAATGTAAATAGCTTAATGAAATAAATGGTAAAATGGACGTACTAACATAATTAGCATTTGATTCATAGAGACAAAGTTTCAGCAATTGTTGATATCAATTTACAACTCTGTATTTTCTGTCACGTTCATCAGCTCACTTTACTTCATATGTTCTTATAATTGACAGAATGTATGGTAACATGTTTGAGCAAAAGGGACGAGGGCAGTCCTTTATCTGCCCATCCTTCTGTGAATGCTGATTACTCAGAAAACAGCCTTTTCTACCAAATAAGTTTCATAAGTCTGCCTGGCAAGGCTCTTGGATAAACTGCACTGCAGGTTTGTCAGTCATACAATTGAACACCCAAAACCTCTCAAATCTGGTTTTCTTAAGCGACTGCGTCCCATCATCAACCTGAGCAGCTTCCTGCATAGGCCAAGTGCTGCACAAGTAAGAAAATGGGACATGATGCCTATCTTCCTCTTACTGAGCTTCAGCCCAGCACTTTAATGCCAGTACCTCACTGATCCACTCAGACAAGCCCTGATCAAAATAAACCTGTGTATAGATGCCAGACCAGTTGGAGGATCTGGCAATTTGTTATCTCTAACCCTTTAATCACTTAGCACTGACAACGATTTGATGCTGGACAGTCCAGCCACTTTCATCAGGTACTGCACATGATTTAATAGATTTTGGTCAATAAATGGAAATGCAATAATTACCTGGTGATAGGTTTCCAGACGCTTCATAGTAAGACTGAGTGTTTGTTGGAGCTTATCGTCTGTTGAGTCGTCTCTCTTTTGATTATTTTTCATTTCTCTGTAACGGTAACTATCATGTACCGACTGAAACCAATGTAATGAATCAAACTCCGAGTACAAATCTATCACTTTTAACATGTATGCAACCCCTGAAAGAAAAACAACTACTGATTGAATTATGCATTTGCGTCATAAAATAATATTATAACAGACTACCAACCTACCGACCCGCAGCTCACTTCATTTCGCATTCATAAATATTTGGTGTAAGTAAAAGAGGCACTAAACTGACCTATCCTAAGACAGAAAACCATAGTAGAACAGGTTAATTTCCCACCTCATTCATAAATTTGAAAAGAGATCACGCTTTTGTAATGTAAGGTTATTTATAACAGGTGATTCAGGAGGAAGAGGTAATACTTCGACAACTCATTCTAGAGCTAAAAATAAGAAAAACATTTATATAAACGTCGGTCTGGAAACGCTTTCTTTTTGAGCTATGGCTAGTGGAAGATTTCGCCCTGATTTCTTCTACAATGGTTAAGTCATGCAATACTGAAATTCCAGGGACTCAAATTAAAGGGTGAATTTGATGGGTTTACATGGTTCATGAACTGAGAAATTGAAAAAAATGGGTTCCAGAACTGTGGTTTAAGTAGTTTTCAAGAAAATTGGCATAAAACACAAAAATTGCAGTCAAAAAACTCATTTTTCAAGGTTAGGTATAAATTTACTTTGCTAAATTGGCAATAAATAAATAAAAGTTCTCAACAAAATTTGTAGAGAATTAAATTTAAAAAAATTGTTGTTAATAAATTCAAAAGAAAAGTTGAAGAATGTCAACTTTTATTAAAAACAAAACAAGTGAAAAATAGTGAGTCTGTTGTATCGGAGTTCCTTATAGCAAGAACCTACTGTATTTTATTAAAGTGTTAAATTATTAATTTGTTTATTTATCTACCTTTGTTTATTTATGTGCAAAAACACAATTTTAAGTCAAAATTTTGACCATCTTTTTTTTGTACGAGATGTTTGGTTATCGGAACAAATCAATGATTGGAACGTGCCCAGTTCCATTGAATTCTGATGAGACACTCTACTGTATAAACGGAAATACTGAAATACACATTTCTTAACCACCAGAATACAGTAAGTAAAAGTAAACAGTTACAATGTTTAAAGCGCTTTTGTGTATCTTGTACACATCTTCAGTAATGTATCTTAAAATTTAAAACTTCCCACTCCTACCACGGCAGATATTTTTAAATGTATGTAAAAATTTTAAAATACATTACTGAAGATGTGTACAAGATACATGAAAGTGCTTTAAACATTGGTAAGTCTTTACTGTTACCTACCGTAATCTGGTGGTTAGAAATATGAAATATATATTTCAATTTTAAATAATATGGCTGTTGATAATACCAGCATAGGATGTTTGATAAAAATATACATATATATATATAATTCTATCAAATATCCTACGTAGGATTATAAACAGCCGTATTATTTAAAATTTAAATATATATTTCATATTTCTAACCACCAGAAAACAGAAAACATTTACTAATTACAGCGCGTTCATGTATCTTGTACACATCTTCAGTAAATTGAAATTCTTTAAAAAATGTTTCACATCAAAATTTAAAACTTCCTACTCCTACTATGGTAGATAAGAAATAGTTGAATCTTATATCTAAAAAACAGTCTTGCCAACTTAATCAGTTGATTGTCATTCAATCTGTGTGTTCATTAATTTTTACCTGTTACTGTATTTATAAATATAATATTTTTCCAAAATTTCAATTTCATTTTGTCATTTATTCATTTCTAATATTTCTAGATTTTTTTTATACAGGAGGTGAGTGGAAGAAAGGTTGATGAGAATGCAAAAATGTCTTCAAACAGAAGTCAAAAATTTTGCAGTCAGAAGAAGGGGTGACAGAAGTGTGCGCCGGTTACTTTGAGAGGAAAATCTGAGCTTGTATGGTAACAGTTGGCAGTTCTTTGGATCATTTGGGAAGTTTATAGCAACGAAAAATCGCAGCATACTCTCTTCTAGATCATTCAGGTCACTTGAATTCCCAGCGGCTACCAGATTTTCCATGCCGAGTCTTCTAAATATTTTGTTTTAGAATTGTGAAGGAACCTCAAATATTTATAATATGGACTCTGATCAATGTCATATGCTTATCTTTCATATGCTATTATTTATATGTCATATGCTATTTTATCATTCAGTGGGTCATGGTTAGTTGAAAATGTGAATACATAGGAAAGTTTTAGTAATTATAATGTTTTTTAAGTATTAGCTTCTAAAACACATTTAAAAGGTAAGGCAAGTGGAGAGTTATTGAGGTTAATAAATAAAAATATGACTAGTTCACTGTTTGGAGCTGGTGACTCTTTTCTGTTCGTGGAGGTGACAAACAGTGAAGGCTTTAAATTTATAGTGGGAGCACCTTTCATTTTCGGCCGGGTAGTGTTGTAAGTCATCTTCTTAAGTTGGGAGATTTTTTGGAAAATAAGAGCGAACTGTTACATTCTGTTCCAGTGATTATAGAAGGTGATTTTACAATTATTATTATTATTATTACCTACTGCTTCATTTACTTGACAACATAAACTTGGGTATCGTTATTATAATAAAATTTCTGAATGTGTATTTCTTCATTTATCTATATTAATATTATAAAGACAAAGCTTGTTTTTTTTTGTGCAGGCTAATTTCCAAAACTTCTGAATGGATTTCAATGAAATTTTGACATTATATTCATATTTATATTCACAGCAACAACTTTTTTAAAATTTTCAAAAATGATAACCCTAAGGGCCCTAATGAAGATTTTTATAAATATGTACGTGTGTGTTTACGAGTGAGTAGGTATTGTTGTTGAAGTAGATGAAGAGGTTTGATGATAACGAGAGACATACACGGGGTAATTTATCAAAACGTTGAAAGTGGTTGTATGAGTGTGTGTGTGTACGTGTACCTCCATTAGAAAACCACTAGTTAAAACAGCTGCGTGAATCTGCTAAGCGATGATAGTTTTGTGTTTGTGCAATTAAAAAAAGTGAAGAGAATGGCAGACATAGTGCATAGTGGATGCAATTGAATTGTAACTGTTGTGTGTCGATTAGTTGAGTTGAAAGAGTCAAATACGTAATGTTTATTGATGAACAGTGACAACACAACAGCCTGCCTACAGTACAAAGAACACAAGTTATTTGAAAGCCTGGCCATCTTCTGCTTCCACTAAGCTATATTTAGCTGAAACAAAATAGAGTGAAAAATGAATACCCATTGCAAATCCATCGTCTGTGAATGCAGCTCCATCTTTGCTCTTTTTGCTCATTTTTTCTTTGGCAGTGACAAGATGCTGACAAAAGTTAATGGTCAAAGCAGGAACAATCATATGGAAATTTCGTAAATGGCAGTTCTTTGGATCTCTGAATGCTGGTGCGATAACATCTAACAGCAACTGCAACATTTAATTATTGATCGATCTCTCTCTCACCATAAATACAGATACGAGACACAATAAAATTGAACCAGATTATATAGCTAAAATTTTACAGACATTAGTTTATCTGATACAAGCAGTGAGAATGAAAGAATAACAAAAGTGACCACTGAAGATTGTTTTCATTAATGCCCCCCCCCCCACATGTAGCCTTAAACAGCACAGCCAAACAGAGTCAGAAAATGCATGAGTCCAGCTCATGGTTTTTGCACTTTCTTTTAACCCTTTCACAGTTAACTGTGTACTGTCCAGGCCATTGTTACACTTTGCTAGCTGTAACTTGCTAACAAAGCATTTTCGGTCCTATGTTTATAGAACATTTTTTTCATTATTTTTACTACTAGAATACGCAGTAGAAGTAGGGGTAGAGAACCTCATGAATCACCCTTTATGAAACATAACATACGCCTACTTCTCAATTTCATCTGTTTTTATTATTACATGGTTCTCTACACTGAAATGTTTGTCTGTCTTAACAAACTTAAGCTATATTTTATATTTTTGTATAATTTAATATACTGTAAACAAATTTCAGTGCTTTCTAGTATTTATTATATCTCCCTTGAAAACAACCACTAGTCATACCAATCGATATAAAATTTATTACATTCCTCATTACCACATTACATTTTATACACTCCTTTGCCATTATTTAACAGTATATTTACTTCATTATATATATATATATATATTTTTTAAACATGTTGTACTGTGTGCTGAATTTACTTTAGATAATATTAAACCACCAGTAAACACACAAAATTAGCAAGAATGATCTTACCGTTAAAAAGGCCTTTTCAGATCCCTGGATCCATCATCAGTTAACTCACAAACACTATAAAATTTTTTTCACTGGCAATGCATTGCCTTGTCAATTCAAGTCATGACTGAATAAAATTATTTGTTACTAGTTAAAATTATTTATCAAACAGGTGTACCAATAGAAATAGATCATCTTGCTCAAAATTTACCTGGTGGTTTATTAGTTTAAAATTTTTGTGTTTATAAATGTAATATTTCTCCAAATGTTCAAGTTTATTTTTATCATTACAAATTTCCAAGATTTCAAGATTATTTTCTACATCTGTAATTTTATGTTTGTTGGAAATCATGTGCTCTGCTACATTTGAAACTGTTTTCTTTCCACTCTTAAATGCCCTCAAGTGTTCCAAAAATCTGGCTTTAAAGGATCTATCTGTTTTCCCTATATATAGAGCCTCACAATCCGTGCATTTTATTTTATAGATACCGCTTTGATGATATTTATTCAATGAATAATCCTCTGTGCAACTGAAATATCTTGAAATACCATTGGCTGGTTTAAATGCAATCGTATATTGATCTCTATTATAAACATTTATTATTTTATTGGTGTTTTCATTTATGTAGTTGTAAGAAATATATTTTTTATTATTAAATTTTTTAGATTCATTTATTGGGATTAGAGTAGTATTTTTATTATAATTTCTCCTTTTTAAGTAACCCTTATGTAAACCATCAATAAATTCATTGTTGTAACCATTTTTCAAAGCTATACCTTTTATAAGCTGTATTTCATTATCCAATATTGTTTGGTTACCATGAGAATAGATAATAGCTCTATGTATCATGCCAAAATAAGTGTTCCTTTTATGTGACCATGGGTTATTTGAATTTTTATGAATTGTTGTGTTATGGTTGGTAGGTTTTCTATAGACGCTAGTTTCTATCTTGCTGTTATTAATCTTTATATTTATATCCAGAAAATTTATTGTTCTATTTTTATCAGTTTCAAATGTAAATTTAAGTTTACTATTGAATGAGTTGAGCTTATTTAATATGATAGTATGCTCTGATGTTATACTTGGATTGTAGATAACTAATATGTCATCAACATATCTTGCCCATAAGACTATATCATGTATTTGTGTTATGCTATATACAATGATGTTTTCAAAATGTTGAATATATACTTCTGACATAATCGCTGATAGTGGCATACCCATGGGTAAACCCTCATCCTGTGAATAGAATTTATTGTTGAATGAAAAGTAATTTTGTTTACATATATTTTGTATAATAGTGATTATTGTATTAATAAAGCTTTCATTTTCCGTCTTTAATAACTTGTTTTTTATTATTTCTATTGTTGTTTCAATTGGTATATTGGAATACATATTGGTTATATCGTACGATATTAAGTTTGTGTTTCCATTTATGTTCAGATTGTGCAATTTATTAATTAACTCGTACCCGTTATTTACATTGTATGTGTATGCTAATTTTAATTTCATTCTGAGTATGTTGTCTATTACTTTGAATACAAAATATGCCGGAGCTGTCTTAAAATTTATTAATGGTCTGAATGGAATGTCCGGTTTGTGGATTTTTGGTAAACCAGACAAAGCTGGCGCTTTGGGATGGAATGGATAAAGTCTACTATGGTATTTTAATTTATTGTTGTAATTAAGGATATCTCTATTGTTTATAAATGATTTTATAATTCTTAAATATTTAGCTGTAGGGTCTGTTATCTCTTTGAATTTGTTTTCTTTAATGTAAGTGTTCATCCTATCTATATATTCGTTTTTGTAAATTATAACTGGAGTATTTGTTTTATCAGATTTTATAATTATGACATTAAATTGTAGTAATTTTTGTTTTAATTCAATTATGTTTTTTATGTGAATATATTCATAGGTGTTATTTTTATATTTTCCATTCAACAAATTTCTATCATATCCACTCACAAAATGATTAATATTTTGTATGATGTCATTTCTAATACATTTTATATCCTCATTTTTCATATAACTTAAATTTAATTCAGTATCTACTATAATATTTTTCAATAGTTTTTCCTTGTCATATGAATTAATATTGTATTTATAAAAGTTAGAAATAATTTTATTATCTTCTTGGTTAAATTGTATATCTGTCATGTTTACATAATTATGATTATCGTTATCAATGTTTCCAAGATTATTATTCCTCATATCATTTAGATTTATATATATATATATTTTAGATAATATTAAACCACCAGTAAACACACAAAATTAGCAAGAATGATCTTACCGTTAAGTTAATAAGGCCTTTTCAGATCCCTGGATCCATCATCAGTCAACTCACAAACACTATAAAATTCTTTCACTCTGTGAAAGAATTTGTTTTTGAATTTCTGTGAAAGAAGTGAGTGAAAGAATTTTATAGTGTTTGTGAGTTGACTGATGATGGATCCAGGGATCTGAAAAGGCCTTATTAACTTAACGGTAAGATCATTCTTGCTAATTTTGTGTGTTTACTGGTGGTTTAATATTATCTAAAGTAAATTCAGCACACAGTACAACATGTTTAAAAAAATTGATATATATATAAATATATATATATATATATCTGTCTTCGGTATATATTTTCTGTTATATAAATTGGAGATTGTGGAGTTCGGGGTTTAGCACTAAAACTATTTGAAAATTATCTTCAAGACAGAACTCAAGAATTATCATTAAATAATAAAACAGATTTTACAAAAAATTTCTTATTTCGGTTATTCTTTTACTTATTTATGTAAATAACTTATTAGAATTAAACATACTGAAATGTACAGTATTATCATTCACTGATGGACACAGCCTTAGTATTTTAATAAATGCAGAGTGGTTTGATGCGATGTGGTTCACATTCTTACACTAAACCTTATAAAAAGACCAAATTTATGGCTTCTTCAGCCAATGAAACCGAGCAGCCATCACCGTTACTCCAGTTAAAAATACACTCACATACTCTCGGTGAAGAAAATGACGATAATTGGCTCTGCCCAAAAATAGAAAAAGTTAGTCATAAAATATCTAGGAATCATTGTAGATGACCATATCAAATGGAATTCACGCAGATATTAATTTGCGTACATAACTAAAATATCTTGTATACATTTTTTATAGTGCAAATAAAATAAAAAAATAAAGATATAATTAAAAACATTTATTATGCATTACAAACTCTCCTTTTCAATACTGTACTGAAGTGTGGGGTGCAGCATATGATACACACATGAATAAATTATTTACTTTTCAAAACATTTAATTAGAGCTGCCTTAAATAAACCAAGATTATACCCGAGTAAAGTAATATTTGACGAATTCAATGTAATGACACTGAGACAGATGTATATTAAAAAAATAATTTTGTATCTCAACAGAAACACTTTATGATACCTGCCCTAAATAAAACTGAATGTGTGTTGATGTCAGGTAAATTACTACAGCAGTGTTTTAATAAGTAAAATTCCCCAACTACTTATTACCAGCAGATTAACAAAAAACTTGACAAAAAAATAGAGGCTTGGGCAAAGAATAAATTTTATTTTAAGCTTGTCTTTTAGTTATCGGAAAATTGTCCTATCATTTTCAATAAATTTAAAACAGAATTTTACCCGGATTTCTTTTGTATTTATTTCTGGAAAACTTCAATCTGTGATCTCTCAAAAATAATAAATGAACATTCTTGTATAATACAGTAGTTTGTACCCTACATAGTATTTTAATGAGCTGAGGGGATTTTTGCAGAGAATAGTGTAATTTTTCTTTAAAAGTAGGAATATTAATTGGTTTTAGTCAATTTTATAAAATTGTAAATTTTAATTATTTATAATAGTAAATTTTATAACTAGATAAAGTTTCAGTAAGCTGTGTAATAAATATTGTTACAAATATTTTAGTAATTACTTGTCAATAATTTATACATAAAAATGTACAACTTATTCCTGCGCACAGGCTCGTTCTATGCGCAGGAATCAGTAAATATGTTAACGTTAAAATGTATTTAATAAATAAAGTGATTAACTGAAATTTACATACATTATGACTGAAATGGGAGATAACAAACCTTAAAATACTCAGTACCCTCGGTAAGATTACGGGCCATGTTTGAGATGACATGATCTAATGATTTGGCAGCTTCACGGCAAGAGTCAGACAGTCCTTCTTCTGCTATCAAATCTTCAAATTTCAATATATTTTCAATCTCTGGCACAAAACAAATAGCATTTGAACAGCAATGCAAACCACCGGATCGTATCATTCGAACGTAGCCCATAGCATTACCTGCAACATTAATACATTAATTGAAGCGAAATCACACGAATGAAAGCCTTTTTCTCATATCCAGACACATAAATACAGGCCACTCTACTACCCACCTTGAGACGAATTAAATACTGACAATAAAATGACTCCAGAGACAATCACTACAACTGTCACATTCTAAAATATGCACAAATAAAATACAAACACAGAACTAAATTTTTAACATAAATCACATTTTAGTTTAATTCAAAAATTTTCTTAATATTTAGTAATAAATGCATCAATAATCAGTAAGGGTCACCATCTAACAAACCTTGTACCAATTTTCATTCTAGAAAGATATTTTCAAGGTAATTTTGTAAGAGGCTTTATTTAGTTGGCAATGATTTTTGCAGCTGTAGAGAGATTTAGTCGGTCAGAGATCTAGGATATAAGTTATATGTTATAGAGCTGTACAGCAATACAACTTTTTATCAATGTCTCCACCTGAAATTCAGAGAGACTGCTTCTTGCCGGGGCTGTTCAGCCACCTCACGAATCTACTGCTACTAAGGATACTGATATTGCCCACCTTCCTCATGAGTACAGCTGGAGGAAACCAGCCTAAACCTAAGACAGATAAAACAATAGGATGGCACCCAAGGGAAAGAAGGAGAAAAGACAGGCATCAAAGACCACGGAGGGATAGGGTATAGAGTAGAGAGTTTTGGATGACGAGAGAGAATATGGAGCAATAGAAAATCTGGTTAATGGAAGCAGGCAGCAGCAGCTGTAGACAACTTGTGAAAACAAAAACAACCTATGATAACCATAGTCCACCCAAGTAACACAGACAGGTTATCATGCTCCTGAAAAATTATTAGACACATTAGGCTTAGGCTTACACCTTAGTAAAGCAGATATTTCAAAACATCCCAGTCAAGGTTTGAGAGCTATGTTCTTTTTTTTGTAGAATGTGAAAAGTTATGATCAGTTGTAAGTAGAAATTTTATAAATAAAACACACGGTTTTTTGTCTGAAACATCAATCATCAATATATAAATAGGAAAATTTCAGCTCACTTAGAACCTGAAAATAGAGCAATTGGTAAAAAAGTAACAAATATACACTCATTGAATCCAAAATAGCTTTATTTTCTATGGATATGAAAATTGGCTACAAATGATCTGTTTGGGACAGAAGCTGGCGTGTCAAACTCTAATATTGTGTTTAGGATCCTAGCCAGCTCCCACATAAAACATTACTTGGATTGTTTTCTCAACTTGTTGTACATTATCCATGGACACAACACCCTCATCACTCAGCATAGACAACTTCTTCAGGTGGGTGAAAAGCCCTCCCTCCAAGCAAATCATGCTCTTCAAACACAATCAGGCCTGGCCTACCAGTAGATTCAATTGGTTCTGTCACAAATACCTGCTTGATTCACAGTGACTAAACACTCTGCTACATTCCCTTGAAAGACTAGAACCTATGTGCAGCAGACAACTTTTTCCAGTTTCTTTTTGTCTACCCTTAGATGATGTAAAGGTCAATAAAGCAGCATAGTATAACTTTTTACTGCAACATGAACAGATGTTTTGTGCCATCTGACCTACCCTTGTTATCAGCAGGATGGACAGACTAGATGGCATCATACAAGTAAAGTTGATCATTGGTTGATCAAAGTTTTACATCTATGGCCATAAAACATTAAAACATACATAACATTATAAAAAATGTTTTTTGTGAAAAAAAACAAAACAAATTTCTTCTTTTAAATCGATCACAACTGATGCATAAAAATTACCACAAAATTATAAAAGTATTCTTAAGTGAAAGTATGATAGGTATAGTTTGGTGAGACGAAGTTCATCTGCAATAGTAGATAGATGCTACGAGCTATGGATGAGAATGGAGAAATGCTTACCGATCTGAGTGATGAGAATACGAAACTTATCTAGATAAGAAAGTCCATCGATTTCCCCAAGAACACGTATACCTTTATTGAATTTATCAGCTCTTTCATAAGGATATTTAGAATCTAATTTGGATTTATTTTCTTGAAAGTAGCACAATTCTTTTAATAATTTCGATTTAATATGATCATCGTACAAAAACTGAGAGAATATGTCAAGTTTTTTGCGTAAAAATTGATATGTAACATTGACCTGAAAAATCAGAAAAAATAATTTATTTATACAAATGCTCCAATGTATAGATAACTAGAGAAGTCTGCAATATCAGATGTATAACTTCATCCGTGAGTGAAACTCATTCAGTAATTTTCAATTAATCATTTACTTCACGACTAAAAAAATAAAATGTTACATGTTATATAACTTTAAAAAATTTTCCCAAAAATGTATTGGTCTATAAATAATTTTTTTTAGTATTGTCCAATATACTTTTTCTGTAAAATATTTATACAAAATGCAGGTGTGCATACTTTCGTACTTTATTAGGTGTTTAAATTTATTAATTACTTTGGTAGCTCAAGTATGACTGCATACTCCACACACCACACACAAATAGGTGAGTTTAATAAACCTACCACCTGACACCTTGAGCCAAGCCGAATTCAATTTTTCATTAATTTTTTCATCTGCCATATATTTTGTTTCATGAATCGATACTAACACTTTCAATGTTAACAAACGTCACAATACATCACCGATGACAACAAATTTGCCACCCGTAACGTTGCAGTGAATGCCTGATATGTAAATTGTCGGTCAGAGTAAAGACACTCACTTTGTCCCAAAAGGTTATAGAATACTTCAATTCAGTTTTTCTTTATAATTATGCATCAACAGCATGGTAATCGGTGACTACAGTGGGATATTCAACAGAAGGGAGCCTTTTGCTCTGCAATCACTGCTATATGAAGGTGGCCTATCTATTATCTCCTGTAATCACCCTATTTAAGCTGATTCAGACATATTAATAAACACAACTACAAAGTGAAAAAGTTAAGTTACTATTCTAGAGAAGCTCAGATTTTTATTTAGTATGCAGTTGGGAATCAGGCTGACACCAGAAGAACAGATTAAAATTTACTCTTTATCCTTACTTGTTAGAGCAGAATTAAAAAAATAAGATAAATCTCACCGTAGTATTCATGATTCCAGTTCCATGGGTTCGAATAGAATTCGCGATGTGTCTGATATTGATTGTATTCAAATGTTTATTGTTGCTTGAATATTCAATAAACATTTGGTTATTCAGATTATACATGTATCTTGAAACAAATATATCAATGTTCCTCATTATTTCTAAAACATCGAGACCCTGAAAAAGTTGAAACAAACGGTCATTAAATGGTCATTCATAATCTACCGTATTTTCGCATGTATAGCACGCACCCTTACTTTCAGATGACAATTTTAGTATTTTTTTTTTGTATTTTTATGATTTTATTTTTCAAAACATATTTTTCGTTTTTATTTTTAATATTTACATGAAGGACATAATAACTGTGAGCCTAATAACTACAATAATAACAAAAACGTATTATTAAAGAAGTTTTATTAGAAAATTACATTAATGTTCAATTACCTAAATAAGATGTAAAAAAATTTGCTTACGTGTGCACTTAGTTATTCTAATTCATATCGTTTTCATCACTCTCTGAAAAAATGTCTTGTAAATAAGCATCGTTGTTGATTCTTCAGATGATCTAGTACTTTTGTTATCCCATAGAGCATCGTCTTCCGAACCATCCTTACTGTTAGATATCCCACATTTCTTGAAACTCTTCTCAACAATCTCTGGTTTAACTGCTTTCCATGCCTCTACAATCCATTCAATTATCTGTGAAACAGAAGGTCTTTTTATCTTACCCGAAGGCGTGTAAAAATGATTCCCATCGCTCATCCAGTCGCAGTGTAATTTTCTAAAGTTGCTTTTAAAAGACTTATTTATCGACACATCTAAGGGCTGTAAAATTTATATTAACCCTTCTGGTATTACTGCAACATCTGTTTTAACTTTATGTAACGTATCTTTTACCCTGTTAGTTAAATGAGCTTTAAAACTGTCCCATACTAAAAGAATTTTCTTTTTTAATAATCCTCCAGGTCTTCGGTTCCAAATGGTTTCAACCCAGTCCAGAATAAGGTTTTCTTCCATCCAACCCTTTTCCTGAACACGTACAATAACGCCACACCATGGGGAAAATTGTCTTTTGGCAAAGTTTTACACTTTAGAACGACGTACGGGGGCAGATTTTGCAGTAATTGCAAGCATAACTGTGCATCTTTGTGCATCTTTGGTCACAACCTGTGGATCTTATACGTACAGATTTCGTTCCTTTCACTTCAACCATGGTCGCCACGGGCATGTCTCAGTAAATTAGTGTCTGATCCGCATTTCCTATTTGGCTCAGTTCATAATTAGACTCGCATTTAAATTTAATAATATATCTGTGAAAATCAATAACTTTGTCTTCATATTCGAATGGTAAGCGCTGAGCCAATGTTGTTCATCTGCGAACTGAAAGTCCATGTCTTAGTAAAAATCGTACGCACCATCCAGCACTAGTGCAAAACTGATTTTCCTAAATACCACGTAATCTTGCAATTTTCCGTGCCTTTGTGCGAATCATTTCCATTGTCACTGCAAATACAGCACTACGCTTATCTTTCACAAATTTTATTAAGTCTTCTTCCATCTCTGGGTGTTGCGATTTTTTACCTTGAAATGATCACCGGTCCCGATAAGTTAAAATTAATTTTTGTTTGTTCTTTCTCCAACCACTAACATTCGTTTCACGTATATCAATTTCCGAGATGCTGTGCGATTACTGTTTTCTTCGGCATATTTAATAACACTCAACTTCAATTTTGCTTTGCATGACGAATGAGATGTCGCACTCATTCCGATCAGAACAAAAAATTGATTAAAAAATTACTCAAAACACTTAACACACACTCTAGTATTATGGTAGCGTCAGTAACGACACGAGTGACAGACTAGCAACAGCAGTAGTCAGATATGAGTTTGACCTTGATGTGTACATGTGTATAGGGTTGTTTGTTGAATATTGTTGTTAGGTTTTAGTGCATGGAGGGGATATAATACTGACAAATTCATTCTGTGAAAGGGGAGTAGGCTTGCTGAAATGTACCTGAATCCTTCTCTTGGTGCAGTACTACTTTTAAAAAAATTTTCTGTGTATAACGTGCACCCCCATTTTTGGGAAGAAATTCTTAGAAAAAAGTGCGCGTTATACACGCGAAAATACGGTATTTAAAAGGATAAGGGTGTTTTCCACCACAACGTTCTAAACTCCCACTGGACTACTTTGGTGAACCTTTTTTAAAAATGAAGCTCTCCTTGTGCAGATTTGCCATCACCCATCATTATAAGATAGGATTCTCAGTTGATGCAGAAAATTGAAAATTAATGACTTTGTTATAACCCAGATTTTTGCAAATTTACCACATTCATATCATGCTTGATAAATTCGTGCTCTTCATGAATAAGTAGTGTTGTTTTTGGGTAACTTTATGAGTTCCAATCTTCACGCACTAGCCTGGCCAGTCTGTCAGCCTACTATGTAGCTCTACAGCTCCACCTTTGGCAGTGGCAAGTAAACAGGGATTAAATTATATGGTGGGAATACAAGATGATGAGAAATAATACAGTACATATGGATGTAATACTCAAGGTTAGTTTAGGAAGATAAAGTGGAGGGTGAATAGATAAATACAGAGTACCAACATCAACTTCCCTTGCCTGTTGATCAACTTTAACTTTCCAGCACACAACTATCTCGATCCAGGTAACCCAGTTGTTAAAAAAAAACAGGCCATTACAGAGACATATCACATATGGCAAGGAGGCCAGTAAACCACCATCAGATAATGTTCGTGAAGCCAATCTAAGGATGTTTCGGGAACATACTAAAGATGCTGCTGCTGGACATGGCATAGTTCTGTTTTTCGATGAAATTATATTATTTGAAAAATCTGAAAATCTTCAGCTGTTCACTGATCCATTTCGAGATTTTGGGTTCCTATAAATTTTTATGTGTAGATAACAAAAATGTCCCTATTGAGCACGTGTTCCACATCCTTACTATAAAAATGGCAAACCATTGTATTTATTCAGGGATACATTCCATAAGTTTGGCGACCTCATTTTTTGCATCTCCATTAAAAATTAGGGTAGCAAAGCATTTTTTCGGTTTTACCCATTTTGTGGGTAAAAATGTTTCTTGGAACCTTTATTACCATGTTATTTCTGTTTCTGTCCATTTGTTTTTCTATATTCTTTCTTCCAATATAAACACTCCTGCCTTTTGAGTTACAAACAAGCATGCTTTTGATTACTCATGATAATTTGGTTA
Organism: Catonia carolina; assembly: GCA_035578175.1. Classification (NCBI taxonomy): domain Eukaryota; kingdom Metazoa; phylum Arthropoda; class Insecta; order Hemiptera; family Achilidae; genus Catonia; species Catonia carolina. The sequence goes on along the minus strand of JAQMRL010000001.1, from coordinate 17,153,098 downwards.
ATTATTTTGACAATTAGTCCAATCTCTGCAACATTTGCTTTAATATGTACACTGGTGTGATCAACCTCCGAGATATTTCCAACCCACCTGAGGCCGCCAGCAATAAATAACCCTGCACACAGCACAAGCGCAGTAGCCAGTCAGATATTACAACTACTGTGAGACAGAATGCTCAAGATGCCACAAATAACAAAAAAAGGGTTTCACACACAACAAACTACACCACCACCACCATTATTATCTAAGGCACTTTTCAAAAAAATCAGGCAGCGAATCTAGACACAACACCTAAATCAATATCACTCCTAAATGGCTGATACAACAGAAAACATGTAGCAGAAAGTAGTGCCTTTATGACCATTATACATATACACAAACATAGCTTGTATCATGTATATCTGTAAGTATTTCATTTCACCTTCTCTATGTATTCTGTTGCAAAGAAATTACAACAGACGCAGTCGACAGATACAATCACGTCTATTTTTCGAAAGGAATTCCAGCTGCAATCGAGTGAAACTAAATAATGCTAAGGCAAATATATATATAAGGCAAAATAATATCTATACAAACTGATCAACAGACACCAAAAGCTTTGTTCTTCACCTTTCTTTTAACTTTAAAAGCAAGAGCTCTTAGGCTTAGGCATACGTCATAAAAATTGAGCATAGGCATCAGAAGGTTGAACACAAAATTGCACAAATGTCTGTATTATCCGAGTTTTGAATACTCAAGCTAGGCTTACTCCACAGTTCTGCTGTACATATGCTTTGCCTACACAAGTGTTTGTAGATAGATACAAGATGGTGCAAAATACCAGCAATCAGCAGACAAGGGATCCTTGTAAATAACAAACACTGCTGAGAAAATAAACCACCAACAGCCACAAATATTTTCCTCATTAGGATCTCAGATGACAATCAATATGATCACCGACTTGAAAGATCAGCAGATTAGAAAAGTACAGAAAAGTAAAGAAAAGTACAGTGACTTCGGCTCCCATTCAATAAGAAGTTTTAGATGAAATAAGGTATAGATATGTGTCCATTTAATGTGTTCACATTATTTTAATAGCTAGTTTTACATCCAGTTAAATAAACTATTTTTTCCGCCCGTGATAAATTCCATCTAAAATTATATTATCATCACTAAATTACAAATTACTAAAATATTCAAAAACTACATTCTCTGGCGATAAATGCCACCTAATTAGTAAGTTGGAATTTTGAGGTCAAGAACATACTCTTTAATAGCGTCTAATTTCCAAAGTAAACAAAATTTAAAAATAAAACAAATAAATAATTAACTATCATATTGAGAAGACATTGTGAGGAATGAAAAGTAAAACTGTTAAGGTAAAAAAACAACTCCTCACCAACACAATCACAAATTAATTAAAAATCCACATTAGCTTGGAATGGAAGGTAGGAAAATTAAATTGAAGAACACAACACCAGGGAATCTACAACAACCAAAAACAAACTACATCCAAGATTAAGAATAAATTGCAACATTTTCCTTTTGTTTTATGTCTTATTGTTTTGCGCATTACTGCTGATATAGATGATGAAGGGTAATGAAAGAAAAATGCCACACCTGACCACCGATCAACTCAAACATAGAAGCCAGTTGTGGTGACTACTGCACCACAGGCCGGTCTCTTATTACAGAGAAAAAGAAACGGCTTCACTTAAAGAATTACAGTAAACAATATGGATCACGATATGGAAAGTCAAAATAAATAAGCTTTTGGAAGCAATTACAGTATTTAGAAAATGAAATTAAACCAGTTAAAAAAAAAGAATAATCTCATTATAAGAGATTCTAAACAGACCGTAAAAAGTTATCTGAAAAAACATTTGTCCAGTGAAGCGCTAGTCACAATATATATATATACTATATATATATTATATAATATATAACACAATAACAATATCAATGGTGAAGAGTGAAGAGCGTGGGTGGGATCACTTGAACAATTTTCAGCTAAGTAGTAATAAGTAAAAAAAGTAAGTCACCGTCCGCATTGGCGCAGTTGGTAACGTGCTCGCCTCTCATCATGCGGTCCTGGGTTCGAATCCCACTCAGGCACGGCATATTTTCATAAGTTACAAAATATCATTTCATCCTACATCACATAAAGTTCCACCCCAACGTCGTCGCTAATGACCGTTGCAGTTGATGAGACGTTAAATAAATAAATATAAAAAAAAAAAAGAAAAAATGTAAGTCAGTTAATACGTGATTTAGGTAATACGTTTTAAGTTAGCTTATAAATTGTTGACATGTCCTACACTCCTGGATATAATTAACAAAAAAACTTCTAACATTATTTCTCATGAATTTCACAAAATCCCAGACATTTTAATCTGTTAAGACAAACAACTGTTTTTGACATGCACAAATGCATTCAAAATAGTCTGCAACTGATTCATCACCTTAAGTTGAAAAACATCTCGTCCAACCACACCGGTTTTCCAGGCATCAACTAAACTACCGATTTAATTTTTATAATCACCTATTTTTTATAATGATACTGCTAAAAAATAAAAAAAAGCAACAAAGGTTAGAATAAGATGAAAATTCATTTGGGGTCGCAGTAAATAATTGTAACACCATACCTGTTCGAGAGTCTGACTGGGTAAATTGTCTTCAACAGTGGATAAATCATACTTATGTCGTGCAAGGCTTCGCATTTCTCCATATGTTCGCCAATCGTGTAAAGCTACTGTTGTCAGATCATAGAATGTACGCTCCAAATACGCTTCTACTCTACCTGTACAATAGTAAACAATTAGTTCAGCTGTAATTACTTACATTTTGGTCATATCAAGTAATGAGATTTTTTTTGTTTTACTTCCAAATGTTTTCCATTTACTGCTATCACAGTAGGATAAGAAGGGTAATAGATGAAAATAAGTGATGAAAAAATGCCACACCTGACCAGGAATCAAGGGGCCCTGACCACTACACCATGGGCCGGCCAAAGTACAGAAAATATTTTTACAACAGCAACGAATGGTTTTCTGAACTACATGCATAAAAGGAAGAACAACTCCGATCAAGAGTATTACTGCACACTGACAAACGATTAAAGTAGAAGTCGTTTTTGGAAGCCCAAAAACATTACTCAACGCCTCACGTCAGGGCATAAAAAAAATTTTTCTTAAAATAATAAAACACCTAAACAGAACTCAAAACACATCACCCTTAGATTACTACATTTCCTACATCTCCTGGTTGAACTTACGCATGAGTACACAGTGAAAACTATAAGAAGAAAGAGGTGTTATTTACAACTGTCAGAAATGTAGAGGTAATGTAGAGAGGAAATGTAGAGAGAAATGTAGAGGTTGACAGGTGTAGAGGGTGAAAGAGCAGTAGCTGAAAGTACCTCCAAGCAGACTGCAAGCTTCGTAAGGAGTAAAAGTCTGGATATAAGAAATAGCCAGTGGAGTTTAGTCATAAAGCATCTTGTTCAGATGTGTGATGCAAAAATATTACAAACATAAGATGCATGCTACTACCTGACCATCCGTTCAGTAACCTGTGACTTAAGTAATTTTCCAACTATAGAGACAACACCTCACTTTATGACCCACGCTGTTAACTACATTAATATTAATGACTAGGATGATTGATTTGGTACAGACCTTTTAAATGCACATAACGATGAATTAAAAAGAACGGTTCTAATAGTAATACATTGTCACAGTCTGTGGATGCATTTTTTATTGAACGCTCTTCAAGCTGAAGATGTGAATGTATTAGCAATCTTAAATTAGTTTCTATTTCTTGACACAACGGACCAATTAACTGCAAAAGAACATACAAATTTTTGTTTTTATATTTTTAATTAAGTGCACATCCACACACCAGAAAATTCATCAGTTTCAAAAATTCAACTCAGTCAATCAAAAATTAGTTAAAATGAAGCTATATGACGTTATTTGTGACAAAAAATGACCGCACAAGCTGTGATCTCAAAGTTAGAAATAAAAAAGAATTCAATTTTTTTATGTTAAAAATAATTAATGTTCAACGTAAATCTAATAAAAGGACATAAATAAATGAAATAAATACATTAGACAACTTGTTAATACATGATGACAGCATCTAGAGTGATAGTAATAAGAGCTAGCTAATTATTACTGGTGCAGTTGTTATCAACAGCTGACCGATGCACACACACGATCATCTTCTAGAGGTCCTTAAAATAATCAGTGAATGAAAGACAAGACATCCTGAGTTTTAACCGATAAATAACAGGAACCACACTGATGCGGTGCGCAAACGTGTAGACTGCAGAGTGAATGCTTTTAAGTCCTTTGTCAGTAATTGTAGTTATATAGACATGCAAATCAATTTGTTCACAATAAAATGGTCTACGATCTAGTGCCAAACTAAATGTTTTTGGTCTACTTTCACGTGGTTTGGTAGCAGTGGAAGGAAAGAGAAGAAAAAAACAAGGATAGAAACATAAATGTTCTCAGCATTTTGTATACAAAGTTGTTCTTTTTTTAACAAATCAAGACTTGATATTGCATGTTTACTGTTTATAAAGGTTTATCTTGAAAACAAAGTGATTTATTACGGTTCTGTTGACAGCTGTGAGAAAAGAATGGCATTATTTGACTGTTTGGATAGATTATTTCCGAACTAAAAATAGTTTTATCCTTTTCTATTACTATTATTTTTCGTTTTTACTTATCTTGCCTATATGAATAAGGAAGGAAAGTATTGTTACTATTATTTTTACTTTTACACAACACAGATGTATACCAATGGAGAAAGCACATCACTGCTTCATTCAAGTATTGTCATTAACACGTCACATCATTCAGTGATTAGCAACATCCTTATCCCTTATTTTATACATTTCTTCACTTTTTTTACAACAAAATTATTCACTGAAATATGCTGTTCAATAATATATAAGCACATTGCCACAAAAAATTATAACAAGTCGGTAAAATTGCGTTATCATACAAGGACTCCAAATTTTTGAACATCTTATTTTAAACCATTAACTTATAACTACAGTAAAAAAAGCAATTTTTGCAATTTTTTTCAAAATAAATCTCGTATTCTTGTAAACCTTCATGAATTTTTCAATTTTTTTTTTTTTTGTAAAATAATAGCTGAGGGATGAGAGTTGGAGTAAAGAGAATTTTGCAGCCGGCATTCGATTGCTGTTTACCACGTAGGCCTATCTACGGGGAAAACTGATCATTACAAAACACAATCAATAATTCAGACACCAAAGGAATCATTTTCAGATCACATGATTTTCTTGTTAACTCAATACGAACAATTACAGAAACAAATGGTGAACACTAATGGAACAAAATGGCGTGATTTAAACAATGTGTTGGGAAAACCGCTATAATATGTTTCTACACAATATAAAACAATGTGATCAATTGAAATAGAATTGTTGAAAATATATTAAGCATTAAGCACCCCTCATGTGTCAGATACATTGTCATCGCAGTGCATGTGCATCATGCATCTTTTTCATTTATTTATCGATTCATCAGTTAAATCTATGTTTTCTTTGTTGTTTTATTAAACATATATTTAATCTATAGAAAAATAATTTAACTACAAACGTTAACTACAAATTTTACGTCTGAAAATTCTATTCGTAATGATACATATAATTAGACTATGGTGTCCAACGGCAACTTATAATACTCGTTTAAATATTTTTGGCAACAGCTACATGAAGATGACCTTCACTGTAGCGGTTATACGATCAGTCTGAATACCTGCACAACTTTCCATTTGAACTGCCAATGTGTCATTTTTTTCTTTCTTTTTACATCTGACTGTTTTGCAATTGCTGCTAATGCACATGGCAAATGCAAAGTGTCATAGTCAAAATAAAAGGTACAGGAAAATCGTACGAATATGTTACTACGACATCTTTAGGCATGATTCAGCACCTGTACAAAGACACTTGCTTTGATGCTCATCTGGCACCAACACGTTGAATGCAGTAACATCAGTATGGGCAAGAATCTATTTGTTCACTTGTAAGGATTAAGTTTTTCAAGAAAACAAATTATGAAACATTTCATCACAAACAAACCTGTATTTCTAAATATCGAGTGATTTCCTTATCTAGCGTATCTAACAAAAGTCTTGTAGAAGAAATATGTTTTGCACGAGCGAGCGAATTCTCACTATCTTGTACTGCATTTATCACATACTGGAAAATGAAATAAATTATTAACTGTCACTTTAATTACAAACAAACCAAATCACAGTTGGCATACTAGTGCTGTTAATAAAAATTAAAATGTAGTACACAGCTTTTCAATCAGTCAAAATCCACAGCAATTGTTAACAGCAGCTCCTGTCTTATAATTATCAGAACAACACAACCCATGCCACTTTCCTTGTACACGGCTTCTTCTTTAAATAGTTATCACTCAGTCCTCCAGTACAAGAAAATATATCAATACAAAAAAGTGAACATGTTTAAAACACACGAAAGCACTCTATGAGAACATTAATAATGATTAAATAATAAAGAAAACTACCAAAAACACACTAGATGACTCTCAACTGATTAAAAAAGTCAATAGGTGGTTTCAGGTATCATGTATCCATCATCAGTTGCAATAAATACATCAATGCATGCACAATTTTGTCAGGTTGTCACGACAGTACCAAAAATGATATTACAACCGTATTGTAATTATAATGATACAATACATAATTACTACAATTATATCATAACTATGTGATCAGATCATTCTATACTTATTAATACAAATTAAAATATAAATTAATAAACCACCAGACAAAATTTGAAAATAATGAACTCTGGGAAACTTGACCACATTTTATATCTATTCTACACAATAGAATTTTGGAATTGTCATGGCAAACTGGCGAAAGTGTGCATGCATTGTTGTATTTTTAGATCAACTGAAGATGGATATATTTTATCCGAAAGGATGCATTGATTTTTTTTTAATCCGGTCAGTCATCTAGTGTGTATTTGTTGTTTTTTCTATTTTGTATAATTCTAAACAATTCACACGAAAATGTTTACCAAAATTATTACGTAATAAAATATACCGGGTGTCCATTAAGTCTGGAAATGGCTGAATTATAGAAAAGTGAGCGTGACTAGGTGACCAGAATGACTTTAGTTGCTTGTTGCACCAAAAAAACTATTTTGGGTGATATTTGAAATTTTTGTCCGCCATCTTGGATCCGCCATATTGGATTTAACTTTCTTAATTTAAATAGGATGATGGTCATATGATACATGATTTCGATCTAAAATTTCAAAATAAATTCAATGGCGAAAACCGGAAATCGATATCTTTTTTCGTTTTTGAGATATTACCACTCAACTATCCAGATCGGGGCAGAACGGCCATTCCTCCCTCCTCCGTCTTTGAGCCTACTTAGACAATTTAGGTAGCTAGTGAACGACTACACATAGGATTATTGAAAACAATACGTTTTTTAATATCTCCACTCGTTCATAAATAGGAAATTATTGTCATTAAGAAATACGGAAAAACAATTTAACGGCTGATTTATTGCATTATAAAACTACTGTATTTAATTTGTTACCAGTTATTACTTATTGTTATTTTTGTAAATGTTAGTGTTTATAAGGAACTAATAGTGAAAATGAGTTACATAATTGAAAATAAAATTACCAAATATTTCTTGACTCAGAGTAGTTGTACAAAGTGGCCTCCTCCTACTTATTGACAATATGATGTACGTCCGTAAAAACTAGTTACAGAATTACGAATGAATTCCCTTGGGATTCCAGCAGATTCATTTAGAATTCTTTGTTTGAGTTCATGCAGACTGTTAGGTTTCGTTTTGTAAACTTTGTTTTTTAAGTATTCCCAAAAGAAGTAGTCTAATGGACTCAAATCAGGTGATCTCGGAGGCCATTCAATTGCTCCTCTCCTACCAATCCATCTTTCTGGGTAGGTATCAGTAGGGATCTTCAGGTAAACAAATCCCCCGTTCACAAAATCTTGTCTGAAAACTGTATGAAACCTTACAAAAATCAGTTCAATCAGGAATTAATAGAGGATGATTCATTTGTAATGCTGTAACTAGCTTTTACGCACGTACATCATATTGTCAATAAGTAGGAGGCGGCCACTTTGAACAACTACTCTGAGTCAAGAAATATTTGGTAATTTTATTTTCAATTATGTAACTCATTTTCACTATTAGTTCCTTATAAACACTAACATTTACAAAAATAACAATACGTATTAACTGGTAACAAATTAAATACAGTAGTTTTATAATGCAATAAATCAGTCGTTAAATTGTTTTTCCGTATTTCTTAATGACAATAATTTCCTATTTATGAACGAGTGGAGATATTAAAAAACGTATTGTTTTCAATAATCCTATGTGTAGTCGTTCACTAGCTACCTTAATTGTCTAAGTAGGCTCAAAGACGGAGGAGGGAGGAATGGCCGTTCTGCCCCGATCTGGATAGTTGAGTGGTAATATCTCAAAAACGAAAAAAGATATCGATTTCCGGTTTTCGCCATTGAATTTATTTTGAAATTTTAGATCGAAATCATGTATCATATGACCGTCATCCTATTTAAATTAAGAAAGTTAAATCCAATATGGCGGATCCAAGATGGCGGACAAAAATTTCAAATATCACCCAAAATAGTTTTTTGGTGCAACAAGCAACTAAAGTCATTCTGGTCACCTAGTCACGCTCACTTTTCTATAATTCAGCCATTTCCAGACTTAATGGACACCCGGTATATTACCTATACATCACATCAATACATCTGAAAATGAATTATACACACTATTCAGTGTTTTATTTACAACACTAAGAAAAGGTAACATAAATCAATAAGGCAACTTATTACATATTTTGTACACCTTTTGAGATTTGTGTCTCTTCTTCAGACGTGAAGATGCAGAGACAAGCGTTGGAAAATTAGAAAAGCATTCAAGTTCCCTTATTTATGTTATCTATCCGTTTTATGTTTATGTGTTTCTTTTATTTAGTATAGATATTTACAGCACAAGAATATAATGTGTCCACCTCAGGCAAGTTTTCTTTTGTTTAAAAAAACTGCATGAAAACCAGTAGATAAATTGAATAGTAAGAGTTAGGAACAAAGATTAAGAGTTCACATCAAACCCAAAAATCTATCCAAAATCCAACTTCAAATCGAACACACCGTGTATGTGCTTTTTACTGACTAGCAACATTTTTAAGTGACCTAATTAAATGCATTCATGAGAATGTAATGTTAATATTTTTTCTGTAAAAAGATTAAAATTTGTTTTCAAGATAAAAAAAATCCTGTTTGATCTTGTTAGTAATGAAATGAACAATATTTTGCCAACAAAACCAAAATTTAATATGACTAGCAACGAAGCTGGGCTAATCACCTTAGCAGCTGATGCACTAAATATGAGAGACATATTATACAAGGTCAACATTTTGAAATTTCAGACAAAGACCTTTTCCATCATAAGGAATATCGATTTAAACGACATACCTCAATCTGTTTTGAGGTATTAAATTTAATTGAAAAACACAATAAAATTTTATATGAAATATATGATCATACAATCAGTCTGTGAAGATCTGTTTTCACTTCATAAAGTTTCCATAAATATACGGTAAGAAAATTTCTATGCCAATAGAAGAAATCGCAGTTAGATGAATGAAAGAGTGTTTCTTGGAACGAGGCGATATTTTTAATGCATGTAACGACCAATGCCAAATTAGTGAGATCCTCTTCTTTAAAAGTGTGCTGCCAGTTAGCCAGAGACAATGCCAGTCTGCTTATGACAAGTCTCATTTTTGTTGGTGGCCCATCGATCGCTTTCTCAGCCATCACCAAAGATGACAGTACATCGACGAGCTTCTCATTGTAGCGCTTGTCTTGAACAACACCTTTCTGAAATCACACAACAAAAACATACATCACAATCAGTACCAGACCACCATGTCATATTAAATTGCAGTTCACCTTTGTCGATGAGACCAATCTAAACAGGATAATAATACTTGAAATCGGCTAGGGCAGTGGTTCTCAAACTTTTAATTTCAAGTCCCTCCCCAAATGGTTTAACTGTAAGTCACGCCCCCCTTAAATGTATGTATATAAGAGGCATTTTTTAATAACACCTTTATTGGTAATTCTTAGTGAAGTTACATGTTTAAAGCCTATTCCTATTGGGACAATGGTTTCCGTGTTGAAATAATTAAAAACATAATATTACAAATAGGTAGGCCTACATATTGCTATATATATAATTCAAAACAAAAATTAACACTACTAATGTGATGGATGAAAGCTTTCTGAAACGTGGCGTCGGTTCCGACAGTGCAACTCTTCAGTTCTTTTCTCACATCTAATCTTGAACGATATTTGCTCTTCATGGCAGCAAGAGTAGAAAATCCAGTTTCACAAGAATATGTAGTAGCAGAGGGAATGGTACTTTTAAGGTATTTTCACTCAAAAAAGGGTATTCTTTTTGGACACTTATCCAGAAGGGCGTGAGCGAACATTCTTTAAATTTTGTTTCCAAGGCAGTGTCACTTTAAAGATCAATTAGGTTTTCTTTGCTTAAAGAAAATTTCACTTCATTTATTTGGTCTACACAAAACTTCATTTATTTTTAAAAACTAAGCTTTGACCCCCCCCCCCCCACCCAACCAATCATTGCCTCCCTTCACTTTAAGAACCAATGAGCTAGAGAATTCAAGAAAGATCAATAAAGACGACATACACCCAGAAAATTTCATCTGACCAGAAAACTTGTGAACATGCACAATAACTTCTCAAACAGAACACATTTGACATAGAATTTGATCGGAGTACAAATCATGTGCTCCACTCAAACCAATAACTGTGCTTGTAATTCTTGCACAAAATCTTTTTAAATGTTCATTTGACAGTTTCAGTGGTCTCTGATAAATCACTGATCATTGACCTTCATTCATTTTCTCCTATCTCAGTCTTGTTTAACCAGAGATCTCAGTTAAAGAGAGCCGACAGAGAATTGTTCTACTATATACACAAAATTAAATTGACCTGCTCATGCATGCTTAGCATCCACCTGCAAATGACATAAAATACTTCTTGTTAAGTTTTTGTAAACAATAAAGACGACTTCAACTACAATGGATGCACACACCAAACAGAGTAACATTTACAATATAAGGGTAATTTTTAAAGTAAGAACTGATTGTGCATCACATGACTATCCGTTCAAGGTTAGACACTCTTGGTCAGTCCCCCACTATGCCACCATTATGTTTCACATCTCTGCTGGTGTTGGTTGTGAGGTTATACTGCTTCGTGTATCACCATGTCGATCAATAATCCCACTGATTGTGAAGTGTGCTCTGTTATTCAGTTTTTAAACGCAAAAAGTTTGTCCTGCTGAAATTCACCGGCAGCTTGTTGAAGTTAATACTAAAGGAGTAATGAATGAAGACTTGACACAAAAATTCGATGAGAGAATTCGCCAAAACAGGCACTTTACGATTGATGAGCTTCATTTTCTCACAAGTTTCAAGATCAGTAATTAATCAAATTGTTATTGACAAATTTCACTACAAAAAAATGTGTGTGAGATGGGTGCCAAAAATGTCGACAGAACACAAATCAAAGCGTTTGGCACATTCTTTGTCATTTTTGGAACACTATGACAAGGATGGTGATGAGATCTTGAGTCATATTGTGATCGGTGATGAAACGGAGATTGCGTACTACACTTGAGAAGCTTAACGTCAATCCAGTGAGTGGATTCAAACTCCCCGACGAAACCACAAAAATTTAAGCAAGAAACTTCACTACGGAATATCATGGCCACAGTTTTTTGGGACTGAAAAGGGAGATAAGACTTTCTGCCAAGAGTAACGACAATAAATACTGAGAAGTATTGTGAACCCTTATTAAAGCTTACGTGCGACATTCAAAACCAACGGCGGGAACTGCTCTCTGGCCATGTCATTCTGCTTCACGATAACACTCGGCCTCAGATTGCGGCAAGGACAAACGCAACCGGACAACTTTCATTGGGAATTACTGGACCATTCACCCTACAGCCCAAACTTAGGACCATCAGACTTTCATCTTTATCCAAAACTTAACAAATTTCTTGGTGGAAAGTGATGGCATGTTGAAAGAAACTGTTACTAATTGGTTTAACAACAGTCAGGAGGCAGGGCTCTTTGATGAGGGGATCCAAAAGCTGGTGCCAAGACTTAACAAATGTTTAGATAATAATGGTGACTATGTAGAAAAATAAAAAATGTCATATTTTCCGTTAAATTTATGTTCTAGTTACAGAAAGAATGGGGCTTGATATTTTTCCTCACATCAACTACAATACAGCAAAAGCTCCGTTTGGTGGAAATGGTTCTACAAAATCAGTGTAAATGTAGAATGTGCAAACATGGAATGTGAAAATGTACGCAGTTGTTATGTATATACTGATTAAGAACCACATACAGAATGTATCATGTGAACAACAGTGACGATCAGTAAACAAAGATAAGATATTACTGTATGTTGGCTAAATACTGAACATTTAAGTATTTATTGTACATTTGCTTATCACATACTGAAGTCTCTAAATTCACATACACAAAAAGATTTTAAAAATGCATATCATATGCTCCAAATCTTCAGCAGTAAGCTCCATCAACGATTGAACAAGTTCTTGAATGTGATCCTCAGTTACTTCAGCAAACCAGTCTTTATTGACCTGTTTGACAATCAATGATTTTGGCGACAGTTTTTCACACTTTTAGCTCAGGAAATGTAGTTGCATATGCACCCACAAATTTTCTTCCAGAAAGACTCAAGCATGAGCAACTATAAATAACTCAGTTCTTTAATTGAACTGTTTGATGAACAGTGCAATATTATGATTGATCCAACACTTCAGGAATAGTGTACAGTCCTGAGCACAATAAAGTCATTGAGGAAAAATTGTTAACACAAATTTTTAAAAGGAAAAATATAAAAGCCCATCTTGGGAAACTCCCACCGATAACAAATTTTGGAGTAAGGGCACCTTACTAATTACTGCTTATTACTACTGGTACAAGCATCAAATTTCTGTTCCAAAGGAAGTTAGGTATCACTAAACATTTCCAACAGAAAAATTAACATAGTCTGAAATGATTTTAATATAAAAAGATTATTTTTCAGATTATGGATAAGAATGACATGAGAAGTTAGAAAATAGGTTTTACAAGGGGGCATAAATGAGGCACATATCAGATGCACACAATAACATCACTTAAATCTTTTCTTCTTTTCTATATAAAAAAAAAAGATGGGAGCCAAAAATCACGAACCAACAAAACAAATTGGTCATGTATCCTAAGTAGATGGTGTTGGTGAGAATTGTGAATTAAAAAAATTAGGATCATGAAAAGAATAAGTTGGAGAATTACTTTAGTTCCACCAAGTCATTGATGTAAAAACGGTTAATACGACAAACTACCAGATTTTAAGGATAAATGAGATTGAAATGGGAGTTAAAAAAAAATATTCTAAATTTATTTTTTTATAATGGTGCCTTGCTGGAAGTTTCCTCTCTCCAGAAAATAATGAAAGTGATTTTCATGGCATTTGCCCTGACAAATTTGATCGAATCAGATCATTTGGCTTTGTCACAAAAGGTCTAGTTAGGTAGCAATGAAAGGAGACTGTGCTGTTGCCACACCATCCGGCTTGACATAATTTATTATATCAGCTTTAAAGTTAATAGCATTATTTATACTTACTTTAGCGGAATCTATGATGGTCAATGCCTGAAATAATAATCGTTCCATAATGGGAGATAAACATTTGGTGATTGTGATGTAATGCCTAGAGTACATCATCTGTACACCTTTAATCAGTTCTATTAATTTGCAGATATTAATCACAGTCGCTTTTGCCATTGGTTTGCCCATAACCGGGTGCAAATTGATCAATAATGTCACGATTCGTTTCATTCTCGATATCAATTGAATACCCTGCAAATGAACACAAACAAGGAAACTGAATGAACCATCTGATTCAACCATACCACCAGAACATGCAATACCACCCATTAATGACCACGATGATGGTTGACTGAAGCAGTGTACTCACTCCCCAGGTTTACCATAACTCTTGTAGTCCAAGGACACTGATACACATGTTTCTCATTTCATATCTTAACAATTATCAACACAGACCTCAATATATTTCTTCCCTTCTGCATTAGCAGTAATTGCAGAACAGTCAGACGTTAAACCAAAAAAAAATCAAAAAATTTCTTTAGACTACAGTCACAATTACTGACCAGAAATTTATTAAACAAGAAACGTTTTTTCATGCTGAGTGGTAATAAGCCACTTTAGACACAGTTTTTATGTGACGGTTATCACCCATAGCATCATAATTGGAACCGTAATGGTACATTTCCACTGAAGCAACAACGAGCAACATGTAGCTTGCTACACGTGTTATTTTGTTGCTAGATATTGGCGTGTGTTTTCAAACTGTGTGCCAAGTCAGATGTCGCCCAAGAATCTGTTGCCGGTTGTCACTTGCTACTTTTTGTCGTTGCTTGTAGCATGAGGTAAAAGGTAAAAACATTTCCAGCTAGTCAATATATACATAGTACATCACTTTGAGCAAACCACAAATTGAGCAGAATGTTGTTGACAATTTACCCCAAAAGAAATTGTTTTACGATTCACTATTAGCAGCATACTACACAGTGGCGTTTCCAGAATGTGCTCATGTGTAATGCGGGTCTAAAAGGTGTCTGTGTGTCTGCTGGAGTAAGGCAACAATTCAGATAGAAAGTAGCACTGACGTTTTGTGAATTCATTATTTATTACCGTAGTAGGCCTATTTTATATTTATTCTGATTCAGGTGGTTGTTAAGTTTTTCCTACTAATTGAAACGTAATACGTATTTTGATTCACTTTGAAAACTAAAGATGCCAGTAAAAACAATTGAAAATCGCGATTGCTTTTTAATAGTATGTCACTGATCCATTCATTCATACCCATTACAGGTGTCAACTTGAAAAGAAGTGTTACGTAGCTTGGCTTTTAAAAATTAAAGTATTTAAAAATGTAAAATTATGTTTTCAGTAGATCCTCCTCTTAATACTCCAGTGATTTCTTTTAAGTATAGTGATAGTACAACTTTGTTTTTTTAGTACATGTTTCGGTTACGATAAATGTTTTCCCAGTACAAGTCTTTGGTTAAACAGTGATTCATATATACAGAGTACCTTGAGAGATTTCATTAACCATATTTTCAACCAGTTATTACAGATATAACTGAGTGCCAAGTGTGTGTTCTATAAAACTTAATTGTTAATTTTTTTTTTTAAATGGTATGAGTATCAGTAATTTTGATAGCGGTTCAATTATTTTCATTAAAAAAGGCAATGTAATGTGTTTTCTTTAAAATTTAATAATCTGATTTTTTATTTCTACTACCATAAATAAGTTTTCAACAAGTTTTTTTTAAAAGTTTAATTAATTTTTTTCTTTAAGTATAAACAATTCTCATACCCACGAAAAGTTAGGTAGAGTTAAAGGTATTGTTTTTTATGACATACATTGTTTGAATAAGTTTGTTTAATCAGTACACAAGTTTTCTTGTTTTATCTCAAGTCGTAATTTAAGTAGAAGTTAAGTAGCAACAGCCGTTTACATTATAACAGCTAGTGCAGAGTGGGGAAGTATGTTTGTACACGAAAAAGTCTAGAGTTGGCTGTCGCTACAGTCTCACTTGTGTTGACTACCCTACAGCTGGTATTCAACCAATATCAATAAAAGTAGAGCACCAATTCCAAACAAGTGTGCTGCAAAATTTCACACAATTTTGTTTACATGTAAAAGTTTATCTCGCCTCTTATGTACAGAGCATGTGTAACAGTTAAAATACATATTTGTGTCTGGTATTAAAATGTAGTTTTTCATTGTTTTTCCTGAGTAATCGAAAATAAGGTATCAAGTGTGCTGTGATTAAATGATTAAATATGGATTTCAGTTTGTGTGCCATGAGGTAAAGATGGTTGGCAATCACAGGTGAGTGACGAGAGAATGATTGGAGTTAATTGTGTGGGGAGTTGTGTTTACATAGCAGTGATATAAGGTTTGTTTGTTGTCTATCTGGTCCTTAAACTGACCTGTTGAAGGGAAATATCAGCGATAGTAATGATCAGTAGTTCTTTCACTCTTCTGGATAGACGACTGTTCACTTTGACGCTGATCATATATGAAACGCCAAGCACTTCATCTAAAACCTAATCCAATTCAAAGATCGTCACCGACAGATGACTACTACCGACACAAATATATATGCTCACAGTACATGGCATGTTTCCAAACAATTGACCGTTTCAACAATTTAAAACAAATTAAAATTATACACAATCCAATTAATTTAAAGATAAAATAATAAAAAGAGTAAAGTGTACTCTACCTGTAACAGTAATCTGGAAACCTCCCTCAAACTATCAAATTTTAAATTATCTAGATCTTGATGTAAACTCGTATCTAAGTGTTCCATCCATAAACATACCTTGAACAGAATCCAATAACATAAAGCAGATGACAACAAATTAACATGTTCATTCAACCATTTCAGTGGAATATTTTCATTTCTGTTTTCAATGCCAATTTCAAAAATGTACTGAACATAGAGAGGTGGTCAAGTCTGCCACCACAAGCTACCCATGCAATCTACTATCTATTATTGATTTCTTAATAGTGGCTGCTAACCATAGACCCCCCCCCCCCTCTAACCTGTGAAACTCTAGTATAGTAGATAAAAATGAAAACTGCATACAGAAAATTAAATTAATATTTACAGCGGCTAAAATGTACCCTTCACTTAATTGAACAATTGCAAAGAAGGGACAGGACAGTCTTTACAGTAACTTTAACACTCTAAGGATCCTACTGTAATATTCTGCCTAATTTGCTCTGAAAAAAGAGCACTCCACTTCAAGTCTCAGGAGACTGCTTATCACATCTTTCCGTGACAGATTGCCTTTCACGTCTATTTGCCAGAAGATTGAGCATCACCTGCCAGTTGAAGACAATGTGTGAAGCAATTTCTTCTCCCTCACCACACAATCAACATATCGAGTCGCCGATAAAGATCCCCATGTCATGCAGATCTCCCCTGAGGCAACAGTGCATCTTCTATAGGCCTTCAGCCACCTCGAGTACCTCAGCAGCAACAATACAGAATAAATTATGCCCACCACTCTCTTACTAGGCCTCGGTCCCACAGTTTGGTTCCAATATCTCTGGCATCCCCACCGGTCAACCCAGTGAAAAAATAAATAAAAATTGTAAGTAAATTTACTAATACCAACAATACAGAATACGACGTGTGTCCCACAAGTATCCGACCCACCTTCAAATCTCCACATCAATGTTTGTGGCAACCTCCGTCAGCTACAACCATAACCAGTATCTTCTCAAACTTGCCAGATGCCGCAGTTATAAACAGAAAATGTTAGTTCAGATGCAGTGTGTCTTTTTGTAGAGTGTATTGCTTATGTTTGTCGGATTTTGTTATAGCTGAAAATGACGGAGAGATCAGATCAATGAATTTGCATCATGTTTTGCTTTAAATTCGAAAAGAGTAGTGCAGAAACAATTGAAATGATGCTTAAGGCCTTTGGGAATGAGTATATGGGCAAAACACAAATGAAAGAGTGATACAAGCAGTTGAAAAATGGCCACATGTTCATTGATAGTGCCAGCATTCTGGCCGACCTTTGACCACAATAACACCGGAAACTGTCAAGTTTGTGCAACTTGCAAATGAAGAAGATTGTTGTTTGACTGTACACAAAGTAGAAAATGATCAAGGAATTCAGAAAACAAGCTTTTCAAAAATTTTAACCGATAATTTTGGAGTGAGTCGCATGAGTGTGAAATTCAGTCCAAAATTGGTCACGATAGATTGGAAAAACCTTCACGAAGTCACTCCCGATAACTTGGAGGTGGTCGCTAATGATGAAAATGAGCTTATAAAGATAATTACCGGTGATGAATTGTTACCATGCCGAAACAAAACAACAGTCTTCACAGTGAAAGCTTCCATCAGAGCCATGACCGAAAACAGCACATCAAAATCAGAGCAATGTCAAGGGAATGTTGATTGTTTTTTTCAATTATGAAGGTGTTGTGCACCATGAATATGCTCTGAGAGGTCAGACAATTAGCAAAGAATTTTACCTTACAGTTCTAAGAAAATTGCATGATGCAGTGAGAAGAAAATGGCTACAATTTTGGGCGAGCGGCAACTGGCTTCTTCACCACGTTAATGCAACAGCATAATCATTGAACATTGTGCAACAGTTTTTAACAAAATACCAAATTGAACAACTTTGTCAGCCTCCATACAGTCCCAACAAACCCCTGCAACTTTTGGCTGTTTCCAAAACTGATAATTCTGCTCAAAGGGCACCCGTTCGACAACATAGAGACGATTGAAAAGAATGCAACGAGCGCACTAAACACCATTCCAAAAACTGACTCCTAGAACTGTTTAAGAAAATAGAAAGACCGATGGAATACAGTCAAATGGGGATTACTTTGAAGGATGCCATGAGCCGGATGACAAAGAATAACATTAGCCAAAGATTTGAAGGTAGGTTGGATACTTTTGGGACACACCTCAAATATATAAAGTACAAACTCAAATAACATCCCACATTTCAGGATTGTTATTCTTTTTGAAGTCAGAGCAAAAGTTCACAAAATTTACAAATGCATTGCTCGCCCTTTACATCCGATCAGCCGATCCTTAAGAGCTTATCCATTTTACTTTAAACCATGGCTAACAACGAGCGAAAATGGAAACTGTGAACATAGTGCTTAAATCAGAAAATGTCGCAAGGTGTCAGCATGTAATCTATAAACTAAACAAACATCAAAGTAGAGAGCTGTTCATGTAATTATTTTTAGGCTGGATACACTACACAAATACAATAAATAGCTAAGTACCTGATGAGAAAATGTGACGATCTCTTTCGGCAAGATTTTGGGTATATGAGTGAGGAAATTGTTTCTAGAATTGTTAACCGCTTCTACTGTTTTCTTATCCACAACTTGTTTTGTGAGGTGACCAAGATGAGTCAACAAAAACTTATCCGGAAACCATAACACATTTCCAAAAAATGTCACCCCAGGATGCTGGAAAAATTAAATGATCTCGGTAAATAAATTATCACATGAAATCTACTTCCTCAGTCAGATATATATATAATATCTACTACCACTGCTTTATCTATTTAAATCATCAACGGATAAATGCAACCACCACAAGCGGCAACAAGTACCAGCCAAATAAACTGTTTTCACAAGTGATCATCCAGATCAGAAGATCCAGGTAGGAGGCATAAGGTAAGAAATCACACATTACAGATTACACAAACCTTTACAAGCACAAATTTCTTAACCGTTCGATAGCGCTCCAAGCTGCCACTTAGTGAACTACCACCCATTACATTATCTGCCAATCAAGGGCATTTCCCCTCAGCTTGCTTTCGCATATAGGTCATACAGCGTTGCCGATAGTGTAATACGTTTGTCTTCAGTAGAATGTTTACTCCTATTAGTATGTTTTGACAAGTAAAATTAATCGCTCACCCAACCCAAACAAAGATTAATTTTAATTGATTATGAAAAGGATAATATTGTTCGTATAGGAAAATATATTGGTAGACTACTGATTGTCATTTATTAATTGTTTCTTTTTGAACTATTTCAAAAAATTGGTTATTCATTCTCATTCACTGTCACTGTTGAATCAGAATGATTGCTTTACTTTAGAAACTAGTGAAACAATTCACTCTCTCATTCACTGTTCACAGGTATTAGACAAAGCGTATTTTGAACTGATACTATTGTTGTACAATACTCGTATGCTTACTCTTTAACCACTGTAACAGCTACATATTACATAGTTGGTCTGTTCTCTGGGCCATAAGGGCTAGCGTTCTCTTTCGATAACCGACCAGTTCAATCACTTTTACTTCAGTTTCTGTGCGCTCTTCTCACTCTCTTCTCTCCCACGCTCAGTCTCTTCCCCTTGTTTTTCTTCTCATCTTCAAGACTAAACAAACCGACAGTAGTTCCTTAGAATTTATCATCGCAGTTACATAACTTAATTTTATTACACACCGAGGTGCCAAACCTATCTATTTTATTTATATTGTGCGTAGCTAATTTTTTTTCAGCTGAAAATAATTAATTCTTGTACTTTTATTTTCTTTTACACATAATTGTTTTTTTTATTACTTGTTTAGAATACGGATGAAAATGTTCATGTCAGGTCCTCTCGAGGTATGAAACTTACCAAGTTTCAACTTCGTACGATGTTCCATTTTTGAGATACTTTGTTCACACAAACTAATTGCTAAAAACTTGTTTTTTTTTTGGATTTAAGGGACCTGAAAACATGTTCATATAGCCCTTGAAAACACGATTTCAAAAATTTTACTTGAACATATTATTTTCCTCTCCTATCTATATTAATATTTTGTAAGAGAAAGTATAAGTGTGACAATTAAAAAAATTACTAGTAACTATTGATTAATAATAATAACAACCGTCAAC
This sequence comes from Catonia carolina, assembly GCA_035578175.1. Lineage (NCBI taxonomy): Eukaryota > Metazoa > Arthropoda > Insecta > Hemiptera > Achilidae > Catonia > Catonia carolina. The sequence continues at coordinate 17,132,456 of JAQMRL010000001.1, read as the reverse complement.
GAAAAATATGCTTAGTAAGCCTATATACACAGTTACCACTAAATCACTTGTAACTATTCTTGTCACTAACTTATCATTCTTGTAAATAACTTGTAATAACTGTCATTCTTGTAAATAACTTGTCACTAAATAACGGTGAACGCAAAGTCACTGTTACTATGAACTCGGTGACTGGTTGAAACAGTGAACGCTCTTCATTGGTCTGCATATGTGTGTGTGAACAAAATATCTCAAGAACGGAATAACGTACAGGTCATTTGTTCTAGCTAGAAGCTTTCCCTCCAACGCTGTGTGCCGCTGAGCTGTTCTGTTTAGTGGTGGGGGAAGCACCTCGTAGTTGTAACATAGTATATGGTTAGAAAGAGAGGGAATGATTATTAAGTGAGGAGACAACACTTGCCCCTTTGAAACTATTCCTACTCTACCTACTCGCCCTCCCCTTACAAGCTTCTTCCTAAAACAAACGTACTTTACAAAGTTAAAACTTGGAAATTAAGTTAATACTACTAGAGGACCCGACACTAAAATTTTCATCAAAATTGGTCAACCGAAAGTAGCAGTTTACTTGTGTAATGTTTCACGCTTTTGCAATTTTCTCAAAAACGGCTTTTATGACTTTTTGTTAAATCACCTCATTTACTAAATTTTTTATGCTTTACAAGATAGGGTATGCCCCATGTCTGCTAAAATTCTTGGGAAGGCTGCGCTCTCGTAGGGAAAAATGTTGTTTTTAATAATGTAGCCTTAATATGTATTTTAGAGCAAAAGTGTGTATAATCAAAGTTGTAGAAAATTTAAAACCTATATTTTTTTAAACTTTTTTTGTATGCGGCAATTCATGATTTTCTGTTTTTAATGAAAATCTGTAAAAAATGAGTTTTTAATGAAAATCTGTAAAAAATGGGTTTTTTTTATTGCAGCTTTAGAATGCATTTTATGAGAAAAGTGAATACTATCAAAGTTATAGTAAAATTGAAAACATTTTTCGTTATAAGCATTTTTTTGTAGAGCCTATTTAGGAGTAATTACTGATTTCCCGTATTTTTATGTCGAACAGATGTTGATTTTCATTTTGCGTCATTCACTCATAATTAAAATATTAGATTGTTTTTATTTTACATTGGCAAGAAAAAAGTCGTGTGGGTTTTACCACCAAATTTTTTTTAATTAGAATAAAAACAATTGCTTTACTTTTGTAATATTTGCCGTTGACTTTACAAATAGATTAGGTCTCGTAATTTAGATTTAAACATGCGGATTAAAAAAGTGTTCTTGTTACATTTCTCTAAATACGAAGATGAATTGTACGCAATTATCGAGATAAACACAAATGAGAGGATGTTACTACTTTAGTAATCTCAGATCTGTAACAAAAAATCTTTACATAACAAAAACATTGATTATCTACGATAGTTTTCATAGTAAATTATAAACTGATCTTTGTTTGGGTTAGAGGAGGAGCAGTGCAGGCGCAGATTCTTTGCTACGTGCTCGCCTTTATATTACCTCACTCATGGTCATGGTAGATTTTTACCATTAGCTGGTGTTCACCACGTGCCAACAACTTGTTCTTTTGACCGGTGCGAAAGACAGTGTTGGGTGTGTTGTTCTTGAATTTATCACGTTACAAATACATAAAACTTACAAATTATGTGAAGAAGAATGTGTCTTCATAATTATGTCATTTGGAACTAAAATATCTTTACTATAGATAACTTAACTTATGCAGTCAACCTTCTGTTAATCGACTCCCTGTTATCGACTCTTCGGGTTAACCATCAAACCACCTGCCAACCAGTAAAATTCCAGTTTTGTTGTTTTAGGGGAAAAAAGTTAATTAATTAATTCAGGCTGATATAAACTCTTATTTTTACAATTTTACAAGGTATTTACATAACTGTATTAATATAATTAGGTCCTATATTAAGTTCAATAGTTCTAGTAGGGCCAACATGGGAAGGACAGGTTTTTATAAAATCTCATTACAACGTTTTACATCTGAAGAAATGGAGAGTTTACGCTGTGTGCTGTGGCTATTCAAACAAAACTTACAAGTTACGTTAAACAAAAGTAATCCATTGAATTTTTTAACTTTTTTTATGTTATAAGTATATATACACATCCGATCAAAAGTCTGATAAAAGTCTGATATACATAGCCTTTTACATAATTACCTTATTTTGATATCAGCATATTTTTTGTGTGTAATTCGTGTGCATGTATCATAATAACAAGAAATTGTGTTTTTGCATCCAAAATAAAATTAAAACAATTTTAGGCTATACTGTATACAAACATCAGTTCAAAAACACATCTCGGCATGTTTGCAGCCGTCTGCCGTCTTCAGTGTATACATAAATACGGTACATATAAATGTACGTGAAATAAGCACAGATAACGAAGTAAAACGCATGTCAATGTAACAATAAAATAAATGCAAATACAATCCTGCATTATAATTTTACCTGTGTAATTACTGCTATATTTTAAAGTTTTAATAGGGGTTATTTTATACAAAAATTGCAGAAAAATTTATTTATTTAAACATTCATAAACAAATACTTCTCCGGTTAAAGTGACTACCCGTCGATCCTGAGTAAGTCGATAAACGAGGCCCTACTGTAATAGATGTTAACCGGTAGGCCTAATCATTATTAGATTGTGTTAGTTCGTTTATTAAATTATCATTAATATTTATCTCAATTTTCTCCAAAGTTTGAATTTTGTATTTGTCGTCATTTGTTTCTAAAACAGTTAGTGTTTTACTATAGAAAATGTATGGTTATTTATTTGAATGTTTTCTGAATTATTAGATTTTTGTTTACCATATTTTATAAGCTTGTAAATGTTCTTGAAATAATTTTTAAAAGGACCTAGATATCATCCTGATATAAAAGTTATTACAATCTTCTAAACCACATTTGATCTTATTAACACCTGCTTTTTCATATCAACTAAATTTACTATTTATATATTAGCGGTATTTAGTTTTACAACATTAGCACTCATGTAATTTACTGTATTATGTAATGTAAAAATTTACTAATGGTAATGTAAGCGGTAGTGGAATTTACTATATTAGCGGTATTTAGTTTTGTTTCATTTATTATCATACTAAGTTTTTAATTGTAAGTTTTAGTTGATATATTGTAATCGCTGAGTCTATTCTTGATACGTAAAATGGTAAATATTTATTGTCTTTAATAAATTATAATGTGGAATGATTATTGTTTTCAAATCCACTCACAAAAAGAACAACTAAAAATTGTTACAGTCGTCATCGCAGCATTCAAGTAAAATGTTTGTTTTTACAATACATCTTTGCAGCTTTCAAGTAGTTTTTTCTAGAAAACGAGCATGTTAAACTTTTTTAAGTGAACTGAAATTTTTTAAGAGAAGTAAACAAAAAGCGTGCATCTGTACATAAAAAGTCTGATAAGTTTCAGAAATATTTTTGTAATTAGGAAGAGTGTTTTGTTACACTTGCTAATAAAATACACAACATTTAGTTGAACATAAAATAACAAAGAAATAAAAAAATGGAGGCCTAGATTAAAAATTAGATTTATTTAAATTAAACGGGTCATCGTTTTTAAGTTTGTAAGATGCAAATTGAATACATGAAAGTTCATTAAATTTCATATATAATAATTATTAAAACTTAAATTCTGTACAGATACCAATATTAATTTGTAAATGAAAGCAAGAGTTCCGTTTGATTTTGTATTATTTATGAGAGTAAAAAAATTTAGTATTTTTATTATGAGTTTTTATTTTAAGAAGCTGTAACCAAATTATACTTAACAGTATGTTATAATACAAATACTTTTTAGTAATAATTTAGTTGTAGTCTTAGAAAACGGCAATCTAGTTTTATTACATACATATGGTTGACATCATTTGATCATACTTGCTTATGGTAGGTGAGCCTCTTGGCAACACCGGACCACAGATGCTTTCTTGCATGTAAAATCTACATTCATCAACAACACACATAAAAAACAACTTTTCTGCTGAAGATTTTCTTGAAGAAAATGTAAATATTCAATAACTCAGCAGGTCAATACCATGCATTTTTCCAGGTTTAGAAATTTAGTGAGTAAAATTTCTGTCCTTTTAATTACTAACATATGGCATGTCAACAACATGGTGTTTTCAAATAATCAAGTGATCAGTCAAGATTGGCACCAAAATTAAACTACACCATAATTCATAAAGAAATCATTATGTAATTTTAAACCATTACTGCAAAACCACACTTTTGTCTGATATAAAATACTTTTTCTCACTGTCGTAAAAACGAAATGATTTATTTACGTACCTTCTTACTGATTTCCCAGATATGTTTAAACAATTTTTTATCAGTCACTCCAAATAAGTGTGTGCTGAGAGTGTACATAGCACAAAGTTTTGTCCATGTGTGCATTGTCTCCATGTCTGGTACTTTTCCATCCAACTCGTACAAACCATTTTTTATGTACGTGCACATTTTTCCAGATAAAACACTGTTTTTCTTCACCGGTCCCTTCTTTTCAAAAGGTGAATGTAACATTTTCTGTAACCATACCAAACATCTTAAAATCTCATTCAAATAGCGTAAGTGAGCGGTGCTCATTAGTGGCAAGCGACGTAGAGTATAAGATTGAGTGGAGTGCAAGTTCATGAATATACTTTAGAACAGCAACTCATCCTTGTTTTTCACATTTCTATATTTTCTGCCCGACATTCACCACAAATTTTCAGAATGTACTGCATCAGTAAGTCGCTGAACATAAAGCACAGATAAAAATTTGCATGGCAAGAGGAAACATCTAGAGCTTGACAGTCATTGACAAATCGCAGTGACTGTTGGCCTACATGAAAGAACATTACATAACGTACCGAAGCAAGCTTTGACCATGTCCTTGAGGACTGAATGGACAGATGAATAAGGAGGAGTCAAAAATAATGCTTCAACTACACTTTTCAGTGGTTCTGCTGTCAGTGATACTTTAGTCGCTGACAACATTCCAGGCTGTATAGCATAACTACTAATGATAACGGTACAAACGTATTGAACAGATGCTATTTTATTGACAGTACACTAGTCACTACAGCTCACCGCGAGGAAACTTTTGCCAAAACAGTTATACTCAAGTACCAAAAAAATTATGCGAACGTAAATATAAACTTACATGAAAACATTTTGATGAGAAGAGACTAGAATTTATCGAATCAAGTAGCTTTTCTAACCGTTTCATTGCATGTGGATCCATACCAAGTTTTGATGGATCTTGTACAGCATTTTCAACAGTATGTCTATAGAGCGTCCAGTGTTCGCCCAGACAAGTCTGACTGGCAAAAAGTTCATCAAACATTATCAACAACAACAAAATATCTCCAATTGAATCCATCACTTCCTACAAACAAAACACAATTCAACCTGATAACCAAATTATATTCAACACATTTTGTTTTTTTAATACAATGAAATGCTAAAAATAATAATAACAATAATTTTTATTCGCCATTAAATTTTACAGCTTTCAGCCTCATCATAAGTATTGTATAATCATACAATACAATACAAAATATTATACACTAAACACCACTCTGCAATTTACAACAGACTCACAATTATACATATTTATAGTAAAAATATTTTTTTACATTTTCCACCTTCAATCCATAATTATACATTTTAAATAAATAATTTAAAAGGCAATGCAATACAAAAATTAAAATTGTTAACAAAATTCATACTATTCAATATTTACTAAACTTAGGTGACAGAAATATGAGAGAGTAATATTTATTATACTCCCAATAAAACAAAAATTATACACAAAAAATAAAATTGTAAAAAGATGTTACCTGACAAGACAACAGAATCACCAACAAGAAAGTCACAAGCCGTACATTTGTTTACACTTTAATACGAGAATATTATTTCTACATACAATAGTAAATATCATTAAAATTTCACAATTTATTTTAGGCTGTTTAAGTTTTTAATATAGGTCCTGTATATATTCCATATATACAAGAAAGCAGAAAATCATCACCAATTACTGGTGCTTAGGGCTTCATTAACTGAACAAAATTTATGCTTTATTACTAATGCAAAGGCTAAATTTCAAAATTTCCTGTAATTTAAATTCCGAGTGATAGTTGGTATAGCCTGATTTTTGTAAGGAGAGCGCTGGGCAAAACGTGTGTCTGCATTAGTATAGTCTTGTATGTACTTCAATAGTGCCGTGTGTGTAATCAACAGTGGAACAACATGGCTAAAAATACAACAGTCGTCAATTTTCAACAACTTTCTGACTGTCGGTCGGAAGGATATGCAGAGTCCAAGTCAAGTATGCAGGGGCATGAATAGCCCAGCCCTCACACCAATTCGGTTGGCCTTTATTTTATTCTATAAACAAAATCCCTGATGAATTACACTTTTGATACCGACACAAAGTTAAATTTAAATAATTAAATAGTTTTATACGAATGACTGAAGATGTTAATAAGTTCAGTTTCAATTTTTAATTTCTGTACTCTGATGATAGTGAATCCACCAATACATGTCAGTAAGTAGTAAAATTACGCAATAAAAATGGTAAAAACCATGTGATGTAGCAGCTATAACAGGTCACTGGAGTAATTAAATGTTAAGAATAAATGGCTTATTCTTGGAAAATTGATATAACTTTTAATAACTCGTTCAATACTTTTGCTTTTCCAGAGAACCGGGGTGAATTTAAATCGGTTTGCACCCAAAACCGCTGGATTTAGGAGTAAGAAACAGAAAGCATAACTGGATGGTAAACTCTTGAAAGAAAACGAACAATGAACTAAGAAATATAACAAATAGGAGGTCACTTGTGAAGTTAACCCACACAGCACTTACCCTGAGTTTTCGCAGCATACATGGAAGGCGTCGAGACTAACGCATAAAATTAACCGGCGACAAATCGTTGAAAGCCTTTGTAAAATCATCACAAGCAAAATGAATCGTCAAGAAGTAATAATATTACTTCATATTTTGAACACACATTGAGTCCATTTTACTACGGTTGAAACAAGCATAATTAATCGTCAGGAAAAGCATACCTATTTATCAGCTACTGGCCTGCTACGAAAAGCAACATGCATGTACAGACATTTGAGTCAAGATCAGAAGTGAGAACGGGAGGAAATCAGGGATTAAGTAGGGGTAAAATAGGATATACAAGTGACGTAATGTGAGATCACGCGGTCGAACAGTGGAGATCGGAACTATATTGATTTTTTTTAACTATATTGAGATGAAACTAAGAGTCACAAGGCACATAAATTTGAAGATTGACACATGACAATAAAAACACATTACCCTAAGCGTAGATGCATTAACACTACATATTTTTTTAATTATAATGATTGTTCAGCTATTGTTTACCTGTCCACCATTATTAAAATATTATTACCTACTAAAGAAATACAAGTTTAGTGCACAATACCAAAAAATTGTAATCTTTTCGTTTCATACATTATTGCAAAATATTGCGACAATATCGAAGAAGGGTATGGTTCACGAAATTTCTAGTACTTAATTCATCAAATGGTAAAGAATAGCTGATAATAGAGTGAAAAAGTAACAATAGGGTTAGTTGTAAAAGGATACCTATTCATAAAGGGATTTTAAAAGGGTCTTTGTTGTACACCTATTTGTGAAAGAGTCGGTTGATTACCTGTAACACCATTTATTCCATTGTTATTTGTTTACAATAGTTAAGATTTTTCCAGTACTAATAGAAAAGGGTTTTTTGTACTTTATTATTTGATTGAATCTCTGTGTCTTTCGAGGAACCTCTTTCATCTACCTATATAAAGAGACCCCCAGCACGGTCAGAGAGTCAGTATCCGTTTAATCTTTGACAAGTTTTTATTGCGTTGGATCAGGTAACGTAGTATCCGGGCATTGTAGTGGTTAACTATTGTTATACTATCTTATTGTGCATGTGCATTTCATTCAGTTTTTGTGTATAATTGTTTGTAAGTAGAACTAAGTCAATTATTTAAGTTATTTATTGTATTACTCCATTATAATTGGTTTATTATTTATTTTGTAATTCTTTCAGTTGTAATAAATACTTGTAATTTTAAACTTTAGTGTATTAATTATTTAATTAGCTAGATCCCGAAACGGACCTTAGCGATAAGTGTAACAATATGGTAAATCGTTTAACAGACAAGAGTAACAGCAAAATGGTTTCTAAATAAGAAAACAGATGACGTAATTGATACGCATATCAAAGAGGATTAAACAGATACCTGTAGATGAACTTGACCAACAGCCGCCAACAGTTTGGGTGTGTCCCCACCACCCGGTAATCTATAGAACGCAGATAGTTGCTGTATTAAATCCACTAACACCGTATTCAACCGTGAAATGAATGTAACTAGATCTTGTAGTGTCGGCAAAAGTCTACTGACCATCACTTGAGGTTCTCCACCACATCCTCCAATATTTTCATCACCTGAATCAGCAAATAGACAACAAATAGTAACTGTTACCGCACCCTCGCAGGTAAGAAAAATACGGTCGGTCATTTGAGATTGGCATAGTTGCAGATAACACAAGCACAACTGGCTGGCTCACTGAATGAGCCGTCATTTCAATCCGGAAAACTAACATTGACAGGCATACAGCAATAACTTTATCTGTCACAGCAAAAATGATTAAATGCCTGCACAAAACATAATTTATTATCATGTCAATTTACTAGTATGATACATAATTACAAAAACATTTCAAATTATAATTACTTAGGCTATAACTTTCTTCATTACAAGTGTTTATGTGATATCACATAAACATTACCTAAATGTGATCACATAAACATTCCTTGTTTGTACTCTTTAACTTGTATTTGAAAGTAATTAATTAAACCCATAGGTCAGCAATCTGTTTTAAACTTTAATAATGTAAGCAGACGGGCTGTTCCCATTGAAAGGTTGCTAAACTGAAGAAGAAAACTCAGTGAAATACAAGATCGGTTGATTTCAACAATTTAGTAGAATTTATCGCATCGAACCAGTGTTTATCTCTTCCTTTCAGGACCCAGAGACAATAAGTGAGAGTTGGCTGTTGTTTGTGGCTGCACACAATAAGCTGTACAGTTTATCAACCACCCAACCACCTCAGTACATTATATCTTAATCTTATTTATAAACTGGAAAAATCAGTTCACATCTTTGTTTATTCATACTTACATCCTTCCCCATAGAACAATATTGGCTGGATAAAATTCACCATCGCATAGTCTTTCAACTGTTTCACTTGGACTACCAGGCTAGTGAATACAACCAAAACTTTGTCCAGCATTTTATTCTCACTGCCGACCAGTTCCAACAGAGATACATTTTCTTTTGGTGATGTCTAGAGAAAACAAGAGAAACCAGATGACAACGTTAAAACAACCAAATCCAACAAAAGAACATCTTAACTAAGTCTGATCGATTGAATATATATTTTTTAATTGCCAGTAAACCCTGGCAAATAACAATGTAACAAACCATTTTCATTTCATTTTTACTCACCGAGCAACACATTTTAGAAACGAGTAATTTCAGCCATAAACATACTTTTGTCGTCCTAATAAAATCATGAAGCTTGCACAGATCCTTTCTACAAATGTTTCAACTGATTACACATCACATGTCACTGGCCTTTGCTCTTTCTTAAAAAAGAGTTTAAAAAGGTGTGAAAATGTTTGGGCTGATCTTTTAAATGATTATACGTGCATCCTGCACTTGGCACTTGGCCCGTGTCAGTTACACTGTAAGTCACAGCTGATAATATCAGTTGTGATTATATTATAAACATCAGTATTTTCAGTTATACATTATCTGGCTTAGGCAAGTATCGATATAAATTATCATGGCAGCAAAGTTTTATTTAAGATAACATCTGCAGTCAAATGAAAACAAAATTAAAAAATGACTAGGGCCATATATATTTAAATGGATTTATTAACACAAAATATCATTAAAAACTTTATATGATCATGGAACTAGTGGGAAGGAAATTCATGAAAAATAAAAAAGATAGAACCAAAACACAAAATCTTTGCAGACAACTTGGTCCAATATGGAGTGAGAAAATCGAGGAGCAGCAAGAAGAACGGATGAATGGAATAGAGAGCTTCAGTCGGTGGGGAGAAAAGTGAAAAGTGAGGTGACAGTGTTAGGATGGTACAAACGATTGGAAAGGGATGTCCAGTTGTTGTTCAACAAAAGACACTAAAGGTCACAGAAATAGCTAATGATGCCAGAATAGAAAACAAAATAACAGAGATTGGAGAAAAGATGTTACAGAGTGTGAGGCCACCAACAATTAACAAACCTTTTTTTTTCATTAAAATTTAGGGGCGATATCATTATCCATCATCAAGAGTTCAGCACACACGCCATCATAAACAAATACAATAACTTAACTAAATAAATAAATAGATGACGGGCATTTCCCTGTTCACTGAGCGAACTGAGGAACACCGGATCTCAAAAGACAAAACCCAGCACGTTTATTTGGGACTAGCATTCCTCTCAGTTTTATCTATTTTTGTTTTTTTCATAAACAAGTGTGAACGATTGATTATAACGAAAAACCCAACCCATTATTTCAGCTGGATAGAAATATAGATGAAATTCACTTCTTGTCTCTCACTTTGCTTCACATTGCATGCACTACCAAGAGTAGGCCTCCTGTTGCTTAGATCACCGCGCAAAAGGGTGGTTTCAACAGCTTAAGGTTTCACAATGAGAAATGAGTAGTGAAGCGGTTTACCACACATTCCTCACTAGGTCGGAAAGTATGGCATCATATCAGAAGGAAAAACGCTTAACTGTTCACCCTGCAAGTGACGCCTTCATTTCATTCACCATATAACCTAAAAAATTACCTGAATAGAAACAGGATTTCTAGAAACATCGAGGGATAGACGATTCAATGATTCCTCGATCGTTATTAAACGAGTTACAAACTGTTTCAAGAAATCATTATAGCTACGAAGTACAATCTCTCCAGCTGCATCTATAAAAAAATATATAAATTATATTAGATCAGCAAGTAAATCAATTGAAGCTTATAAAGACAAAGTAAAGAATCAACTGAAGTAAATACAGGTGAAAATCGAACATCAAATAAAAATATAGAACATTGCCTTAAGTATACTGTAGCTTGATCAGCAACATATTTCCATAGATTATTTACGAGGTGGTAAGGCAACACAACCTCTCACTGAGAATTCAACGTTTTGTGACAGACCCCATTAACTCTAACAGCGCAGACTCTGCCTGGGGGCTGCATGAGCTAGTACCTACTTTCTTGGATTGTTCAGCCAATGAAAGAACCTGCTTCTGTTCAGTTTCAGCTGGCTCCAGATTTAGCACAATTGGAGGAATACCTGCCTCTGCAGCTAACAATTTTTATATATGTATACACATACAAGTTTACCAAGGCATTAGTATAAAAATAGTCCCAACAGGGTAAGACAAATATTAAGGAAGGTTGCCACGGACCCAAAAGCTCAAGAGGTACATCATTTCTTCTTGAAACATTCAGCAGTTGTCCAGAAACACAACATACCTCGGCTAGGTGAAGTTTAACAACCACCTCATAAGCCTAGGCTCAAGTTCAATACATTACTGTTAAATTTATGTCAGATTTATTTTTTCATCAGAGTTTCCTGATGATCAAATTTCATTCACTTGAGCTTTTAACAAATTACAAACACTGTTTGCATACAAGTAGTACCTCTTAGAGATTATTCTTCCAAGTTAAATGATCTGAGACATTTAAGGGATTATATACCTGCTGAATCGGCAATAAATACTCATACAAATGGACAGGCCTACAGAAAACAAAACATTAGTATACTAAAAAAATTAAATAGATTTGAATACATCATATTATTGCACTACTGCCTTACATTCTTACGGATTCCTGCAAGGAGTTATAGATTTTAATAATCATTGTAATTTTTATTAGGCCGACTATAACATTACAGTCTATCGTATAGCATAATATAGGTTATAATTAAGTGTTTACTTACTATGAGTTATATTTTGTATTTTTTCTTTTTCCCATTCCGCATCTTCCCACATTGTATTTAAGTATTTATTAATTTGTTTAACATTAATTAAAATAATACGAATTTGTGAATTCCTCGGATAAAACACATAACCATAAAATGTTGCTGTCAATTTTACTATGTTAACAACACGGTGGTAACTAGTGCCAGCAATCAGAAATGATGACGTAGCGGAAGCCTTTTGTTTACATCTATCCAGCTAGCCCAGGCTGCTAATATTTATACGTGCGTAACAATTTATTACGTTAACATTAAATTGTGGCCTACATAAATAGTCTTAAGAGTTCACGGACCAAAGTAGGTCTTCAACGCACGCAATCCCTCTCCCTCGGTACATATATTATCTTATATATTATCTATGGTACATACACACACAGAAAGGGCGGGTTTAAGAAGATTCAAATTTGTTTGTGCTGATGTAGGCCTAAATAGATCGGTATAATTTTTATGATAATTATGAAATGTTATCTCCGCGTTAGAAAAAAAAAATAATATACAATTCATCAATAGAAGATCACTGCAGTTAGATAGGTACCACAGTTCTTGCCTAAAACAGAAGATAAGTAACGCAGTCTAGAATCCAGGATCGGTTGACAGGGCTAAGAAGCCGTATGGCGGCGACATCGTGTTAAGAAACACCTGGTCGCTCGGCGAACAAATTTACGGAACTAATGTAATCTCAATTAAAATCAGGGGAATGGTGTAGTAACGGAGTTACATAAGTTGACACTTGACACTGGAAGGTCAAATTACAAGTACTACTACCTATTAAATGTAGTGTAATATTGTGGAGGCGATGTGAATCCACTGACAAGCAACAGAAACACTCCTTTTTGTAATGCACCAGTTTGATTAGTTGACTGACCGATCATTTAGTGGCAGATTAAGAACCTCTTGCACTTAGACCCTAAGTGCATATTCTGCTGCCATACTACCTTTCTAATTCATTCTACATGGCTGAAAGGTGAAGTCCCATACAATGGCCGTAACTTTCAGACCAGTTCTTGTAGTGGTGTTTCTCATTATAAACCCCCTTGAACCAAAAAGTGAGTGTGCCACTGTTTTTTCTTCATCCCACAGTATTTAAACAACAGGCTACCCTTGTGTTGTCTTATGTTTTGAATGTCTCCTAAATATAAAGTCAATGCTCAATTTTACGGACTGATTGGGGGATACCAATATCCGTTGCTGAGAAGTCAGTTAAATTGAAAGTCATTCAGTTGTAACACAATCGGTCACATATGTTTCTATAATGTGTTAAGTAAACATTTAATTTGCGAATAGCCTTATTCTTATAACTTCAAAAAATCCTGTGTGAAACACTCGCACAACTTTCTCTTGCCACTCCAAATGATGAACAATATAACATAACATTAGTAATAAACAAAAAAACAGAATCTAATTTTAATCGTAAGTGAATGTGCAAAATGAAAAGTACCTTAGTTCGGCTTAATAATATGGAAAATCACTCTTTGACGTTAAACTAGGCTCTGTAGAGAAAAATCCTTAAAATAAAAGGTTTAATCTTTTAATTTCCTATAAATTTGATTATACACTTTTGTCTTAAAATGTATACTGTCCGAAATCTTAAAAAATTCATTTTTTACAGATTTTCATGAAAAAAACCGAAAATCACTAATTACTGCTAAACTAAGTGTTTTGCAAAGAAATGTTTGAAATAAATGCATAATAAGGCCGCAATCTTAAAAAAAAAATTTCTACGAGAGAACAGCCTCCCCAAGAACTTCAGCAGACATGGCGCCTACCCAATTTTGTAGAGCATAAAAAATTTAGTAAATGAGGCGATTTAAAAAAATCGTAGGGAACGTTTTTGAGAAATTGCAAAAAAGTGAAAAATTACACGAATAAACTACTACTTCCGGTTGACCGATTTTGATGAAAATGTTCATGTCGAGTTCTCCAGTGGTACCTAACTTAAGTTTCAAGTTTCAACTTAGTACGATGTTCCGTTATTGAGATATTTTGTTCGCGCACACACAGACCAATCGCTAAAAACATGTTTTTTTGTTTAGGGGTCTGAAAACGTGTAGATCCGGTAAAAACTTGATTTCTTAAAATCGATATGAAAACAATACTTTCCTTCCTATATATTCATATAGGCAAGAGAGAGTAAAAACTGTACCTTTCAGGAAGAATTTACCAAACAGGACGAGCTGCAAAGCGTGGTACAATAAAACATTATAAATTGCCAGATAACACACTGCTTTTATTATGTATGCTTTTACAAAATAGAGTTCTACTGAATAAGCTAATGGTGAATTTTAAAATTAGTTATTAAATTGCAATTCTCAGTGGGAATACAGTTTGCAATACAGCGTAATTCTCTACTGGGCAGGAAAATGGGATGTTTACACCAATAGTAGTGATGCCAACACTTCAAAAAATATCTATCGTGTGTATGTATTGTAATTAATGTAATTAGTTACTAATATTAAAAATTGTCATTGGTAATTTTTCTTCACAAAAATTAACATTGCTTAGATTTTTGTAATTCAAACTCGTATTGTATTCAGGTGAGACTAGTCCATTAAATCGAGCATTGACTGTACAATCAATATCATTCAGTAGCACACTTGATCGACTGGCAGTAAATTTCAGTGGAAGGAACTTTTCGTAGATGTACGAAAAATCAGAGACCTCATGTATTTTGCACTATAGTAATATGGCAATTCCTCCAAACTTTCAGATCATCATCAAGCATCTATTAATGACCTCCTGGCTGATTCCAAAACAGAGTGCTCAGGAACATTGTACACGGTCCGTGGTATGCCTGCAACTGCGACATCCATTGTGACTTAAACGAGAATACAGTAGCAGAGGAAGTCTGTAAGTGTGCCAAAAAACATGAATATCGTCTTTATGATCACGTCAACATTGAAGCACTTCTGTTGGATAATAGCGTAATAGTCAGGCGACTGAAAAGGACTAAGCCTGTAGAATTAGTGTGTTAAAATAAGATTACTAAAGTTTGATAGTGTGGCGAGTGAAAGAACTAAACTAGTAGATTTAGTGTTTTAAGGAAAATAATAAAAGTACTGTTAAACTATAAATAAGAATAAATTACATTTAAGTCATTGTATATAATATAAGTTACTAAAACTAATGGTTAGCTACATGTAATATTAAGCTACTTTTCATATAGTCATGTAAGTTACTAAAATTAATATCTAAATTAACAATAGTATTAAGTTAATTAAAAGAAAGAAATTAATAAGTTTATAGAACACTGTGAAGTGTCATTAGAAAATAAGTGCTAGCACCAGTGGGTGACTGCATGATTATATACATGGGGGGGGGGGGATAATATCGCTAAAGAAAAACTGTTCGTTAGTTTCAAGTAATTAGTTGCAGTAAATCTACAATAATAAAAAAAAAATTTGCCCTTGCCAAGACTAAAATGTGAAGAGGTGTTACTGGTCAGTTTGATTTACTCAGTTTTGAGAGGACAGTGGAGAATATAAACATTTCATAGGATGATACACTTATTTAAGTTTACTTACTTAAATAATAACTTAATTTATAAATATTACTATATTTATTAGTAGAAATTTCTAATCGCAGAGTGGCAGACTAAAAAATCTTTTTATGATAAAAAATAGTACTCATGGTCACTATAGCAATCTAATATACTTTAATGGCAGCATAAAAATTACTATATTTATAAGTTATTAATAATAACTTAATTTGTGTACTGCCAGTTATTTAGTCTCTGTAAGGAATGCATGAGCGATGTGCACAAGAAGGCCAGATGACTTATTATGCTAGTCATACAATTACAAACAAGAACCTAATTAGTCAAAATCATGGTGGTCAAAAAAAGATCAAAAGAGTAGTGCACGTGATAGCCTATATGGTACATCGAGAGTGCGAATTCTGTTTAGTTGTTGGAAAATACTACTAGTACGATCCACAATTTATTTACCAACACAATCGACGGTCTGCCAATAAACAGACTGCAGCCTCAAGGCGAGACGGGTAATGGTAATATTATGCCTGCGGAATGGAGAGGGCAGGTTTACCTACCATATTGATGTGGCACAATCTCTAATCGCAGAGTGGCAGACCAAAAAGTCTTTTTATGATAAAAAATAGTACTCATGGTCACTAGAGCAATCTAATATACTTTAATGGCAGCATGAAAATTACTCGTCCCTCCACTTCACCCAACAGAGGCAAAGTAACGAATAGTCGACAGCAAGTAAGTACATTCATACAGTACAGTCTCACAAACTCAACCTTCATAAGTAGCTTGGCAGAGGGGAGTGGGTGATACAGAGATTTAAAAAATTCCTTTTAGATGTCGAGGGGCTGGGTCACTGATTCCTTGAAAGAACTTGAACCGATAACTGCAGTTGTTCTGAAGAAATAATAATAATATTTATTGTCATATAACATTTGATTTTAGCGGATATCCACTCAAACAGATGACTTGTCAAAACCATAAACAATAAATTACATGATACAATTATTTAAAATAGTAACACTAATTTCACAGTCGATACATAAATATGACACATCACAATCAGTTTATATGCTCAATGGTTTAGGTCATTAATATACTCTTCAACAGAATAATACACTTTCTCCAATAATATGATACTTTCATGAGAGTTTCTTAAACAATGAAAAGGAAGAAACTTTCCGAATGCTTTTATTCAGTTTGTTATAGAGCTTGATACCCATGCCCATATAATGTGGGCTATTCTCATAGCCTCCTCATTTTGAGTCTGTCTATCGGATAAATTAAGAGGTCAGAATTTCTAGTATTGTGCTGATGACCTGTCTTATCCCTTTTATAAACATATTTTGACTAAGAGGAGATACTCCCCACAGAATAACTCCTTACTTTATTTAAGGATAAAAATATCCCATGTATACTGTCATTTTAGTTTCAAAATGTGTTACCTTCTTTAGACAGCTCACGTTAAAACTAACACTATTCAATCTCAGCTTGTGAATATGCTCATCCCAATGCAATCTTTCTCCAAACCAGACCCCCAACAGTTCAATTGATTTCCCAGATTCAATGGTCTCACTAACAACATTCAATACCAAATCGTTGCTGTTTTTAGGGTTAGATATACACTGTATCAGAAAGTAGCTGGTTCATAGCGACTGTAAAAGGAAAACAAGATGATGAAGAGGAGATTGAAAAGATAAACCACAATCAAGGTTTAAAATCAGTAAAAGGAGTGCTGTATTACTCTCAACAACATGGAGCGTCAGCAGTGGGCATTCTGTATCTATGTCGGCTTCGTGATGAATCAGCAAGCCAATGACACCAAAATTAAAAACAATTAAAAAATCACAATTTGTTTTTACCACAAACATAAGTTCAACTTATTTGTCCGGTATTTTATAATTTTTTTAAATATTACTTTTATTATCCATCAGTGTTGTAAATGATCATGAATATGTAAGTTTTAGTTGCTAATAAATGTGTTGATATTAAACAAAGAGCTGTCAATGAATCCCATTTATTTCTGTAAAACTTGACACCTTCTCTGACCAAATAAAGTTGAGTTTGTCAGACTATATGCTAGTGGCAATAAAAAGGTAATGAGCGGATTGTCAAGTAATCAATAGAACATGGTGTCAATATTTAGGCTTATCAGTTTTCATCTTGATTTGTCATTACATTTTTTTTTTGAGTCTCTGGGAGCAGTTAATAATAATAAATTGTTTAATGGTGTGTCACAAAGAGCAATGTTTTGAAATTCAAAAAACTGTTGTTCAATAAGAAAGCGAAAGGTAAAATAATTCAATGAGAAACAAAAATACAGATTCAAAAACATTTTATTTGATACTAACAATAAATAAATGTGTAGTCTTTTAAAAAAATAATGTTTCAGTAACAATTTATACACGCTAATTTTAGTTCTATTGACAATCACAAGAAAAATAAACACTCTGCTAATTATTTGGTATCAGTAATTATGCGCTACACAATACTTACAATATTTATTAATTAACACTGCATTTCTTAGTTATATAAGACAAATACTTTGTGGATTAACCTAAACGCTTCAATCGATACAATACATAATGTAAAAACTCATTAATAATAAAAATTACTATTTAACTACCAGCAAAATATTCTTAAGACTACGATTTTGTAACGTGTTACGTGCCCTAAAAGCAGCTGGAAACAAAAATTGTTTTCCTGAAAATATATTTTGTATTGAGTGTCAAGGTGAATACAAACTTCATACTTTGTTCACACACTACACTATTTTTTAGACAAAGCTTAGATCACCGTACAGTAAAATCAACTGCATTACTTTTTAAACTAAAAGAGAGCACTTGAGATAATAAAAGTGATAAAAACAATTTTTCAGAGCATCCTGTTTTCTTCCTAAATTCTACTGACAAGTACTACAAATCAATTTCATATAAAAAATTAAAAATGAAATAAAATTTTCTACTCTTGTTGAGAGTAAAATTTTTAGAAATGTTGTTTAATCATTACTTTTCCTGTCATCTCTAATGTTGTCTTAATAATAATAATAATAATAATCAGCAGAAAATATTTTACATGCCTCATTCTCTTTAGCCAGCTCTCATGTAATCATGTAATCCACTTAAATCACAACAAATACATTTTATACTGATGTCTAAGATATTGTAACCATGTTTAAATTTAAGCAAAATGTTGTTTTGCCATGTTCGGTGAATTAATGAAGATTACAAACATCAGCTGACCTTTTATAAGCATATTCAATGAATTAATTTCAACCTCCATACACCTTTCAGATGAGCTCATTCAGATGAAGACACATAACAATCTTTCTAAAGGCAATTCACCACCTGACTTTCAGTCTTCATTACATTCATAAAGTTTACAATTTTTAAAATTATTTTCTGAAATTTATACACCCTAGATGACTTCTTACGTCATCTGGTGGTAAGACTGTAACTGATCATTATTGGAGGGTAAGGAGGGTAAGGAGGGGAAGGCATGCAAACAACAGCAATCAAGAACACTGTTTTGGTGTTTTGGTATTCTGTCTGGAGGACTGACGAAAACCATCACATATTCGATCAGAAGAGCAACTTAAGAAGTTGGCAAACAGTGTTAACTAACTTACTGATGCAATTCTATATCTAGTAATTTACAGAAAACATAAATTGTAGAATTTCAGTTTTTTTGTTTTATTCATATTATTCGGCTGAATACACTTCAGTGCTGTAATTTTATAAAACTGGTTTTAATTCAGTTCTTTATAAAAAAAAGATCAGAAATTGCAGCAAAACCCTGCTGAGTATTAAAGTAGCAATTTTTGCCCAACTGCACAAAATGAAAATGAGCTATCAGAACATTTTGAAAAATAATAGGGGGCCAGACAAGGAGATGGACTATTTTTAATTTTTTTCAATTGTGCTTTGGAAAATGTAATAAGGGAATGGAATAAAGAATTACTGAGACTAAATGTTCCCAAAAATTAAAAAATGGGAAATTACCAAAGATACACTTCTTTTAGTGTTATTTGCATTAAATATTGTGACTTTTGCAAAATATATAAAAGCCAAGACTAAAATAAAATTATTGGATGAGTAAAAAAATTGGAGTAATTAAATCAGATTACAAATTTCATACGAAAACACCGAATGGTTCTTGGACAGTAAAAATAATAATATATTAAATATCAGAAAATAAAGAAAGCACTAAATTTTATTTATTCAGGAGAAATAGTAACACCAAATGCACACTAGAAATTTCAGCATGAAAACAGAGTACAGGTTTTGGAAATTGCATATTATAACAGATATTTCTAATAAAAAATCTATATCTAAATTATTAATTTACTATCGGCTAGATTAAAATTATAAATAATAAATAAAAATAAGGAAAAGTAATTAGAAGATGACAAGACTCATGATCTGGCCTCATCATAACAGAAACTGTATTTATGTGGTAATCGAACAAAACGTAGTTGATCGAATAAATCCACCACTGATCGACTGATTTAGCCACTACTAGAATACAATTCACTATAAACAGTATATATATATATATCACTACAATTACTAAATTAATTCTAAACTTTGTTTTATTCTAATCTAATTGTTATTATTCGCTTATTTGGTTGTGCATAATTAAAGCTAACTTTGACTAGTTTTTAAAATTCTTTGCTCAAGTTTCATATCAGCAGCTTCAGTTTTCAGTCAGTTATAGATTCCTTCAGTATATAAACCTCTAGAATGCATGACATGCAGATTTCACGAATCTATCATTATTCAATAAATTTAAACTTTCAGAGCAACTAAACTATACATTTAAAAATAATCACCAAATTTTTATGCATTTCTGAAACAGGCAAATTAAAAATTCTAAAAAGTGACTCCTAAGCAACAACTTGAATAAAAACTTTTGTTGTAAAAAGACCGCTTGTAGAAAAGTTTAATAAAATAACCTGATAAAAGACATGGCTAATTGGAAGAGCAATCATTCCCTTCTTGGAAGGGGAGCCACAAGCTAAACCATGGTTTTCAGAAAGATCTTCATGTTTGTGTGTGTGTGTGTGTGTGTGTGTGATATCCTACAGCAACAACAACTCTCATTGGGTTTGAATTTGGAAATTGATACTTTCTCATTTAGTTCCCAAACCACCAATATTTTCTTAAAATTGACCATCTATACCCAAAGTTACCAGCGCTCTACTCTAAAGGAAAATTGGCCACCTCCCCACCTCCATGGCCCAGTTGATAGCATGCTACGCAGTATAACATACGCCCCATTCCTCAAACCAAAGTAGTTGCTAATAACCAAAATGTTAACATTTGTATATTACACCCGTTAAATTGGCTATTTTTGCATACAATTTTCTCTGCATCTATTTACTATAAATAGCTTTAAATCAAACACCAAGTAATTCAGCTGAATCTTTTCTGTTCTTACCAACTGTTTTTCTTTTATGTAATTTCACAATTTTTATAAATTTTAATTAGCAAGAATTTTCCTTGACATTTTCACTGTTTTGCAATACACCTTAATTAGTACAAAATAAACAAGGCGTTTATGTACTCATGGTAGTAGAGCTAGAAAAGAAGGGATAGCTTAATTAAAACTTTCTCTAAAAATTTTGAACAGTTTTCCAGAAATTGGTACCAAAAACATGAAAATCTCGTTTTGCAGTATAGCAAAAATGAAAGTCCATGGAGTTAGGCTTTCAAAGAAACCATGAAAGTTTCAATGGAACTTTCAATTTTTTTATTCTTGACATAATAAAACCACTAATATTCAAACTTAAAACCAAAAACTACACAATAAACACTATTTACTACAAAAAAAAAACAACTAGTTATGAACTTAAGAAAATTCAAATCTAACATAGTTTTTAAACAAAGGCCCTTTTTAAAAGAGAGATAATTATTTTTAAATTTCAGGCACTACATTTAAAGTTGTATATGGATATTAAAGTATCAGATTACCCAGAAAATAAAAGACATTTAAAATACAAAAATGTTTTTTTTTCAATTTTCAGATTTCACCTCAATATTTTGCAGTAAAAAAAATTCAGTGATGTTTCAATCGAACTGTTCAAGGTCACTTTGAAAATTTCCTCTGTAAAATACAAAATGTGCCAACAAAAAGAGGGACTGGGCACTATCTATTTAACACTGAATCATATAACTGACAGAAATTTCTGAACAAGAGACAGTTGCGCTCTACAAGAAAAATATAATACAACCGAGCACCTTATAAATTGATCCACACTATTTAAATGTTGAACAGTACTTATTTAACTAATATATTATAGTGGCGATCATCTTCGGCTATGAGGGTGACATGCGGCAAGCTGTCTGAATTATCTTCTTCTGGGTAGAAGCAAATGAAATCTTCAGTTCCAAATGAAGACGGTCTGACAACCCTCACGATCACATTAAGTGTGTATCCCAACAGGTACATCTCAACCTGCAAATCACATTTCTAATATATATATATACACCTACTCACAATCATAATGGATACAACAAAAACTAATGTATTTCTCATGACCGATATAATATTGTGACAATATCGAAGAAAAGGATGGTTCGCGAAGGTTCTAGTGTTTCATTCATAAAAATAGTAAAGAGAGGATAATAGAGTGAAAGAGTAACAATGGGGTGGCTATAAAGGGTTGCCTATTCATAAAAGTTGTTTGAAAGGACTGCGCTATTATTTATGAAAGGGACCTGTAACACTTTCTATTTACAATAAGAGCTATTGTTGACTTGTTTATAATAGATTTTTCTAGCACTCATTTATAAAGGGTTATTTTTTGTACTTTATTATTTGCATGGAGTTTCTCTGTTTTGCTACAATTATCTTTTTGAAATACCTATAAAAAGAGCGCTCGAGTGCGGTCAGAGTTAGTATTCATTTGATCTTTGACAAGTGACTGTTGGGCATTATTCAGGTTAACGGTTCCGAGGTATTATTATACTGTCTTTGTGTGAAAGTGTGTATCGTGTAAAGTTATTGTGTATCTGTAGTAAATTCAGTTTTCATTTTGTATGTGTATTCTATAAAATTGATTGTCAGTAGTGGTAAATTATTAAATTATTTATTGTTTATTATTTATTTTAAGTAAATTATTAAGTTATTTATTATATTACTTCATTATAATTAGTTTATTATTTATTTTGTAAATTTTTTAGTGTAATAAATATTTGTAATTGTAAACTTTAGTGTATTAATTATTTTAAAACCTAGATCCCGAAACGGACCTTAGCGATAAGTGTCACAATATTAAATCTACCAATGCAGTACATGCTTGTTGAAATTAACCCTTATCTAGTGGATAGCCAATATAATTTTCTTGGATGATGAGTGTACTCAACAGTATAGTGAATACTACAGGGTGATCGTAAAGTCGCGCACCCGAAATGATAACAGTCTTAGAAAGCTGTAATGCATTTTTTATTTTTCTTTCTAAGTTTACGATACAAGTTATAATTACAACTTACTTACTTACAAGTTCACAACAAGTGCTGGAAATGTCCACCGTGGTTTGCAATGCATGCATCAACACGTTTTCTTACATTGCACGCAACCTTTTTCAGTGTAGCAGTAGCAATATTTGATATACAGTCTTCAATGTTTCTTCTAAGTTCATCTACTGTATGCAGGTTGTTTTTGTACACATTATCTTTCAAATAGCCCCATAAATAAAAATCAAGAGGAGTCAGATCTGGTGACCGAGGAGGCCACAAACCACGAGAAATTATTCGGTCATCAAAGAAATCGTGGAGAAATTGGATAGTACTGTTTGCCATATGTGAAGTTGCTCCGCCTTGTTGTAGCCAGCAATAACGTTCGTCAAATGTAGCAGTGCTACAAACTGCATGATTATTTCTTGATAACGTTCTGCTGTGATTGTATCCGAAAAAAGATAGGCCCGACAATTCTCCGACGAGATACACCACACCACACCCCAATTTTTTGAGAATGTAATGGCTGTTCATGGAATTCATGTGGATTCACTGCAGACCATACTCTACAATTTTGACTATTAACATATCCGTTTAGATGAAACCAAGCTTCATCGCTGAAAAAAACTTTGTCCAGAACAGATATGTCATTTCGAATCAAATTTTTAAACCAATGACAATACCGCAATCGCTTCTCCTTATCTGGCTCTTCGAGCTGATGAGTTACGTTAATCCGGTATGGATGTAATTTTAATAACTTAGTGGCTTTATGAACACTTCCATAAGACAGTCCAGTCTGGGTAGAAAGTTTTCGAAGAGACTTTTTTGGAGAATGAATAAACATTTCACTTATCGTCTGCAGACTGCCGTCAGATAAAACACTTGGTCGGCCAGTACGATTATGGTCATTCACACTACCTGTACCCCGAAAACAATGAAACAAACAAAATATGGTCGATTTGTTTGGTACTTTAGCATCTGGAAAGGCATTGGAGAAATGTTCTTGAC
Source organism: Catonia carolina (assembly GCA_035578175.1). NCBI lineage: Eukaryota > Metazoa > Arthropoda > Insecta > Hemiptera > Achilidae > Catonia > Catonia carolina. The sequence continues at coordinate 17,108,406 of JAQMRL010000001.1, read as the reverse complement.
ACTTTGCGTAGGATTTCGATTCACAGTAACTCAAAACGATAGAGACGCGTTGTTCTTGCGTAAAAGACATTGCGACTCGAACTGAACAAAGCAACTGATTTCTGGCTAACTGTCGGCCGGTGGTGGCGTGATCTAGCAGTGCTGCCACATACTGTACTACTTAACGAAAAATTCCCATATTCTAATCATACTTTACAAATTTACCTTCAATTCCTACACGGCTTCAAACATTTGGTTGCGCGACTTTACGATCACCCGGTATATAATATAGTCTTAATATATTATACTGCAGACCATACTCTACAATTTTGACTATTAACATATCCACTTAAATGAAACCAAGCTTCATCGCTGAAAAAAACTTTCGAATATGACCTAATCAAATATGACCTGTAAAAGGGAATAAACACTCCGAATTTTGTATAATAGCCTATTTTCAGACATTCTTCACAATGAAACTTAAGTGTTCTAATATTTATCTTCTATAATATTTTTCTACATGTATGTGTTCACAAAATACTGTGCTTTCATATTATAACATAAGTCATACAAATAACTGTAGGAATGAGTAAATGACATCAGCTCAGAGAGAAGTTTTTTCTGCCTTCATTTTACTACAGAATCCATATTCACTTGACTCTTACATACACTTGAACAACCATACAGTGCGGTAAGCAAGGGCATTTGATATATGAAATTTTTCGCTAGACATTTCTCTATAATACCCGACTAAAAATATAAAAATAAAAAATATTTATGGCCAAATTTTGACAAAAACACGTGACTTTGCATAAATTACAACAAATTTTTTGTAAAACATCTCTCGAAGTTTTCTTAATGTCTCACAAAAATTTCAAATTTTTTTGATAAAAGTTGGATAACAAAAGCCAAGTCTGTCGGAATGATCTCGGAATTAGAGTTCGAAGAGTTAATATTCTCAAACCTATCAGTCGCACAACGGCCAAGAGGTTTTGATATTGTCACTTATTGACACTTATTCAGTGACCAAATGCAGTGGCCATTTTTTTAAATTGAACTTTATTTTATTTTAATAGATCGGTGGCCATATAAAAAAATGTATGATTCCATGTGATATCAGGGAAATGTTAACGCAAAATCTGCAATGTTGTTACCCATTTTAAAGATATCAGTAACTTAATATGAAAAAGAAAAAGAAAAAAATCACTTATAATAGATTACAAGGTGTATGAAACTTAATTATTTTCAATTATTACACCACGCTTTCACTCTTTGATGTTTACTACCTAGTCAGTTTACAACCATTTTCATGCCATTCGGTTTAACAGATGCAATCTCTTTTCATTATCTATTTGTTCTGAAAATGTTGGTCAAGTTGAAGCCAAGAAACTACACTACCTATTTTCTTAACAACCTATATCTTTAAATAAAAAGAATATTAAAAATGGGAGACCTGAGTATCAAGTTCCATATCACTACATATGAAAGAGCATTTTCAGAATGAAACGGTGACATAAGCAAGTCATTAGATAGAAATGAACAATGTTGATAATAATTGAGTTGATAAAACTGAATTTTGACAATCGGTTACCATTTCAAGACCTCCAGAATCTCCAACTCGGCACAGATGGTTATTCATGAAATCAGATACAGTGACACACGTATCTCTTGCAAACATAAGAACAGCAAACAGAGGAACATCTTCACCTCTGTTCATTTCATCATAAAGATGTATTGTTCGCTCTAGCATCAATAACTTGACGGCTTCATTCAGTTGTAAATCAAGCAATTGATCGGAGTTTAACAAATTCTGTAAAGCAGACGATTTGTCTTCGACATCAGCAATAGCTCTCTGAAATAAATAAAAACAAAATTTAAAAAACTGTTGTAAAAAGCACTAAATTTGTTCAAACCATTCAAATATTTTACCCTAAGGATTAATACTGATATAAGGAGTGATTTTACACGATGAATTCCATTAGAAGCAAAACATGTTGACTAGAAGTAACATTCAGCCACCAACTGAATTTTGCAACAAACTGTTACCAACTACACTGATAACCCATAACGTTTCATCAACAATTTTGTCTCGAAGTTCATATTGAAAAATTAACTTTTTAAAAATGAGTGCCCACTGGTTTTCCTAGTTATAGCACTTATTTCTAATTACGATTAAAACTGTCATATTAATAAAGTACTTTAAATGGCCGTCTAATTATTGAATAAAGGTTTTCTTATTCATTACATTGTTGTGTTTAAAAATTCAGGCTATTTAAGATAAATACCTTCAAGTAATTTATTCATAACAAATAATACATTTACTGGTATGATACAAATGTCTGTAATTGTTTAAGTGGCACAAGGGTCCACTATTTATGACTCACTGTTTACATGCTGTAGCTTTTGGAAGTGCAGTGTAATGGAAATTTATTACAAGTAATTTTTTCATAGCAAATAGCTTCATGATTGCCTGGTCAAATAGAAAATGATCTGCTGACACTGTTACACAGACAGCGTCTGATCATACAGATACTTAGGTTAAGTAAATCTCATCACATACATTAGCATACGGTTCATTTTACAATCTCATTGATAGTCTTTTCTTACAATTTTTTCACATGCAGTATTGTGTTTCTTAACTGTTATGACAATAGGTTGAGTGACAACAGATTTTATATACACCAACAAGTATTTGCTAATATTACACGTGCTATAAAAATATGTTACAGTGTCATCAGTTTCCAATATCATTCAGACCGCTGTGAGGCTAATCATCAAAAATAGTGTACAATGTTGCCTAATATTTTAAAACGTGAAAGAAAAATTTATTGCAGCAAACATTAATGCGATTTAGACTTTTAATATGAAGAAACTTAACTTTAATTTTTTTTACTTTTATTTTATTTTTTTCTGCTTGTTATAGATTAATAATTTTTAGTTTTAAGACAAGGGTAAGGTGCCAGTGCCAGTAAAGAAAACTCTTGATGAGTCCTCCGGCAAAGGTGAATTGAAACATTCTACACCAAATGTGAAAATATCAGAACGCAAAACACAATTCACGTCGACAATTTTGCTGAGTGTGCTATCCATCAGAAAATGCATCATTTTTACATAGTAAGAACACAGGTTCTAATATTAGGCAAGTTAGATGGCTTTAAAAGCAGATGCCATTACAAGATGTAATTGGGGATACCTGAGGAAACTGATAAGAAAGCTTGGTTTTACATGGAACAGATACCACACAAACTGTAACCTGCTTATTGAATGGCCAAATAATGATAATTGGAGAATGAATGTGCTATCTAAAAATATTCACACGTAGAAGCAGGTTGCAATGCCCTTTATTAAGATGATACATTTATTCAGGCAGCACATTCAGTTAAAAAATGTTGGCAGTCCAAAAAAAAGTCAAGAGTTGCCACAAAAATCGTAAAAGGTGACACACTCATCATTGTGAATGCTGGCAAAAAGTAAGGCTTAGTAAATAAAAGCTTCGGTGATTTTCAAATTCAGTGAAAAAGTGGAGCTACCATAGTTAATAAATTTCAACAATTTCTGTAAATAGTTAAGAGAAGAGATTTTAACACTATTAGATATGAGAAGTATTGTAGAAACAGACAAATTTGCCAAAGCCATCTTTAGCAAATCTTAAGGGAGATATAATTAAGTGGTCAGTGAAAAAATAAATATATGATACCTCGTAGGCTAAAGTACAGAATTTTTAGGTGGTAAAAATTCCAAACAAGAAAAATATTTGTTATAGACAAAATTATAATGAAGTACTGGAACACTCCTTTAAGACTACCACCACACATCCCAATCTGAACCCCACTGAGTTGGTTTGGGTCGAGATAAAGGGCAAAGTGGCAGCAAAAGAAATACATTTTTGAAACATGATTTTTCAATTGATAAATCCATAATAGCTACAGACCCAAGTGAGAAGGATGCCAAGCAAGGTATATTATGGATAATGGAAATGCAGTAAGAAAATGATAAGAGAAGAATGCACCACCTGCAGATTTATTTACGTGTGTTGTCATTAAATATAAATACAAGTAATTACCACTTACCACCAATCGATCGAATGCAACAAGACACGTTCGAATTCCTTCATTAATATTGCTGGAATATGGAAGTCGAGAAAACTGCCACGATTTTATAAGGTGCTCAGCAGATCCCTGGCACAATATGTTATAAACTTGCTCAGCACTTGGTACAGGTAAGCCCTGAGTTAGAACCTGAAAAAGGGTGGAACGAATAGCACAGTAATTGTCTCCTCGTATTCTGTGCAAATGATTCAAATCAAGAGCATACGCTGCTTCATAGTAACCCTGAAACAAATGAATAAATATCATGGCAACCACACCAACTTTATAAACATGAAAAAATGTGTACTTCTATTTGGAAAATTGACAAAAAGGGCTTATTGATTTATTCGGTTACTTACTAAAAATCAAGTCACATTCTTCAGGAGCTTCATGACTCAAATGTATCTTATAAACATCATAAAAGAAGTCAACGTGAACCATTCTAGCTTCAGTTCTATTTTTTATTTTATTAACAGTTTACAACAGGTGAAGGTGTGATCAAAACCTTTGGGAACTGGGAGACCTACCACTAGCATGTCTTACCTGATCATGTGGAGGTCAGCCTATGTGGACTAATTTTTTTATCATTTTTGTTAACTGGATCCAGGAGACTCTAAAAAGGACATGTCAAGAATATTCATGTCTATGTTCTGTATGGCTCTTTACGGAACTTGTATGTACAGATAAAGGCAATTATCATAGATGCTAGTAACCAACCAACCAATCATACAAAAACCAAGAAGGTCAACAGCCCTGACAAGTAACAAGTTGATACACCCACAATTCATAAAGACTGCAGCTGTGGGCTGGTGATGAGAGTCAATGATCACAGTGACAAGAGGGTGAGTGTTGCAATGCCCCAACTCACCGATAACCACCGACAACATTCACACAGTAATTTAATGTCATGGTGTGAAGAAAGCAATCTGCTTCAGAAACTCCTCACCAAATTTTCCTGCTACACATTTCACGATGGACAAAACTCACGAAAATCACCATCATAAGTAATGATCTTCATGAAATAATCGCATACAAATTAAACTATTGGAAAATGATTATGGGTCCAATGAAAAAATCTTATAACTAATAGCAAAAAGTCCAGTAACTAAAATAGCACGTATTATGACTTCAGTACCAGCCGAAACCTTACAGTGGTTACTTAGGTTGAATGCATCACAAATGATGCACACAATGCAGCCATGCATGTTTACACATTCCTTGATGATTAAGTGAAAGTAGTTGAGCTACTTAGTTGATCACTTTCATAACTTATTACTTGTACTTACTTTACGAATAGTCTCAGCCCTTTTTGAATTTCCTTTCCATTCGGACAAAGAATATTGGATAACATCCACTTTAGGACCAATATTGATCACTTCATTCTCACTGGATGACTTTTCACTGAGGCTGTAACAACTCCAATTACCAATACCGCTTTCATCACTGGGAGATCTGCAACATATTTCACATTAGTCTCCTTTAAATGTTTTCATGTAGTACCATTTACATTTCTGTTCATTTATTTTGCCCTTGACCCTGTTTAGAAAATAGGCAATCTATAGGGTGATTCAAAAAGAGCGCCGGTTTTGATATATCAAATTAAGAGATTTATTTTATTGAAAAACTGAAAATAAATACATCAACAAGTTCATCTTACCTTCCGATTTCATGTATGAAAAATGATGTCATGCATGTGTCCTCCTCTACTGCGCTGGCACGCATCAACTCTGTCCATGAAATTGGATATTACTGCACGACAAGTTTCGACTTCCATTTGCCCGATAACCCGTCGAATTTCCTCCTTCAAGTCATTGATGTTTCGGGGTTTATTGGCATACACCAATGACTTCAGATGACCCCAAAGATGAAAGTCACAAGGCGTCAATTTTGTTTGCGAAGGTGTCATCATCCTGCCGTTTTCTCAATACCCAGTCTACAAACTGTCGTCTCTTCTGGTGGTCTGCCACTTTCAAATGTTGCGTCAACTGAATTTTATATGGGTGATATTGGAGATCGTACCGAAGAATTCTCCGTACAGAAAAACATCGTAAACCCAATTGTTGAGAACGGCGACGTATTGATTTTGCTGGGCTAACAGCCACACTGTCACGAACCAACGCAACGTTCTGCTCAGTTCGGCCAGAACGACGACGTCCAGAACTTTTAAGGTCGACTGTTGAACCCGTCTCAAAAAACTTTTTCATGAGCCTGCGAACTGTTGATTCATTCGGTGCTTCATTATGTCCTAGAGTACCGCGAAGTCGCCTGACAGTAGCCGCATAACTCTCTCCACTCTGGTAAAATGTTTTGACGATTAACACTCGTTGTGCAATAGTAAACTTCTCCATGGTTAGACACAGACTGCGAGAGTAGTACACTGCGAACAAGAGAAACTACAACTGAATCGTCAATCGGAATGTTCTCCGAAATAGAAATGAGGTCTAACAATGTTGCCAACCGATAAACAAAAATTTACCAGCCGTTTAAAAACCGGCGCTCTTTTTGAATCACCCGTTATATATTTAAAACGCTAAATCACTTCCAATGTATTTTAAACGGGAATTCTATTAACTCTGAAATACAGAGTTCTACAAAACAGATTATTATAATTTTTACATGGTTTTAAAGAGTATTCTTTTCTGCTTTGCCCAAAAGTTCTAAACTTGAAATTCACGCTAATATGAGCATCATTTTACCAAATGAGAAAGAGTAAATTTTGTTTACAACGTAGAGGTAATACAGCGTAATGTAAAGTTGTGCTCCCACGTTTACCCCTCTATAGCCATATTCCATAAGCATACACTCAGTCGGTATTAGACATTGTGTTAATGTTGTTTTATCTAAATTTTTTGTTTAAAACTGTTCTTTTCAGGGCGAAACTATCGTACTGCTGTGCTTTAGTCGTTACTCACCATTCTTCTAAGAACGGTCAAGTTTATTGTTAACTTAAATCATTTATTTAATGATAAAGGTTTGAAGCCCAACAACATTGTGCAAATTTATTTGCACGGGTCTATTATGCTAGTTGTAATTATAATACTAAATATTAATAATATTTAAATATCACTTATTTTTATCAAACTAAATAGCTAAAATGGTTACCGACTCAATTATTTTACTGTTTCTTATTCCACTACCAACATCAACATAACTTATACAACATAACATATCTTATTAATAACTTATTTAATATTATTGGATCGTTAAGAATTAACTAAATACACTGATATCAATGCGCTGTTTAATTATCCTCAATTAAATATGCTAATAGCTTTTTCTTAAATACCTTTGAAATCCAGAGTGGAGTAGAAAGGACTCTTGTTGAATTTTCCTTTAAAACCGAATTGGTTGTTCCTTTCATTGTGTAGGCTGGGTAAAGTTCATTGTAGTACTTTATAGAACTGAAATGTATTCCATTTTCACACCGATGTTTGTTGGGTTTACGCTATCTGTATGAAACAGTATTTTATAGCGGCTTTGGTATTTACGATTGACATTGTTTCTGTCAAACAGGTTAATATGTCTACAATTTTAACACTGTTAAATGTGATTTCTGAAAAAATCCAATATTTTAATTTTTCATTGGAGTTAAGTACCACCAATTCCCTTCAGTGAATGAAAGTGTTACTTCACAACTTTCAGCCCAATCATAGTAGCAGTATTTTCTTTAGGAGAAATAGACGATAATTTGAAAGAAATATTAGATGATAGAGGGAGATGATTTGGTGCTGTCTGTCGACAATAATGATGATATACGGTGGTAACTGCATGTATTTAGTTTAACTGCTGAGAAAAATAATCTGATTTCTTTACAGAAGACAAAGGAGATGATCTCAGAGGCAAGGTAGTTACAAAAAACTTACAACAGGAACATTCATTTAATTACTAAGTCTTGGAGAGAGTTGTCTCTAATGTGCAATTATGAGATCAAGAAATTAGACTGGAAAAGTTTCAAAGGTGGTTTAAGAAAAAATTCTGATCGGTAAAGTGTGGAAGAAGATCTTTTAAAGTTTTACCACACCTTGGTTCTGCCAACTTTGATGTGTTGGTTCAGTGTTAGCGTTGGATGTCAAGAATAGAGGCTGCTAAAAAACCATCGTAAAGACCTCTAGCAGGGTACCGATTACTGGGCCATATAAAAATGAATATATTCAGCATGAAATTGATGTGCAAGGGTTGATACTAACCATCTGGAAATACCGACAAGAGTTGTAAAGTTATTTATTGTGAATGCCAGATGATCAAACACCCTAACAGTTGCCTACTTACAAGCCAACTGGAGAGCCTCAGAAGAGATGGTGTTATTAAAAAGAAAAAAAAAAAAATTGCCCCCCCCACAAGTTCTTTAAGAAATTACAGATTCTTATTGTTGAAGTTGGAATAGGCCAGGAGACCCAATCTGTATCATTTATGATGATGACAAATAGATAATTAAAAACACACACATAACCTCCCAAAACCACTTTTATGGCTTGTGGAGGTAATGAAATAGGAATGTCAATTGAAATCCATGTATTAGTTTTATCATGATTCTGAAACTCACTCTATACTTCCGAGCCAACAGGAAGTAATAATGTACAGAAAGTTTTATGTAGTTTACAGCTACAGTCAACTACAATTTAATATAGAAGAATAAAGCTGTTGTCTACTGTTAACTGTCTGTAATCTAATAAAAATGAAATCTTATTCTAACAGTGATCCATTGCAGGAGGTTATGTATATGTGTATATATAGTTTCTAAAATTTAAAAAAATAAAATCAAAGCACATAATTAATGAGCAAGGAGACCTTTCCATAGAGATTTCCTCCTTAATAAAATCAGAACCACTCCAACTTTCAGTCATCGCTTGAGATGAAAGTAAACTTTCATCGTGGTTATGGTGTTCAACTTTGACCGCAGAACTATTGATGTCATCACAGCAGTTCAATTCCTCTGAATCTAACTTCACATTCCTGCAGAGAAACACACACAAGCATCACCTATAAAATCCCATCTGTAGTATTTATATCAAAACAAAGTGTCAGATTAAATAATAAAAAATTGCTAATAGCTTATCATTGCCTAATCTCATATCCGGTATAATATACCTTGTATTTGGTTGAAATTAAATGAATGTTTTGTTTCTGTTGCGTTGGGTTGTCAGCATGTTAAGTTGGATGAATTGCACGGGTCCAAGCTGCGTGTAGTTGCGGGGTGAAGGGTACGGGTGACGCATGCTGGGAGAACGATTGTTCTATTACTCTGATACAAAACATACGTTTTCAAACTTTCCGTATTTAACATATTTGTTTGTATTTATTACATTTATTTATTTACATATTTTGATATAAATTAGCAAGTTAAATTTTATGAATCCGATCAAGTTAATAACCCGGTAGGTATTTGTTAAATTAATGCGCCGGATGATAAAAATACTTTTTTAGAGTAGTTAATACAAACTACCACTACAAATGCATCAGCTGTGAAATATTACTAACTCACTACTCACTACTATAACAACGCACTGCATTCCTTCCAACTACACGGAGCTGGGACTCAAGCAGTATGTATGGGTGTGCGTAGGTGCTGGCTATGGCTGGAGCTTTGCTGTTACAGTTCCAGTCAGTCGATGAAAGTCTCAGCTAGTAAATGATATGAATACAGTCCGCTTGTGTTATCAGGCCACTGTTTTTCTCAATACATCCATTCAATTTTAATACTTCCAACTCATTTGTTTATTTATTCAACATTAAATTACATCTATTAATAATATTAGTACGGCTAATTCTTCTCAGGGTAATATGGGAAGATTTTTAAAATTCAGAATAAAGCAATTACCTGCGTGTACGGTGGGAGCAAACCACCTAACCTCCTCCAGACCATTATTTAAGGTGCTCCAATAGCTTAATAGCTTTAAGTTCTTTCACAGTATGCATGTGAATTTGATTATGTACAAAAAGCAAAACAACTTTATACATAATTTAAATGTCCACAATCACAACACAAGAGACCGCCGAATTGAATACTTCATAGCTAATCATAACACAAAATTATTTAAACAAAATTCTACTGATGCTGTAAGAAAATAAATGAATAAATTACCACAAGCTTTAAAAAGTTGTGGTAGTCTTTTGTAACTGTTAAAAAAACATGACTAATAATAACACGTCTGACAATTTTATAGAAGAAATATTTCAAAGTAACGTATACAAGCTCCTTTCTAGATAAATTTTGTTTTACAAACTGAATTTCTAAGTTAATGCCAAGATAAAATCAGGTAAAAATTCTTTGATGACACGCTTGTTGAACCAACCAAGCAAGTAGTATTAATAAAAAATAATTCAGTTAATATGAAATGAATAATAAATCCTTATAACTATACATCCATACATAAAACACTAAATAATATAAAGGGTGTGTATAAAATAGATTGTGGTAATGAGGATTGTAAAAGAATTTACATTGGTATGACTGGAAGTAATTTTCAAGTGAGGTATAATGAACATAAAAAAGCACTGAAAAGTGACTACATTATATCTAACTATACTAATCGTATAAAAGAGGAAAAACATAAATTTGGTAAAATAGACAAAGATTTCATTATAATAGAATAGTGTAATAAAGAAAATAAAAATAAAATTGAAAAATATGAGATGTTCCATATTTATAAATATTTAAAAGGGCAAAAGCAGGGCATTTAAATGAATAAATCAAATGATGAAGTGATATTTAAACACATGTAAGTGAAAATAAAAGTTAAGGCAGCTTAAGAAAGGCTAGTGAAATTTATTACATAAAACAGAACGAAATGAATAAGCACGCAACAGACTTAATAGTGTTAATATTAAGACTTTCAAATTTATCTTGGCATGTTCTATACTCCTTTTTTAGAGTCTCCTGGATGCAGTTATTAAACAGAGAGACAGCGAGAGAGAGAGAGAGAGAGAGAGAGAGAGAGAGAGAGAGAGAGAGAGAGAGAGAGAGAGATGCACATTGCATTAGATTAGGTTCGAGTGCTCTGCCACACAACAATTTGGTAGGCAGACTCCCACAAGAGATACGTTATCTGAGTAACACAAGGTAGAATAGGGTAATACAGTAACCTCTCTAGAGGTGCAGTGTTAAGCAACTGATACCCTGACATATAGTAAGTTGTTCTATAATGGGTGTCGTATTAGATTGAATCCATTATTTACCCTGTACTTAGTGTAAACTTTTTAAATAGAAAACTGACATAGTAATTAAATTACTGCTGTAACTGAAATGACCAATCCATCTCTTATTTTCAATCAGAAACTGAAAAACCTTACACATGGGGTCACGCATTATCAGTATCTATAAAAATTAAGAGTATTGCAACCATAAATTTTATGCTTTACTTGATAAAATGTGCATCTAGCTGCTCTTCAGAAAAGGGCAAGTGTTGAACAAACGTTGAAAATACTGTTTTTCATGATGAACAAAAAAATATACAATTTGTGATTCCATGTGAAATAGTTACAGAGCAACATAGTCACAAGGATTTAAATTTGGGGCTCAACTTCAGGAATAATTGCCATTATTTACCAGTGTATTACCAGCATATTCACGGGTGGGTGTAGCGGGAGACCTGCTTGTTAACATTTTTAGCACTTTAAAAAAATAATTGAATTTCTATTAATTCAGATGGCCTATAATGATCCTAGCTTGTCATTTATCCTGTGCATATTGTATTTTAAATAACACAACCCGAAAAACGCTTCCAGATTTATTATCTGATGCAAGTTACCTGTCTGATGCATCATCCAATTCATCCCACTCTAAACTGGGAAAATTTTCTTCCTCATCAACTGATGGTATGATTTTATTGAGATCACCTTCTTTGGTTTCTTCGGTAGGAGTAGCTTGATAGTTGGCCAATTCCAGCGATATACTGTGATTTATTGTTGTTAAGCTATATAAACCTAGAATTAGAAAATAAAAAATCACATGCACAACTAATCTTTTCTTTGTCAATACTAAAATCTCTTAAAAATAACTACAATACAATATTTCCTTGGATGATGGGGTTTTCAATTTTACTGCAGAGGGACAATCTGCCTTCATCAATTAATGCCAGCACACGGTACTTAAAATTAGAAAACATCACTACATGAACAGTTTAACAACACAAAGTGTAAAATAGGTTTCAAAAATATCAAATTTTCCTAAAACCACATGTAACACCATTTTTATATACATCCAGCCTCCCAATGTGAGCAATAAAGAGGTATCATTTATATTTGGTGAAATTCCTGGACTAGCAGCTACTATCAAAAGGCTATGATTTTTATAAATTAAAAGGTAAGAATATCCTGAAATAAATTTAAAGCATTCAATAACTACTTTATTTCACTGTTTTACTACAACCATTGGCCCATAGACACAAATAGCAGTTTTGACTAAAGTGTTTTGGAAAATGAACTAGGATATCAACTGCCACTGTTCACACATTATTGTTAAAAATTAAAGTAAAAATACTTGGATGAGAACCACAAAAGACATGCTAGCCCTAATAGTTTTAGTTAATCCTTAATTTTTATTTTGAAAAATGCAGAAAATAAAACCAATATATTCAAAAAATAAATAACTTCTCCTCAATTTAGTAATATGTAATTTTGAAATACACGGAATGGAATATTAAGTAAAATGTAAAGCAGAAAAGATTAATGAAGCAATTTTCAAGTCCCACAGAGCAGAGAGGCTCACACATCTTTTAACCCTTTAAAGTGATCACCCCTAACCATCTACAGCAATAAAATTGGCATTTAATGTTTATTGCAATCGTGGAATAATTGAAGTTTAAAATTTCTTGGCTGACCAAAATTTTGTTAATAAGTAGGTTGGTAGAAATCAGATGACGCAAGCCCATCATTACAAATAATCTCAATCAAAATTTGAACGGTAGGGTAGTATTTACTTATTTACAATCTGGCCAATTTCACTCAGTTTAAGTGAAGTGTCCATATTACTACATGTTTTAGTTAATGTAAATGGTAACACTGAAAATACAATTAATTGTAGGCTATAATGATGCTACCTTTAAAACATTTTTTGGCGTTTTGAATCTGTTCATCGGTCTGTTGTACTTCATTTAGTTCAGTGGCTTCCATAAGGTTCGACAACCCTGGAAGATTACGGCGGGTGCATTTGATTGTAACAAATTCTTCATCCATAGAAAGACAGCTGTTCTTTATCTGATCAATCTCTTCTTGTAATTTATCTAATCTAGCGAATGTAGTAGACTCTATATCGAAGCTCAACTCAGAAATATTATCAGATGAAGTTGTTTCCTCTAACACACTGATTGAAGAAGAATCACAATCTAAATGATCTCTGCAATGTCTGTTGCGCCCATGCAGTATAGGACTAGAATTAGTGGTACGGACACGCTGTATGGGGCTAGATTTGACGACACAAGAACTGGTTTCAGATTTGCATTTGAAACTTCTATTGATTGGTACCTGAAATCAAAAAAAAAATTGAACATCAGGTGCTTCAAGTCAGACAATCATAAACACTGGCAGAGTGAATTATTTATATCAAGACTGAACACTGTAGTGAGCCCAGAGACCAAAAGTACAGCAGAATTCGATGCCTGTGAAAATCAACCCATCTCAGCAGTAGCAGATGGTGTGAAAAATTCCTCCTCCTTCAGGAAGTTTTCTTTCAAGATCAATTCCTCAGTTATTAGAGCCACAGCTAAGCTTAGCAGAGTTCAACAACTGAGTGGTTGAACTGCTTAAAGTTCAAACATTAAACTTTAAACATTGCACCAAACTTTAAACTAGTTATTAGTTTTTGAGTGGTTGACTGAGTTAAATTAAGTATTGTACACTAATTTTATGTTATTGCAGTAAGAAACTTCACTGTCATTTGAATGGGCAGATTTAACTGCATTAAAAAAAAAATACTAAATTGCTATTGAACACTTAAGTCAGAAAAAATAAATACAAAGTTGTACCTTAGGTTACTTTCTTATTTTTTTCAATTAAATATTCTTTAAAATTGACTTCAAGTGGTTTTTATTGCACACTATTAAATATTGCAGCAAAACTAAGTGGCCAACATAACAATGTTAAAAACAAAAGTTGTAGCTTTCTTAATTGTGTTTAATTTTGTCACTAATAGGTTGAACTGAACCTGAAAAATGTTAACACATAGCCTACACTGCAATTATCTTTAGGACTAGAAGGTCCTGGTTCATGTTCATTGGGTTGAAGAAAACATTTATTTTCTGCTGGTTTATTGCTGCTCATTTTTACTTACTCTTGCCATTTATGAATATTTAGGGAAGCAAAGTATAGTTTTCTTGTCGATTTTTTGATATCAAGTTTACACTGGATATACACGTTTTCGGGCCACTTGAACCTAAAAAGACGTTTTTAGCAATTGGCCTGTGAGTGTATGTGTGTGTAAACAGAATATCTCAAGAATGGAGTAGCATACAAAGTTGAAACTTAAAATTTAAGTTATGTACGGTACCTGGACCCAACATGAACATTTGCATCAAAATCTGTCAACCGTTCATTCGTGGGATTTTTCAACTTTTTGGAATATTCTCAAAAACGGTTCCTAACATTTTTTTTATAAATCATCACACTTACTACATTTTTTATGCTCTCCAAGATAGGGTAAGTATGCTTACTCCATGTCTGCTAAAATTCCTGGGGAGCCGCCTGTGCTCTCTTCGTAAAAATGGGGCTTAATATTGCACTCTTAATATGCATTCTAGAGCGAAAACCTACACAATCAAAATTGTACAACATTTAAAAACCTACATCTTTTATTTCAAACTTTTTTTGCATAATGCTTAGTTTAGCACCAATTACAGTATATAATAGTTAGCGCCAAGTACATAATTACATTTATAGGAAATTTAAAAATCTACAACTTTTATTTCAAGCATTTTCTTCTGTAGACCCTAGTTTAGCGGCAAATTGTGATTTTTCGTATTTTTAAGTTCTGCAGAGGTTGATTTTCATTTTGAGTTATTCACTCATGATTAAAATTAGGTTATGTTTTTCATTCTACATTGTGTACCAAGATTAAACATAAGTTGTACATTTTATAATTTACATTGGCACGAGAAAGGCTGTGATATTTTCACACAATTTTTTTTCCAGATAACTTTTAGATGCGTTTTATCATTATTTTGTGATGATACCTATCATGTAAGCCTTGGCTTATGCATTATGTATTGGTAATGATCAGGGTGGATACAAATGAAAAAAATCTAGTGTGAAAAACCACTCTACTTTCTCTTGCTAATGTAGATAATGAACAATATAACGTACGTCTAATCATGAATAAACAATGTAAAATGAAAACATAACCTAATTCTAATCAACAGTAAATGACAGAAAATAAAAATCGACCTCTGTTTGACCTAAAAATACAGAAAATCTCTAATTGACGCCGAACTAGGCTCTGTAAAGAAAAATGGTCAAAATAAAAGTTGAAGAACTTTTAATTTCCTATAACTTTAACTAACAGTACAACTTTAATTGGTCGTAAAATGCATATTAAGGCCCCAATCTTCAAAATCCCATTTTTGACTATAGTTTGTGAAAAAAACAGAAAATCAATAATTGCCACTAAACTAAGCGTTGTAAAAAAAACCGTGTCATATTAAAGTTGTAAATTTTCTTATTTCCTATAACTGTAATTATATGCATATCGTCGTAAAATGCATAATAAGGACGCTTTAAAAAAATCAATTCTTTAGATTTTCATGAAAAAAAAAACAAAATCACCGAAAAAATCACTAACTTAATTGCCGCTAAACTAAGCGTTGTACAAAAAACTGTAATATATTTGTAGCTTTTTAAATTTTCTACAATTTCAATCGTATACACTTCTGCTCTGAACTGTATATTAAGGCCACAATCTTTAAAAAAACCATTTTCTTCTAAGAGAACAAGTCTACTCAAGAATTTTAGCAGCATGACACTAACCCTCTCTTGTAGACCTTTTTTTTGTCGGACGTTAAACCAAAATAAAAAAAAATCTTGTAGCCCATAAAAATGTAGTAAATGAGGTTTTTTTTTAAAAAAATCACAGAAGCCGTTTTTCAGAAAATTGCAAATAGGCCTACGTGAAAAATTACACAAATAAACTACCACTTCCAGTTTATCGATTTTGATGGAAATGTTCGTCTCGGGTTCTCAAGTAGTATCTAACTTAATTATGAGCTTCGTAGGATATTCCATTCCTGAGATAATTTGCTCACACACACACACACAGACCAATCGCTAAAAACATATTTTTTTGGGTTCAGGGGCTGAAGACGTGTACATAAGGTGAAAACTCGACATGAATACAATACTTTTCTTCCCTACATATTCATATAGGGCAAGAGAAAGCAAAAACGCCACACCTGACCGGTAGTCGAACCCGGGCCCCTGGTGTAGGTGCCAGTTGTGTTGACCACAACACCAAAAGACCGGCCTAGTAATTATTACTATAACAGTAATAATAATTTTGCAGACCTAATAATTATGTTGACCAAATACGCAAAAATGCGTCTAGAGCACGTACGATTCGTGTAGGCCTACTGTTCATACTCGATACTGCTTTCTAACAACCAAGAATATTGTACGAATTCCTAGTGCAGAAATGAAATTTAAACAAAATATTTGGAAATAAAACGTGAAAAGGAGGCCTGTGCGCAGGTATTAGTCTATCATGTATTTTAAATCTATGCAATTCACATTATACATTTTAAGACTCATTGTCGTAATAATACGTAACAGATCATCGTTAAAACTGGTCTGTCTTTCTATTAAAATATCGACAATCCGTTCCGTACAACCGCCATTCCAAGTGTCCACCACTCCACTTCAAGCTGTCATTCCATTCCTAAAAGTTCAATTGATATTTACCATCGGTTATTTATGTAATAAATAATCGTAACAATCGATACATCGATTGAATCGTAACAATCGATACATCGATAACTAAACAAACTGTAGTGTATCGATCGATAGATTGCTACTAATCATTTACAAGCCAAAAGATCTATCAGAAGAACTAGACTTGAAGAAATAATACCTTAAGAGAGTCTTAAGAGATAATAATAATAATAATAATAATAATAATAATAATAACTAGTCTTGAAGAGATAACCGACCGAGGTGCCGTAAGTAATCATTTTCTTTCTTTTACCGTTCAGTCAAATAAAGACAACGTTAATCGCTTTTATCCACGTCTAATGTTTTTGCATTGCAGTTTATCGTTTCAACGTGGCCTTTTCATTTTTTCAAAAATTTTTCTTTTGACTATTTTCGTCTCCTCATTTCATGAAATTAATTTTATTCGTTAACCTTTTTTCTACATTTACTTCTGTCTTCTCGGAGTTCGTAATACGCAAACACATACGCCTTTTTAACACTAGACACGGTTTTTTGCTATTCCTTACTCAGCACAAATGGTAGACAATGAAACTAGTTTCTCAAGTTTGTCATGAAACCTATGAGTTGTACCACAGTCTAATATACACTTGACATGTCCTATACTCCCTTTTCGGAGTCTCCTGAATGCAGTTTAATAAAATCAAAATAATAAACAGCCCCGAATCTCACTGGTAGCAGAAAATAAAATAGGTTAACACTAGCTCTGCAATAGGCCAGCATACTCAGTTGTAAGAAATCATACATCTGAGTTATTTGAAACATTTTTCCTGTGTATGTTGATTAATGAATACTACAAAATAACAACTATAATTCAAAGTATGTACGTATATTTTTTGAAATGGAAAATATATTTTTTTAATTAATGAAACGTAATAAAAGTGATTTTAATGTGTTTTTCAGGAATTTATAAATTGAACTTAACGTAGATGATTATACTTAAACAGTTAAATGGAATCAAACGGTTGAAGGCCTAAACCATCAGTGTCTTTTTAAAGTCATCATAAATGGTTTTCTGACAGTTTTTTTCACTAATACGAAACCTATTAAAAGTAATTTCAATATGTCCTTTTTAACAATCTATAAATATAATTTAGAACGCATTATCGAATTTTAGCAGTTGTTTTAAAAATATTAACCAGTTGTAAGCCTAAACCATCCATGTTATTACTGAAATTTCATCATAAGTAATGTTCTAATGAAAGATTTTTTTCACTAATATAAAACTTAGAAAAGCAATTGTTTGTACTATTTCTTTTTGAAGAATCAAATCTAATTTCTTTCAGTAATATGGTATCAACTGGTGGTAGGCCTAAACAGTTACAATTTATTCTTTTATTTTACAGAGTAGAAAACTTCCATGTTATTAATATGACAAATAAAAAGTACCTAAGTAGGCCTATTTAAGATTTTTCAGAAGCCTAGGCTACGTAAATTTATTCTTTCATTGAAAAAAATTAAAATTTACATAGGCTAGGCTTCAAAAAAGTTGAAACACTAAATTTAATTTCTACCTTTATTATTATACGTTTTACTTTCTCTTGCCTATATGAATATATAGGAAGGAAAGTATTGTTTTCATGTCGATTTTTCGAAATCGAGTTTTCACCGGATCTATACGTTTTCAGACCCCCTGAACCCAAAAAACATGTTTTTAGCGACTGGTCTGTGTGTGTGTGTGAACAGAATATCTCAAGAACGGAACAACGTACGAACTTCAAACTTGAAACTTAAGTTACATACCACTACCGGACCCGACACGAACATTTTCATCAAAATTGGTCAACCGGAAGTAGTAGTTTATTCGTGTTATTTTTCACTTTTTTGCGATTTTCTCAAAAACTGGTCCTACGATTTTTTAAAAAATCGCCTGGTTTACTCAATTTTTTATTCTCTACAAGATACGGTAGGCGTCATGTTTGCTGAAATTCTTGGTGAGGCTGTTTTCACGTAAAAACAAAGTTTTTTTAAGATTACGGCTTTAATATGCACTTTAGCGCAAAAATTTATATAATAAAAAATGTAGAGAATTAAAAATTCTACAACTTTTATTTCAAAAATTTTTTTGTATAACGCTTAGTTTAGCAGTAATTAGCGATTTTCTGTTTTTTTCTCACGAAAACGTGTGAAAAATCGATTTTTTAACATTTCGGCCTTAGTATGCATTTTACGATAAAAGTGTATATAACCAACTTTACAGAAAATTAAAAGATCTAAAACTTTTATTTACAGCATTTTTCTTTACAGAGCCTAGTTTAGCGTGAAAGAGCGATTTTCCGTATTTTTAAGTCAAACTGAGGCAGATTTTCATTTTGCGTCTTTCACTCATGATTAAAATAAGATTATGTTTATTGAGGTTTGTTTTTTGTTTATTTCTAATGTTTCATTACTAATGTTGGGTTATATTGGTCATTATTTCCATTGGCAAGAGAAAGTTACGCGAGTGTTTCACACCAGATTTTTTCTATTTTTAATCTTTTCATTGACATTACTTTGTACTCAACAATTAAGTATATTTCCCACTTTTATGAACTATATTGTTAACTTAATTAATTAAACTGAACCAAATTATTACAATTAATTATTTTATAAAAAAAGTGGCAACA
This sequence comes from Catonia carolina, assembly GCA_035578175.1. Taxonomy (NCBI): domain Eukaryota; kingdom Metazoa; phylum Arthropoda; class Insecta; order Hemiptera; family Achilidae; genus Catonia; species Catonia carolina. Next base: position 17,088,824 of record JAQMRL010000001.1, on the reverse strand, counting down.
GAGATACTGAAAACTTATATCACAGAACTAGAGGTTCAAGCCAACAACTGTTTGTAAGACCGAAAGTTAAAAAATCCTTTTTCGCTGAAACTTTTGTTTTTTTTTAGGTCCGAAGTGTTTTAATCTGTTGCCTATTGAAATTAAAAATAGCTTAAACGTGTTAATATTTTCAAGAAAGGTTAAAGATTGGCTCAATGATATAACTGATGTTGATTCACTTGTAAGAATTGTTGGTTAGTGTTGGTGTTTTACCGTTGCCGACTTGCAATGCTTGCTATTCAGTCTTTGTAGGACTTTACTGATCTTGGTAAACAATATAGCAATAATAACTGATTTTAGTGTTAGTCATGTACAGGTTAATATCTGCTCTGAAGACTGACGGCTTGGTTAATATTGTTGTTTAAAAATATAGTTAACATGTGCTGTAGCTGCCGCTACAATTTGAATTGTCATTTGTAGTGGATGACAACATTTGATTTGTAATTCATTTGTAAACTTGTTTTTATGTATTTTGTTTTTTTACATATATAACCACCGTTTACTTGAGTTGGTGGTTATTTATTCCTAGTAGATAAGATATAATTTTGCATTTGTATAAAGTGGAATAAATAAATATTATTATTATAATTATTATTTCATTAGCATTTCATCTCAGAATTTGCAATGAAAATTATTAATTAATTAATTAACTTACAAGAAGAGATTATTACTACATGGTTTGCACAATCATTATTACAATAAGAATAAAATGTTGATGATGTGTCACTTAAATTTGCTACCGCAATTAATTAATGTAGAAATCGGTTGGTACAAGCCAGTTTTCCCTAATCTGGACATTTCAATGTCTAATGTCTAAAGAAGGGTAGAAGACATTGTTAAACAGGTTTCACCACCGCTTTTCTCATTAAATTTAGCATTGAAATCCTAAGTCATATGACCACCATGCTGTTTAAAAATATTAACTTTAATTCAATATGGCCTGTCCAAAATAACTGACACAAATTTCAACAAATCCATCCCAGAATAGTTTCTTGTACAAAGTAATCACCTAAATTTAATCTGGTTACTCTGTGAATCTATACATTTAGTCTATAAGACTCTTAAGTCTATTAAGACTCTGTGAGTCTTTATATTAGCTATATTAAGTCGTTTCATACTTTATGGACACCCTATAATATATTAGACTGTGGTTTTACAGTTATGTGTCCATCCTACAGTAATCTTCCTTAATAACAAGTTTCAAACATTAGTTACAGTAAGTTTTAAAGTACAGATACTTGAGTCATGAGAAAGCCTTGTGTAAATGGATGGGCTGTAAGGAAGGGAAATAAAACTCTAAAGAAGGTTGACAGTGCTGCAAACCTCAAAAGTAAGACACTACATTTCAATAGCGTGCAGTTACTGAATACATTTTGTATGCTGTGGTTTATTGCTGAGAAAATGTTTTCTTCATAAACCAAATAAGATAAAATCAGGCCTGTAATATTGCCTATAGCTTAATCACATGACTGGAAATGTTTGGTTTAGTGTAATTACCTTACTCTATTGAAAAAAAATTTTCTAGAAAAGAATTGGCTTCTTTTCTATCGCTATCACCGTTGTCTTCACTATCACTAGCTACTGAACTGTTTCCTTATTTTACCAGGTGTCAAAAAAACTGTTGAAAAAGAACAACTTCTTCACCATCTTTAATTTCCTTCTTCATATTTCGAACTGTGGAAAGAGAAACATCACAGTAGTTAGCCATTCGGTCAAGGCTTTTGTTAAGAGGCGCAGAAAGGCACTTTTGTTTAACTTCAACTTCACAACATTTTATTACACTGCATATTAGATTTCGTTCAGCACTGAATAGTCCTACCACACTTTCGAGAAACCAACATTTCTGTTTACAGTACCAAACAGTTATATTCTTACAGTTAAACTACACAAGGTTCCGCGATATAATATATGGACTTGGGTATAGTGTACATTATTGTGTTAGCTGAACTGATACCAAAGTGGTTGTGCATGCACATTAATGCTTTCACTGTTTACCAGAGGCATTCTTATGACTTGAGGGCATTAAATAAGTGAATCTCTCTAGCAGATGAAAAGGAGGCAAGTTATGTGTAACGAGATGAATAGGCAACCAACAATAGGTAATTCTTTATTTTACCAAGTTTACCGAGGATCCAGTACACAGACATAAACCAACTACAAGTATCAGTATCCTTACATTTTGTATAGCATCATTACATCTCTTCATCATCATCATAAGCATCACGGTTTAGGCCTTGTAGTCCTGTTCCGTTCTCAAGCTAACAAATCTTTAAGTTACTTGCGATGACCATCTCTTCTTTGGTCTTTCTATGTTACGTCGCCCAACCGGTTGGTAATTAAGGATAATCTTCGGTGCTCGCTCATCTGCCATTCTTAGCACATGCTCATACCAGCTCTGCCTATAACCAGTGATCGCATCCGTTACACACATCATCCCAAGCTCATTTCGTATATCCTCATTCCTCTTATGGTCCAGCAAACTGTACCCCGCTAGGGGCCTCAACAGTCGCATTTCTTCCACTACGATTCTAGTTAATTGCTGAGTGGTTAACGTCCAGCTTTCAGATCCATATAACAGGACTGGCAGCACTAGTGTTTTATAAAACTTCAAAACCGTTTCTCTCCTTACTTTTCCCACCAAAGTTTTCCTTACTGTATAGATAAGGCGCTGAAATTTTTGTAATTTAAGTTCTACGTCTCTTGATTGTATGTACGATACTTCACATCCGAGGAATAAAAATGTCTTCACCTGCTCCAATATTTCTCCATTGACAACAATCTTGCTTCTAAGATGATCTGTGCCCTTAAAACCCATCACTTTTGTTTTTTCTGAAGAGACCTGCAGACCAAATCCCTGGGCAATCATGTTAAATGCGTGCAGGCATCGTTGAAGGTTATCTTCTGAGTCAACAAACATCACCAGGTCATCTGCAAAAGCCAATATCTGCAAGGGCATCTGTCCAAAAACAGCTTTCTGTTCCATCACGCAGTACCATTGCCTCATGACGTCGTCAATGAATAGGTTAAATAAAACGGGTGATAACGGGCACCCCTGTCGAACCCCTTGAGATATTCCTACCACTCGTTGACCTTTGGTCATTCTTATAACTGTGCCCGCATACATACTCTGCACTACTCTAATCAGATGTAAAGGTAATCCCTTCCCTCTCAGTACTTCCCACAAGCGGGGCCGATAGACTTTATCAAACGCCTTCTGCAAATCTATAAAAGCCAGAAACGTAGGAATATTAAACTCTCTATTTTTCTCCATCAACTGAGACAAGGCAAACATATTGTCCATACATGACCTTCCAGCGCGAAAGACTGATTGACCTTCCAGAAGAATTGCATCCGCTATTCCACTTAGTCTGTTTGTTATAATTTTGGCAAATATTTTATAGCCACTATTTAACAGGCTGATCCCCTTAAAGTTATTCGGATCATCTCTTTTTCCTTTCTTGAAGATTGGAAAGACAACAGCCTGGAGCCATTCCTCAGGTATGTGTGCCTCCATCCAGCAAGTATTTACGAATTCAAGGAAGCGATCCAAAAATCCACCTGAAGCATACTTAAATAACTCCGAGGGCAAGCCATCAGATAACGATGCTTTACGGTTCTTTAATTTCTTCATCGCATACAGAAGCTCTGGCATTGTTATGTGATCTATACTATTCTTTGTCCGAACTGGGATGACCACTTCATCGTCTAATTCCCCATTGCTAGGTCCACCCCATAAATTCTGACAGTGAGTCAACCATTCACTCTCCGAGATAGGATCAATTTTTAAATTATCCCTTACATCCCTATTCAATTCTTGTAATATCTTATATGCTTTCAGCTGTGGTCCATGGATATCATACTCTATATCCCCAATCATCTTCTCCCAGCCCAGTCTTTTTTTCTTTCTAACTTCTTTCTTAACCAAAGCCGAGTTTTTTTTATACTCCAAAAGATCTTCTTCTGAGGATGTACTCAGGTATCTCATATAGGCCAACTTTTTCTTCTTGATTATCTCTGCAAGTTCCTCACTCCAAAAGGGTAGGCTCCTCCGATTTTGCCTTTTCGTCCTCTCTCCCAATGCCTCCAAAGCCGCTGCGTTCAAAACTGTCTTTAAGTTATCCCATTCCTCACCAATAGTATTGCTCTGAGCTGTTTGACTACAAAGGGCATCCATCCTCAGGTGAAAGAGATTTCTAATTCCAAGATCTTGTAATAAATTTACTTTAAAGATTTTTTCTGTTTTATCTCTATTTCCCCTTACTCTGGCTCATCTCACTGGAATTGTTAGCCTTGTCACAAGAAGGAAATGATCCGTTCCCACATCGTAACTCCGATAAACTCTAGAATCTAGAATACACTGCGAGGTCTTTCTGTTAGATAGGGTATAGTCAATAATTGATCTGCATCCTCTTGCACTCCATGTGTACTTATGAATGTCTTTATGCGGGAAGAATGTATTATTGATCCTTAATCCACTAGTGGCAGCAAAGTCAATGAGATGCTTACCATTCCTATTACAGGTTGGAGGTTGGTTCACCATTTGTTCCAACCACCTCCTTTACTGGAATATTCCCGACTCTTGCATTAAAATCCCCTGCCACAATGATGTAGTCCCGTGCATTCGTTTTTCCAACGTGCTCATAGAGCATATCATAAAACTCTGCTGTTTGTTCCGTCCTTCCCTCTTCTGGGGCATAAACTGCAAAAACTGTCATGCCAGCTTTCCCCAATCTCATCCTGATACTTACTATTCTTTCATTCACCATTTCATACCTTTCAATGCTATCCTTCCACTTCTTTGCAATAAGTACCGCTACTCCTGCCGCTGCCCTCTTAACACGTTCTACCCCACTATATATCATCACAAAATCCCGTAACTCCATCGTGCCCTTCAACTTTTTCTTTGTTTCTGGTATAACTGCAATATCTACCTTGGCCGCTTTTAATTCTCTCTCCAGTTCGTTCTCTTTATCATTTATTCCTCTGACGTTCCACACCCCTACATTTAGTCTATCCATTTTCCAAAATCTTTTTATATTTGACGGGTCCGTATTGTTTACCATGTTACCTGTCCTTCCGAGGCTAGCCTGAGTCTTGCCAGTAAGTTTGCTTTCCCCTGACTGCGTTCCGGGCGCCGTGCAAGGTAAGTCCAGTGGTGGGGCTGCCACCTTAGAGCCTCTGAACCTGCCCTGGGTTTCATTCGGAGACCCACCTCCTAGGTTCCTCCGTCCCCGTCGCCGTTGGGAGTTTATCCTCTTCCGCCTCCGGAGCCGTTGACCATTTTTCACCTGTTACCCCAGGCAGGGGCCCTTACAGGGTGCTACCATCCGGAGCCAGATGGACCCTGGTTTTTTTTTTACGAGGTTGTTACTCCTCCGACTCCTCCTTCCTGTCACTTGAAAGACAGGCCCCGGGCTTGTCACCGGCTTAGCGGAGTTCATTACATCTCTTGAAACTGATAATTCAATTGCGAACATGGCATTACCTTAATTATAGCATGCGAGGCCAATGAATCACATGTTACAACAAAACCAACAGTTCAGCACTTGTTTGATTTTAAAATTCTGTTTGTAAACTACAGCATTGTAAGTTATGTCTACCAATGAAAAACTTTTAATTAAATTTTGCACATTTACTTTAAATAGAATTGCATATCCTACCATGTTAATAAATTAATTCTTTTATTGGTATTAATACAATTATTTTTAAAAACAATTATATGCATACATAACCAGTGGTATAGTTACTTGAGTCACAAGTTTTCCCTTGTTTGCAACGAAGGGTAAAGGGGGAAAAGCATCAGTGCGCATGCGTGACTGCTTTAATTTCAGTACAACAAACACAACAACTATACCCAGAACATTTATACAGTATACAGAACCTTTTGTAGATTAACTGAATATAACTGTTTGTTACCATAAATAGAAATGTTAGTTTCTCGAAAACGTGGGCAGACTATTCACACTGCTGAACAAAATATAATATGCAGTGTAATAAAATTCTGTGAAGATGAAGCTTAACAAAAATTCCTTTTCCTGCCTATTAACAAAAGCCATGGAGCGAGTGGCTAACTTCTGTGATGTTTCTCTTTCCACAATTTGAAAAATAAAGAAGGAAATTAAAGACACAAAGAAACTATTCTTCAACAGTTTTGTAAACACATAGTAAAAAAATGAAACGGTTAGGTAGATACTAGTGAGACTGATAGTAAATATGCCGGTGACAGGAATAGTAAAGAAGGCAATTCATTCGTAGAAAATTTTGTTCCAATGGAATAAGGTATACTGTTCGCCAATTACGACGGCATGTAGGGAGGGTAGCGGGACAGAGAGAGAATGTGTTGCGTCCGCCGTTCCCCTCAACTCATTTCAATCAGTGCACGGTGTTCAAGCACAAAAGTGACAATACGCGGTACGGTAAGGCACTCTGCCGGCCAGTTTCGTTCACTACACTCTAACAAGCTCATTTTTCATCACAAAATTCTGAAAATATTACTTTCGCTTCTTTATGGGTCTTATTTTATTACACTATAAATGTTATTATTATACTCTGATATTTAGATAAGATACGCTCGTACAAAGTTAGACGTTTAAATCTCATCGCATTTTTTGCGTATCATGTAGGCTAATACAACTTCTTTTCCAGGATTACATAATGTGCGTTTTATTATTTTGTTATAAAATATAAAATTTCATCTGTCATTTGATATATGTAGAGCAGAAAGAGAGATAATAAACAAGCTTGAAAAAATCACTTTTTGAAGGGAAGTCAAAGATAGATCATCGTGTCTGGTGTCTTCTTCCTGTTAGTATTCCAAGAAGCTGAATCAATTTTTATAGTTGTGAATTTTATACTAAACATTCGTCAATTTTTAGAAGAAAACTACACACGCATAATATCAGTTGTATGAAATTTTAACAAAAAGAACCGTGTAGTAAATAAATAACAGAATGAGGTTATGGCGTCCCTCTCTTTCGGGCCTGTCAAAACTTATGGTAGGTACATCATTTAGAAAAAAACTTATTGCCTATTACCCTAAATGAATCGCAGACATTTTCCCCGTATTTTGTGTGTGCGAAACTAATTTCGACAGCGGCACAAATGTCAAAACGATAACCGCATGAACAGAACACAATGAGTAGTGAATACTACTTTAGAGGCAGCCTGTATCAGGCTACGACGCTGTGGTGGGGGAGATACTTACTGCGCATGTGCGGCCCGCATGCTACCGTAGTTGGTTATATTTATAGCTTGATAATTACAATAAATCAAACATTTTTAGTCATGTAATTAAGCTATAGGCAATATTTCTACAAGTCACATTTATTTCTTATAAGGTTTATGAAGAAAACATTTTCTCAGAATAAACCACAGCTCACAAAATTTATGTAGAAACTGCATGGTAGTAAAATGTACGAGCAGTATCTCACTGTTGAGGTTGGCAGCACTGTCAAATTTTCACTTCCCTTCCTCACAGCCCAATGCTGGTCGCATTGGCGTAGTTAGTAACGTGCTTGCCTTTCATCATGCGGTCTTGGGTTCAAATCCCATTCAGGCACAGCATATTTTCATACGCTACAAAAAAATCATTTCATCCTTCACCATCTGCATAAACAGTAATTGCAGAACTGTCGGACATTAAAAAAAAAATCCTCACAGCCCATCCATACGCAAAAGGCAATCTTGTGAGTTCAGTACTTATATACCGTAGGATGCCTTATAATGCGCTGCATAAAACATTGTTTTGGTTTTCAATAGTAGTGATTGTGTCTTACAGTGGTTATTAAAAAAAGTTTTGTAAATTATCTTGTACAGATTAAAACGGTACAAACTATTTATAAGGAAATACCACACATACATGCACACGATAAAATGCTAATCACTGACTGAAAAGCGATCATGTCACTCCTGCTGTGACAGGGAATTATTAATTAAGAACGGAAATAATAGCTCTACAGTAGTATCTCTGGCTGCTTACTCACACTACAAAAATATTCATGGACATTCTTCCACACCATGTGGCTGCTCTCTTGTACTTAGAAAACTACTGTTATACAAACCATTAAGTGTGCACTCACTGACAGGCAATATATGGAATTTCAGTCCGGCTCGTAAATGGTATAAATAAAAATCAGTGCATCCATGTTTACACCAAACACCATGATGATTGATCAAAACTCATCATTTTTTTTCTGTCCATTATAATGAGATTCTACTGCATATAAAAAATTAGCAGCTTTTTTTAATTCTCCTTCTGCCTATCTATCCTCTTTTTCCAATTAGATTGACTACAATCTGCATATTTTTTTTAAAGAATTTCTTTTTGGTTACAAATGGAATACGGCCACTAAAATAAAACTAGTTTTTATAAAAGAAATTATATTTACCACAGAAATTGATGTTGGTGCAATATTGGCTTCAGAAAATGGTTGCAGTCTTTCTTCACCTGCTACACTATTATTTGTATTATTGTCAGTCGGGCTATTTGGACCAAAGTAACGAATCTGTAAACATATTCCAATCGCATGAGAAATTAATGCTATGTTTGCAAATAACACAAATTTAACCATAACAATTTTTTCTAAACTACATCCAGGAGACTCCACAAAAAAGTAAATGGAGGATTAAATATTAACATTATTTGAAATCACCTCTTCCTCATCAGTTACGTTATGTGATACCAAGGAATCATTCATCAAAAATTATTTTGTATTTTACTTCCTTGCCTATGTTTTAACTTGTTGGGAATTTGTTTACTTAAAAGAGTAGCATTTACTTAGAAGGAACTCTAGTAAACTACAATTTGTTTTATTGATCAAAAAATTTTTAACGAAATGAGCACTAACTTTGAAAGACTAATAAATCATGAATTTATTTTCTTTGTGCATCAGCAGGTTTCTGTTTTAACAATTTGGTATTGCAATTCCATTGTCATGCCAATGCCTGTATTTCATGCAATGGTTTTGGGTTTTGAATGAAAAAATCTATAATGGGTTATTCCATTTCAAATCACCCAGTGGTGTTTGATTAAATTTATATTAATTTTATTTTGTTAGACTTAGCAAAAAATAACATTATTTAATAGATATAATTAAAATAAAAGAGATTTGTCAATATTTTACCTCAAACTGCAAAAATGAAATGACACATTTTCTCATTATTTTCATAATCCGGAACTCCAAAATCAGTTGAAACTCAGTGATAAAATCTACACGGTCGAATAAAGAATTATGCTGCACACAAATTTCATCATTTATCACTCGGCCCCTTTTGAGATATTTAGCTTTAAAAACTGCTTCTAATTGGCCACAAGCAATGTTTGAAAGGCCCCAAAAACAAAGGGAGAGGGTTTTAGGTTTGAGATTTCTGAAGCAAGTACTTCTATAACAAGTCAATGTAGAAATAAAGTATTTAAGCTGAGTCCTATTTTCTTTATCAAAAAAATGGCAACAAAATTTTCATATTTTATTCTATTGTTATGTAATTTTTTGTCACAGACCCTAACCACTTAGGAAGAAAGTTGTAACAACATAAAATGTAGCAAATTTTATGCCGAAAATTTTGGTTTTTGAATCATCTTGATAGATTTAAAAATAAACGAGCTACATGATTTTCTAAAAATACGTTTCAATTTTTGGTCTGTAGCTAGTTAGAAGATTACTAAACATTTTGGGCAGATATATCATTAAAGCCTAGAATTTTTGCTTAAGCAGTTCAAATTTTTGTAAACAGGTCTTCTACTTGTTAAATTTTGGGAGCATACTTCACATCAGATTATTTTATTCCATTGTAGATTTTTTAAAACACTAACTGAATCTAGCATAATTTTAAAAAATGATTGAACTATGTAAAACACTTGATCATATTACTCACTTAAACACGTTCAACTTCATCACAAAACTCTTCGATCTTATTTACACTTTAAAATTTGTTAACTTTTCTCAAAGAATTCCTCAATATGAGATTGCCTGTAATCTTCTCGTAAAATATTGTTTATATTCATAATTTTTGTTGAAATTTTCTGCCTTTGGTTGAACAAACTGCTGTAGAATCTCAAGAGCTTGATGAACTTCCTGCTAAGATCTTTGCGGTACACATTTGTCATTTTCATCATAATCAGTGTCTTCTTCTTCAGCAACCTTTAATGTTGAAATAACTGCCTTACAAAAGTCGTCTTCAGTCAATCCCACTACTGTTTTAATGCGGTCGTCAACTTCCATCCACTCAGTGTATTCTTGTAAAGAATAATTGACAGGCTACAAGTTCTCTTCCGTCTCTTCTCAGATGTAGCTTGCTCTTGATTGTTTTTTAATAAAAAACCCATATTTTCTGAAGCAATTTTGTACAGTTTTTCAGGAATTTGAATCCAAGATTTTGCAACAAGATGAATAGCATCGAATAAAGAAGTTTTTTAGCCACTTTATTAGAAGTAGGGGTTTGAAATTCAGCCAAAAGTTCTATAATTCTTGCACGCATTTCTCAACAAAAAGCTTGGAGATATTAAATTATGCCTTGTTCACATGGCTGAATAAGTGATGAAGGTAAATCACTTTGATGTATTTTAGCACAGAGCTTACATCATTATGTGCAGTGCAGTTGTCTATTAAAAAAACAATGTTGTGTTTTAGGCTGGTATCTCATTTAGTCAGCCAGATGTCATCCAAGCACTGGAGTTTGCATGAAATTCAACCAGTAGCTTTCTGGAACCTTGGAAACACCAGGAATTTTTAGATTTCCCGATGATTAAGAGTTTTTCGTTATTTCAACCATTTTAACACAACACAAAACAGTTACACATTGTTTACATATTTTGCAGCCACTAGCATTTCCATTTTTGAATACATAAGTATGTTCAGGTAAAGCACGATAATAACACCCAATTTCATATGCATTGTACACGCAGCTGGGACGATACTCAGCCAAAAATTTTGGCCATTCGTATTGTAACCAGTTCTCAGCTCCAGCAAAATCAGCATTTGGCCGCCTCTCTAGCGTAGTTGTAGTGTACTGGTCAACCACATGGAGGTCCCGGGTTCGATTTCTGGCCAAGGTCTAGAAATTTTCACAAGTTAAAAGTTTAAACCTATCGTTACATATCCCACTGCAATCACTAATCACTGAGCTGTTGATGCGACTTTAAATAAATTAACTTAAATCAGCATCTTTCTTTTTACTACAGGTTTTCTTATAAACAATGTTTTCTCTTTTCTTCCATCGACTGAACCATCCATCGGTGGCTTTAAAAACCTATTTTCCTATTTTTTTTTAGAAAAATCCTTGGCTTTTCGATGCATTAATGGGCCATCAACTCAAGTATCTCTTTAGCTAACATTTTTAAACCATAATTTCACAGCAAATTCCACTTGCGGATCCTTCCCAGAGCGATTTCTTTTGCTATCAACATTTTCATTACACTTTGATAATGACAAGATGGAGTCTTTGTTTTTCAAAATTTTACATAAGGGAGGTTGAGAAATGGCAAACTGAGAAGCAGTGTTTCTTTGACTTATTTTTGGTAATTTTACCGTATTAATCTAAATTGTCACGATTTTTTTTAAGACTTAAATCACATCGTTTCTTTTGAGATTCGGACATCCTGCTACTTATTTAGAATAAAGTACGTACATAATGTATGTACAAACAGGATATGAGTCAACAAATCACCTGATGAAACTTGTCAATACTGTACAGTTCTGATGGATAGGATATGAGTCACCATATCGCCCAACTGCTTTCTCAGAATTGATGACACATGTAAACATTTTCGTTTGATCTATTCTTCTGAATGTACTTTTTTGCAAGACAAATTAAATGATAACAATAAGCGAAGAGATGAGTACAATGCATTTACACGATTCGTGTCTGTATTTAAATGAAACTATAATAATAACCGAATGATAACATTAACCGCGATCACAGTAAGTGGCGGCTATTGTATAACTTAAACATGATGCAGAGATATAGACACTAACAATTAAATAAAATACCTTAAATAAGGAACCAAATTTTGGATGCGGATCAGAAGGCAGAGATGGTCCATTTCTATTGCTGGAGATTGTTGTATGATAGAGCTTAATCAGTTTACAACACAACCAAGAGCCAATACCGATCAACAGGAACACGCCGCTCACCTTAACTGAAATAACATCACACAATTATAATGAATTTATTTAGTGAGATCGCACTGATCCGATTGATTTACAAAATAACATTTCTTGTACTTTACAATAGAGCTTTATAGCTGCTTTCTCTTCATTTCACGGATTCAACATTGAGTATTTTTATTAAGATATTGCATAATGGTGATAACTGTAGAAGCAACAGTGAAAAATAGATTGAGCCTGTTTCAAAAAACAGGCACAACACACAAACAAAACAGGTAGCACGGGATGTAATCAGTACTTATAATTAAAGTGTTTGTTACATCAAGAAGTTGTCAATTTCGTAAGGACATTGTTACAGAAGATCTCATGTAAGAGGATTACCTCATGAGAATGTACGTAGTTATACAGATAGATTGTCCCCCACTGGCAATCTGTTAATCTGTTTACAAACAGATGAATACAGCAAGAGTACTGAATACTTAGAACCATCTGATGGAGGAAAGCATCTTATGTAAGCTAGCTAGCATACATAATGAGATGACAAGGTTTAATTAAAACTATGTTACAAGGTCATGGACGAGACAAAAGGAAAACAAGTCAAATATATGATTTAAAAGGGAGTATCAGCCAGCATGATTAATGGAAAGCAACAAGTTGGAGAGTAAACAATGCGAGCGACCAGCCTAAGGGCAGACCTCATCATTATGACTGCGCATAAATTACCTAATTTCAATACCATCATTTTTTACAGAATCGTTTCAATATTTTATTCAAAATAAATTGTCCAGCTGATCATCGTAATAACATTTATGAGTGATAAAATGTTCCCTTCTCACATCATTAGTTTCTTACAACACATCACTCCCCCTTCTATAATACAAATACATAACAGAAAGATCAAAAATATGGCCTACAAAGTAAAAAATAATCACATGTTTTCTAATTACTTATTTATTGTTACTAAAACTGCTTTTGAAGGTGGTGACAAACCAGACAAACTGATAGGTACCTGTGTTAACTGAAAAGACTTGTTTTTTTTTTATTAAAGTTGTCTCCCATTTCTCTTTTATATAATTCAAGTATCTGTGATGATGGTTCAGTAACAGTACCGACCTCATTTTTGCATCATGTGTCAAACATAACATTCCCATTCCCATTCCCATTCCCTACCCCACTTTTCGCTGGTCATATTGAATTGAACATCACATGGTATAAAAAGATTAGGCACCACAATTAAGAAATTGGGGTTACTGAACAGAAAAGTGCTAACTGATACATTTAAAGTGTTAATTATTTAGTTCCAAAAACTGTCATTCAGCTGATCATTTCAGAATAAGGTGTTAACTGCACTGCTCTCCGCCATTGTGAGTTGCTGCTGTTCACACAGAAAGTGTGCCAAGTTAATTGCTCACGGCAGTATAAGAATGGAAGGGTAATGTTTTTAATGTGCTACATGACTGTAACAGTTATGATGAAATTACATTAAAATTTCTAGTAAGTGGACATTGTTTTTACATCATGTGATTGAGACTTTGAGAAAATTTAAAAGCAAAAGAGCTTGTAAATCCTTTGTACCTACTGAATTCGAAGGTGTTACTTAGTCTGCTACGACCAAAACTTCTTTTAATGTGATCAATATGAAATTTTTTGCTATATACAAGAAGCAAGAGACGACTGATAAATAAAAAAACACAGAAATTTTGAAACTACACTACCAGCGTTAAAGGTTTAAAAAATATCGCAGATACGTTTTTTACAAGATTAACAGTGATATTGCTCTGAGAAAACAAATAAATAAACTAAAAAAAACTGTTCTGCATCTGATGTATGTAATTTTAAATATATTACAACACGTAAAGCTAATAATCAGAGGTTTTATTAATAAAACACTGTAGTACCACAGTTAACAGTTTATATTTTCTTTTGGGACCATTACGCCATATCTATGTACAGGTTTCAGTAGTAAACCCCTTCATGGCCATAATATAACAATAGGAAGGGTATTTGTTTAGGTTAACTATTTTTATTATGCTAATATTTTTGTTTTTTTAGGTTGTTCTTACTTTTTTAATTGTATTGATATTAACTTTCATCAATTTATATTATTTTTTAACAAATTAATTAGGTTGTTTTTTTTATGTAATTATACATTATGAAAGTCACCTAATCAGTTTTACACCCTCCTGCCTTCCAATTGATAATATTTTACGTTACAATAAGGTTTATTTATTTGTTTATTATTTACTTAGCAGTAGGATTAAATAAGACCAGACCACTGGCTATCTAAACCACTTTTAGTCGACTACTCTACTTTGACCACTGCTGTCAGCTGTCAGCTGTCAGCTGTCAGCAACTGAAACAGAGTGAATAATGCACTACTACAGACTACTGTAATTCTAACTAGCCTTGTACACTGTCCACTAACTCTTTTTTCAACGAGTAGAAAACTAAAGCGACTCTTTCTATTAGGTATTTGCATTTTAAAAAATTGGTCCCTTGTTCGCTTCCTTTTTCAAAAATATATAATACATTCTCTTATTTGGCTGTTTATAATGTTGCACCAATGTGCTTCCATTTTGCAGTAGTGTTCAGATTAGTTCACAACGATCTCCAATATACTTATTAATGAACTACTTGATATGAAAAATATAAAAGCTAATTAACTATCAGCACAACCAAATACAATCTACATCCACTGCACTGTGAGATACAATAAAAAATTAATGGACTAACGTAACGGCACAAATACAAACTACAGTATACCTACTTCAACTATTATTACTTATGAACAAATACTAATTAAAGTTGATGGACATCAAATTACAAATGAGAACAGAACAATGCAAAGTGAAGGAAATTAATGTTTTCAGAGCATAAGTAAAAAGCACATGTTCACTGTTCAATACTGAGTGTTCTATCCCCTCCACAACCAAACATCTACAACATCCAACAGTTAACATCTGAGTGTTTTTTTTGTACAGGTTGTGAGTTGTACGGAGTGAAGCAGCAATCTCAGGAATCTCACCTGCCCTGCTGTTTGCTATCTTTCTCCTTGTCTTCTGTCATCATCCTGAGGTAGGTACTTAAAGTTATGCGGGCCTATTTTAATCTCCATTAGGGCCTATTTATTTAGTTTTCTCAAAGAAAACCAGCAGTCCCACTTTTTCTTTTAACACACTGATTTATTTAATTGCAATTAAATACAAAATTACTTTCATTCTTTAAATGAATCAAATTTTTATCCCTAAAATATTAAAAAGAAATCATCTGTTTATTCATTTATCAACAAAAATATAAATACAAAAGTTTTATTACTCATTTGCACTAGGTTTATTTAAATTTCTGAAAATGTACAGGTCTGATTTAGATAAAATTTTCTTGGGATCAACTAAAGGTCCAAATATAATAGAGCACACATCACTCATATTGGTCCAAGTAACTTGGAACAACATATGAGAAGTAATTAAACATATCTGATTTTACAATCACTTTAGTAATACAGGTTGTATGGCTGGGACTGGAGCCATAATCCCAGTTACAAAATATTATTTCTATTTTCTCTCTTGGTGAGAAAGTATTGGGATGGTGAAACAATTCAATAGATCTTCATGTTTCATGACCCTTTGAAACCTCAAAAACAAAGTTTCTTTTGGTTTGCTGAAAAATCACAAAAATCTAAGCCTCTCAAAATTGGCTGTGATGATTTTTTTCTAACTTCCCCAACTCACCATACTTGCTGCGGTCACAAATGATATCTATGGGAAAATCCTTAGGGGCTCTGCTCTCTTCTGAAAATCATTGCAGCAGTCCCTCTGTTATCTGACTCTTTGGATCAAACATCGAACCCTGCAGACCACTAATATCCGTTTTCAGGGTAAAAAAGTTTCAATTCAGGGCTAACAATAAACAGTTATCGTTTATCTTGCATATTTATAAATTAATCTAATATGTCCTATTTAAGTTATATGGAATTATGATCAGGCCATAAGGCAAAGGACGGATGATTATAAACTCTGTCATCTAATAGGCCTATAGCCTATGACATCATCTTGCATTTCCTCAGCTAACCGAAACATAATCAACCGATGTACAATGTTATCTTCCAACATTTATTTCACAACATTGATGCATTATCATTATAAAAACTGACAAAATCATGACAGTTGCGTTCTGAACATTGTCATATCGAATGGTGCGTACAGTTAACTTTTTACAAATACTCACAAGTTCCAAGCAGAAAAGAGGATAGTTTTGCTTGAAACTAAACTGTAAGTGTTAGAAAAATGAGATAAAGATCAATCCATAAAACCGGTGGCATCAGATTTAGGTTCTGGTGATAAACAACCACAAAGGATTGGAAATACTGTTTATAGATTGAAGCGCATTCAGAGTTAATTATATACAAAAATCATAGAAATTTTTTTTTCTTTTAAATAAATTTATAGAAAATAACTCCATTTTTCCAACAACCTATCAGTCCTGACCAAGTCGGTTAACGGGGGGACTACAGCATTTTTAAAATTGTAACCTTGTAGGGAATTTTATGACAAAATGCATACAACAAAAATTTATGATGTTTAGAAAAGCTACAAGTTTTGTAATCAACAATTATCTGATGCTTAGTTTAGCAACAATTTGCAATTTTAAATGAAAAATTGCATCAAAATTGGTCAGTTCAATAAATAATTAAGGGCCTTGAAGTGGATTTTATAGTAAAACATAAAAAACTAATTATTGCTGACCACATAAAATTATAATTAAATTCTAAAGTAGTTTGTTTGGATTTCACTTTGTAGCATCAACAGTTTACTTGAGAATACAGCATTGGTCAAGAAATACGTAAGACATACTGCTTCCAGATCAGTGTGGCATTCACCCAGACCACTACTTCACCCTGTCACCCTGTGGTAAGTTAAATTTGATTTATTATACATAATTGGCATATTTATAAAAATACTTTAAATTTTATAATGTTTTTGATAAATTGTACTGTAATAAATTCCCACATCACTAACCACATAATCCAGTTATGCAACCGAGACTGATGGGCATAATTTTCCCACTAGCTCTAACAGATAGATTAAGATTAGAATTTTTTAAAATTTAAGTTGAAAATCTTTTATATATTTTAAGGGCGCAAATTCTACTTTTCGCAGAAAGAACATTTTTATAGCGGGTGACTTAGGACGGTCCGGATGTAAAAATTTTGAATAAAATATGGTTTTTATTTTTTAATGATTAAAAAAAATCTACACTTAAAATGTACAAGAACACAGAAAAATTTGTTTTGATAAAATGGCAAAAAAATGCATCAAACATGGAATGTGTCTGGAACATGTCTACGATTCGGGTCTTCCATTTCTTCGCGGTCGGATTGTTTTCTTCTCACATCTTTTGGTACTATAGGATGCTTTTATCACCCTTACAAATTCAATTTTATAAGTCGAATCGCCTGAATGTTTTTATTGTACATAGCCCAGGATTTAATTTCATAAATAGGTCGGAAAAAATATTAATAAAAATGTTTCTAGCATCATAGAGACATAAATATCACATTATTTTAATGAGTGAATTGCCAACATTATAAAACAAAAACAGAAAATCAAAGATTCGTTCATATTGTTGTATGGACTTCCCTTAAAAGAACCGATTGATAGAAATCATTTTTTATAGTATAAAGAGAAATTTACCAGAATCAATCACAACAGTGGAACGGCTCGTTGAAACATGACAGACAAGGCCAATACTTTCTGAAAATTCGATCCAGTCGACTTCGGTGTGCCGGTATGGCACCAGATTAGGCCAATCTACATCAACACTAAATGACAATGACAGCAACTCAAACTGCGTCTGTGTACCCATACCCAATTCATTTCGCCCCATCACCACCTCTTGCTTACATCCTGAAAGAAAATAATCAAAACACTTAATGCAAGTGAACTTAATCAACATAATTTCCTCATGCATCATATTTGAATGGAACGACACTTGTTTTCAAAAAGCAGCAGACATGCAACAGAGAAAACTGATCGGGTGTTAATATCAACTGAAACTATAACACTCACACATACCAAATGTGAGTGATTTGGTAAATTCATAAAAAATGACTCATGGCGGCTTATCATGATTTAATTCTGTCTCATATCCATTATGGTATTTTAGTATGGGGTAATTCTGGTGTGGGTAACATGGACAGGGAAGAAAGCTATTAGATGTACTGAGAGCTAACCAGCTCACCTCATTCAGGCCACTATTTAACGA